>OX359289.1:60487343-61208685 GCA_947179395.2 Pulicaria dysenterica | reverse complement strand
CGGAAAGCTTCCCGTTAAGGAAGGCGGTTTTAACATCCATTTGCCATATTTCATAGTCATAAAACGCGGCAATGGCCAAAAGTATCCGGATTGATTTCAACATAGCCACTAGGGAGAAGGTTTCATCATAATCAACACCGGGTGTTTGAGTGAAACCCTTTGCCACAAGTCGAGCTTTGAAAGTATCCAAGGTTTCGTCCATGCCGGTCTTCTTCTTGAAGACCCATTTACACCCTACGGGTCTAACCCCGGGTGTAGGATCAACCAGTTCCCAAACTTGGTTATCTGACATGGATTGCATCTCACTTTCCATCGCTTCCTTCCAATGTGCAGACTCAGGGCCCGCCATGGCTTCCTTATAGTTAGAGGGCTCATCAGAGTCCACTACTAACTCGCTGCCCTCAGATATGTAGAAACCATATCTCTCTGGCTCGAAACGAGTTCTACTGGAACGCCTTGGAGTAAGAGATGAAGTAGTGTCAGGTATTGCAGCATTTTCTTGCTCAGTTTCAACCGTCCTAGGTTGAGAGCTAGTGCCAACCTCAAGTTCTTTATCGGTTGATCCTTGAACTTCCTCAAGATCGATTTCCTTGTTGCCTCTTTGTTTGGATAGCAATTCTCTTTCTAAGAAGAATGCCCTTCGAGCAACAAAAACTTTGTTCTCAGAAGGTTTATAAAATATATATCCAACACCGGCAGAAGGATATCCGATAAAGTAACACCTTTCCGATCGAGGTTCAAGTTTGTCCTCAGTCTCACGTCTCACGTAAGCTTGACAACCCCAAACTCGTAGATATGAAAGTGTCGGCTTCTTATTATGCCACATTTCATAAGGTGATTTCGATACTTTCTTGGTTGGTGCAAGGTTAAGGATCCTTACCGCCGTTTCTAGGGCATATCCCCAGAAACTAATAGGTACCTCAGTTCGACTCATCATGGACCTTACCATATCTAGTAAAGTCTGGTTCCTCCTCTCAGCGACTCCATTCAATTGTGGAGTCCTTGGAGGTGTTAATTGCAAAATAATTCCACAATTCTTAAGATGATTGATAAACTCGGTACTTAGATACTCTCCACCTCTATCAGACCGGAGTATCTTTATTGTTTTGCCCAATTGATTCTCAACCTCGTTTTGGAATGTCTTGAACACTTCAAAAGTTTCATTCTTGTGCTTGACAAGATAGACATATCCATACCTACTATAGTCATCTATAAAGGTTACGAAGTATCTCGAGTTATTCCTTGTAACATGTTTAAAAGGCCCACATACATCCGTATGGATGATGTCCAAGAGGTCTTTACCTCTCTCATTTGTCCCCGTGAAGGGTGCCTTTGTCATCTTGCCTAGTAAACAAGAATCACATACATCATTCGACCCTTGGTCAAATGTCTCCAAGATTCCATCCACTTGAAGCTTGGTGATGCGAGTCTTGTTTATGTGGCCAAGACGACCATGCCATAAGGAATACTTATCCAAACCATCTTTGGAACTAGAATCAATGTTCATGTTAGACTTTGTTGAATTAATGTATGCAGTTGTTTCATAAATGCCATGACATGGTAAAGCTTTAAAATAAACAATGTTATCTTTAAAGCATATAATAGTACCATAATCAAAACGAAAATTGTAACCATCGTCATACAATTTATGAAGTGAAATAATGTTTCTTGCCACGCAGGGCGAATAGCATACATCAAATAAAGTAATAGAATAGCCAGTCTTGAATGAAAGCTCTAAACTTCCTTGAGCTTCCACCGGGACAACCTCCGAGTTCCCCATGACAAGATCTAGCTCTCCACTCTCCAAGCTCCTACTTGCCCTTAGCACCTGCACCATATTACATATGTGAGTGCCACAGCCAGTATCTAAAACCCAGCCTCTAGAAGTAGAAGTATGATGAAGTTCTATCATAAACGTACCTGAAGTCTCCGGACCAGATATGCTCATTGCCTTGAGCTTATTGAGTCCCTCCAAGTACTTGGGGCAGCTTCGGCGGTAGTGGCCCTTGCCCCCACAAAAGAAGCACTCCGCATCCTCCGGAGTCTTGGCTTGGGGAGTCTTCCCCTTACCCTTACCCTCGGAGGCCGGGGCAGGCTTGGTTGCACCAACCTTTCCCTTACTCTTCCTTTTCTTGGAAGGGGCGGCATTCCTTTTGGTTATGCGGCCTTCCCGGATGGCAAGAACGGGAGTGGAGGAGGAGGATGGCTTGCTCTTGGTCATGCTCGCTTCGGCAGTCTTGAGCATACCATGCAACTCCATCAAGGATTTATCCATGCTATGCATATGATAACTCATAGTGAATTGGTCATATGCACTGGGCATAGATTGGAGGATCAAATCGACCGCCATCTCCCTCCCGATGGTAAACCCTAGCTTCTCCATGCGCTCAATGTTTGCTTTCATTCGCAAAACATGAGCGCTCACGTTCCCTCCATCTTGAAGCTTGCAAGCGAGAACCGACTTGAAGCATTCATACCTCTCTTGCCTCGCTTGCTGCTGGAACATATCCCGCAGCTGCACGATCAAGTCGTGAGCACCCAAGTGGTCCATTTGCTTTTGCAAATCGGTACTCATGGTGCTCAACATGAGGCATGTGATCTCCTCAGTCTCCTTGAGGCGTTTCTCGTACGCCTCACGGATTGCTCTCGTTGCACCGCTCGGAGGTGCCTCGGGTAAGGGTTCCTCTATGGTGTGCATCTTCCCTTCATAGCGTAGGACTAGCTTGAGCTGCCTATACCAATCCATGAAGTTGCTACCATCGAGTTTCTCCTTTTCAAGGAAAACTCGTAGAGAAACGTTGGTGGTGGTGGTGTTTGCGCTTGTTGATGCCATCTAAAATTGCAAAGTAGACTTACGTTAGTTTGTTTGAATATGTATTATCTTGTTAAATTAATTTACCCATAAAGAATTAACTTTAACAAGGCTAAGAACCGTATTTCATCCCACCATGTGACGGGGTTACCGCGGATCACATGATAAAATTATTTAGATCGGCAACCATTTTGCCAATTGCAATCTCTATTGCAATCCTTAGCGCCTTGCGGGATCCTACGACATCCAATGGTCGTTTGGCATGTTTGATCCCTTCTTGCACCAATTTTGAATCTTGAAATTTTGGTTAGCTCGTGCTAAGCTCGACAACTACCCAAGATTTCAAATCCAAAATTGCAAATAGTCCGTCAAGACATACGGTGACAAATTCACCAAAGTTGGCTCGTGCTAAGCTCGACAACCAAAATTGTGAGTTTCCACACTCACCTTCCACACAGTTTTATGGGAGTTAGCTCGTGCTAAGCTCGACAACCAAAACCCATAAGACTAGATTCGGGTGGTATCATCTTACGGATGGTGCATTATTTACGTTTCGTGGAAAGACAGGCTTTTGTTTCCGGTTTGGTTTTAGATTAACATGCAAGTGACAAAAGCCTATTTTCACTAGGTGGGTTAATCTTGTATGTGAGCGCGCGAGAGAGTTGTAAACCATTTTTATCAAATCTCTTTTGCTTTTGTTAATTTTTGAAAAAATTATCTAGCATGCGAATCCTACACAATCCATGCATACAAAATCACATCACACGCATAAAATATTAAAATTGGTAACCCTTGCCATAAAAACCTATGCGTTCTTCCCATGAGCCGAACGGGAAGAACTTGGTCAATTCTAGGGACAAAATCTTCGATGCGAGCTCCCACTAATCCCGCCATCTCCATTGGACTCCATCGTGGGCTTCATGGGCTCCTAGCTCCATCTCCTTTGACCCATCTTGTGTGTTCATCATCCATCATAAAATACATACAATAGAATAAAATGGCATACAAGCCATAAAATACCTATTTATCTATTACAATTACATGGATGAATGAAATGGCATGCAAGCCACATTATTATTACAAATTTATCATAAGAATAATAATACAACCAAATTTGCATCCAAACACACAAAACAACCAAAGGGTCTAGGCAAGGTTACCAACATGAATATCCACATACAACCAAACTAATATATGCTACTGGAATAATACATCAAAATAACAAGATAAAAAAATCCAGAAGCCTTAAAACATGGCTAAAACCCGAGACCAAAATCTGTTTTTAAACATGAACAAAAAAACTGACCAGCGACGATAGCGCCGCTATCTTAAAATAGTTAGCGCCGCTAACTGAAAGTTAGCGCCGCTAACTCAGTTCGACAGAAACAAACAATTTCGATTTCGGGTTTTCAAAGCCACCATGTGCATAACAATCATAGAGGTGGCACTGATACCACTGTAGGGGTTATCAAGGCGCGCAGCGGAAGCAAGGTACAACACAAAAAGCCCAAGGTACAAGCATGTAAAGCATAAAATGTAAAAACCCCTAACATGGATCATTCTCTATGAAACGATATGCAACAAAGACAGAGAGTAAAGGAGGTTATACCAGCTCCTTAGCTCCAGAAATTTGATGAAGATGATGAACTTGTTCCTTGTGGCTTGAACGAATCGGCTATTGAGTGGATACCCCGGCAACACGCCAAATCCCTTGAGCTAGCAAGCCTTGGTGATTCTTCTAACTCGAAAATCACTTATGGAAGCAACTCACGAAGCTTGGATCAAATTCTGGATCAAACTCTCTCTAGAACTCTCTCTAAATCAAAGAACCCTTTTAGAGAATTACAAGTGCATGTAGAGCCAAGAGGACCAAATGAGGCTGGAGTATAGCCTTATAAAGACTTCAAAACGACTCTAGGTTATCCCCAAGCCGGCCCAAGTCGCAGAAAGTAACATACATGCATTGGTCTAGTTGAGAGGTGATTTGACAAAAAAGGTGCCGTTTGGACTTAGCGGCGCTAACGCGGCTTGTCAGCTGACATGACACAAAGCCCATGCAGCCGTAGTGGCGCTAACCTCTAGGACTTAGCGGCTCTAATACCTAATAGTTAGCGGCGCTAACGCGGCCTGCGAAGTCAACTTTTCTCTTTTGTTATTTTTGATCCCTTTACTTAAGTTGCTGTCAGATTTGACCCCGGTGTATGACCCAATAGGCCCATACATCATCGGTAGTGATTCCAAATGGTGTACGTGCATCGGTGGGCATATTCTAACAGGATTATAGGATTGCATGCTAGACAATTTTTGACAATAATAAAACTCAAGAGTTTTTAACATTGGTTTAACAAACTCGCGCGCACATAAGATTAAAAAAAGAGAATATAACTATGGCTTATAATTCAAAGTGTAAAATGCGTTTTGTCACTTATTTGTTAATCTAATCGCTCAAATGGTGTTTTAAACCGGAAAACTAAATCCCGTTTTCTAAATGTAAATTGCACACCACCCATAAGATGACACCGCCCGAATCTAGTTATACAAGGGTTGATTGTCGAGCTCTAGCCGAGTTAATCTTTGTATGGACTGTGTGGAAGGCGCATGTGGCAACTCGCAAGGTTGATTGTCGAGCTCTAGCCGAGTCAATCGTTGGGCAAGAGTACCACCGTGTATCTTGATGGTTGATTTACGATTTCAAAATAATATTTTGAATAATTGTCGAGCTCTAGCCGAGTTATTTAAAATCTTAGTTTAAAGTTGGTTTGGAGGGATCAAACATGCCAAATTTGAAACTATGGTTGTCAACTTGGATCCCACATGGAACTAAGAGTTGTAACAATGGATTACAATCGGTGAATTTTTACCGGCCTAAATAGCTTTGCCACGTGATCCGCGGAAAACCCGTCACGGTGCAAGGTGAAATATGGTTCTTAACCCTTGTTAAAATTTATATTTTATAAATCAAATGGGTAAAATATTTAACGAGGATTATTTCAATATTAACTAAATTGTGTACTCTAAAGATAATTTACACGTTAACAACAACACATTAAAATTAATACTCCGTCGGTTCCTAATAAAGGATAAAATCATACATGTAAACTTAATTGTCTAACATTATTGGTTGAGACAAAGTTGTACATTATTGAGAAAACCTTTTAAAGCCACTTGCTACCAATGTGTGTCGTAGACACAAGAGAGAATTATGTGTCTAGACCTAAGTCGGTTGTCGGATGCAAGAAGGTGGGAATAAATGTGTCTATGTCCTTATTATTAAGGCGTACATGGACCGAATGAAGAACTCTTTGATAGAGCTTCATGGTATGATTAGAGACTGCAAAGTCTAAACATGACCAAGGAAGATTACTTCATATATTCCCAAATAAGGCTACTAAGGAACAAATAATCAATGAAATAGAAACTGACCTTTAATGGAATTTTTGATTTTTAATCAAGCCTTCCATTATATTGGAGTTAAAGGGCAATGTGATTGTGCCTACGGTGATTAGACTCCATGAGGGGTAGTTTGCTACTTCACGATATGATTAGAAATTAGTGCCACCATTTTGTCTAAATGGGTTAAAGACTCATTTAGCTTTTTGACTTAAGGTATATTCATGATTAAACTCCATTGTTTTTAATGCTACCTCTATAGGCTAGGTTTTTGAACGCTAGCTATAATATTTAAATTTGTTGCAAATTTATTTGCTGCAAAGTATAAGTATTAAAAGGGAAGTATGCATATAAGGCATAGAGAGCTGGACTTCAAATAGAAAAACAAGATAGTTGTTTGTATTGAAAGGATTGGAAGTATGACACTTGCCTATCCTTCTAGCTAATATATTACTTCAATAGATATTTGTTTTGCATTTTTCGTGGCAAGAAACATTATATCTATTACGCCATTTGTTAGACGATGTATATTATTTTGAACCATGTAATTGTTTCAAAATTTATACATGTCAAGGCATGTATATTAAGCTTATGCTTAAGAAGTAATATCATGATCATGAATAATTTGAATAAGTTATCCTTATGACATAGTTGACTTAACCATATAAACAAGATTTGTATCACCAAACTCCGTGTGGTAAGGAATTTGGAATCGTTTGATCATGGGTCAAATATTGACTAACAAATCTTATTTATTAGGTTAATTTAATTATACATCCTTCACTTTTGTATGTGAGAGGATTGATAGCTTGTTGGATTACGTACACACTCTTGCGTGTAGACCGTTCAAGCAAATCATAAGGTATAAAATCCAAATACTTTGTTATCTTTACCGATGATGGTAGAAGAAATGGATATGTCTATTCATAGATAGACTATGTGTTTGAAACCTTATAGGTGTTAGAGACACACCATAACGAAGTACCTGATTAAAAATAGATAAAGAAATATGATACTCGATTCAAGTTACACAAATGATGATTGTCGAGCATTAGCCAAGTAAATCCTTGTGTAGATTGAGTTAAATATGTTCTGAAATTCTATTACCATCAATTGAATTATGGATTTGTCATATAATTCACTCCCTCTATGACACATTGTATAATTGGTCATATAATGGAGGAACGGGACATTCATGATATGGTCTTGTAATTGATATGTTATACTTTAGTACTCATGGAGTATACTAAAGTAGTGGCGGGCTATGTTCTTAATCTTAAACCAACAAAGACGGTTAAGACTACACCATAGGGGATGAGACTAGAAAGAGTATCTTTGCTTGTGTATCTCAAAGTTTGGATTGTCTAAACCTGCGTTTTGTACGTGAGGTGAAGGAATCCGGAATCTAGAGGTGTTACTCCATTAGGTATTCTTCTAAGACTATGGGATATTTGTTGTTTTTTATAAAAACAAAGTGTTTTCTGGGAAAAAGTTTCTTTCATCAAAACTAAAATCCATGGATGTCTGTAGAAGTAAAAGTAAACCTTGAATGGAATAACCTGATGTTGGGACTAGCAAATAATCAGAAATGATTAAAATTCAGCATGAGAAGGCTGGAGAATCTGACATATAGTCATTTCCTCTTAGACTGGTATATGTCGTCATAAGACCAGAAAGATATAGTTTATTATATCTAAGGAAGACGACTTGATGATAACTCATCAACTACTGGAAGCGTAGTGGGCCTAGTGTCTGCTAGTAGAAAAGAGACAATGAATGTGAGATGTAATCCATTGAGGATATTCAAGTTTGAAACTTGTTTTTTATCCTATACCGGGGTGGAAACCCATAGAGTGTATATGGTTCTTTTTGAAAGAAACCAACATGGATTTGTTTACAACTTTGAATACTGACTAATAGAAAGATTTTTTCGATGATTGACAATGTTTGGAGGTATCATCTGGAAATTTTCTCTTAGTGGTAATGTCGAAGAGTAAATTTGTAGACCATTTTGAATACCGACTTATTGGAAATATTTTTTTGATGATTGACTAAGTGGAAGGTATCATCTAGAAACTTTCTTTCAGTGGCTATGTCAAAAGTAGTTTTGTAGACAACTTTAAATATTGCATAGTTGAAAAGTGTTCTCGATGATTGACCATGTGGTTGGTATCATTTTGAAACTTTATTCAAATGGTTATGTTGAAGTTTTCTTAGATACTTATAAGATATCACTGCCTTTTTATGGCTATGATAAATTGATATAAGGACTCCATTCCTTAATAGGAGTTTTTATGTAGTAGTGTTGAAAACACTATCCGGAGGTCGTTTACATCAAAAGTATCCTTGTATTGTCTACAAGCACAAGCATCCTTGTGAAGTCTAAGAGCACAAGTATTCTTGTAAAGTCTTCAAATTATGGAAGTCTATTGATAGACTTAAATAAGCATCTCAGGGTTGGAACCTTTGCTTTGATATGAAGATCATATATGTGATTTTTCAAAAGCAAAGATTAAACTTGTATGAATGTCAGGGCTAGTGGGAGCATTGTTATAATTATATTGGAGAAAATGTCCCGACTATGCTTCCTTCAAAAGCTTAGTTCAGGAGTTATTCGTCCATAATGATTATTATAAATATAATATTGATTATGGAGTACATGAAATATTGAGATATTTTCTTGAAAATTTTATGGAAAGTTAAAAGCTTAGAGTAATTTATTACTCCAGTGCTAATTTCTATAAAGGATATCTGCCGATTTAGATCGGAGTACATGATCCTATTTTATGTGTAGTTGTTAGTAAGAATGGTTCTCAAAACATTGATGACCCTATTTGTATCTTGTGAGATAATGAGGGTATAATGGCTTTTGCACAATAACCATTGTCCTTAGTGTCACTTACCTTATTGAGTTCTTTTGAAGCAATGAAGGTACTCGGACTTGGTCAAAGGACCATAGTCTCGTGAACAAACACTTTATTAGTGGTTTGGTTATGTTTGGAGGTATGGTCTTCATGAGAGTACAAACGGAATGCATTATGACTGGTCCGTTTAATTACGCTTAAGTCATAGGCTGATGATGGTTGTTATACTAGTGCCTACATGCAAATCCTTTTGCAAAAGGACTTGACTTAAGTTTATTTTAGTTATATATTGATATACTAAACTTTGGGAACATTAAGCAGTATTGTATATCATATTATATTGATTATTAAATGTGATTTAATAATACGCCAAGGGCGGGTATTTTCATGAATCTATACTGTGTTCCATCTTAGCATGTTCAATCACTTCCCAGAATGATTTTGCATTCTAAATATCCACAGTCGGTCATTCTTCAAGGGGAGGAAGTTTGAAATAAGACTGAGGGAAGTGGTTGGTCACTATCCAACAATGGATTGGGTAAAGAGATGCAACACTTCACCTCTACTTGCAATGGTCAAGTGATTGGATGACCCACATCTTAGCTTACTTCATGGTTTCTGTTATGAGTAACTCAGAAAGATAATATCATTTCATCCTGAGACTGTAGATACATGTATTCCAAAGCATGAACCTGCTTTGCTTTGATTGCTTTCTAACACAGTTCGTGACTGGCTGTTATAAACGGAGCTTTTAGGTAAAGTATGGGGTATGTGGCGGAGCAATGTAGTCAAAGGGATTTGTTCCTCTAGTTTTAGAGAGATATCCATGGGCCCCTCGATGATTGAAGGCTAACGTAAAATGCACGGCCGTGCTCGTGTTGCTATGATGTTTGATCGATTGCAACTATATTTTGGGTCACCATCAATCGAAATCGAGAAACATAATTGTGAACGATCTGGAGATTGACATTTAACCATGTCTTGCGTTCACAAGGATATCACGAACAAAAGGATAACTGATCGCTTATCTATAGGGCCATATCAAACCTATAGGGTTGTGATTTGGTACTTGTCTTGGGATGACATAACTCGCGTTGACTTGGGGGCAGAGATGTCTTGCTAGAGGCCGCTCTCTGTCTGTGTTACTTCTTGATACGGTGTGTCATGTGCAAGTGGGAGTCTGTTGGATAATATGCCCACTGACACACGTAGATTAGTAACTCTAGTGATAATACACTAGCCTATTGGGTCACACGCCAAGGATTGATCCCGACAGCACACAACACAAACGAGAGAAACTGAAATCTGGAAAAATTGGCCTTACGGCCGCATGGCATTTTGCTTACGGCCGTAAGGGTTACGTGACGCATAAGTTGAAGTATTATGCGGCGCGTAAATTGCCTGACAGAAACTTGACTTTTTGGTTATTGCTTGGTTCAAGTTATTGACTTTTGAGACCTATAGTAATGATCATGGACGAGTTGGAGGCCTTGCCTATCTGCTGAAATGAAGCAAGAGTGTCATGTGAGGTTGCATACTTGACCAAGAAAGATAGCAAGTTTTTCTTTTTCTCTCTAAGATTTGCATACTCTATTCATGAGAGTTCTTGGGTGTTCTTGAGTGAGTCCAGAAATCATAAGTGTTCTTGATGAATTTCTGGAAGTTGTGAGTTGTACCAAGGAGTGATTTCAAGGCATTGAAGATCACAAGTTGGCATACTAGCATTTGGGGATCAAGCAAACTTGGTGTGGACTAGCAATAGAGAGTTGCTCTTTTGGTGACTTAGAGTTCATCCCAACTTGAAGATCTCAGAAGCTGGAGCATGGTATAATTTCCTATCCCATTTCTTTTATATGGTTGCTTTATCTTTATGTATAGTTCCACCATTAGTGGGTCTTGATGGCATCTTGTTTTTATACCCGAAAATCTGTTTTTCACGCTTCCGCCACGCGGGTAAGATGGCCAACGAAACCCAACAGTTCTATTATGCCTTAGATCTCTCGTTGTAAATGCACATAGCACTTTTTGGATTTGCAAAGAAACAAAAAGTATAGATCTTTATCCTCTGGAAAAGGAGAAAGATACTTTAGAAGAGAAGATCTCGAAGATATGCTTCAACAACTAAGTATGGCTGCCAACTCTATACTTGATTAAGTCAAGTCTTCAGAAAGCATGGTGTTGATTAAAGTACAAGCATGGGAAGAGAAGTTTACTCTCCCAAGACATAAAGGTAGTACTTTAATAATATAATAATAGATAGTGGGTAAACTCCTTACTGAAAGGTATGTTCACTTTACACACTTTGTGTATAAAGTTAACTTACTTTTCACCCACTAACTTTATATATTATAATATTATTAAACCAAGTAACTTTGTCTCCTTCTCCTCTTCAACAACCTGGACACCCTTGCTTATATATATTCATGCATGGAAATATGCTAAGTAGGCGAATATATAGAGTCGAATACTGAAATCTCATTTGTTGAGAATTAGAAGAGTTAAGCATTTTACTTTCAGTATTACAAACTTATTCATGTGTTGAACATCTTAGACATAAGTTGTTTAAGTTTAGATTAGTCTATGTGTTAGACAAATTTAGTTGCCACCTTTTATTGAACTTAGATTTTCCGCATCTAGTTCATGTAATTCTTGATTCACATCAATAAGAATTATATAAAAGTAAACCGTGTGTCTCTTAAATTTTTATTTGCTAAAGTTGGTATTCAACCCCCCTTCTACAAACATTTGTTGTTGTAGTATCCATTTAGGACCAACAAATGGTATCAGAACAGGCTAGATAACTCACATCTAAGATCTGTTTTATTTACTTTTCAACTGCTTCTACCCCACACTACAAAATGGCCACTTCTATTGCTACTTCTAACGGTTCTTCAAACAATTGCTCACTCACAAGGTGTCCAACGTTTGATGGAGAAAACTTTTCTATCTGGAAGAGTAGAGTTCTTCTCTATATGTCAAGCCTAGATGATGTGATGCTCAAGACTGTTACTGAAGGTCCTTATGTTCCTTCCTCAACAATTCAAGTGACTGAAGAAACTGACGAAGTTCCTGCTGTTGAAAGACTGATCATAAAGCCTATAAATCAATGGTCTGATGAAGACAAAAGGTTTGTTAATCTTGGTGTTAAAGCAAGAACAACCTTTGTCTCTACACTACCAAATGATGTCTATCATCAAGTTCTTAACTGCAAATCTGCAAAGGAGATGCTAGATACTTTGACTGTTGCTTATGAAGGCACTGAAGAAGTGAAGGAGAATAAGAAACTCCTTCTGGTAAGAGAATATGAGTTCTTCTTTGCTCATAAAGGTGAAAGTCTTACTCAGACCTACACCAGGTTCAACTGCCTTATTAATGACTTAAGAAGGGCAGAGGTTTCCAAGAGCAATAAGGAGCTTGTAAACAAGTTTCTAGACTCTCTCCCAGAACCTTGGGATCATTTTATCACTGTGCTTAAACATGGTGAGAAAATCAAAGGTCTTACACTGTTTGGTTTATATGGAAACCTTATGAATCATGAATAATTAGTGAAACAAAGGAAACTCTCTACCAAGGATATGAAGGAGGCTGCAAAAGCTCCATCTACTGCCCTTGTGTCTAAAGATACAAGATCCAGGAGTTTTGCTGTAGTAGTAGATGAGTCCTGTGATGAGAAGGAAGAGGAGGAGTCTTTTGATGAAGAGCAAGTAGCTGATGGGGATGAAGTTCTGGAGAACATGGACAACATTGAAGCTGCTATTGAGTAGGCTGCCATGTTGGTAAAAAGGTTCAAACCTTTCTTAAAAAGAAAGGGTGTCAAGAGATTTGAGAAGAAACCCTTCAAAGGAGAAAGAGCAATGTCAAAACCAAAGGCTTCTGAAGGTTGTTTCTGTTGTGGCAAGATTGGTCACTACGCCAGTGAGTGTAAGTCCAGAGGAAACACAGGCTTCAAGGGTTCCTCAAACTCAGACATTAAGATTGATTATGAAACTAAGTATAAGAAGCTTCTTGCTGCAGTCCTTGACAAGAAAAAGAAGAAATCTCAGAATAGGGTGTTGGTGGCTGAAGAAGAAGATTGGGCTGAGGAAGATCTCTCAAGTGATGAAGATGAGGTCCTTACAGCTCAGCTCAGTTTGATGGCCAACATATCAAGTACAAGTTCCTTTGATGAGGACATGAAGAAAGCTGCTAAAGCTTGTACTTCTCCTGACTAGGATCCTTCTTCTATGTATCAGGTTGGAAATTTTATTACCTACGAAGATAATGAAAAGAACACTATGTTTGATTATCTGTGGGTTGAGTTTCAATAAAATATTCAAAGAGAAAAGAATCTAAAATTAGAAATAGAATCACTAAAAGAGAAGTTAAGTCTTAAAGATGAGAAACTGAAACAAATGACAAAATTGGAAGATAATTTAGCTAATCAAAAGATACTTAATCAGATCTTGGTAAAAGAAAACAATGAAGCAACCACGAAGTTCAATGACCTTCAAAAAGTAGTTAAATCTTGGTGTGTTTCTGCTGCTAAGACAACTCAGTGTGTAAATGAGCAGATTCCAAAACAAGTTCAAGCTATTATTCGTGGAAATTACTTCCAAGCTGCTAATTGTGTTGATTTTAGCAAGGACATAAATATCTTAGAAAAGGCTAATATTTTACCTCTTACTATTCAAAAGATTGTAAAAGGAAAAAGTATTATCACTAACAGATTTGTCAAAAGTAAAAGTACTCTGCTGAAAGACTCAACCACTTCAAAAGTTGGTTCAAATTATAGTGTTTTGACAGAAAGAGAAAGTATTGATAATTTAATTGTAAAGGAAGCCAGTAAAGGAATGGAATCATTTGTTGATACCAAAGAGACATTTTGTTGTCAAACCTTGAAAGCTGATACATTAAATATAAGTGCTTAGCTGACTGGCATTTCTATAGCTATTGATCCTCAATCAGCTGACTGATACCCTGTTAGCTGATCAAAAATCCTCTATAAATTGTTTAGCTGATCAAGTATCACTTCAAACTCTTTCAATAGAAGAAACCAAGGGAAAAAGATATTTTGTTAACAAAAAGTCTAAGTCTGCCACACCTAAAGTTGATCAAAAACTCATTTTAACTAAGGGTGACTGTAAATAAAGACCTTATTAGTTTACAGGATCAGTTGCAACAGCTGAATGGTGAAATCTGTCAGCTGATGACCCATAGTCATCAAAAAAAAGTTAAGACATCTCTTAGGAAATCACTGAAACATGTCAAAAGCTACAAAAGTCAAAAATGTTATAAATGTGGGAGCAAAGGGCATAAGGCAAGTGATTGTTCTCTTGAAGGAAACTCAAGACAGCGGACTGATTTTGATAACACAGTTGTTCCTCTTATTCCTAAACAACCTAATATGAAGTGGATAGCTAGGTGCAATCCACAGGGATCTACTTAACAGTGAATGCCCAAGTATCACTAACCTTCTTTCAATCTCAACTATGCAGGGTCTGAACACATGGTATCTTGACAGTGGATGTTCAAGAACCATGACAGGTTGTAAAGCTTTGCTCAGTAACTATAAGAAGGAAAAAAGTCGAAGAGTAACCTTTGGTGATAACAATTGTGGGCAAACAAAAGGCTATGGAGAACTTCATAATGGAAACTTAACCTTGTCCAAAGTATCATATGTTAAAGGACTTAAGTACAATCTCATCAACATAAGTCTGTTATGTGATGGTGATCATAAAGTTCTCTTTACAAAGACAGGTGGTTCCATTTTAGATCAAGAAGGTAAAACAATAATTTGTGCAAAGAGAACCAAGGATGTATATACTCTTGATATGTCCTCTGGTGATCCATCCAAGTTAACCTGTTTGTATACAAAATCTGTAACTGACACAAAATGGTTATGGCACAAAAGGATTTCTCACTTAAATTTCAAAAATATAAACAAGCTGAGCAAGGATGAACTAGTGTCAGGACTAACTTCACTGACTTATGTTAAGCCTAAACCTGGTTCTGCCTGTGAGAAGGAAAGCAGCAAAAGACTTCTTTTCCATCTAAGCAAGCCTTCTCTATTACTGAACCTTTCTACATGTTGCACATGGATCTATTTAGTCCTGTTGCTACTGCTAGTATTGGTGGAAGTAAGTATGCATTGGTAATGGTTGATGAATTCTCAAGATACACTTCGGTCATCTTCCTAAAAGCAAAGAGTGAGGCTGCTGAAGAAATAATAAGCTTCATTAAAAAGATGGAAGTGCTAAATGAAAATCTGATAAGGATGCTCAGAAGTGATCATGGAACTGAATTTAGAAATCAAACTCTAGAAAGTTTCTGTGATGATAAAGGCATATCTCAAAACTTCTCTGCACCAAGGACTCCACAACAAAATGGTGTAGCTGAAAGAAGAAATAGAACATTAATAGAAGCTGCAAGAACCATGTTGTGTGAGAGTGGGTTTGGATTCAATTTTTGGGCTGAAGCTGTCAGCTGTGCATGTTTCACTCAGAACAGATCCCTAGTCATCAAGAGAAACAACAAGACTCCTTATGAAGTGCTCAAGGGAAGGAAGCCCAACATCAGTTTTCTACATATCTTTGGATGTCAGTGTTTCATTCTGAACCAGAGAGATCAATTGCAAAAGTTTGCACCAAAATCTGATGAAGGTGTTTTTCTTGGAGATTCTGTGATCTCCTAAGCTTACAGAATCTACAACCTTAAAAAAAAGTCATAGAAGAATCAATCAATGTAAGTTTTAATGAAAATGACTTTGTTGCTTCCTGTTCTACTAATCCATCTACAGGTGAGGAATTTAATGATCTGCTACATACTGAAGACAACATTCCAGTATCAGCTGATCCTCTCCCATCAGCTGATGTAGAGGATATAGATGAAACTGTTCCAAATATGCATCAAACCAATGCACATCCAATCTTAAACCAACCCACACTTTTACTGAATGATAATAATCATGATTCAACATCAATGGACTCTAATTCCATATCAAACTTTCCCTCATCAGTAGAAATTCCAACAGATAACATTCCTGAAATTATGTCAGCTGATCAACCAGAAGTCTCATCTGCTGATCCAAACCAAAGAATTTTCACTCCAACAATCCAAACTAATCCAAACTCTCCCAGAATTCAAAATGCCTATAAGGACCACAGGGATCATCCTAAAGATCCGGTCATAGGTAACATAGAAGCACCTGTACTAACAAGATCAAAAGCTTGTAATTTCTGTTTACACATAGGTTTTGTTTCTATGATTGAACCAAAGAAGGTAGATGAAGCTAGAAATGATCCTCACTGGATTAATGCCATGCAATAAGAACTTGCAAAATTCACAAGAAACAATGTATGGACTTTGGTGCCAAGACCAAAGGAAAAATCCATCATTGATACTAAGTGGGTGTCAGAAACAAAATGGATGAACAAGGGCTGATCATCAGAAACAAAGCAAGACTGGTTGCACAGTAGTATTGTCAAGAAGAAGGTATTGATTATGATGAAACCTTTGCCCCTGTTGCAAGAGTTAAAGCCATAAGACTGTTTCTAGCTTATGCTGCCTTCATAGACTTTAAAGTTTTCCAAATGGATGTTAAGAGTGCTTTCCTAAATGGTGAACTGAAGGAAGAGGTGTATGTCAAACAACCTCCAGGTTTTGAGGATGCAAGCAAACCAGACCATGTATACTTCTTAAACAAGGCTTTGTATGGTCTAAAGCAAGGTCCAAGAGCCTGGTATGATACCCTTTCTTCTTTTCTAACCACCAAAGGTTTTATAAGAGGAAGCATAGATAGCACTTTGTTTATAAGGAAATTCAAGGGTGATGTAATACTTGTATAGATATATGTAGATGATATAATATTTGGGTCTACAAATTTGGATCTTTGTAAAAAGTTTTCTAAACTCATGTCTGAGAACTATCAGATAAGCATGATGGGTGAACTAAACTATTTTCTTGGACTTCAAATCAGACAAGAGGTCGATGGAATTTTCATTCATCAAACAAAGTATGTAAATGACCTACTTAAGAAATTTGAGTTTGAAAATTGTTCTTCAATGAAAACACCCATGTCCACTGCCTTAAAGCTTGGAAAGGACACTGATGGTAAATCAGTGAACATTACAGCTTATAGAGGTATGATAGGGTCTCTTTTATATCTCACTACAAGTAGACCAGATATTATGTTTTCAACATGTCTCTGTGCCAAATGTCAAGCAGATCCCAAAGAATCTCACTTAGCTGCAGTTAAAAGGATTTTCAGGTATCTCAAAGGAACTTCTAATCTAGGTCTTTGGTACCCCAAAGACTCTGATTTTGAGTTAGTTGGATACACTGATTCTGATTTTGCAGGTTGCACACTAGACAGAAAGAGTACATCTGGTGGTTGTCAACTGTTAGGTGGAAGATTAGTCAGCTGGGCAAGCAAGAAACAGAACTATGTTTCAACTTCAACAGCTGAGGCAGAATACATTGCTGCTGGAAGTTGTTGTGCTCAACTATTATGGCTACAGAATCAACCACTTGATTATGACATACAGTTTGAAAACTCACCAATCCTGTGTGACAACACTAGTGCCTTTTCTATTTCTAACAATCCTGTTTTGCATTCTAAGACCAAGCATATTGAAATCAGACATCATTTTCTTAGAGATAGTGTGTAGAAAAAGAAAGTTTCAATGCAGTATATAAGTACTGATTTTCAGTTAGCTGATCTTTTCACAAAACCTTTGGATGAGTCTCGGTTCAACTTCCTAATATCCAAACTTGGCATGTTAAATTTGTAACCCTTTTCCTTTCTTAGGTAGTTAATTTAGTGTGAGAAAATAATTTCATTTGTGTGTAAAATGAAGTACTTATCTAAGCTTCTTCATGTCTTATTAATGGTGAATCAGCTGAGTGGTATTCTGTCAGCTGACAATCATCAGCTGATACTATACCTCAGCTGATCAACCATTAGCTAAGACTTAGACGCTCAGCTAATTGCATTCATTAGCTGACACTTGTTTTGGCTCAACAAAATCAGCTGACACTTTCTTCAGTCAGCTGATGATTCTCAGAGTTAGAATTCTTGTGTCCCCACACTTATTGTATTAATTCTTCATTTGTATTTAATGAGTTAACTAGGTAGTATTTAATTCCTTTTAAATGTCCGTTAGTTGTCCGTGTATTTATTAGCTTATCTGTTTATTACCCTTTTTGCAGATGTGACAGTTACTTTCTCAAAAAGATATTTCTGTAGTAGTTTAGGTTTCCAAAGAAGATATAAAGGTGTTTTTGAGCGGTTCCTCATTTCTTGTGCATTCAAAATTCACAAACACTCTTCTTCTCTTCAAAATTTAGAAACCCTAAACTCTCACTACTCACAGTTTCTTCACTCTGTAATCATGGTGTCCTTCAATCCTGTTTCTATTCCAAATGTTGTTGCTGGTGAGAACATGAATGTGAACTCAGAAATCACCATTCGTCCAAACAACTTTCTAATCAACACTGACATTCCCTCGAACAAGGCAAACGAGTGATATGAACCCATGGTAGCATTCATAACTGCTCATCCCCTATTTCCTTGTCTCCCTACTCATCCTTTCTTTATCTTTCCAAACATTGTTAGTGAGATGTGGTACACTGCAAGGTACCATACTGATCAAGATCTAATCACCTGCACTTGTCTCAATGGCACCATCAACATCAACATTACTGTTAACACTCTTCGACAAGCCATCTCTCTGCCTAACTTGGCCCCATATGAAACATTTGCTCAAATGGATCATGTTTTGGAAGTTTTACCCCTTATTGGCTACAATGAAGCTGTTACCCATGGTCAGTATAAGTTGTCTGTGCTGGGACATCCATGGAAGTATTTGGCCAGTGTAATCACTCGGTGCTTTGGTCATAAACGTGGAAGTTTTGATCAAATGAATCAAACAGAACTAATGATTCTCCATGCCTTAGTCACAGGGAGGAATATTGACTTTGCTCAAGTCATATTCTCTGAGATGGTGGATAAAATCACTCTGGGCACAACAAAGAAATCAACAAGAACTATTGTTCCCTACATCAGGTACTTAAGTTTACTTGTACTTCATCATCTTCAATGGGAACAATATACTGGGATAGCTGCTGTTTTGGATACAATGACCATGCCTCAAATGGGTCAAAAGATATTTCACTTAATAAGGGAAGATCAAGGTCCTGCCATCACTGCATAAATGCAAGAACTGATTGATATTGCAGTTGATGAAGAAGAAGGTGTTGTTCAACCTGTTGGTGAAACAATGGCTAATGATTCTGAGTCCCCTGGTGTAGTTACTGAAAATTCTGAGCACTCTACTGCTCATACTCATGATGAAGCCAGTTTTAGAGAAGAAAGATCATTTGATGATGAACCAGCACAGAATGTGTCTATTGATTCTTATGCTGAGGATGAGGATGCATAAATTAGTGGTGATGACTTTGATGATCATGCATATCATGCATATGTTAGTGATGATGGTGGTGAACCTATGGTCTATGGTCCAAGTAACACTTCTTCCTCCACATCAACACCTATTATGATGCACTTGACCAATTTCCCTGTAAGCTCTTCAAGTGCAAATGAATCTGTTCATCTTGAACAAGGTAATGAAGGTGAAGTTGGTGCTAGTAAACATGATGCTGAAGAAGAAGATGTTATCTTTGATCAACTGATTCAACTCATTGAACTCAGCCGACCAATATACACTCAAGATATGACTCTCTCACTCCATGAGGACACTCATTTGGTAAACCCCACCAATGAGAACCCACCCTCTCCTCCAGTAGACACACCCCCACAAATGCCAAGCTCTAGTTTACTACCAACAGTCACTAGTTCTACTCCCACCTACACCTATATACAAACAAGGTCAACAGAGATGGTGCACACTACACTTATCTCAGAGGATATGCACATTGCACCTCTGACCTCAACTCCTATAACTACCTCTTATGTTGAGGGGGAGTTCATGGATGTTGCTTTAACCACATTGCCAGTGGATGTGCCCTCACAACAGGTCACATCTGTAAATATGGGACTCCTGCAATCTGGATCACCCTCCCAACAGGGTGATGCCATTGAAAGACAGACCTCCTCCTATGGTCACACTGTATCTATACCCAGATTGAGTCTATCCATACCCTTGGTAAGTTCACAACAGCTTACTACTGAAATAAGGGATACCCCACTGAGTGCAACCCTCACTCATACTCACATATTTGCACCTATAATTGATTCAATTCTTACACATGCTACTACATTGCCTGTCAATACTAGTGGTATAGACCAACCACTAGCACAGGGCACACAATCTGCTCCCAGTGATCTTAGGCCTATATACCAAGGTCTAAGTGAGGGACCTCAATCCATTCCTGTTCTAAGCACAATCTCTCAATCAACTCCAAGTCAACCTATTCCTTCTACTTCTTCTGAACCATCTCCTCAAATACTCCAAAACCTATTGTCCATCTCTCAAAAGATGGATAGTCTTCAAGCCTCCTTCACTTCTTTCCAAATCCAAACAGAAACTCAAATCTCTCATCTAATTCAAGAGGTTGAGTCCCTTAAAGCTACCCAATCCCAACCCCAACCCACCCCTGCCCCAGTTGATCTATCACCAATTCTTCACAAATTAGATCAACTCTTATCCCAAAATTCTACCCCTACACCCACCACTTCACCTCCCATTTCAAACCAAATAATTTCTTCCTTAAACCAAACAATTTTCAATCTTCTTTCCCAACTGCAAACCTTAAGACCATCCCCTCCTAACATTTCAGTAACCATTCCTGACTCTCTTCTTAGAGTCCCTTCTCTTTTTCAAACCATAGATGCTGAGGTCACACACTTAAGTCACTTCTCCAAACAAAGGCACAGTGAAACCATTAAAGAATTCACAAATATCACTGATGCTATCCTAAGGCTAAGACATCCTACATCCTTCACCCTACCTCCTATCCCTACTGCCTCTCCTTCACCTTCAACTATCCCTCCCTCTACCTCCACCACTTCTCCATCTCCTTATTCCTTTTTCCCACCTTCTGCACCTGCTAAACCTGAAACGCCTTCTGATAACTTTCCTTTCTCTTTTGTTGATAACAAAAAGGGGGAGAAGTCAGACTCGGATTCTACTAGTTCAAGCTCTTCACCAGATCCTATTCAAGCAGTAGAAGCTGATAAGGCAGCAGCAGATCAAGCAGACCTCAATGAAGCAGAAATTCTAAATCAATCAACTGCTGAGAGGGAAAATTCATCTGAGGGGGAGCAACCTGCTCAAGATGAGCAGGGGCCAAAAAGAAGACTTAAACAAATGGCCAGAAGAAAGAGTGCCAAAAAGCCTAGACAAGATGAATCTTGTGCACCAATCAATGTGCCATCAGAAGATTCTGATGATGATAATGATGAAGATAGGGTGCCTCTGTCCTCTCTGCTCAACTTGAAAAAGCAGAGCCTCTCTACAAAAGCTCCACCAGTCCAAGCTTCCTCTCCAGTACAATCAAGTCAACCAACTCCCAGCAGCACATCAAGAAGAAAAGGAAAGAAAATATGTCTGCTGAAGAGATTGAAGAAGAAGAAAGAAGAGAGGAAGAGCTAACTCAAGATGATGAGAATCTTAGGAAGTTAAGTGAGCTGGCTGCTGCACTTGGCACCTCAGTTGAAGAGGTTCTCAAAGCCAAGGAAAGACACCCGTAATTCACAACTCCTGAAGACCTTGCTGCCATTATAGGTGCTACTGATGATGAGTTGAGAGAATTACAAGAAAAAGAATTAATCATGTTGTCTTCTCAACCATATCCAACACAAGTTACACCACAGCAAGATGATCCTATTGCTAAGAAAGTTCCTAAAAGAGGAAGAACTCACAGAGAAGCCATTCAAGCATTGCATGAGTTCAACTTCGGGGTTACAACTCAACAATCAGAAAGGGAGATCAAAGAGCTCTAAGAAAATAAGAAGAACTTGGTAGATAGGAAGTATCCAAATCTCATCTCAAGAGTCACTCCATATAAGGGTACAGATGAAGGTCCATATCTCAAAATAGTGAGAAAAGATGAAAGACAAACACATGAGAATGCCTACCTTCATCACTGCAAACTGTTCTCCTTCACTGAGATGATTGAGACTCTATACCACCACCTTAAATCCAAAATTGAAATTGTCACAAGGTTCATAAGCAAATTTGAATACTAGATCAGAATGTCTGTGTACCACAGGATATGCACTCATGATCAATTCATGGAACACATTGATGTGATTGAGGATGCCTTCAAGAAATCCTCCAAAGCTTTTGTACCTGCTGAACAGATCATACTTAATCCTGATCTTCCTTACCTGTCTGCATATGAAAGTCTAAACACTACTCGGCCCCCCAACATCGAACCAGAAATGCTTAAGTACATAACTAAACCTGAGAGAGGGATATTCTTCAAGAACAGAGCTAGTATTTGGAAATTCGTAAGAGAATATGACTTAGGAAATGCCCCTAAAGAGCTGATATTTCAAGCTGCAACTTCAACAAGGGGACAGACCGGAAGTGAAACTTTGAAAGTCTAATTCAAGCAAGAGCTAAAGAGTTGTTGGCTGCAAATCCTCTTGGCAGACTTCTGGATGTTAAAGAAGAACCTTGGTGGGAAGAAAATTAAAAACTTCATAATTAGATTAATTGTAATTTTACTTCTTAGAATAGTTCAACTTCTGTAATTTAGCTTAATGTTCAGTATTAGCTAAATTGTACAAACTCTGATGTAAATACTTTGTTCTGTAATCAAGCTTGAAACTTTGATCATGGACTACTTGGCTAAAATGCTAGTATAGATGACTCTTAGTAGATATCTCACATAGTGTAAATAAAGAAAATAAAAAAAAATCCTAAAAACAGAAAAAGTATAGAAAATATACCATAAAAATAGAAAAATGGTACTTCATAAATGAAAAGATTCCCAAAAACAGAATATCAGGGAACATATATTAAAGAGTTACCAAAAACCATTAGCTAGGTAACCAAAATGCACTTAAAAGTTTTATCTTTACAAATCCGAGTCAAACTGATTCTTCTTAAACAAGATAAGGTTTTGTCATCATCAAATAGGGGGAGATTGATGGGGAGATAGCAATATCAAACCTTAATCAAACCTGTCTATTAATTAAAATAGATTTGATGTTAACAAAACCACATATTCAGTTTTGGACTTAGATTAATGAAAAACATGTGTTGTTTATCATATTAGACTTAAAGAATTTGTAAGTAAGATATGTCAGCAGATGAGCCAAAGTGTCAGCTGAACACTAAGTATCAGCCAAAGGACCAGCTTCGGAAAGATCAGCTAAGAAGAAAAAGACAAGTCAAGAGGAATTAGCTACATCTACAGAGCATCATCTGATGATGCAAATCATCAACTGAGGGTTCCTCAAGGATCAGCTA
This sequence comes from Pulicaria dysenterica, assembly GCA_947179395.2. Lineage (NCBI taxonomy): Eukaryota > Viridiplantae > Streptophyta > Magnoliopsida > Asterales > Asteraceae > Pulicaria > Pulicaria dysenterica. Next base: position 61,185,202 of record OX359289.1, on the reverse strand, counting down.
AGCAGTCAAGGATCAGCTGACAGTATCTCATTGATCAGCTGATACCTTCTACATGTTAGATAAGGTATTCTACACTTATTCGTTCTTTTCTCAATAAGCTGATTATACTCAAATGGTTAGCTGAGCCCTTGGGATCAGCTGAGAGTTTGTTTTGATTAACTTATTAGTTGTACCCTAATTATATTGATTAGCTGATCAGTTTGATCAGCTGAGCAGATATAATTAGCTGAGTCTGTTACAATTGTCCTTAGCTGAGCAAAATTATGTTAGCTGTTCAGTGTCTGTTAGCTGAGTCTTTATATCAACTAATAGTTTTTCAGTGTACTATTTTCTTAAGTCAAAAGACAGAACATGTGTTGTCCTATTATGCCTTAGATCTCTCATTGTAAAAGTACATATCACTTTTTGGATCTTCAAAGAAACAAAAATGATAGATCTTTATCCTCTGGAAAAGGAGAAAGATACTTTAGAAGAGAAGATCTCGAAGATATGCTTCAACAACTATGGCTGGCAACTCTATACTTGGTTAAGTCAAGTCTTCAGAAAGCATGGTGTTGATTAAAGTACAAGCATGGGAAGAGAAGTTTACTCTCCCAAGACATAAAGGCAGTACTTTAATAATATAATAATAGATAGTGGCTAAACTCCTTACTGAAAGGCATGTTCACTTTACACACTTTGTGTATAAAGTTAACTTACTTTTCACCCACTAACTTTATCTATTATAATATTATTAAACCAAGTACCTTTGTCTCCTTCTCCTCTTCATCAACCCAGAAACCCTTGCTTATATATACTCATGCATGGAAACATGCTAAGTAGGCGAATAGATAGAGTTGAATACTGAAATCTCATTTGTTGAGAATTAGAAGAGTTAAGCATTTTACTTTCAGTATTACAAACTTGTTCATGTGTTGAACATCTTAGACACAAGTTGTTTAAGATTAGCTTAGTCTATGTGTTAGACAAATTTAGTTGCCACCTTTTATTGAACTTAGATTTTCCGCATCTAATTCAAGTAATTCTTGATTCACATCAATAAGAATTATATAAAAGTAAACCGTGTGTCTCTAAAATTTTTATTTGCTAAAGTTTGTATTCAACCCCCCTTCTAGAAACATTTGTTGTTGTAGTATCCATTCGGGACCAACAATGTATCATACTCTTAATCCTCAGTAGAAAAGTCGGGTTGTGCTAGAGGGGGCTTATCAACTGTGTATAACCTTCCTTGTGCCCGTACGATGTTCCTAAAGTGCAACTTCCACACCATAAAGTTTGTACCGGAAAGCTTCACTTTTGCATGATGAGACTAAGAAGACTCCTCAGGTGAATAAAACGGTATAACAGATTGTAGGAACGCTGGGGGAACGGGGTTCTAAACTAAACTAAAACACCCTTACGCTAGGACTGATCTAGGATGAGAAATAGTGCGGAATTTCTATTTCCCAAACCTCCTAAGGATTCTAAGATCTGCTTAGGTGTCCGGCACACAGTATCACACAGAGAAACACACAGAGTAGAAACAAGAACACACTCTAAGAACTCACACAGAGATGTTTAAGGCTGCCCTTGGATTCGGATTAACACTTAGATTTCGGTTTACGAGGGCTAGTTTGCGTTAATCGAGGCTTAAGGTCGTAAAGGTTGAGTTTCGTGGCTAGCTCCCGTAAGATACTTGTCGATTACGTAGGTTACTGCTCGATTCCAGCGCTAATACGAGATTAGGCGGTATTTATAGAGTAATTAAAGTCACTACGCACGTGATGAACTTCACTGCGCACGTAGCTAGTCCAGTACGCACGTACTGGTTATTTTAATAATAATTAATTAGTTTTAAACCGACCTACTCACTACGCGCGTAGTGAGCTCCACTACGCACGTAGTGGACTGACTTCGCACGTGGTGATTTCTCACACAGACTTAAACTTCCAAACACACATCAACACATGATTAAGTACTTGTAAGCTTAAGATAATCACATAGAATCACTAAGAATATATACACATGCAAACAATTAATCAAAACATATTTGAATTAATATTTCATGTATGTATTGGATTGATAAGAACTAGGGATTTACAATTATGCACCAACAAACTCCCCCTAAGACCTAGTTCTATCAATAACCATTGCACTAAGCAAAATTTACACAAAGTAAACAAAACTGACAATCTAGCTATCACACAGTTGTAGACTTTACTTCTTCAGATCCAGCATAGATGTCAAATGCAAAACAAATTCTGACGACTTTCTGAAACTGCAACGCTAACTCCATATATTGATGCTTGTACAGAATTGGGTTGTAGTACAGAACAGTGATGTCGTCTTTACCAAAATTTCTGATCCACATAGGATCGAATACCTTTACAGTTTCTCCACCTGACAGGTTGTCGTCTAAAACAATCACTGCCTCCGTTGTCTTCTCGTTGAAGTACCACCACTTGAACCTAGCGTTCCACCCAGTCGGCATGGTTCTTAATGGCAACTTTTTCATACAACGGGGAGCTTTACAGTTTAGTGTCTTGAATCTCCTCCCTGTCAGTGGATCAATCCTGGTTGGATGGATCTTGACCCCTGGTATGTAAGGCTTTATGTTTTTCCATCCAAATTGAGCCTCACGCTTGACCAGCGTCTCGAACCATTTTGCCATGCTATTATCGTCACAATCCAGAAGAGGCAGGCGAGCGAGTTGTCGTATATCATAGAATGGCAATGTTTGAATGTCGTTTGCCCTTTCGAAGTACTCAACTCCCCTTTCTCTTTTGACTGCATAAACATTAAGTTCTGGCATGAAACACCAAGCAACTATTTCGCCATCCGTTTGCTTCCCCAGTGTTTGATAAAACTTTGAATACTCTGGAGAACTCTCGGATTTCTTGGCTTTCCCAGCTTGACGTGCCAGGAATCTCTGGTACTTTCTTCTCCTTTCTGTTCGCTCTTCTTCCTTGGACTTTCTATCACCAAGATATTTTTCCAAGACGAAGTCCACTTTGGCTTGTTCACGCACTTCTGCTCTCCGATCAACTTCCTCAACGTTGGCATTTCTGAATAGATCGGCAAAATCAGGTACATCATCCTCCTCTTGTGGGCTAGGATAGTGTTGATCTGTTTCGTCCTCAACTTCGATTTCATCAGTATCAAACATTGGTTCCTGTTCAGCCCGAGGTGGTGGCACATAGCTTTCATCCACCTCCTCCAAAATCACATCCTCAATTGGAATTTGCAGAAGTTCAGCGATTTGTTCCCTGGTCAGGAATGGAAGAATCTCCCCTTCCTCTGCATCATATTCATACTGAGGAACAATTCGCTCTTCAACATTCAACAGGCGCGACGATTGAGGAATCTCAGCCTTCAATGGCTGGACGATTAACGGATCTTCACACAGAATTAAGAAAACATAAACATTTGTAAGTTAAAATAAATATTTCATTTCACATAGAAGGAATAAATATTTCATTACAAAAGATTAATCGTCACACAGAAAACATCAATAAAAATTTATTACACAATCACACAGACTATAATCAACCTTGCTCATCGCCAGAATAAGTACCAGCCTGTTCAGATTCAGCGGCTTCTTTCAATCTGAACACCTCCTCATCCTGTTTTTCAACATGATCTTTCAGCCGTTTGAACTCAGAGGTATATTCAAGCAGTATCTGCTCCATTGTCTCGTTTTTCTTGACAAGCTCGCTGATTATCAATGCTCTTTCCTCATTACTCTTCTCTAAGCTTTCAATCCTCTCAGCATCTCTTTTCAACAAGTCCTCCATCTGCGCATCCCTTTTTAGCAGATTTTCTATTTGAGCATCCTTCTCGATCAGTCTCTGCTTGACTTCTGCCAGCTCCAGCTTTCTTTTACTTTCATCTTTGATCATCTCCAGCATGTAGCCTTGGAGTCTATTTAGGTTTGCTTCCATGGTTAGGGAAGGCAGCTGGGACCTGGTCTGAGATGATCCTTCAGCACCTGGAGCAGGAGTGATGACTGGAGCAGCTGTGGCGGAGGATGGTTGGACAATTAGTTCAGACGAAGCCACCAGCGGCTTAAATTTGTAGACCTTCTTCTTTTTCTTCTCTGGCTCATCAATCACCCCCTTTTCTTTCCTCTTGCGACTTGCCTCCTCATCATCTTCTTCAAAGAAATCATCAACGTTAATGTCATCTAAGCTCCCAGGGATAGCCTCTCCCCCAGTGGGATCCCGGACTTCCTGACTCTGAACATCAGGCTCCTCATCATCCGAAATTATCGTGATGTTTTCCACCTGGGATGTGGAGCCCTCGTTCCTCCAGAGATGTTTCCTTTCTGGAGCCTTGTAGTCTGGGTTGCCCAGATGGCAAATCAACCGTCTTTTCGGAGGGATGGAGGTGCCAATGTACCGGCTCATTTGTCGCACGGTCTGCTCATTCATGTGCTTCAGCTTGATTCGATCACCGTCCTCTTTCACCATACCCTCCACTTGAGCATCAATAACTATTTGTAGGAATCTGGGGTACATCAGAAATTGCCCCTCTTTTTTTGTCAGATTCTCCTTTAAGCTGTTGAAGATAGCCCTGGAGATGTTAAACTTGACATTAAGCACAAGGGCTACAAACAGATGGGCGAACGTTTGGTTAAGCTGATCGTGTCCGGTTCTCCTTGGGCCCAGACAGTGAGATATCACATGCATCAAATAACGATACGGGGGACAGAGCTTGGTTTTGTAAACCGATTCATTACGGATCTCCCCCGTATATCCACACCTTAACAAACATCCTTTCACTCGGCAACTGTTTAGCAGAATTGGGTCTGCAATATCATCCCCGAGCTCAAGCAGCTCATTCAGTATACCTTCCGACACAAACACATCATTATTTTGCACCTTCCCTCGAATCCCACCCAGGGAATCATCATATACAGCAGTACTCCAGAATTCTTGCTGATGTGTAGCATATGCTGTGCAGGCTGTTGTAATGGCTTTATAGATCCGCGACCTTCTCAGGTAATCGATGATTTCGTCACAATCCCTGGTCAGTTTACTTTTTGTCACACAGGCCCGGATGTTGTGCATATCCCCTGCTTTCAAATCTGCCTTCGCCTGACTGCCAGATGCGGTCTGAGCCGCACTTTGAGTCGATGAACTTTCAATTTGAGCAGGTTCCATTACTTAAAATCTGCGAACAGAACATTTAGCCCGTTAGTGAGAAACATTCAACAGACCGGAACACACAGTTAACATCTGTAGATTAAAATAAACGTTCGTTTCAAAATTGACATTCTACCACGTGCGAAATGACCATCATTACGCTCGTGATGAAAAGTCTACGTGCGAAGTGGTTGGAGATAATAAACTTTAATTTTAATTAAAAATCGATTCACTTCGCACGTGATGAGTACAGCACGCACGGATTGAAATTCACTTCGTGCGGCTGAAACTCATCGGCTTCATCGTCCCCACGGTTGAGTACGTGCGAGGTGAATTCCACTTCGTGCGAGCTGGCCTTCACTTCGCACGGCCAATCATCAACAACGAAGAACAGTTTGACGATGTGTTTGACTCAAAACCCTCGATTTTTAGTGTATTTGTCTCGATTAAGTGGCTAGAAGTCATCTAACTAAGTCCACTAAGGTTCCTTTTCACTTAAATCTAACAAATTAACTCGTGTAAATCTCAAATCTCAGTTTTAAAAGTTATTTGACTTTCGAACACAAAATCGACTATAACTCCAGATCTAACCGTTGGATTGAGATGAAAGTTATACCAAAATGATCACAAAGCAAAGGCGTTCAACAATCGTGGATCGAAAAACTCTTTTCTCACAGGAATCAAAATCACAATCGAGAGAGAATGCAAGTATACTTTAGAAAATATTAACGCGTACTGAATAACACGCACGGGACGAGTATATATACCCTGTTCCACTTCGTGCGAAGTGAATTCACTTCGCATGACGTTATCCAACAAGACCTTACGAAGTGACTCACCATTTTGCACGTAGTGGTGCTTACCTCGTGCGAGTTCGATCTTACTTCGCACACATTAATCCATTTCGCACGGCCTGGTCATTCACTCCGCACGGATTGATTCACTTCGTGTGAGCTCACTTCTTCACATAGAATTAGCCTTTTTCTCAATTATCCTATACTCAGCATACAGCTGTTAGTAACTTCAATGCAAATAAAAACATTTAAGCACATGCAAACACAAGAAATTATATATATATAGAAAATAAACATACCAACAGAAATAAGAAATACACCAAAAATCTTTTTGTATTTTTCTGATTAAAAAGGAAAATGAAAATGCAGAAGTAAACTATTAACGAATTAAATCCTAAAGAACAGAATTTAAAATACTAAGAAAATTTCAGGAATAAAATTACTGAAATTAAATCTTTTTGTGAGAAGGTTCCAAGGTGGAATCAGTACCAGCACATCTATACTTAGTAGTCATTCATTTCAAAACCTTGGACATAAACATATTCTCTCAAACTCTGTCTGTCAACCTAACTTTCCTCAGATAATGACAGATTTTGTTTCAACATTTTCAGATTATCTAGACTAGATACACGGTTAAGACTATCTCTTTCAAAGTCTCACAGTATTTTGATTCACTCAGTAGATACACAACTTGATTACCCAACCACCATGCTTATGTGCTTTGTGATTTTGTCAACGCATTTTATGCTCTTTGACATGGAGGTCATTTTTTCACCTCTTCTGATAATTTTGTTGAGCTTTTGTCACTGCATTTTATGCTCTTTGACAATTCAACACTAATAGATCAATATAGCTTTTGTCACTGCATTTTATGCTCTTTGACAATTCAACATTGAAAGATCCTTGACATCTCAGATTGGGGTCAATTTTTCACCCTCTTTTACATTTTGCTCATTGTCATCTAAGCACATTTGGCATGGTAACAGGTGTGTGCACCAGACTAAGTTAGTCTCAACTGATATTGACTTGTAGACTTGGAATGTCTCGATAGTTTGAATCTTTGTAGGATTTCCACATGCATAACCACTTATCAGCCTAGACTCTCATCATATGCCTTACACGCCATCTGTTTCTCATCTGATTTGACTCAAATTTTTAGACAGTTTTCTCAAGAATATGTACATGCCTTCAGTCCTAATTTTACTAGACATACTTTGTATTGAAAGCCAGTGTACCATCATTTTCCATTTGAGTTGGATCAACTTCTCATTTTTGTTTTTCTGATTTTTTTTTTTTTGTATTTTCTATTTTTCTGATTTTTTTGTATTTTCTAAGTTTTCTGATTTTTTTGTATTTTCTAAGTTTTCTGAACTATCTCCCCCTAAAATACCAAAGAAACTAAAACCTAAGAAAATAGAAACGCAAAGACACACAGAAAATAAACGGAAAGACAAACGTGATATAACCACACAGAAAATAGACACACAGTCACAAATACGAATAAGGACACTAAGTCGAATCATCAGAGACAACCTCACACTTGGTTTTCATCCCGTTTTCATTCACTAAGAATAGAAAGCGGGGTTTATCAAATGCCTTAGTATACAGGTCTGCTTTTTGAAATTCGGTTTGAATAGACATTACATCGATTAATTTCTTTTCCCAGCAGTCCCGTATAAAATGGTAGTTGATACCAATGTGTTTGGTCTTAGAATGTTGTACTGGATTCTTAGTAATTGCAATAGCAGCAGTATTATCAACAAAAATGGGAGTAGTAGACAATTGCAAACCGTAATCCTGCCGCCGAAATGTATTCAGCTTCACACGTAGAGAGCGCAACTGCAGTCTGCTTCTTACATTGCCAAGTTACAAGACGTGATCCAAGAAATTGGCAACCTCCAGATGTAGACTTGTGGTCCTTCTTGCATCCTCCATAGTCAGAATCACTGTAGGCCGTCAACACAAAGTTGTCGTCACATGGGTACCACAGTCCAAGATTAGGAGCATCCTTCAGATAGCGAAAGATCCGTTTGACAATCATCAGGTGCTTGACATTGGGCTTGGATTGGTATCTTGCCATCAGACACGTAGCAAACATGATGTCTGATCTGGATGCAGTGAGATACATCAAAGATCCAATCATCGCTCGGTAGAGAGACTCATTCACCAACTCCCCCTCAGTATCTGGAGACATGCCGTGATTGACTGGAAGAGGTGTGGCAGCAGGCTTTTCAGTAGACATTTCGAATCGGGTAAGAATATCCGCAACATACTTCGACTGATGTAGGAAAATTCCGGCCTCGGTCTGCTCCACTTGAAGTCCAAGAAAAAATTTCATCTCCCCCATTGAGCTCATTTCGAATTTTTCCTTCATAATCCTTGCAAAGTCTTCACACAGAATCGGATTGGAAGAACCGAAAATGATATCATCCACATATACTTGCACCAAGATCAAGTCTTTATCATCACCCTTGATAAATAATGTTTTGTCGATGGTTCCTCTCCGGTACCCATTATCAGTCAGATATTGAGAGAGGGTCTCATACCATGCTCGCGGTGCCTGATGAAGACCATATAACGCTTTATTCAGCAAGAACACTTTGTCGGGATGGATCAGATCGACAAACCCCGGAGGTTGGTTCACATAGACTGTTTCTTGAATTTCGCCATACAGGAACGCACTTTTAACATCCATCTGATAGACTTTAAATCGTTTGTGCGAGGCAAAGGCGAGAAATAAGCGGATCGCTTCCAGCCGAGCGACTGGAGCAAACACATCAGTGTAGTCGATGTCAGGAATTTGTCTGAACCCCTGAACAACGAGCCTTGCCTTGTTCCTGACAATCACCCCCTGATCATCTCTTTTGCACTTCAGAACCCATCTGCAGCCAAAAGATTTAGCTCCCTTGGGTTTGTTCACTAAGCGCCATACATTTAATTTCTGAAATTGAAGCAACTCTTCTTGCATAGCATTAATCCAAGAGTCATCCTTGAGAGCTTCAAGATGATCCTTTGGTTCAATCTGGGAGAGAAATCCTGAACATAGACATTGTGTGAAATCCACATACTGAAACAAATTTGCACCCAGATCCGAGAAGTCTTGCATCAGCTTTAATCCCGGTGATTCTGAAGATTGAGAACCTGATAGCGTTGCCACTTGCCTCCTGGTTTGAACATGAGAATTCGGATCGCCAATAATTTGTGCAGGAGGATGGTTTCTATCAACTCTACTTGATTTCTGCAACTGAGCCTCTACATTGGTTTCCAGATTGGTAACCACGGGTGTCTCTTCAAATGTTAACGTTTGATCATTGGAGGAACTTTCACCCTGCGACCCCTTGTCTAGCGGAGTATGGGGCTCATCTTCAGAATCAGAATCAGCATCACTTAGAATAGGTATAGCAGTACTTGAGGGCAGGTTTGATGGGGCACCGTCAGAAGAGTTGTGAAGATCATATAACATTTGTATTGCAATATCTTCTTCTAAGGCGACTGGTGGTAGGTTGAATGAGTCAAATAGATTATCATAGTCAAACAGCCAGGCATCACCAGTTTTTGTCGGAGGAGAAGAATTTCTCTGTACATCAACTTCAAACCACTCTTCCACACAATTAGACGTTAAGTTGTATACCCTCTTGTTCGGAATGCTGTATCCCAAGAAAAACCCTTTTTCTACCTTGGAACTGAACTTTCCCTCTGCTTCCCGTTTTAGCATAGTGCACGGAGCGCCAAACGGTTCAAGATGGCTAAGATTTGGTGTCCGGTTATTCAACAGCTCATAACATGTCTTTCCTAATCGTTTGACCACTAAGACCCGGTTAAGTGTGTAACAAGCATTTGAGACAGCTTCGTTACAAAACTTTACGGGCAAAGAAGAGTCAGCAAGCATGGTGCGTGCTGCCTCTATTAAGGTCCGATTCTTCCTCTCAGCCACTCCATTCATTTGAGGAGTGTATGCAGCGCTGAACTGATGTTGGATACCTTTTCCGTTACACAGCTTTTCCATCTTCTGGTTCTTGAACTCGGTTCCATTATCTGAGCGAAGCTTCCTGATCTTCAACTTATAGATAGTCTCTAACTTGTTGATCATGACCTCTAAGGTCTCGAATGTCTCAGACTTCTCTTTTAAGAAGAAAACCCAGGAAAACCGCGAGTAGTCATCAGTCACTACCAGACAGTATCTATCTCCATGAATGCTCTTGTACCGCACAGGACCAAATAAATCCATGTGAAGTAGTTCAAGTGGAATTGAGATGGAGTGATACTTCTTCAACTTGTGGGGCTTCTTCGTCTGCTTCCCTATTTTACATGATACGCACTTGTCTGGCAGATGGAAACTCTTCAAGTTGACTCCCGTGACCAGCTCATGATGCACTAAGTGATTCATCTTTCTCAGGCTTAAGTGACACATCCTCTTATGCCATAACACTGAATCCTTCTCAGTGGCCTTTGTGAGAAAACATTGGTGTTCTACATCTTTCACCGAAGCATTGGACATATCCAAGACATAAAGGTCATTTTGTCTTGGAGTTGACATTAAGATTATGTCTTCGGGAATTTGGTACTCCTTCTTTAGCACATAGCACTGTTTGTCATCGAACATCACCTTGAACTCTTTATCACAAATTTGGGAAACTGACAGCAAATTGTTTGCTAGCTTCTCGACATAATTGACTTTGTCAAAGCTCACTCTCCCATTAGACAAGAAACCTTGAGCTGTGATGTGACCTCCCTTATCACCAGCGAAACTGACATACCCTCCTTTTATTTTTCTGACGTTTGAAAGAAGGCCCAGATCGCCTGTCATGTGCCTGGATGCTCCACTATCAACAATCCACGTGTTATACCGGCGAGCACCCTGCACAAACAAGTAAATGGTTAGTTAGCATTGGGAACCCAAGCCCGAATGGTCATGGGTTTCCCATCTTCTCCAACAACTTGCACATTAATCCACACACCAGTAGCTTTGGAGTCTACATTGGTATCTGGACTACTGGATGGTTTAGGTTCAGATTTTGTTGTCCATCGCAAGTCTGAACGGGGAGGAGTCTTATGATAAACACTGGAAGTGTTAATGACTTTATGTATAGGCTCCTTCCCTTTCACACTTACCTCAGGACTCTTGGGTTTACACGAAGTTTCCCCAGTTGTCCTTTTGAGCTGAGGGGGATCAGTTGATTTCTGATTTGATTGATTAAACATTTTATTTTTCTAAGCAGGTTCAGATGAATTAACTTTCCCCCTAGAGCTCTGAGGCTGTTGATCACACTCATAACTGAGGTGACCAGGTCTCCTGCACACATAGCAAACCCGGTTAGAGTAAGATTTGGCAGGTGTATGTGGCTCCTTCGGTTCAACTTTACCTTTGTGGTGCACTCCTAAACCACTTTGTTTAGGTAAGATTTTGACTTCTTCATAAGGACGGGTTGCAGGAGACTTTGCACCCTCCTTCTCAATGGTTCGAAGTGCAGCTTGAACATTTTGCATTAAGGAACCTTGACCAGAAGAACTGCCCAGAAGCTTTCGCATACCTGGTTCTGGTTTTTCTTCTGGTTTAGGCTCTTTTCTCTGAGGCTCACCAACTTTCTCCTTCATTTTTAAATTTGGTTTTGAAGTTGAAGCAGAAGGTGTATCAACTTTGGGAGCAAGTTGGTCAGCTTCAGCGAAGACATCAGATTGCACCAGTTGGTTTAAGACTGGTGGTGGACATTTCGAATAGGTCTTCGTGTCTTTCTCCTGAACAGAACCTTGTGGTCTTCGGTCGATTATGTGTTCAAACAAATATGATGAAGTTGAGTAACTTTTTAATTTCTGATTTAAAGTATCATAATCGACCTTGGAGCTAGCAAGTTCCCGTTTTAGAGTATCAATCTGATTAATGTAGAAAACAATAGCATCCTGTTTGTTTAGCAAAGCTACCTCTAGTTCTCTAATCTGTTAGTTTTGACTTTCAATTTTATCTTTTAAAGTCTTTTCTCTACCCTTAATGATAGAGTTTTCATGCAGTTTAGAGGTTAGCTCAGTGACTTGAGATTTCAAGGATACTACGGTCTTCACATAATCATTACACGACACACAGGGAAGACCAGGTGTAGGATTTACTTTGACATCAGCTTGTCCAGTCATGCATGCCTTTTGATTTACTGGTTCAGGTTGAACAGGCACTGGCGTTGGTTCGGCAGCTGGCTCAGAAGTTGATGCCACATTTTGCTCGTCAGTGGGCAGGACAGACTCTTCATCATTGACCTCGTGGACACTGTCTGCCTCAGACTGAGAGTCGTCATTCAGATCTAGAACACTGGCCAGGTTGGTTTCAGCAACTTCAAACGCATCCGAATCTTAGAAGTGTACTGACCAGTCAATCCCCTCATCCTTTTGTACTACCACCATTGCCTTGGATGATCCCTCATGAGGTGACTCAGCCTTCTTAGGTGTGGTGGTATTTGACATTTTGCCCGGAGAGGTTCTGAAGGGATACTTGGGTCCTGAGTTCTTTGGCTTTTCACATTCACGTGCAATTTTCACCACAATTGTAGCAGGTTACAGCTGATTTGTCAAACCCGAGCTTCGTATCTTTGGTTGCTGTAATCTGCATCCCCGTTCTCTTCACTAAGGCTTTGGCTCTCCTTACCAGGTTGGCATATGACCATAAGATATCTTGACGTTCCATCTCATTGTTGTCAATTTGGTCATAGTCTTCCTGGGTCAGATAGGCGTTCCCAATCTTTCCCTTGAGCAGATCATCGTATGAAGTAAGCAATGCACTAAGCATCCCCATATGCTCCTTAACTTCTTCAGTGCTGCCATGTTTGAAATTTTCAGTGTTTAAGGCAGGCATTGACGTTTTGCTTGAAGGAGCGGAATAAGGTGGTCCACTTGGAGTTTCAGAAACAGACTTGCTTGAAGGACTGACATTAGAAGTAAAAGCTGTCTGCAACGGAGCATTGGATGAGGTGGCTGGAGAAGCAATGGGTCCAGAACAGTATAGCGATGGATTCTGCACATAGCTGCTTAGTCTGTCTAGATTTTGCTCTTCTTGTTCATGCTCTTTAAGTTTGGTGATGAAGTCATTTAGATCCATTCCTTCAAATCCCTCACCATTCTTCAAGATCATGATGAAAGGCCTCCAGTTCTTTGGTAGTGCCTTAGACAAAGTCTCCACTTGTTGGCGTTCAGAAATCTGCACCCCCAGACTATCCATTTCACTGAGAAGATGGTTGTATATGTTGATCAGATCTGGAAGTTTCTCATTTACGTATGACGTGAAGTGATCAAACTCCTTCCTTAACTGAGATGCCTTGAGCTCCTTCAGAGATGCATTTCCCTCATTCCTCTTTTGTAAGGCATTCCACAGAGAACGTGACGTTCTGTATCGTCGGAATTGATGAAAGATCTCATTTGGAATGGCTTGTATGAGGTAAGAATAGGCTTTCTTCTCTGCATCATACGCCTTACGTTGATCATCACTCATTTGATCATAGGGAACTTCAATGTTCCCTTCTCCCTTTGGCACAACGTAATCGGCAGAGATGGCACGATGTAACCTTGGATCTACTCCATCAATAAAGATCTCAAACCTTGGTTTCCAGAATGGGTAGTCTTCCATGGTTAGAAGTCGGGGTACTTTATTAATGCCTCCCTGTTCATTGTCCATTATTAAGTTACTTAATGCGGTTATTGTTTGTTTGGCAGCCATTGCACTCATATCAGACATTTTAGAAACAGACTTAAAACAAACAAAACACTTCGCACGGAATGTAGGACACTTCGCACGAGCACAAATAACTACGCACGAAGTGAAAGACCTACGTACGGACTAACACGAAATCACACAGCCTGTACTACGCACGAACTGAGAACCTAGTACGCACGGATTGGAAACTAGGACGCACGGAGTTAATATGATACGCACGAAGTAACAACGTAAATTTTTTAAAGGCAAGATAAACCAAACAGACTCAACTCGCACGAACTGGACACACCACGCACGCGTTGAGTATCTACTACGCACGGAATGAACATACAGCTTGATGAAGATTCTAGATGATCTACGACACTACGTACGCACTAAGGATCACTACGCACGCACAGGGAATCACTTCGAACGAGTAAAACTCAAACAGTTAACGTAAAAACACGACCTTTTTAACGCAAAACGACCTATTTTCGACCTATTAACTGGTTTAAAAATGACGAAAAGGACAAACACACAGGCCTAATCGACACCTAGATCACGAAATCCTAAAGGAAAAGTGATCAATCACAGCACAAGGCTCTGATACCACTTTGTAGGAACGCTGGGGGAACGGGGTTCTAAACTAAACTAAAACACCCTTACGCTAGGACTGATCTAGGATGAGAAATAGTGCGGAATTTCTATTTCCCAAACCTCCTAAGGATTCTAAGATCTGCTTAGGTGTCCGGCACACAGTATCACACAGAGAAACACACAGAGTAGAAACAAGAACACACTCTAAGAACTCACACAAAGATGTTTAAGGCTGCCCTTGGATTCGGATTAACACTTAGATTTCGGTTTACGAGGGCTAGTTTGCGTTAATCGAGGCTTAAGGTCGTAAAGGTTGAGTTTCGTGGCTAACTCCCGTAAGATACTTGTCGATTACGTAGGTTACTGCTCGATTCCAGCGCTAATACGAGATTAGGCGGTATTTATAGAGTAATTAAAGTCACTACGCACGTGATGAACTTCACTGCGCACGTAGCTAGTCCAGTACGCACGTACTGGTTATTTTAATAATAATTAATTAGTTTTAAACCGACCTACTCACTACGCGCGTAGTGAGCTCCACTACGCACGTAGTGGACTGACTTCGCACGTGGTGATTTCTCACAGAGACTTAAACTTCCAAACACACATCAACACATGATTAAGTACTTGTAAGCTTAAGATAATCACATAGAATCACTAAGAATATATACACATGAAAACAATTAATCAAAACATATTTGAATTAATATTTCATGTATGTATTGGATTGATAAGAACTAGGGATTTACAATTATGCACCAACACAGATAAAATTGACATCTACAGTAAAAAGCAAGAAATAAACGTTTCAGTAATTAATTCCTCGAAAATAATTTATAACTCTTTAAATATATATATTTTAGAATGGGATCCATATTACACACGTGCCGGTGCCAGTGTGGGCATGACAACACCAGCCCCGTTTTATTTCTGGTGGTTATAAACCATACCGATCGCATTTTTTCAAAACACGACTCCTATATCTTTGGGACATAGAATGAAACATAATTCGTACATACACGAGCCGGATAGAAATCCCATTAGCCATTAAGCGAAAGCCATTCACGACTTCTCACGACTCGTGAGAAGTTCGTGGGAAACCTTATCACTGGGCACAGTTCATTAGTCCCACTTGGTACACTGACACCTCATGACGCCTTTCACGACCCGTGTAAGGTCGTGAAGCTCATGTGCTTCACGGCCCGTGAAGGACCTTCATGACCGTGAAGATTTCCTTGTACGCTTTTAAATAACAGTTTGCAAAACAGATCAGGGATTCGACTTTTTAAACACCTCTCCATACTTCCCGGTCCTAAACTCGTACATACACCTATGGGGAATCCTTGGATCATCGTAGAAGGCTAGGAGAACTTCATATCAAGCTTGTGGAACTCTAATCTTCATCTCTTTCATCACCATTGTTATTGTTCTTCATTTTGGGTAAACTCTAAACTAATTTCCAGAATGATAGGTATAAATTAGAGGTTTGTATGATTGATATGGTTATGATGGTCTTTTAAACTCATTTGTTCACTTGAATCAAGATGATTCCAATGTAGTTCTTGGTTATATGTATGCTTTAATGCCTTGATCATATGAATTTCTAGATGTTTATTGATGATGACGATCCAATGAATGTATGATCAGATGTGTTTGTTGATGATTTCAGTCCATATGGGTTTATGTATGATAGGTTTGTCTACATTATTGTTCAATCTATCTTTGAAATTGCATATATTCAAACAAGTGTGATCTTGTCAAATTCATGCTAGGTTTGGTGGTTTTTGATATGTTTATGATTGGTATGAAATTTTTGGGGCTTGACATTAGGTTAATGGGAGATGGTTTGGAATCTTGATTTATGCATCTTGTTGTATTTCCTAGTGGTTGAGAGGTTATGCTCATGAAAATTAGTGTGTTTAGACAAATCATTTTGTAAGTAAATATTGGGGTTACAAAGGTTTTTGAATCTTGAATTTCTATAAACTTATGATTTGTATGAACACGGGTTGAATTATCTTCATTTATAGCTCTTTATGTGTTGATTTGGTTATTTCTGTTAGAGATATGCCAACTAATGTACGTACGCCATAGACCGCTGCTGATGATGTATGGGCCTATTGGGTCATACACCGGGGTCAAACCTGACAGCAACTTATGTTAAGGTACCAAATATGACAAAAGACTAAAGTTTACATTTCAGGCCTCGTTAGCGCCGCTAACTCTTAAGGGTTAGCGCCGCTAAGTCCTAAAGGTTAGCGCCGCTACGGCTGCATGTACTTTGTGTCAAATCACTGGCAGACCCCGTTAGCGCCGCTAACCATTTTGAGATAGCGCCGCTAACTCTAGGTTAGCGCCGCTAACCCTGCAGCTGGCTTTTTATCAAATCACCACCCAAAGTGGCCAATGCATGTGGGACTCATGGAATCCACTATGGCCGGCCTTTGAGGGGTTATTTGACTCTGGAGGCAGTAGAGACACATAAAGGAGATTTCTTTTTGTTCATGTTCTTCTCTCAACTTTCTCTCTAAGTGTTCTACACACACTACACTCTCTTTGGTGCTACCAAGGCCAAGAGAGAGCTCTAGAGAAGGTAACTCCAGATTTGGTCTCCATTATTGCTGTTCCTAAGTGATATTCAAGTTGAAGTATCACAAGGCTTGCTAGCACTCGTGGTTTGGCTTGTTCCCGGGGTATACTTCAATAGAAGATCCGTGATTTCGTTCTTGGAGGATCACCGCCACGACTATTGGGAGAATTCTAGAGCTAAGGAGAAAGATATAACCACCTCTTTCCTTTTCAAGTTGCATTTCTATACATTAGAGTTTGGTCCATTTTGGGATTTCTTGTTTTCATGTTTTATATGCTTGTACTATGGGCTGTTTTTGTTGTACTTGCGTCCGCTGTTTTGCCCACGAAATCCAAACAGTGGTATCAGAGCCACCTCTATGTTAGATTTGCACTTGGTGGCTTGAAAAATCCCGAAATCAAAATGGTTGTTTTCTGTTCTAACAAGGTTAGCGGCGCTAACTCATAAATGTTAGCGGCGCTAACGCGCTGTAACAGTTTTAGTTTCAAAGTTAAAATCAGTTTTGGTCTCGGGAATTTTTAGCCTTTTTGTGATTCTGGAATTTTGTTCCGGTTTTGTTTTGGTAATTTTATTACCATCTTGTTTGGTTTGTTGTATGTGATAGATTTGAAATTAGTAACCTTGCCTTTGACCTTGTGGTTCACTTTGTGTGTTTGGATGCAATTTGGTGATTTAATATCACATATGGGCTGTATTATTTATTAAAATTGTTATATTTGTAATAATATTGTGGCTTGCATTCCATTTCATTCATCCGTGTATTTGTACTAGATAAATAGGAAATTATTGTGGCTTGTATGTCATTTCAATTTCTATTGTATTTGTTGTACAATTTGGATGAAAACACACAAGATGGAGTCGGAAGGAGATGGAGCGTGTGCATAGAAGCCGGTGAAGTCCATTTGAGATAGCGGTTCTAGTGGGAGCTCGGATTGGAGACCTTCCGTCCCTTAGTTGACCACGTTCTATCCGTTTTGGCTCACGTGAAGAACGCATAGGATTTATGGCAAGGGTTACCAATTTATTTCGTATATATGTGTGTGATGTGATTTTATTTTATTCTTGCATTGTTTGTTTAGGATTCGCATGCTAGAATTTTTTTCGAAATTAATAAAATCACAAGAGATTTGGTAAAAATGGTTTACAACTCTCTCGCGCGCTCACATACAAGATTAACTCACCTAGAGAAAATAGGTTTTGTCACTAAACAAGTTAATCTGTAACCAAGCCGAAAACAATAGCCCGTTTTCATAAAAACGTAAATCTTGCGCCATCCAAAAGATGAAACCACCCAAATCTAGTGAAGCATGGAGTGATTGTCGAGCTTAGCACGAGTTATTCCATGTGGATTTGTGTGGAAGGTGAGTGTGGGATCTTGAAATTATAGGTTGTCGAGCTTAGCACGAGCCGGTAGTTGTCGAGGTATCACCGTGTATCTTGTTGGATGATTTACAATTGCAAATTAACATCCTTGAGTGATTGTCGAGCTTAGAACGAGTCAACCAAGAACTTTAATTTGGAATTGGTGCAGGTAGGGATCAAACATGCCAAACGACCGATGGTTGTCGTAGGATCTCGCAAGTGTCTAAGAGTTGCAATAGAGATTGCAATCGGTAAAATGGTTATCGGCCTAAATACCTCCATGAAGTGATCCGCGGCAACCCCGTCATGAATTGAAGTGAAATATGGTTCTTAGCCCTTGTTATAATATTTTTCGAGACGATGGGTAATTATTTTAACGAGGATTCAAATCAAACTAACTAATTCGTGTACTCTACTTTAATATAGGATGTCGAATCAAAACCACAACACGTCGAATTTTTCACTTCGTATGATTCTACAAAGGGTGAAACTCACGGAAGTGAACTTTGTTGACTGGCTTAGGCAATTGAGAATTGTCCTACGTGCCGAGTCTAAGTTGCACATCCTTGAGGAACCCCTTCCTGAACCACCTGTTATCAATGCGGAATGGGCTGTCCGATATGCGTATGAAAAGTGTGTTCGGGATACGCACGATGTTGCTTGTCTCATGTTATCAAGTATGAGTTTAGAACTGCGAAAGCAATTTGAGCGCATGACTGTGTATGAGATGTTTAACAAGCTGAAGGATGTTTTCCGACAGCAAGTTAGGCAAGAACATTTTGAGTGTGTTAAAAGTCTAACCGGTTGTAAGATGCGGGAAGGCGGGAGTGTAAGTTCCCATGTTTTGAAGATGAAATCATACATGGACCAGATGAAGAGATTAGGTTTTCCTATAGGGAGGGAGCTTGGTATGAATTTCATACTTCAGTCTCTGCCCGCCACATATGAAAAGTTTGTAAAGGACTATCATATGCTTGGAAAGGAAAATGTCTATAGATGAATTGCATGGAATGTTGAAGGTTGTAGAATCTAACATGTCCAAGCATACATCATCCTCATCCACTCCCATTCTTGGTTCTAAGGGACAACTTCTAGCTAAGAAGAAGAAATCGATCCCATTAAAAGAAGAAGTTTGAGTTTCCAAGCTTGCTTCAAGTTTTGAGTCTATGGACATTGATGACGTGCCTAAGGAGGCTCAACATGGGGTGGTTTGCTACTTCTGCGGTAGATTTGGGGATTGGGGCCGTCATGCCTGCCCTTCGTGCCGAGAGGATATTAACCTTCTCAGAAAAGAGGGAGTTAATTTTCCTACTTGAGGTACATTCATGATTTTTACTTCATTGCTATTCCTTAATAAGCTGGATTGTTTACCCGAGCTATAAGACTCACGTTTGTCACAAATTTATTTTGTTACAAAGTGTAGGTCTGTTCGTTGCAAGAAGGGAGAGCTTGAAGAACCGGACATCTGAAGAAGAAATTTAGTTGATTGTCTTCTACAAGAGAATTGGGAGTCTTAAGTCTCGACATTAATTCCGGAATTATTTATTACTTTTGTTTGTATGCCCTGCGTGGCTAGACTTGCTTTATTGTATGTTCTTTTGAAGATGATGGATGTTTTTGTATCCTGTATTTTGATAAAAGTTTTGTATCCATGTCTATGCTTTTGATAACGATGGATTTGACTTAGAATTGAAACAATTTTGAAAAATTAATTTGAGATGATTTTTTCAAAACTTATCCATATCATTGCATACATAAAGGCTTGTTATAAGTAATAAGGCAATCATGAACAATTGATTCTTAAATCCAAAAGTAGTTTGGATACATTAGCTCTATGGCATAATCAAACTTGACCAAGTAAATAACATTTACATCGCTTAGATCCAAGTGGTTAGGATCTTCGTAAAAGTTTAGCCTCGGGCTAAATGAGAGATTCAAATTTTGTTTATTGGAATAGGATGATTAAGAAATCCTTCACCAGTATTGGTAGGAAGGATTGTGACTTGTTGGATATGATCACATTTGTGTGGATAATCCGTTCAAGTATGCCACAAAGAGTGACACTAGTGAAATTCTTCATCACTATCTTTATGGTAGTTGTTGAGAGAATGTTTACTAGAGAAAAGGCTTGTGTCTGGAACCTAGTGGTGTTCGGAACTAACCTAAAGAGAATTAAGAATCAATAAGGGCATATAGATATAAATTCTTAGATCTAGAATAGATGCTAATTTTTCTTATCTATATTGGTTTAAACATAAAATTAATCATGGGTTTAACCCATAATTCGTTTTTTGGAAGAAACACATTTGCACATGGTGTTACTTTAAAGAAAACCAGATATCTATGTTGATGATCTGGTAAAAGGCAGGCCTAAAACATGTATTCAATGTGGTTGGTATACATTAATTTTATGAACCAAGTCCTCGATCTAAAACACAACATTATGATCACTTAAGCATCGAATGAGATATTGACTAGAAAGAGTTCTTTGCTTGTCAATCTCATAACTTAAATTATCCAGTCTACATTCAGTGGGAGATGGATGAATTATAAGTAGATGCCTATATATTTAAGTAGTTCATCTGAGTTTTGGATAATTGTTCTCATACCTATGGGAACCATATTTGGTTGCCCAAAAGGAAGAAGACAATTTACAAAAGCATTCCAGTGGAAGAACGTAAAACTTAAATAAGAGACATAATGTTGACACTAGCATTTAATCAGCATAGAGATGCTGGTAAAACCTGACAATATCCATTGCTTCTTTAAATCTGAAGGAAATCAAGAAGGCTGTTTAGATATGATGTTGTCATATTTTTGTAACAGCAGCTTGATGGTAAATCATTGTGATGTTACCATTCATTGGAAACATAGTGGGATCCTGAGTTCACTAGTGAATATAAGAAGGGAATGGTATACATAGATGTAATTTATTTGCTGCATCCAAGTACTTGACTTGGGTTAATCCCACACCTAAGGTGTTATCCAAGAAGGGTGAAGGGACTAACATATATGCAATTATGGACAACTTCAAAACTGACTAGAGACAAAGTGTTTCATGTTGAATACATGGATACATGTTCTAGTGGTTATGTTGAAGATAATTTGGATAAAAGTGAAATATTGTTGTCACCTTGCGGAAACAAGTTAGTTCACATGGACGTAAGAGACCTGAATCCTTCATAGGATTAAGTTGAGGAAATGCTTAAGGCACTTTCCGAGAGTCTTATTCATCCATAATATCCAGATTAGGTCTGGACTATGTGAAACATTGTTTTCGCCATGGGGAAACGAGTATGTTCACATGGAAATAAAAGACCAAGATCCTTCGCGGGATTAAGTTGAGGAAATGTTTGAAGCATGTTCCGAGGTCTCATATATCCATTATTTCCAAGTTGTGTCCATGACTAAAGTCAACAAAACTTGCATCTTGCGACTGTAATTCTGCTTTACGAGAAAGTCAAAGGAATGAGTTTTCTAGAGAGCTAGATTAAGCCAAATACTCTTGTCAGGGCTAGTGGGAGCTTCATGTGTTCCTAGCAAAATATACTCAATGAAAATAATGTCCTATTTTAGGGTTGTTCTCAACCAATTGATGGAATTATTGTTACATGAGTATAAATAGAGAATATGGAATCAAGTGGATTCTAAATTCAAGAAATACTGATGTATGTTCTTGATGTTCGACGTAAATAAAGTTGTCTTTAGTAAGTTTTACTGCAAGCCAATCTATATTAAATAAGACTGTCGATTTTAATCGAAGCTTTGGATATTTAAGTATGTAGTATAGATACGATATTTAAAATTCAATGAGTGTCATTGACCCTATTGTGTACTTCGGTAACATTGAGGGTATGTCGACTCTATTAAAAGTGAGTGTCAGTGACTCTATTGTGAACTTTGGTTACATTGAGAGTATGTCAACTCTAATAATCATAAGTGTCATTAATCCTATTGTAGACTTTGGTAACATTGAGGATATGATGACTATGATAATATTATGTATGATCTCTTTTGATAAACACTTTGAAAGTGGTTTAACAAGAGAATACACAAGAGTACAAAGGGATATCGTGTAGATGATCCCATCATTAAGCCACTGTCAAATTCTAGTGATGAATTTCATACTAGGTATTATAGCATTGTTTATGCTTATGACAAAGCTTTAATATCGTTTTAGTAAATGTTTGATTTACTTATAAGTTTTGGGAACGATACAGACAGTATTGTAACTTATGCTTGTTTCGTTATGCGTGTGATACGGTTACATTCATAATACTTTACTGTGTTCCATCTTAGCATGTTTAACCACTTCCCAGAATGTTTATACATTCTAAAATTTCCACAGCCAGTCATTCTTCAAGGGAAGGAAGCTTCAATTAAGGCTGAGGTTAGGTGTTGGTTATGCATTAATCAAGGATTGAATGCATGAAACGTAACAGTAACCTGGGCTTGAAAGGAGTTTCAAGTGACTGGAAGACCCACACCTGAGTTCACTTCATGGATCATGGTCACAAGTAACTCGGGATGATAATATCATTACGTCCTTCGACCTGAGATGTATGAATTGCTATAGCATGAAACTTTCTTACTTTGGCTATTTCAAAACGTAGTTCGTAACTGGCTATTATAAAGGGAATAGCTGGGTAGGACAAGGTTCATGCTATGAGGTTGTACAGTCAACGGAATTTGTTCCTATTGTATGAGAGATATCCCTGGGCCCCTCGATGATTGGGTGCTGACACCAAAATAAGCATGGGCATGCGCAAAGGAATGTTGATTGAGAATCAGATATGTCCTTAAATTTTTGGTCACCACCAATCTAGATCGAGAAACATATTCGTGAACGATCTGGAGATTGGCATATTAATCCATGTCTCGTGTTCACAAGGATATCGCGAACAAAGGGATGTTTGATCACTTATCTATAGGACCTCTACGGTTTATGTAGGTTTTGGTTTTCTGCAAGGAGGCGGAACCCATACTGACTTGGGGGCATCGATGCTTTGCTAGAGGACGCTCTTTGTCTGTGGTTACATGGGTACGGTGCATTATGTGCAAGTGGGAGTCTGTTAGAGATATGCCCACTAATGTACGTTCGCCATAGACCGCTGCTGATGACGTATGGGCCTATTGGGTCATACACCGGGGTCAAACCTGACAGCAACTTAAGTTAAGGGACCAAATATGACAAAAGACAAAAGTTGACATTGCAGGCCTCGTTAGCGCCGCTAACTCTTAAGGGTTAGCGCCGCTAAGTTCTAAAGGTTAGCGCCGCTACGGTGTATGTACTTTGTGTCAAATCACTGGCAGGCCCCGTTAGCGCCGCTAACCATTTTGAGATAGCGCCGCTAACTCTAGGTTAGCGCCGCTAACCCTGCAGCTGGCTTTTTGTCAAATCACCACCCATAGTGGCCAATGCATGTGGGACTCATGGAATCCACTATGGCCGGCTTTTGAGGGGTTATTTGAGTCTGGAGGCAGTAGAGACACATAAAGGAGAATTCTTTTTGTTCATGTTCTTTTCTCAACTTTCTCTCTAAGTGTTCTACACACACTACACTCTCTTTGGTGCTACCAAGGCCAAGAGAGAGCTCTAGAGAAGGTAACTCCAGATTTGGTCTCCATTGTTGCTGTTCCTAAGTGATATTCAAGTTGAAGTATCACAAGGCTTGCTAGCACTCGTGGTTTGGCTTGTTCCCGGGATATACCTCAATAGAAGATCCGTGATTTCGTTCTTGGAGGATCACCACCATGACTATTGGGAGAATTCTGGAGCTAAGGAGAAAGGTATAACCACCTCTTTCCTTTTCAAGTTGCATTTCTATACATTAGAGTTTGGTCCATTTTGGGATTTCTTGTTTTCATGTTTTATATGCTTGTACTATGGGCTGTTTTTGTTGTACTTGCTTCCGCTGTTTTGCCCACGAAATCCCAACAATTTCGGCATGTTTAAAGAAATCCACTTGATCATTGTTATAATAACATATGCATTCTTGGAGGAAGATTCTAAATTTCCTGTTATAATAGCTTCTAACAGTACTAACGAAGAGAAGATTAAGATATTACAGGTTTTGAAAAATCACAAAACTACCGTTGCTTGGAAAATTTCTGATATCAAGGGGATTAGTCATTTTTTCTGCACACATAAGATTCTTATGGAAGACAATTATAAGTGTTGTGTGCAACATCAGAGACATTTAAATCACAATATGCAAGAGGTAGTGAAGAAACAAGTTATCAAACTGTTGGATACCGGCTTGATCTACCATATCTCCGATAGTCCGTGGGTCAGCCCCGTCCATGTTGTTCCCAAAAAGGGTGGTATGACCGTGCTTTTATATGATAACAGTGAGTCAGTACCTACTAGTACGATCATGGGGTGGCATGTGTGCATTGATTATCGGAAAATCAATGATGCCACACGTAAAGATCACTTCCCCCTCCCATTCATTGATCAAATGTGGGAGCGTTTGGCGGGAAACGCCTTTTATTGCTTTCTTGATGGTTTCTCTGGATACTTTCTGATTCCTATCTAGCCGTAGGACCAAGAAAAGACAACCTTCACATGCCCCTATGGTACTTTCACCTACTGGCGTACCAATAAACCATAGACAAAGAGCGGCCTCTAGTAAGGCATCTCTGCCCCCAACGAGTATGGGTTTTGTCATCTAGAACAAAAACCAAATCCAGAATCAGTTATGAAATGGTACTATAGATAAGTGATCAGTTACCCCTTCGTTCGCGATATCCGTGTCAACACGAGATATGGTTAAATGTCAATCTCCAGATCGTTCACAATTATGTTTCTCGTTCTCGATTGATGGTGACCCAAAATCTAGTTGCAATCGATCAAATATCATTGCAACTCGAGCATGACCATGCATTTTTACGTCAGCGATCAATCATCGAGGGGCCCATGGATATCTCTCTAAAACTAGAGGAACGAATCTCTTTGACTACATTGCTCCGCCACATACACCATACTTTGCCTAAAGGCTCTCTTTAAAACAACCATTTACGAACTGCGTTTGAAAGCAATCTAGGCAAAGCAGATCCATGCTTTGGAACACATGCATCTCTGGTCTAAGGATAAAATGATATTATCATCCTTTCTTGCTCGTGACATAAACCATGAAGTATGTTTAGGTGTGGGTCGTCCAGTCACTTGACCATTGGAAGCACAGGAGAAATGTTGCGTCTCTTTTATCAAATCTATTATTAGATAGAGACCAACCACTTCTCTTAGTCTTATCTCAAACTTCCTCCCCATGAAGACTGACCGACTATGGACATTTTGAATGTAAAAGGCATTCAGGGAAGTATTAAACATGCTAAGATGGAACACAGTAAGGATTCATAAAATATTCGCCCTTGGCGTATCATTAAATCACATTTAATAATCAATTTTGTATGAAATACCATACTGCTTAACGTTCCCAAAATATAAATACTAATCAAACATTAACCAAATAATACACTCAAACCAAGTCACTAGCAAATCTAACACATATCGATCTAATGTGAGAATCATGTACGGCTTGTGACAACGGTTTAGTAAAAGGATTGGCCAAATTGCCTTCCGAAGCTACTATGCTGATGACAATGTCACCACTCTCTATAACATCTCTGATGAAGTGGTATTTTCGAGGAATGTGCCTCCTCCGCTTATGAGCCCTTGGTTACTTAGCTAAAGCAACCGCACCGTCATTGTTACAAAAGATCTCAATAGGGTCGGATATGCTAGGAACTACTCAAAGGTCTTGGATGAACTTCCTCATCCATACCGCCTCTTTAGCGGCTTCACTAGCCACAATGTACTCCGAATCGGTAGTTGAATAAGCTACGGTGTCTTGCTTGGAGCTCCTCCAACTTATAGCACCACCATTTTAGAAGGAACACGAACCCCGATTGTGAACGGCAGTCGTCCTTATCCGTTTGGAAGCTGGCGTCAGATTAACCATGTACTCTAAGCTCTTCCTCACCACCATAAACCAAGAACATCTCCTTTGTCCTCCGAAGATACTTGAGAATGTTCTTGACCGCAGTCCAATGGGCTTGCTCATGGTTAGCCTGATATCTACTCGTCATGCTCAAAGCACACGATACATCAGGACAAGTGTATCTCATGGCATACATGATTGATCCTATTGCTGAAGCATAAGGGACCCTTTGCATTACGTCTAGTTCCTCTTTGGAACTAGGACATTGAGTCTTGCTCAACGTCACTCCATGCAACATAGGGGTGTTACCCCTCTTTGAGTCCTCCATCTTGAATCGCTTCAAGACGTTGTCGACTTATGCACTTTGGCTAAGCCCGATTAGCCTCTTAGATCTATCTCTATAGATCTTAATGCCCAAGATATACGCTGCTTTTCCCAAGTCTTTCATTGAGAAACAACTCCGAAGAAAATATTTAACCTCTTTCAAAGTTGGGACGTCATTCCCCATAAGTAGAATGTCATCTACATACAGGACAAGGAATACTATAGCGCTACCACTAGCCCTGATATACACGCATGGCTCATCCTTGCTTTTCGAAAATCCAAACTATTTGATTTTCTCAACGAAGCAATGGTTCCAGCTGCGAGATGCTTGTTTAAGTCCATAGATGGACTTCTTTAGTCTACAGAATTTATCAGGATACTCAGAATGTACAAAACCCTCGGGTTGTGACATAAACAACTCTTCATTTAGCTTCCTGCTAAGGAAGGCGGTTTTTACATCCATTTTCCATATCTCGTAGTCATGAAACTTAGCTATGGCCATAAGTATTCTCATAGACTTCAACATGGCCACTAGTGAAAAGGTTCCCCCATAATCAATCCCATGAGTTTGCGTGAAACCTTTAGTCACAAGTCAGGCTTTGAAGGTATCTATAGTTCCATCCACGCCGGTCTTCTACTTGAAGACCCATTTACATCCCACTGTCTTACACCCGGGTATACCGGACATGGTTGTCCGACATGGCTTGGTATACCGGACCTACGAAGAATCAAATGAGCGTCTTCAGGTACCGACGCATCCTCTTTCTCAGTTTCAACCACTTTGGGTTGAGTGCTAGTGCCAGTACTAGTCCCTTCTCCATCGGGTTCTTGACCTTCTTCAAGATCAATCCTCTTTCCACCGGATTGCATGGACATCATCTCCCTTTCAATGAAGATGGCCCTTCGCGCGATAAACACTTTCTTTTGGGAAGGTTTGTAAAACAAATAACCCATGGCTCCGGTTAGATACCCAATGAAGTAACACCTCTCAGATCTAGGTTAATGTTTGTCCTCTACCTCTCATCTAATGAAGGCAGGACATCCCCAAACCTTGAGATATGCGATCTTTGGAGCAACTCCATGCCACATCTCAAAAGGTGTCTTTTGGACTTTCTTAGTCAGTACGAGATTAAGGATCCTAGCCCCCGACTCGAGATCGTACCCCCAAAAACTAATGGGTACTTCCGTGGGGGCAAGGGCCACTACCGCCGAAGCTGCCCTAAGTACTTGGAGGGACTCAATAAGCTCAAGGCTATGAGCATATCGGGCACGGAATCTTCAGGTACGTCCATGATAGAACTCCATAATACTTCTAGTTCTAAAGGCTGGGTCTTGGATACCGTCTGTGGCACTCACATATGTAATATGGTTCAGGTGCTAAAGGCAAGTAGGGACTTGGAGCGAGGAGAGCTGGATCTTGTGATGGGAAATTCAGAGATTGTCCCAGTGAAAGCTAAAAGAGAAGTAGAGCTTTCGTTCAAGACCGGCTACTCTATTTTATTAAAAAATGTATGCTATTCGCCCCATGTGGCAAGAAACATTATTTCTTTTCATGCCTTGTATTACGATGGTTACTACTTTCATTTTGATAATGGTTCTATTATATGCTTGAAAGATAATCTTGTTTATTTTAAGGCTTTACCATGTCATGGCATTTATGAGGCAAGTGCATACATTAAATCAACAAAATCTATCATGAACATTGATTCTAGTTCCAAAGATGGTTTGGATAAGTATTCCTTGTGGCATGGTCGTCTTGGCCATATAAACAAGACTCGCATCACCAAGCTCCAAGCGGACGAGATCTTGGAATCGTTTGACCAAGGGTCGAATGATGTATGTGATTCTTGTTTATTAGGCAAGATGACAAAGGCACCCTTCACGGGGACTAGTGAGAGGGGTAAAGACCTCTTAGACATCATCCATATGGATGTATGGGGCCTTTCAAACATGTTACAAGGAATAACTCGAGATACTTCGTAACCTTTATAGATGATTATAGTAGGTATGGATATGTGTATCTTGTTAAACACAAGAATGAAACCTTTGAGGTGTTCAAGACATTCCAAAACGAAGTTGAGAATCAATTGAGATACTTCGATCTGATAGAGGTGGAGAGTATCTAAGTACCGAGTTTATCGATCATCTAAAGAATTGTGGAATCATTTCGTAATTAACACCTCCAAAGACTCCACAATTAAATGGGGTCGCTGAGAGGAGGAGCCGGACTTTACTAGATATGGTAAGGTCCATGATGAGTCGAACAGAGGTACCTATTAGTTTATGGGGATATGCCCTAGAAACGGCGGTAAGGATCCTTAACCTTGCACCAACCAAGAAAGTATCGAAAACACCTTATGAAATGTGGCATAATAAGAAGCCAA
Source organism: Pulicaria dysenterica (assembly GCA_947179395.2). Taxonomy (NCBI): domain Eukaryota; kingdom Viridiplantae; phylum Streptophyta; class Magnoliopsida; order Asterales; family Asteraceae; genus Pulicaria; species Pulicaria dysenterica. The sequence continues at coordinate 61,156,413 of OX359289.1, read as the reverse complement.
CACTTTCATACCTATGAGTTTGGGGTTGTCAAGCCTACGTAAGACGTGAGACAGAGGACAAACTTGAACCTCGATCTGAAAGGTGTTACTTTATCGGATATCCTCCTGCCAGTGTTGGATATATATTTTATAAACCTTCTGAGAACAAAGTTTTTGTTGCTCGAAGGCCATTTTTCTTGGAAAGAGAATTGCTATCCAAGGCGTTCCAGTAGAACTCGTTTCGAACCAGAGAGATATGAATTCTACATATCTGAGGGCAACGAGTTAGTAGTGGACTCTGATGAGCCCACTAACTACAAGGAAGCTATGGCGGGCCCTGAGTCTGCACATTAGAAGGAAGCGATGGAAAGTGAGATGCAATCCATGTCGGATAACCAAGTTTGGGAACTGGTTGATCCTACACCCGGGGTTAGGCCCGTAGGGTGTAAATGGGTCTTCAAGAAGAAGACCGGCATGGATGGAACCTTGGATACATTCAAAGCCCGACTGGTGGAAAAGGGTTTCACTCAAACACCTGGTGTTGATTATGATGAAACCTTTTCTCCAGTGGCAATGTTGAAATCAATCCGAATACTCCTGGCCATTGCTGCATTTTATGATTCTGAAGAGGTGTATATGACACAACCTGATGGTTTTGAACATCCAGAGTATCCGAACAACGTTTGTAAGCTAAAGAAGTCCATTTATGGACTCAAGCAAGCATCTCGCAGTTGGAATCTATGCTTTGATGAGAAAATCAAGGAATTTGGATTTTTGAAAAGCAAAGACGAACCATGTGTATATGTCAGGGCTAGTAGGAGCACTATTTTCTTCTTAGTCCTATATGTGGATGACATATTGCTCATTGGAAACCATATTCCGAGCCTTAAAAGTGTAAAAGCTTGGCTCGGGAATTGTTTCTCAATGAAGGACTTAGGCGATGCGAGCTATATTCTGGGAATCCAGATCTATAGAGATACATCTAGAAAGCTGCTCGGGCTTTCTCAAAGTGCATAGATAGATAAGGTCGTGAGACGCTTTAAAATGGAGGAATCCAAGAAAGGAAACCTCCCTATGGGACAAGGCTTGATGTTGAGCAAGACTCAATGTCCTACTTCCCAAGAGGAGATAGAAGTAATGAAGCGAGTACCATATGCTTCGGCTGTGGGATCGATCATGTACGCCATGTTATGCACTCGTCCTGATGTGTCATGTGCTTTGAGCATAACTAGTAGATATCAGGCGAATCCCGGGGAGCCTCATTGGAAAGCTGTAAAGAATATTCTTAAGTACCTTAGGCGTACAAAAGAAATGTTCTTGGTTTATGGTGGGGAAGAAGAGCTAAGAGTAAAGGGTTACTCGGACGCTAGCTTCCAAAAGGATAGGGATGACTGCCGACCTCAATCGGGGTTTGTATTCCTGTTTAATGGTGGTGCTGTCAGCTGGAGGAGCTCGAAACAAGACACGGTGGCTGATTCGACTACCGATTCGGAATACATTGCGGCAAGTGAAGCTGCTAAAGAAGCCGTGTGGATGAAGAAATTCATCCAAGATTTACAAGTGGTTTCAAGCATCACTGACCCTATTGAGATATTATGTGACAATGAGGGTGCAGTGGCTTTGGCGAAGGAACCAAGAGCTCACAAGAGAACAAGACATATTTTGTGCAAATACCACTTCATACGGGAAGTCGTTGAGAGTGGTGATATCGTCATAAGCATAGTATCATCGGATGGAAACTTTGCGGATCCATTCACGAAGCCGTTATCGCAGGCAGCTCATGATTCTCACACTAATGCTATAGGTGTAAGATTTGCCAGCGATTTGGTTTGAGTTATGTATTTAGTTTGTTTGATATGTAAACTTTATTTTATATTTTGGGAACGATATAGACAGTATTGTAACTTATGCTTGTTTCAATATATAATAGAGATTATATATGCGTATGATAAGGTTACATTCATAAGACTCTACTGTGTTCCATCTTAGCAAGTTTAATTACTTCCGGAAATATTTTATATTTCAAATCTTTCCACGGTCAGTCAATCTTGTGGAAGGAAGATTGAATTAAGACTGAGATAAGCATGTGACCTTGAATTCAATATGGTCGAATTAAGGGGCAATGCCTATCTGTACTTGAAAAGAGTTTCAAGTGATTGGAAGACCCGCACCCAAGTATACTCCATGGATTACAGTCACGAGTACCTTGGGAAGATAATATCTTACGTCCTTAGACCTGAGATGTATGAACGGCTATATCATACTTCTTTCTTACTTTAGCCATTTTCAAAAGCAGTTCGTAACTGGCTGTGATAAAGGAAGTGGCTAGATAAGTTAAGGGGTATGGTTTAGGGTTATACAGTCAAAAAGGGATTTGTTCCTTTGACATGAGAGATATCACTGGGCCCGTCGATGATTGGGAGCTTACACTAAAAATTCTGCATGGCCATGCGTAAGGAATATTGATTTAGAATCAGATATGTCCTTAACTTTTGGTCACCGCCAATCAAGATCGAGAAACACAATCGTGAACGATCTGGAGATTGACACTCAATCCATGTCTCGTGTTCACATTGATATCGTGAACGAAAGGATGTTTAAGATCACTTATCTATAGGACCTTTCTTAGCGAACAGGTTTCATTCGGATAATGAAACCCATACTGACTTGGGGGCAATGATGTTTTTGCTAGATACCGCTCATTGTCTGTGATTTGTTAGAAATGGTGCATCATGTGCAAATGGGAGTTTGTTAGAATATGCCCACTAATGCGTGTACGCCATTTGAATCACTACCGATGAAGTATGAGCCTATTGGGTCATACACCGGGGTCAAATCTGACAGCAACTTAAGTAAAGGGATCAAAAATGACAAAAGAGAAAAGTTGACTTCGCAGGCTAAGTTAGCGCCGCTAACCATAAGGTGTTAGCGCCGCTAACATTTATGGGTTAGAGTCGCTACAGCTGCATGGGCTTTACGTCAAGTCATCTGACAAGCCACGTTAGCGCCGCTAACTTTTACATGTTAGCGCCGCTAACTCCAAACGGCACCTTTTTGTCAAATCACCTCAAATGTTGGCCAATGCATGTAGGTTGAGTAAAATCGATCTTGGCCGGCTGTGGGAGAGTAAGTGTCGTCCAGAGGTTTATAAAAGGGACATAAACTCTTCTCTTTAGTACTCTTAGCCACATAAACATTTGAGAGAACTCATAAGTGCTTCAAGAGACTTAGTGAGTTCAAGAGAGAGTGAGTTCCAGAAATCGATCCAAGCTTTGTAAGTTGTTGTTCCTTAAGTGATTTTCAGATAGGAAGAATCACCAAGGCTTGCTAGCTCAAGGGATTTGACGTGTTGCCATGGTACCACCCAATAGCCGATTCATTCAAGCAAAAGGAGAAGCAAGCTCATCATCTTCATCAAATTTCTGGAGCTTAGGACCTGGTATAATCTCCTTAACTCTCTCCCTTTGTTGCATTTCGTTTCATAGAGATTGATCCTTGTTTGGGGTTTTATAATTTGTGCTTTATATACTTGTACTATGGGCTTTTTGTCTTGTACCTTGCTTCCGTTGCGTGCCCTAGAAACCCCAACAAATCGGGGGTAGGCAAAGTGATATGCACAAGAAATTATCAGATTTGGGCAAAATCCGAGATTTTTGAATCAGAGCGGGTAAGATCTTGAAGCTGTCAGAATTCCAGGTTTGAAGGTGTCTGGATTGCCCTTTGAATCAGTCGGTATTCCTGAGTTCCGAGAATAATTTGGTCGGAATTGTTGAATACCGAGAAGAAATATGTCGGTATTGCTATAATCCGAGAAGAAATATGTCGGTATTGCTATAATCCGAGATGAAATATGTCGGATTTGGTGAATTCCGAGTAGAATTGGTTGGAATTGCTATAATCCGAGAAAATTGTATCGGATTTCAAACTTTACCGGAATTCAAATTTCTCGGATTGTCCAAGTTTCTCGGATTTCTATTTTCTCGGATTGTCCAAGTTTCTTGGATTTCTCGGATTTCAATTTTCTCGGATTGTGAAAGTTTCTCGGATTTCACAGAGTGTTAAATTTTTCTCGGATTGTTCAAGAAGAATTCATATTTTCTCGGATTTCATTATCGGATTTCATATTTTCTCGGAATTCTTATTTTCTCGGAATTCTCTCAGTGCTCGGAATTGTCAATTTTATCGGAATTCAAGATCTCCCGGATTTACACTCATTTTTCAAAATTTTAAGATTTCTGATCTTTTTTACCACATCATTATTCTTCATTTTTCTCGACCCCAGCCAGGGGCTCTGCCCCTTTGACGCCGCTATCAGGGGCGCTGCCTCCGATTCCCCGTCGTCATTGTTGTGACTGAATTATCTTGTCACCTTGATTCCTAAGTCAAGTGTTTAGATTTTTTGGCTGAGTTAGAAGTTCTCAAAGTTTCAGTTATCATTTTGATGTTTCTAGATTCGGGTCATATTCTGTTTTCTCGTGAACCATGTGTTTAGTTGTCTAGCACCCTTATGTCTAGTCATCCGGTGCTTTCCTAACTGATTTTTGGGTCTTCTTTCTTAGTGTCACCAATTTTTGGTCTCAAAACCAGATTTTGGCCATCCATTCCTTGTTTCTTTTGAATCTTGGTTATCCTTTATCAGTCATATTTGAAAACCCAGATCTCATTGTTGGTGAAATTATTTGAAGAATTGACCAACATCAAATTACTTCAGGTTTTTTAGATGAGTTTGAATTACATGCGCGCTTGCTCACGTGCATATCAATCCGACTCACTGATTATTATATCAAAGTCAATTGTTTGGTGCTCTTGAATAAGGATGAATCCGACTCATTGATTAATATTTCAAAGTCACCTACCCTCTTCTGTGTTCCCAAGTTCATTTGCACCCGTATGTATTTCAAAATCTTTGTATCTTGCGGTAATTTGGTCAAGGTTGATTACACGGTATTGGGAAACTTACTTGACAACATTATTCTCCAATATCATACTACATCCAATAAAGATTTAGTAATCTTCAAGAATTCAGATCAAATCATTACCACTCCTCAACGATCAAGAGTGGTTCAAGTATCTATTCAAGTCAGAGGATGTTTGTAGATTATTTTGACCTGAAGTGTAGGATCCTCCCAACCCCTCTTCCATGTTTTTGCAACTGAATCTCATGGTGATGTCTTTTATGCATGAAGCTCATAAAGTATTATAATCATCAGGAGGGGGAGAATAAAAAGTTAAGAAATTTTACATTGTTGATTCAGTTGTTGAGGGTGTCTACTCAAGGGGTAGAGAGAAAAAGAAACATCAGTCTATATTATGTCTAGGGGGAGTCAAGATTATCAGACTTTTGAAGACATGGAAACAATTTGAGCTACATTGTAGGGGGAGACAAAAAGAAGATTCTTCCCAACACATCAAAAGTGTTTATGCTTCCGCTGTCAAAGGCTCAAGATAAAACAATGTTTCAGACTGATGTACATGGTGGGACGCTACATCCAAATCTTCTTATATAATCTAAGGAAGACTTAGGTTACTGGCGTGTAGACTCCTATTTCAATACAAAGGGGGAGAATGTAAATTCATATATTGTATAGAAATAGGAGTTACTATGTAATATACTCATGTAGTATATATAGGGATATGACTATTGTAATCCCTAAGGTTTTGGGCATAATGAAATAATGAACTATGTGTTTTTCATCGTGTAAACCATATTCTCTCTAGTTCTATACACGCAAACCTTCATCTATCCTACATATTACTTGAACCACTTGTTATAATGGACTAACACCAACACATGTTGTCTTCATTATTCGGTCTTGACCGACCTTGCGGAGACCTGGGTATATCTTGGGGTATTTAAAACACATGCATATCTCTCACATTCAAACTCTTGGTCAAGCTAGAGAAAAACACACTTAGAAAGCATTAAGTGCTTGTTCTAGTGTAAGAGAGAGTTGATAGTGAGAGTTCTCTTGGTGGGTTGGGTTATTCCAGATACACATTCAAGAGTTGAGTTATGTTCAAGGGGTGCTAGTACACTAAGATTTCGTTGAGCTCGGGGTCGACTTCGGTAGTTCAAGAAGGAGGATCTTGCTTGCATTATTAATCACCAACAACTCCAGAGAAGTCTAGGGGTATAACTCTTCTCTTTTCTCTTGTTTAAGTTGCATTTGCTAGTTGTATAGTTTGGTACACTCCTTGGGGTTTTATGTGGTTCTTCTTATGCTTGTAAAATTTGATTTTTCTTTGGGTATGCTGTACCACGAACCCCAATAGTGGTATCAGAGCCACTCTACACTAGATTTGCACTTGGTGGCTTGAAAATCCTAAAAAATGTGATTTTTGGTTCTGTCCAGGTTTAGCGGCGCTAACTCGTCCATGTTTTTTTTTCCGGCAAAAACGGGAACACTAGAATTGGAGCTTCGGCATGACCATCACCCCAAAACTAGATACCCGATAAATATTTATTAATCAAAAATAACATCTAGCAAGGTGCTAGAATAAGAGTACATTAAGAAATACATAAAGAGGGCGTTAAACACCAATTGGCCCAAGAAAAATCAATCTTATCTTTGAACTTCCTATGTTTCAACCAAAAAAAAGAAAGTCTTTGAATGTCCCCAAATATCTTCAGGTGTGAGTTCGCAACCCTGCTTCTGAAGGTTTTTTCGTTTCTGCAGTTCCATAGACTCCAAATATAAGTTAGAATCACAGCCATGAAGGTGCTTTTCTTAACCCCCTTGAATCCCAGTGTCTCCCCCCAGTGAAGCAGACCTTCCAAATTTATGATGTTGCTGTTTTGAATACCCCACCAGTCGCCGATCAGGTTCAGCACGTTCGTTGCCCAGGTGCATCGACAGAACATATGATCTTCATCTCTGCTTCTTCTCCACATAAGCTGCATAGATCATCTATACAAACTACCCCTCTTTTACCAAGATTCAGTTTGGTAGGCAACCGTCTGCAACCTGTACGCCAAGCAAGAACATTGAGTTTCCTAGGCACGAACTTATTCCATTCGAATGTACCTTGAGTCTCTCGTGGCAGAAAGGAATCATCAAAAGCTCTTCTTAGAGATGCAGCCGTGTATCCCCCTGAGTTTTCTAGTACCCATCTCCATTCTTGTTCATTGCTTCCATGATCATCTGAAACCTGAAAGAATCCATTAAGACATATGTTAAACTTGTCGCATTCTTTGTTTATTTTCAGTATATTCCTCCAAATACCCGGAAATTTCCCATTCGAAACTGTTGGATGAAGACCACCCATTGGTCCATGTAAAGCTTGAACAACTTGTTTCCAAAGTGCGTTGCTTTCGGTTTTGAATCTCCACCACCATTTGCACAACAAACTGATGTTTTGCGCTTTCAAACTCCCAATTCCCAGCCCACCATATTCTTTCTCAGCAAGAACTCTATCCCAAGCTACCCATGAGATTCGTTTGTGATCCGGATATGAGCCCCAAAAAAAATTTGCCCGTATACTTTCAAGTTTTTGTAACACTCTCTTGGGGGCTTTGAAAAGAGAGAAATAGTATAACCCTAGACTCCCTAGCACGCTTTTACAAAGGGTTAGTCTTCCACCCGAGGACAAGGAGTTGGCTTTCCATCTTGATAATTTGCATTGAAATTTTTCGATTATGGGTGCCCACGAAGAAATCTTATTCATCGAGATCCCTATTGGGACTCCTAAGTAAGTTATTGGAAACTCCCCAACGTTACAATTTATCCTCTCTGCCAATTCAATTAGATCTGAATTTTCTACCCCTACCCCAAGCAAACTACTTTTGTGAAAATTCACCTTTAACCCCGACGCTAAGTAAAAGCATCTAAGTATGCGAGTTAAATTGAGAATATTGATAGAGGACCATTCCCCGATGAAGAGTGCATCATCCGCATATTGGAGGTGTGAAATCTCCGGTCCTTCGTTAGGTAATTTTATTCCATGAAAGACACCTTTCCGTTTGGCTTCTTTGAGCGCTACATTGAGTCCTTCCGCTGCTATAAGAAAAAGAAAGGGCGCCATTGGATCTCCTTGTCTTACCCCTTTATTCATTTTAAATTCAGATGTTGCCGACCCGTTAAGAAGAACCGAGACCGATGGGGAGGATAAGCATTCTTTTATCCATGTTCTCCATTTCAATCCGAAGTTCATTTGTTCCATCACCTCGTCCAAGAAAGCCCAAGAGACTGAGTCGAATGCTTTGTCAAAGTCAACTTTCAAAAGGAAGGCTTTCCTATTTGTGTTCCTCAACCATGACATAGACTCGCTTATAATGAGAGGACCATCCAAAATGTTTCTTCCTTGAATTAATCCGGTTTGTTCCTGACCAATGATTTGCCCAATAACCTGCTTCAATCTGTTTGCCATGACTTTTGCGATAGATTTGTACAAAGAACCGATCAAGCTGATTGGCCTAAACTCCGAGAATTCAACTGGTCCGTTGCATTTGGGTATCAATGCGATGAAGGAAGCATTGCTCCCTTTTTCGAGGTTAGCGTGGTCTTCAAAGTGTTTGAGCGCACTTAAGAGATCCCGTTTAATCACCTTCCAGTACTTCTTAAAAAACTGCAGCGTAAATCCATCGGGCCCTGGAGATTTTTCTCCATCACATTGCCATATTGCTTGTTTTATTTCTGTTTCAGAAAATGACTCCTCAAGAGCCCGTTGTTGATCATCCGAGAGACGGTTGAAAAGTTCACTCCTCAGTGAGGGTCTTTTCCCTGCAACATGAGCAAACTTGTTTTCGAAAAAAACAGTAGCAGCTTCTTTGATCGATCCTGGATCGGTAACCCAACAATCATTGATCATAATACCATGTATTTGATTAATCCTTTTTCTAAGATTAATCACCCCATGAAAAAAACAGGTATTTTCATCCCCTTCTACCGCCCATTTGATTTTAGCCTTTTGTTTCAAGGTAATTACCTCTGTCCTTTCAATCTCTTGAATTTCTAGATCAACCTCCTGTCTAAGTTTGATTTCAGCCGAAGATAACAGTGAGTTCTCAGCATTAATGTCTAGTTCTCCTACTTTTTTCTTAAGCTCAATTAATCTACCTTTTGTTTGTTTGTTTAGTTCAGCCCTCCATACAATGATTTTCTTTTTAAGAGCTTTCAACTTACATACAAAGGCCATAAGAGGTGATAAACTGCCACTGATATGTAAAGAATTCGAGGAGGACTTAACCAAAATGTCAAACGTTTTAATTCCCATCCATGAATTAGAGAATTTAAAATATGAAGATCCAAAGTCTATTGAATCAGAAAAGAGAATTACCGGGCAGTGGTCTGAATAACCACGAGGAAGGGTGATGGAATTAGCGTTAGGCCATACCTCCAAGAAGTGAGAGGATACCATTAATCTGTCAAGTTTGCTCAACTTTGTACCATCTTTGCTGTATCTGGAAAATTTCCGCCCACCACTTTTAATCTCAGTTAACATGCCTTCATTTATAAAATTGTTGAAAGATGATGCCCCAGTTAAAGAGAAGATCGACCATTTCCTTTCACTTGCATACCTGACTTCGTTAAAGTCTCCAAACACCACCCAATTAAAGTCTGAAAAGGTGAGAAGCAGGTGTAAAATCTTATCCCAAAGGTTGTTCTTAGCCTGTTGCTCTTGCGGTGCGTAGACATTAATGAAACCACACGGTTTTTCAACTGATGTCCATTTCCCCCAAACTGCCAAGAACCCTTCCCCCTTCATCGAATCTGATTTCGAGAACATTAGGGGGTCCCATATCGATATTATACCACCTGACCTGCCGGATGCCTCGAGAGCTTCAAATTCGATAGAGTTATTACCCCAGAAAGCTTTAATGATCTCCGGTTCTACACTTACAGTCTTCGATTCTTGAATACCCAAGAATTCCACTTTGTTTGAGAAACACAGATTCTTTATCCAGTTCTGCTTCACCATGGAAGCCACCCCGTTAATATTGATAGAGAGGATCTTCATTGCGGAACTCTTTCTTCACCTGTTCTCGAGATTATCTTCCTAACCTCGGGACTACATCCATCCATGTCAAATCCTACTAACTTCCCGATTTCCATAGTATCCTTTACCTCTGATGGGATTGTCGAGTACACCGAGGAATCTGCAGTATCGATTGAAGAAGATCTACCCATGTGCTTTCTTTGAGAGAGAGAAGAAATCTTATGGCTTAAGTGGGAACCTGCGATTTTATTCAAGTCAAAGACACGTTTCCGCCTCGTACTATTTTTTATATTTCTTGATTTATTTTGTGAGTCATTAATCCTTTCCTGAGCTATGGTATGTCACACAACGGCCTCTCCACTGTACCCTGCTTGCCCCACCTGCGAATTGCTACCAGCAGGCTCCTCTTGGGCTATTTGATCTTCTTTTTGCTCTGTATCGGTCCTGTTCGATTTTAACAAGAGGTCTTGACCCATTTGATTGTCTCTATAATTGTTGTTGGGCTTATCCATATGCATTAAGTCATTATTGTCAAGGCACGTATTAATATGTTCCGTTGGTGTTTTCCTAGGAGACTGTTGGTTGTCTAAGGTGTCAGGAATACAATCTCCAAGGTTGTTTGACAATTCCGATTCCACTTGGTTCTCCCCCCTAGCTGATGGTTTGGTGAACTCTTCGTCTTCTTCCGGTTCCTTCGCCGGCCTTTGTGACTTAACGCCGGTGTTATCGACTCCATCACCTTGATCCCGTGACCTTTGATGTTCGTTAAAAATGGCCGGAATTAAACCCCGCGAGCCACCAGTGTCTTCTGTGATCGAAACATCATATAAGTGATTATCGATGTCGATCTTACAGTGAGCATCTATTCTTCCTTTTTGAGTTGTGAGTATCCCTACTCTCCCAGTCGCCAAATTCAATTGTTCATGGTTACATTCATCTTGTTTGATGATTTGTCCCCATAATTTTGCAATCTCTGTAAACATGTCAACTGACCAACCTTGTGGAGGGACTCCTACTATTGTGACCATGGCCAACCTTTCTTCTACCTTGAAGCCATGCTTCCAATTGTCCACCGATACTAACCAGTTGCTCCACACTTCTTTGTTATTATTCTTGAAGGAGAGTCCTTGATCTACTGTAGTAAAATCCAACAGGACATATAAGCCCCCTAAGTATCTGATTTTCGTGATCTCCTGACACCCTTCTGCTTCTCTTAAAGAGTCGATAACCCTGAGTTTGTCATATGAGCTTGCTCTTCCAATCAACGCCGTCATCATCCAATCTCGAGTTTTGGGAGTTGTAGTTAGCTTCACAGTGGGTGTGGTTGGCGTAACGTCGTTTCCTTTGACTGCTTCAGCGAACGTCCTGCCATTAAACAGAGCTGTGGGTTTTAGAACGTGTTTTCGAGCCATGCCGGGACAAGACATTGCTAAATCTGGTTTGGGGTCTTCTTTTTTGAATCTCGCTATATTAACTTTAGCTTTAAAACTACCGACTGGGACTCCATCTAGCAGTTTTTCGAATGTTAAAGGGTTACGTATGTCTGCAAATCTTAAGAAACCAAATCTTCTCCCTGCTTTGTTTTTCTTCCATGCAACGTATGTGTCAACCAGTTTTCCGAAGCCTTCAAATGTCTTCTTTAACCTTCCCGCGTTCCACTCATCAGGGAAGTTTGTAATGAAGAAAGTCGTCGTCTTGTCTGTGTTGCTTTTGCGCCGTCGTACCTCCGTCCATCTTTCTTATGTTCCTCCGTCCATCTCCTGACACCCTTCTGTTCCTCCGTCGTATTGTCTGTGTTGCTAACTCGTCCATGTTAGCGGCGCTAAACTGCTCGCCATAGCGGTCACTAAGTCTTCTGTACTTTGCGGCGCTTAGTTTAACTTTTAGCGGCGCTAATTTTTATATTTAGCGGCACTAACTGTTTTGACAGAATGCATTTTTATGCTTTAAATCAATTTTGTTCAGGTTTTTAGCTCTTTTGTACTTTCTGGAATTTTTTTTCCAAAATTTATGTTTTAATATGAATAAGTTGCTTTATGTCTTGGTTGGTGTATTTATATGTGGATTAACATTTTGGCATGAAAATTGTTAATTGCATATAATTACGTTATGTATATATAACTATGGAATTTTGACTTTTTTAAGGTTCCTAAAGCATATGTACATGGGAGTTTATGTGTTAGAATATTCCTACTGATGCGTATACACCATTTCAGTCACTAACGATGATGTATGGGGCTATTGGGTCATACACCAAGGTCAAACCTGACAGCAAGTAAAGAAAAGGGACAAAAAATTGCAAAAGACAAAAGTTGACATTGCAGGGCGCGTTAGCGCCACTAACCATAAGGTGTTAACGCCAGTAACACTTATGGGTTACAGCCGCTACGGCTGCATGTAATTTGTGTCAAATCACCTGACAGGCCGCGATAGTGCCGTTAACTATAAGGGGTTAGCGCCGCTACGGCTGCATGTGTTTTTTGTCAAATCACCTCTAGAGCTGACCAATGCATGTGAGACTCATCATTGAGTCTTTGGCCAGCCAAGGGGTAACTGAAGTGTCATGGAAAGTTTATAAAAGGACTATTTTGGTGTTCATTTGTACTCTTGGCCATATAACACACATACACATGTTCTCTTAAGTGGTTAAGACTTGAAGATCGTGTGAGCATGAAAGGTTTCAGAAATACTAGTGTTAGTTGTTGTTCTTAAGTGATTTTCTGGAGAGAAGTATCACAGAAGCTTGCTAGCACAAGATGTTTGGCGTGTTCTCGGGGTATACACCAATAGTGACGTTCGGGTCTTGGAGAATCACCACCTGAACACTTGAAGTTTTCTAGAGCTAAGGAGGCTGGTATAATCTCTAACCTCCCTTCTCATGTTGCATTTCTTGTAACATAGAGTTTGGTCCAATAGTGGGGTTTCATGTTTTATGCTTTATTTGCTTGTACCATGAGCTTTATATGTTGTACTTTGCTTCCGTTGCGTGCCCAAGAAATACCCGAAATCAAAATGTTTGTTTTCTGTCAAACTTTGGTAGCGGCGCTAAACCTTTGGTAGCGGCGCTAAATTTTAAAGTTAGCGGCGCTACATGCACTGGACAGTTTTGGTTTTTAAGTTTAAAACAGTTTTGAGTCTCGGGTTTTTTGTATTATTTTGAGCTTCTGGAATTTCTTAATTTCTTGTTATAACATGTTATTCCAGTAGCTATCATGTATGTTTGGTTGTATGTGGATTTATAAGTTGGTAACCTTGCCTAGACCTTGTGGTTGTTTGTGTGTTTGGATGCTTGTATGGTTATATTGTTATTCATTTGATTAATTTGTAATAATAATGTGTCTTGCATGCCATTTCATTCATCCATGTAATTGTAATAGATAAATAAGTATAATATGGCTTGCATGCCATTTTTATTCTATTGTATGAATTGTAATTCATGATGGATGAAGACACACAAAAGGGAGTCAAAGGAGGTGGAGCATGGTGTCCATAAGGCCGGTGAAATCCAATGGAGATGGCGGTTTTAGTGAGAGCTCGCATCGAAGACTTTGTCCCTTAGAATTGAGCATGTTTTTCTCGTTCGGCTCACGGGAAGAACGCATAGGTTTTTATGGAAAGGGTTACCAATTATAGTATCTTATGCGTGTGATTGTGATTTTATATGCATGGTTTGCTTAGGATTCGCATGTTAAATAATTTTTTGAAAATTAATAAAATCACAAGAGATTTGCTAAAACTAGTTTACAATTCTCTCGCACGCTCACATACAAGATTAACTAACCTAGTGAAATTAGAACTTGTCACTAATAAGTTAATCTAAAACCAAACCGGAAACAAAAGCCCGATTTTCCGTAAAACATAAATCATGCACCATCCGTAAGTCGATACCACCCGAATCTAGTATTATGGGATTTTGTTGTCGAGCTTAGCACGAGCCAATTCTCATAAAACTGTGTGGAAGGTGAGTGTTGCAAATTCACAATTTTATTTGTCGAGCTTAGCACGAGCCAACTTTGGTGAGTTTGTTACTGTATGTCTTGACGGACAATTTGCAATTTTAGGTTTGAAATCTTGGTTAATTGTCGAGCTTAGCACGAGTTAACAAAAATTTCAAGACTTAAATTTGGTACAAGAAGGGATCAAACATGCCAAACGACCCTTGGTTGTCATAGTATCCCGCAAGGTGTTAAGGATTGCAATAGAGATTGCAATTGGCAAAATCGTTGCCGACCTAAATAGTTTTATCATGTGATCCGCGGTAATCCCGTCACATGGTAGGATGAAATTCGGTTTTTGGCCTTGTTAAGATGATTCTTTATGGGTAAATTGTTTTAACAAGATAAAATATTTAAACTAACTAAAATCTACTTTGCAATTTTAGATGGCATCAACAAGCGCAAACAACACCACCACCAACGTTTCTCTCCGAGTTTTCCTTGAGAAGGAGAAACTCGACGGTAGAAATTTTATGGATTGGATTTGGCTGTTGAGGCTCATCCTACGCTATGAAGGAAAATTGCATAACATTGAGGAACCCCTACCTGAGGCACCTGCGAGCAATGCCTCAAGGGCGGTCAAAGAGGCGCATGATAAACACGTCAAAGAGACCGAAGAAGTTACGTGCCTAATGTTGAGCACCATGAGCTCTGATTTGCAAAATCAAATGGAGCACTTGAGTGCTTACGACTTGATCGTGCAGCTGAAGGGCATGTTCCAACAGCAGGCGAAGCAAGAAAGGTACGAATGCTTCAAGTCCGTCCTTGCGTGCAAGCTTAAAGAGGGCGGGAATGTGAGCGCTCATGTTTTACTGATGAAAGCAAACATTGAGCGCATGGAGAAGTTGAGTTTTACCATGGAGAGGGAGATGGCGGTTGACTTGATCCTCCAATCCTTGCCCAGTGCATATGATCAATTCGTCATGAGTTATCATATGCATAGCATAGATAAAACCGTGATGGAGCTGCATTGCATGCTAAAAACTGCCGGGGCGAGCATGACCAAGAACAAGCCATCTTCTTCTTCCACTCCCGTCGTGGCTATCCGGGAGGGCTGCATCACCAAGAAGAAGAAGAAGGGCAACTCTATCAAAGGGAAGGGTAAGGGAAAGGATGGTGAAACCAAGCCCAACCCTACCTCCGATGGTAAGGGCAAAGGAAAAGCTCACCAAGCCAAGACCCCAGATGATGCCTGATGCTTCTTTTGTGGGGGTAAGGGACATTACCGCCGAAGCTGCCCAAAGTACCTTGAGGGACTCAATAAGCTCAAGGTGATGAGCATATCGGGGCCCGACTCTTCAGGTACGTTCATAATAGAATTGCATCAAACTTCAACTTCCAAAAGCTGGGTTTTAGACACCGGCTGTCGCACTCACATATGTAATATGGTGCAGGTGCTAAGGACAAGTAGGAGCTTGGAGCGGGGAGAGCTAGATCTTGTAATGGGAAATTCGGAGATTATCCCAGTAGAAGCAACAGGAGACTTGGAGCTTCAATTCAAGACCGGCAATTCCATTTTATTGAAAAATGTATGCTATTCGCCCAAAGTGGCAAGAAAAATTATTTCTTTTCATGCTTTGTATGGCGACGGTTATGACTTTAAATTTGATTATGGAACCATTATTTTCTTGAAAAATGATGTTTTGTATTTTAAAGCATTACCATGTCATGGCATATATGAGGCAAATGTTGGGGTTCGTGGTACACAGCAACGGAAGCATGCAAGATCAAAAACGAATTTTCAAACATAAAAGGAAACCACAAAATGAACCCCACAAGTGGATCTAACTCTACAAGCTAGTTAAGCAACTAAACAAAAGAGAAAAGAAGAGATTATACCCTTGATGTCTTTGATGGTTGTGTGTGTGTGGCTAGCTTCCAAGTCGTGACCTCCTTTCTCGGCTCCTTCTTACAATATTCAAGTCCACCCCGAGTGAATCGTGACCCAAGTGTACTAGCACTCCTTTAGCTTGATGAAGCTACTGGAACACAACCAAGACTCCACCAGAAATCTGTTCCCTTTCTCTCTTGATGAACTTAGCAACTCTCTTGATTAGTTCTAAGTGTATTTCTTTTTAACAAAATGGCCAAGAGTAAGAAATGAGAGAAGTGCATGTCTTTTATAAGCCAAGCCATGACCCCAGGTCTCCCCAAGTCGGCCCAAGGCTAATCATCACGATCAACATGCATTGGTGGAAGCTAGAGGTGAAAAGATAAAGTTGTTTCTGTCAGGCAGGGTTAGCGCCGCTAACCGCCCACGGTTAGCACCGCTAACCTCCCATGGTTAGCGCCGCTAACGCGGCTGATTTAGCGACACCTGAGTTAGCGCCGCTAACCCCTGCGGGAAACCAACTATCATTATTTATCCTTTCATACCCTCATCTTACAGGTTGTGTCAAGGTCAACCCCCGGCGTGTGACCCGATAGGCCCATACATCATCGGTAGTGATCATTTGGCGTACGTGTGTTCGTGGGCATACTCCAACAGACTCCCACTTGCACATGACTCTACGTACCCAATGCATCACAGACAAAGAGCGGCCTCTAGTAAGACATCTCTGCCCCCAAGTCTGTATGGGTTTTGTCTTCTGCACAAAAACCAATCTGCAACCAATGTGAAAAGGTCCTATCGATAAGTGATCAATCATCCTTTTGTTCGCGATATCCAATGTGAACACGAGTCATGGTACAAAGTCATTCTCCGTTCGTTCACTATTATGTTTCTCGATCTAGAATGGTGGTGACCAAAATATACAAGTTGCAATCAATCATAAATTATTGCAAGCTTTGAGCATGGCCATGCATTTTGGTGTCAGCGACCAATCATCGAGGGGCCCAAGGATATCTCTCTAAACAGAGGAACAAATTCCTTTGACTTACACTGCCCACCACAGTGATCATACTCTGCCCAACTACTCCCTTTATAACAGCCAGTTACGGACTGCGTTTGAAAGCAATTAGAACAAAGCAAACCAAAGTGATGCAGCCACGTGCATCTCCAGTCTTAGGATGAACTGATATTATCATCCTGATTTACTCATGACATGTACCATAAAGTAAAATCAGGTGTGGGTCGTCCAGTCACTTGAAACACTTTCAAGTACAGGCGAAGAATTGCGTCCCCGTGCCCCAATCCCATTGGACACATGACCAATTACTTCCCTCAGTCTTTGTTCATACTTCCTTCCCGAGAAGAATGACCGACTGTGGACTTTTAGAATGCTTGCGCATTCAGGGAAGAGCAAAACATGCTAAGTTGGAACATAGTAAAGATTTAAAGAAATACCCGCAATTTGCGTATTACCAAATCCCATTTAATAATCGATAAATACAATGAATACAATACTGCTTCATGTTCCCTAAAGGGTAAATACAACAAATATACTAACCAAATACAAAGGCATGATCAAACCAAATCACTAGCAAATCTAATCCCAATAGCTCGAGTATGAGCGTGATGCTTTGTTTGCGATAAAGGTTTGGTGAACGGATCCGCCACATTGCTATCCGTGTGTACTCTGATGATAACAATGTCTCCACATTCGACCACGTCCCGGATGTAATGATACTTCCGCGGAATATGTCTCGTGCGTCGGTGAGACCTTGGTTCCTTGGCAAGAGCAACCGCACCCACGTTGTCACAGAACACCTCAACAGGGTCGGCAATGCTAGGAACCACTCACAGATCATGGATGAATTTCTTCATCCATACAGCCTCCTTCACAGCTTCACTGGCCGCAATATACTCCGACTCGGTAGTAGAATCGGCCACAGTGTCTTGCTTGGAGCTTCTCCAGGAAATAGCACCACCATTGAGTAGGAACACAAACCCCGATTGAGATCGGCAGTCGTCCCGATCGGTTTGGAAGCTAGCATCTGAGTAACCAGTCACCCGTAGCTCTTCCGCACCTCCATACACCAAGAACATCTCCTTAGTCCTCCGAAGATACTTGAGAATGTTCTTTACTGCCGTCCAATGAGCTTCACCAGGATTGGCTTGATATCTACTTGTCATACTCAATGCACAAGATATATCAGGCCTAGTACATAACATGGCGTACATGATCGAGCCAATTGCCGAAGCATATGGAACTCGACTCATTACTTCCCGTTCCTCAGGGGAACTCGGGCTTTGAGCCTTGCTCAACACTAAACCATGCGACATAGGTATGAACCCCTTCTTGGAATCCTCCATCCTAAATCTCTTTAGGACCTTGTCTATGTACGTACTCTGGCTTAATCCGATCAACCTGCGGGATCTATCTCTATAGATCTTGATCCCAAGAATGTAAGCCGCATCCCCTAGATCCTTCATTGAGAAACAACTCCCTAGCCAGGCTTTTACCCTTTGCAAAGTTGGGACGTCGTTCCCAATTAGTAGAATATCATCTACATAAAGAACTAGGAATACAACTATGCTCCCACTAGCTCTAATGTAAACGCATGACTCATCCTTGCTTTTAGAGAAGCCAAACTCTTTGACCTTCTCGTCGAAGCACAGGTTCCAGCTCCGAGAGGCTTGCTTAAGCCCATAAATGGACTTCTTAAGCTTGTAGACTTTATCCGGAAATTCAGGATGTACAAAACCCTCAGGCTATGTCATATACACATCCTCTGCTAGTGTTCCATTAAGGAACGCGGTTTTGACGTCCATTTGCCAAATCTCATAATCATGAAATGCGGCAATGGCCAAAAGTATCCGGATAGACTTCATCATAGCCACCGGTGAAAAAGTTTCCTCATAGTCTATACCATGAGTTTGAGTGAAACCCTTAGCCACCAGTCGGGCCTTGAAGGTGTCTACCTCGCCATCCATGCCGATCTTCTTCTTGAAGACCCACTTGCACCCTACGGGTTTGCATCCCGGCACGGGATCAACCAAGTCCCAGACTTGATTATCCGACATGGACTGAATCTCGGATTCCATTTCCTCTAGCCACTTGGCGGACTCAGGGCCCACCACAGCGTCCTGGTATTTGGTAGGCTCATCAGAGACCACTACCATGTCGGTGCCCTCAGATATATGAAAACCATATCTCTTTGGCTCATGCCGACTTCTACCAGATCTTCTAATAGGCAACGGGTTTACATCATCTCCAGCTTCATCATGCTGAGATTCAACCCTCTCAGGTTGTGAGCTAGTCCCAACATCAGGTTCTACATTGGCAGTCTCTTGAATTTCTTCAAGATCAACCTTTCTCCCACTAGCGTCTTTGGATAACAGTTCCCTTTCAAGGAACATCGCCCTTCGAGCAACAAACACCTTGTTCTCCGAAGGTTTGTAAAACAAATATCCCATAGACCCAGCAGGATGACCAATGAAAAAACACCTTTCGGCCCTGGGCTCCAACTTGTCCTCAACCTCACGTCTTACGTAGGCAGGACAACCCCAGACCTTTAAATATGAAATGGATGGAACCTTTCCATGCCACATCTCATACGGTGTTCTCTTAACCTTCTTTGTTGGTACGAGGTTAAGGATTCTACCGGCCGTCTCAAGCGCATATCCCCAAAACGTAACGGGAACGTCCGTACGAACCATCATAGACCGAACCATATCCAACAATGTTCGGTTCCTCCTCTCGGCGACACCATTTAATTGTGGCGTCCTAGGAGGGGTTAATTGCGAGATAATCCCACAATCCCTTAGATGTTCACGGAACTCGGAACTAAGATACTCACCGCCTCTATCGGATCGTAGCATCTTAATCCTTTTCCCTAGTTGATTTTCTACCTCGTTTTGATAAGTCTTAAATACCTCAAAGGTATCCGACTTTTGTCTCAACAAGTAGACATACCCGTATCGACTATAATCATCAATAAAGGTAACGAAGTAGCAGGAATGATCTCTTGTGGCATGCTTGAACGGACCACACACATCCGTGTGAACGATATCCAACAAGTCTTGCGCCCTCTCACAAACACCGGTGAAGGGTGCTTTGGTCATCTTGCCCAATATACAAGATTCGCATACGTCATTAGACCCGTGGTCAAATGATTCCAAGATCCCATCCACTTGGAGCTTGGCGATGCGTTTCTTGTTTATGTGTCCTAACCGACCATGCCATAGAGACAATTTATCCAAAACGTTTTTGGGACCCGAATCAACATTCATGATTGATCTAGTGCTTTGCAAGCATACGCTTGTTTCATATATGCCATGACATGGAAATGCTTTGAAATAAAAAACATCATCTTTGTAACATAAAATGCTACCATCTCAAATTTAAAAGTAAAACCATCGTCATACAAGGCATACAATGAAATAATGTTTCTTGCCACACAGGGCGCAAAAGATACATTTAACAAAACAATAGATAAGCCAGAAGGAAAGGCGAGCTCCACACTCCCAATCTTCTTAACCGGGACAACCGCCTTGTTTCCCATGATGAGATCCAGCTCTCCATCAACCAAGTCCCTACTTCTTCTTAGTACCTGCACATTATTACAAACGTGAGTACCACACCCGCTGTCTAAAACCCAGGCGTTAGAAGTAGAAGTGTTATGGAGTTCAATCATGTACGTACCGGAGGCAGCGGCACCTTTAGAGCGAAGCTTCTTGAGCTCCTCCGTGTACTTGGGGCAACTACGCCGATAGTGACCCTTCTCCCCGCAGAAGTAGCAGGTTGCCTCTTCCGGTGAGGTGGCAGCGGCAGCCACTTGCTTCCCCTTCGGCTCAGGGGTTGAGGTAGGTTTGGGCTTCGGTCCTTGGACCTTAGCCTTCTTCTTCCCCTTGCCCTTCTTACCCGAAGCGGGCTGCTTCCGCTTGTTACCACCCTCATTGATGGTGAGAACGGCAGTGGAGGTGGTGGGCTTTGACTTGGCAAGCTCGCCCTCGGCGGTCTTTAGCATGCCATGCAATTCCATAATGGACTTGTCCATACTATGCATGTGGAAGTTCACAATGAACGGACCATATGTAGGAGGCAAGGATTGGAGGATGATATCAACCGCCAACTCCTTCCCCATGGGAAAGCCCAACTCCTCGAGCTGATCCACGTACCCTTTCATCTTAAGTACGTGGGAGCTCACATTGCCGCCCTCCTGCATCCGGCAACCGATGAAGGCCTTGACGCACTCATAGAGTGCTTGCCTAGCTCGCTGTTGGAACATGTCCTTCAGCTGAGAAATCATCTCAAACGCACTCACTTTCTCGAATTGCCTTTGCAATTCGGGACTCATGGTCGTTAGCATAAGGCAAGTCACGTCATTTGTGTCCTTGAGGCGTTTTTCATACGCCTCGCGGACGGCCCTCGCCGCGTTGGTAGCAAGAGCCTCCGGAAGAGGTGACTCAAGGACCTCTAGCTTCATTTCATGACGTAAGACAATTCTCAAAGTCCTATGCCAATCCATAAAGTTTGGCCCCGTGAGTTTCTCCTTCTCCAAAAATGGACGGAGTGACATGTTGGTGGTGTTGGTGTTGCTAGTAGATGCCATCTACAAGCAAAGTACGAAATGGTTAGTTTATTGTTGTATTAAATCCTTCTTAAGATAATTACCCTCTTGTTATAAAAACAAATTATATTAACAAGGGCTAAGAACCTCAAAATACCCAAATCCATGACGGGTTTTCCGCGGATCACTTCATAGAGCTATTTTAGGCCGGTAAACTATTTACCAATTGCAATCCGTGATCACAACTCTTAGGCACTTGCGGGATCCTAGGTACTCTTAGCACCCATTTGGCATGTTTGATCCCTCCACACCAATTCCTCATTAACCCACTTTGATAGCTCGGCTAGAGCTCGACAACTACCAATGCGTTTTATGTCTTGGAATTGTAAATCGTCCGTCAAGATACACGGTGGTACTCTAGCCCAATGGCCGGCTCGGCTAGAGCTCGACAACCGACCTTGCGAGTTGCCACACGCGCCTTCCACACAGTTACGCAAAAACCGGTCTCGGCTAGAGCTCGACAAACCGATCTTGTTTCACTAGAATCGGGCGGTGTCATCTTACGGGTGGTGTGAGATTTACTTTTGAAAAACGGGTTTTAGTTTTTCCGGTTAAAACATTTTTAACCAATTCTTGTCTATGTGGCGCGCGGAGTTTGTAAACCAATTTAAAACTCTTTGATTTTTATTATTTTGAAAAATTTTCTAGCATGAGAAGAACCTAAACATCCATGCAAGAAAATATATAAAATAAAATCAACCATGCATGTAATATAATCCGGTAACGAGCCAAATCCTATGCGTCTTGCCCATGAGCCAACGGGCAAGACTAAGTCATCTAAGGACTAGACCGAATGACCCGATGTGTGCTCCTCCCACTTGATCCATTGCGTCTCCTACCGACCTCCGGATCCAAGTACGCCAAGACACCCTCCAAACGGTTCTTGTTGGTTGCTTCGGTTCATCTTTTACAATTTACAAATTTAAAAGGAAATGGCATGCAAGCCACAATTTCTATTCTAAGCTAATTCTACAAATTACAAAGAATACGAAATCGGCATGCAAGCCGTTAAAATTACAAACCGAATAAATAGATTAATTATTACATGCCATTGTGGTACAAACCACCAAATGAATTAATACATTAATCTAAATCAACCAAACACATCACATAGGTCATATGGCTCAAAAACGTTACCGGATATACATACAAAAACCACATACAAGAAATCACACATCAACACATGGTGTGCCACACAAAACCATGTAAATCTTATATGTCTTGGTTAAGATTATCTAATCACTCAAGGCACTCATAATCCTATGTACATATGCATTAGGAACCTCAAACAAGTCAAAATTCCATAGTCATATATACACAATGTAAGTATATGCAATTAATCATTTTCATGCCTAAATGTTAATCCACATATAAATACATCAACCAAGACATAAGGCAACTTTAATCTAAACTCAACTCAAATCTGGAACAATTCCAGCAAGTACAAATAGCCCAAAAATCCAACAAAATTGATTTAAGGCAAAACCATGCATTCTGCCAGTAAGGGTTAGCGCCGCTAACTATAAAGAGTTAGCGCCGCTAACACAGTTTAGCGCCGCTATCGCGAGACGACATTAAAACAAGTCAGTTTACCAAAGAGGACTGTTAACTCCGACTTTAGCGCCGTTAACTAAGGTTTAGCGCCGCTAACATGGAAAAGTTAGCGCCGCTAAACACTGGACAGAACCAAAAATCACATTTTCCGGATTTTCTTGGCCATCTAGTGCAAAACCAGTGTAGAGCTGGCTCTGATACCACTGTTGGGGTTCCTGGTACACAGCAACGGAAGCATGCAAGATCAAAAATGAATTTTCAAACATAAAAGGAAACCACAAAATGAACCCCACAAGTGGATCTAACTCTACAAGCTAGTTAAGCAACTAAACAGAAGAGAAAAAAAGAGATTATACCCTTGATGTCTCTGATGGTTGTGTGTGTGTGGCTAGCTTCCAAGTCGTGACCTCCTTTCTCGGCTCCTTCTTACAATATCGAAGTCCACCCCGAGTGAATCGTGACCCAAGTGTACTAGAACTCCTTTAGCTTGATGAAGCTACTGGAACACAACCAAGACTCCACCAGAAATCTGTTCCCTTTCTCTCTTGATGAACTTAGCAACTCTCTTGATTAGTTCTAAGTGTATTTCTTTTTAACAAAATGGCCAAGAGTAAGAAATAAGAGAAGTGCATGTCTTTTATAAGCCAAGCCATGACCCCAGGTCTCCCCAAGTCGGCCCAAGGCTAATCATTACGATCAACATGCATTGGTGGAAGCTAGAGGTGAAAAGATAAAGTTGTTTCTGTCAGGCAGGGTTAGCGCCGCTAACCGCCCACGGTTAGCGCCGCTAACCTCCCATGGTTAGCGCCGCTAACGCGGCTGATTTAGCGACGCCTGAGTTAGCGCCGCTAACCCCTGCGGGAAACCAACTATCATTATTTATCCTTTCATACCCTCATCTTATAGGTTGTGTCAAGCTCAACCCCCGGCGTGTGACCCGATAGGCCCATACATCATCGGTAGTGATCATTTGGCGTACGTGTGTTCGTGGGCATACTCCAACAGCAAATGCATACACTGAATCTAGAGAATCTATCATGAACATTGATTCTAATTCCAAAAATGGTTTGGACAAGTTCTCTTTATGGCATAGTCGTTTTGGCTACATAAACAAGACTCGTATCACCAAGCTCCAAGCGGATGGGATCTTGGAATCATTTGACCATGGGTCAAATGATGTATGAGGGGAAAGGACCTTTTGCATATTGTGCATACTGATATATGTTGTCCTATCAAATATGTCACAAGAAACAACTCAAGATACTTCGTTACCTCTATAGACGACTATGGTAGGTATGGATATGTCTACCTTGTTAAGCACAAGCATGAAACCTTTGAGGTGTTCAAGACATTCCAAAACGAAGTTCATAATCAATTGGGAAAAACAATAAAGATACTCCGGACTGATAGAGGTGAAGAGTATCTAAGTACCGAGTTTACGGATCATCTTACGAATTCTGGAATTGTTTCACAATTAACACCTCCAAGGACTCCACAATTAAATGGGGTCGCTGAGAGGATGAACCATAATTTACTACACATGGTAAGGTCTATGATGAGTCGAATTGAGGTACTTATTAGTTTCTGGAGATATGCTCTAGAAACGGCGGTAAGAATCCTTAACCTCGTAGCAACCAAGAAAGTTGTAAAAACACCTTATGAAATGTGACATAATAAGAAGCCGACACTTTCAAATCTACGAGTTTGGGGTTGTCAAGCCTACGTGACTCATGAGGCTGACGACAAACTTGAACCTCGCTCGGAAAGGTGTTCATTTATCGGATATCCTCCTGCCGGTGTTGGATATTTATTCTATAAACCTTCTGAGAACAAAGTATTTGTTACTCGAAAGGCATTTTTCCTAGAAAGAGAAATGCTATCCAAACAAAGAGGCAATAAGGATATTGACCTTGAGGAAGATCGAGGGTCAACTAATGAAGGACTTGAGGTTCGTACTAGCACTCAACCTAACACGGTTGAGACTGAGAAAGATAATGTAGTACCTGACACTCGTTCATTGCCTACTCCGAGGCGTTCCAGTAGAACTCGTCATGAGCCAGAGAGATATGGATTCCACAAATCTAAGGGCGGCAAGTTAGTGGTGGACTATGATGAGCCCACCAACTACAAGGAAGCCATGGCAGGCCCTGAGTCTGCAAAGTGGAGAGAAGCAATGGAAAGCGAGATGCATTCCATGTCGGATAACCAGGTTTGGGAACTGGTTGATCCTATGCCCGGGGTTAAACCTGAAGGGTGTAAATGGGTCTTCAAGAAGAAGACCAGCATGGACGGAACCTTGGATACCTTCAAAGCCTGACTGATGTTGAAGGGTTTCACTCAGACACCTGGTATAGACTATTATGAAACCTTTTCCCCAGTAGCCAGGTTGAAGTCTATCCGGATACTTCTAGCTATTATGCATTTCATGATTATGAAATATGGCAAAATGGATGTTAAAACCGCCTTTCTTAACGGGAAGCTTTACGAAGAGGTGTATATGACACAACCGATGGTTTTGTTCATCCGAAGTATCCGAACAAGGTTTGTAAACTGAAGAAGTCCAGTTATGGACTCAAACAAGCATCTCGAAGCTGGAATCTATGTTTTCATGAGAAAATCAAGGAATTTGGATTTTCAAAAAGCAAAGATGAGCCATGTGTATATGTCTGGGCTAGTGGGAGCACTATATTCTTCTTAGTTCTATATGTAGATGATATTCTACTCATTGGAAATCACATCCCGAGCCTAAGGAGTGTTAAAGCTTGGCTAGGGAGTTGCTTTTCAATGAAGGATCTAGGGGATGTGAGCTGCATTATGGGGATCAACATCTATAGAGATAGATCTAGAAGGTTGCTCGGGCTTTCTCAAAGTGCATACATAGATAAGGTCGTGTGACGCTTTAACATGGAGGAATCCAAGAAAGGAAACCTCCCTATGTTGCATGGCTTGACATTGAGCAAGACTCAATGTCCTATCTCCCAGGAGGAGATAGAAGTAATTAAGAGAGTACCATATGATTTGGCTGAGGGGTCGATCAGGTACGCCATGTTATGCACTCGTCCTGATGTGTCATGTGCTTTAAGCATGACTAGTATATATCAGGTGAATCCCGGGGAACCTCATTGGAGAGCCGTAAAGAACATTCTCAAATACCTTAGGCATACAAAAGGGATGTTCTTAGTATATGGTGGGGAAAAAGAGCATAGAGTAAAGGGTACTTGGATGCTAGCTTCCAAACAGACAGGGATGACTGCAAATCACAATCGTGGTTTGTATTACTGTTGAACGGTGGTGCTGTCAGGTGGAGGAACTCGAAGAAAGGCATGGTGGCTGATTCGACTACCGAGTCGGAGTACATTCTTGCAAGTGAAGCAGCAAAGGAGGCCGTGTGGATGAAGAAATTAATCCGAGATGTAGGACTGGTTCCAAGCATCGCTGACCCTATTGAGATATTTTGTGACAATGTGCGGTGGCTTTGGCAAAGGAACCAAGAGCTCACAAGAGGAAAATACACATATTGCGCAAATACCATTTTATACGAGTTGTAATTGAAAGTAGTGAAGTCATCATCAGCAGAGTAGTATCGGATGGAAACCTGGCGTATCTATTCACTAAGCCGTTACTGCAAGTAACCCATGAATCTCACACTAGAGCAATAGGTGTAAGATTTTCTAGCGATTTGGCTTGAGTTTTGTATTTAGTTCGTTTGATATGTAATTTTATTTTGGGAACGATAAAGACAATATTGTAACTTATGCTTGTTTCGATATATAATAGAGATTATATATGTTTGTGATACGGTTACATTCATAAGATTTTACTGTGTTCCATCTTAGCATGTTTAATCACTTCCAGACATATTATTTTATATTGCAAACTTTCCATAGTCGGTCAATCTTATGGAAGAAAGATTGAATAAAGACTGAGATAAACATATGACCTTGAATTCAAAATGGTTGAGTTAAGGTACAATGCCTATCTGTGCTTGAAAAGAGTTTCAAGTGACTGGCAGACCCACACCGAAGTATACTTCATGGATTTTAGTCACGAGTATCTTGGGATGATAATATCTTACGTCCTTAGACCTGAGATGTATGAACCACTATATCATAGTTCTTCCTTGCTTTAGCTATTTTCAAAAGCAGTTCGTGACTGGCTGTGATAAAGGAAATGGCTAGGTAAGCCAAGAAGTATGGTATACGGTTATACAGTCAAAGGAATTTGTTCCTCTGATATGAGAGATATCCCTGGGGCCCTTGATGATTGGGAGTTGACACCAAAGTTATGCATGGCCATGCGCAAGGAATATTGATTGAAAATCAGATATGTCCTTAACTTTTGGTCACCACCAATCAAGATCGAGAAACATAATCGTGAACGATCTGGAAATTGACATTTAATCCATGTCTCGTGATCATAAGGATATCGCGAACAAAAGGATGTGTAAGATCACTTATCTATAGGACTATTCTTTATGAATTGGTTTTGTTTTTTATAACGAATCTCATACTGACTTGGGGGCAATGATGCTTTGCTAGAGGCCGCTCATTGTCTGTGATTTAAAGATACAGTGCATCGTGTGCAGGTGGGAGTTTGTTAGAATATGCCCACTGATGCGTATACTGTTGGGATTTTCAGGGCACGCAACGGAAGCAAGGTACAACATAAAATGCCCAAAGTACAAGCACATAAAGCATAAAAAGCGAAAACCCCAATAATGGACCAATCTCTATGAAATGAAATGCAACAAAACAGAGGGTAAAGGAGATTATACCAGCTCCTTAGCTCCAGTAAAAGGTGATGAACTTTCTTCTCCTTAGCTTGAACGAATCAACTAGAGGATAATACCCCGGCAACACGTCAAATCTCTTGAGCTAGCAAGTCTTGATGATTCTTCTTATCTGAAAATCACCAGGAAACAGCAACCCACGAAAATGAGATCAAAGTATCTGGAACTTAACCTCTTAGAACTCTCCAAGTCTCTTGTAGCACTTGAGAGAAAATGAACCAAAGTGTGTGTATGGATATCTAGCCAAGCGAAAGTAAGAGAGGATTATCAGCCTCTTTTATAAAGCCTTAGATGTCACTTGACCTTCCCAAGCCGGCCAAGAGAGATCTCCACACAATCCTCATGCATTGGTTCACTTTAGAGGTGATTTGACAAAAAGATGCCGTCTGGACTTAGCGGCGCTAACCCAGACTTAGCGGCGCTAACTACTAAGAGTTAGCGGCGCTAACGCGGCCAGCGGGTTAACATGACATAAAGCCCATGCAGTCGTAGCGGCGCTAACCTGTAGGAATTAGCGGCGCTAACCTCTAATAGTTAGCGGCGCTAACGCGGCCAGCGAAGTCAATTTTTCTCTTTTGTCATTTTTGATCCCTTTACTTAAGTTGTTGTCAGATTTGACCCCGGTGTATGACCCAATAGGCCCATACATCATCGGTAGTGATTCCAAATGGTGTACGTGCATCGGTGGGCATATTCTAACAAACTCCCACTTGCACACGATGTACCATTTCTAATAAACCACAGAGAACGAGCGGCCTCTAGCAAAAGCATCATTGCCCCCAAGTCAGTATGGGTTTCGTTATCCGAATGAAACCTGTTCATAAAGAAAGGTCCTATAGATAAGTGATCTTAAACATCCTTTTGTTCACGATATCAATGTGAACACGAGACATGGATTGAGTGTCAATCTCCAGATCGTCCACGATTGTGTTTCTCGATCTTGATTGGTGGTGACCAAAAGTTAAGGACATATCTGATTCTAAATCAATATTCCTTGCGCATGGCCATGCAAAATTTTGATGTCAGCTTCCAATCATCGAGGGGCCCAGTGATATCTCTCATATCAGAGGAACAAATCCCTTTTCAACTGTATAACCCTAAACCATACCCCTTATCTTATTTAGCCACTTCCTTTATCACAGCCAGTTACGAACTAGTTACGAACTGCTTTTGAAAATGACTAAAGTAAGAAAGAAATATGATATAGCAGTTCATACATCTCAGGTCTAAGGACGTAAGATATTATCATCCCAAGTTACTCGTGACTATAATCCATGGAGTATACTTGGGTGCGGGTCTTCCAATCACTTGAAAGTATTTTCAAGTATAGATAGACATTGCTCCTTAATTCGACCACATTGAATTCAAGGTCACATGCTTATCTCGGTCTTAATTCAATCTTCCTTCCACAAGATTGACTGACCGTGGAAAGTTTGAAATATAAAATATTTCCGGAAGTGATTAAACATGCTAAGATGGAACACAGTAGAGTCTTATGAATGTAACCGTATCATACGCATATATAATCTCTATTATATATCGAAACAAGCATAAGTTACAATACTGTCTATATCGTTCCCAAAATATAAAATAAAGTTTACATATCAAACAAACTAAATATACAAACTCAAACCAAGTCGCTAGCAAATCTTACACCTATAGCATTAGTGTGAGAATCATGAACTGCTTGAGATAATGGTTTCGTGAACGGATCCGCAAGGTTCTCATCCGTTGCTACTCTGCTTATGACGATTTCACCACTCTCAACTACTTCTCGTATGAAGTGGTATTTGCGCAAAATGTGTCTTGTTCTCTTGTGAGCTCTTGGTTCCTTCGCCAAGGCCACTGCACCCTCATTGTCACAAAATATCTCAATAGGGTCAGTGATGCTTGGAACCACTTGTAGATCTTGGATGAATTTCTTCATCCACACGGCCTCTTTTGCAGCTTCACTTGCCGCAATGTATTCCGACTCAGTAGTCGAATCAGCCACCGTGTCTTGCTTGGAGCTCCTCCAGCTCACAGCACCACCATTTAAAAGGAATACAAACCCCGATTGAGATCGGCAGTCATCCCTATCCGTTTGGAAACTAGCGTCCGAGTAACCCTTTACTCTTAGCTCTTCTTCCCCACCATATACCAAGAACATTTCTTTTGTACGTCTAAGGTACTTAAGAATGTTCTTTACAGCTTTCCAATGAGGTTCCCCGGGTTTAGCCTGATATCTACTAGTCATGCTCAAAACACATGACACATCAGGACGAGTGCATAACATGGCGTACATGATCGATCCCACAGCCGAAGCATATGGTACTCGCTTCATTACTTCTATCTCCTCTTGGGAGGTAGGACATTGAGTCTTGCTCAACATCAAGCCTTGCACCATAGGGAGGTTTCCTTTCTTGGATTCCTCCATTTTAAAGCGTCTCACGACCTTATCTATGTATGCACTTTGAGAAAGCCCAAGTAGCTTTCTAGATCTATCTCTATAGATCTTGATTCCCAGAATATAGCTCGCATCGCCTAAGTCCTTCATTGATAAACAATTCCCGAGCCAAGCTTTTACACTCTTAAGGCTCGGAACATGGTTTCCAATGAGTAATATGTCATCCACATATAGGACTAAGAAGACAATAGTGCTCCCACTAGCCCTGACAAATACACATGGTTCATCTTTGCTTTTCGAAAATCCAAATTCCTTGATTTTCTCATCAAAGCACAGATTCCAACTGCGAGATGCTTGCTTAAGTCCATAAATGGACTTCTTTAGCTTACAAACCTTGTCCTGATATTCTGGATGTTCAAAACCATCAGGTTGTGTCATATACACCTCTTCGGAAAGCTTCCCGTTAAGGAAGGCGGTTTTAACATCCATTTGCCATATTTCATAGTCATAAAATGCGGCAATGGCCAGAAGTATCCGGATTGATTTCAACATAGCCACTGGGGAGAAGGTTTCATCATAATCAACACCGGGTGTTTGAGTGAAACCCTTTGCCACAAGTCGAGATTTGAAAGTATCCAAGGTTCCGTCCATGCCGGTCTTCTTCTTGAAGACCCATTTACACCCTACGGGTCTAACCCCGGGTGTAGGATCAACCAGTTCCCAAACTTGGTTATCCGACATGGATTGCATCTCACTTTCCATCGCTTTCTTCCAATGTGCAGACTCAGGGCCCGCCATGGCTTCCTTATAGTTAGAGGGCTCATCAGAGTCCACTACTAACTCGCTGCCCTCAGATATGTAGAAACCATATCTCTCTGGCTCGAAACGAGTTCTACTGGAACGCCTTGGAGTAAGAGATGAAGTAGTGTCAGGTATTGCAGCATTTTCTTGCTCAGTTTCAACCGTCCTAGGTTGAGAGCTAGTGCCAACCTCAAGTTCTTTATCGGTTGATCCTTGAACTTCCTCAAGATCGATTTCCTTGTTGCCTCTTTGTTTGGATAGCAATTCTCTTTCTAAGAAGAATGCCCTTCGAGCAACAAAAACTTTGTTCTCAGAAGGTTTATAAAATATATATCCAACACCGGCAGAAGGATATCCGATAAAGTAACACCTTTCCGATCGAGGTTCAAGTTTGTCCTCAGTCTCACGTCTCACGTAAGCTTGACAACCCCAAACTCGTAGATATGAAAGTGTCGGCTTCTTATTATGCCACATTTCATAAGGTGTTTTCGATACTTTCTTGGTTGGTGCAAGGTTAAGGATCCTTACCGCCGTTTCTAGGGCATATCCCCATAAACTAATAGGTACCTCAGTTCGACTCATCATGGACCTTACCATATCTAGTAAAGTCCGGTTCCTCCTCTCAGCGACTCCATTCAATTATGGAGTCCTTGGAGGTGTTAATTGCGAAATAATTCCACAATTCTTAAGATGATCGATAAACTCGGTACTTAGATACTCTCCACCTCTATCAGACCGGAGTATCTTTATTGTTTTGCCCAATTGATTCTCAACCTCGTTTTGGAATGTCTTGAACACTTCAAAAGTTTCATTCTTGTGCTTGACAAGATAGACATATCCATACCTACTATAGTCATCTATAAAGGTTACGAAGTATCTCGAGTTATTCCTTGTAACATGTTTAAAAGGCCCACATACATCCGTATGGATGATGTCCAAGAGGTCTTTACCTCTCTCATTTGTCCCCGTGAAGGGTGCCTTTGTCATCTTGCCTAGTAAACAAGAATCACATACATCATTCGACCCTTGGTCAAATGTCTCCAAGATTCCATCCACTTGAAGCTTAGTGATGCGAGTCTTGTTTATGTGGCCAAGACGACCATGCCATAAGGAATACTTATCCAAACCATCTTTGGAACTAGAATCAATGTTCATGATAGACTTTGTTGAATTAATGTATGCAGTTGCTTCATAAATGCCATGACATGGTAAAGCTTTAAAATAAACAATGTTATCTTTAAAGTATATAATAGTATCATCATCAAAATAAAATTTGTAACCATCGTCATACAATGCATGAAGTGATATAATGTTTCTAGCCACATAGGGCGAATAGCAGACATTTTTCAAAAAAATAGAATAACTAGTCTTGAATGAAAGCTCCACACTTCCTTGAGCTTCCACCGGGACAATCTCGGAGTTTCCCATCATAAGATCTAGTTCTCCCTTCTCCAAGCTCCTACTTGCCCTTAGCACCTGCACCATATTACATATGTGAGTGCCACAGCCAGTATCTAAAACCCAGCCTCTAGAAGTAGAAGTATGGTGAAGTTCTATCATGAACGTACCTGAAGTTTCAGGGCCCGATATGCTCATTGCCTTGAGCTTATTGAGTCCCTCCAAGTACTTGGGGCAGCTTCGGCGGTAGTGGCCCTTGCCCCCACAAAAGAAGCACTCCGCATCCTCCGGAGTCTTGGCTTGGGGAGTCTTCCCCTTACCCTTACCCTCGGAGGCCGGGGCAGGCTTGGTTGCACCAACCTTTCCCTTACCCTTCCTTTTCTTGGAAGGGGCGGCCTTCCTTTTGGTTATGCGGCCTTCCCGGATGGCAAGAACGGGAGTGGAGGAGGAGGATGGCTTGCTCTTGGTCATGCTCGCTTTGGCAGTCTTGAGCATACCATGCAACTCCATCAAGGATTTATCCATGCTATGCATATGATAACTCATAGTGAATTGGTCATATGCACTGGGCAGGGATTGGAGGATCAAATCGACCGCCATCTCCCTCCCGATGGTAAATCCTAGCTTCTCCATCCGCTCAATGTTTGCTTTCATACGCAAAACATGAGCACTCACGTTCCCTCCATCTTGAAGCTTGCAAGCGAGGGCCGACTTGAAGCATTCATACCTCTCTTGCCTCGCTTGCTGCTGGAACATATCCCGCAGCTGCACGATCAAGTCGTGAGCACTTAAGTGGTCCATTTGCTTTTGCAAATCGGTACTCATGGTGCTCAGCATGAGGCATGTAATCTCCTCAGTCTCCTTGAGGCGTTTTTCATATGCCTCTCGGATTGCCCTAGTTGCACCGCTTGGAGGTGCCTCGGGTAAGGGTTCCTCTATGGTGTGCATCTTCCCTTCATAGCGTAGGACAAGTTTGAGTTGCCTATACCAATCCATGAAGTTGCTCCCATCGAGCTTCTCCTTTTCAAGGAAAACTCTAAGAGAAACGTTGGTGGTGGTGGTGTTTGCGCTTGTTGATGCCATCTAAAATTGCAAAGTAGACTTAAATTAGTTTGTTATAGATATGTATTATCTTGTTAAATTAATTTACCCATAAAGAATTAACTTTAACAAGGCTAAGAACCGTATTTCATCCCACCATGTGACGGGGTTACCGCGGATCACATGATAAAATTATTTAGGTCGGCAACCATTTTGCCAATTGCAATCTCTATTGCAATCCTTAGCTCCTTGCGGGATCCTACGACATCCAATGGTCGTTTGGCATGTTTGATCCCTTCTTGCACCAATTTTGAATCTTGAAATTTTGGTTAGCTCGTGCTAAGCTCGACAACTAATCAAGATTTCAAATCCAAAATTGCAAATAGTCCGTCAAGACATACGGTGACAAATTCACCAAAGTTGGCTCGTGCTAAGCTCGACAACCAAAATTGTGAATTTCCACACTCACCTTCCACACAGTTTTATGGGAGTTGGCTCGTGCTAAGCTCGACAACCAAAACCCATAAGACTAGATTCGGGTGGTATCATCTTACGGATGGTGCATTATTTACGTTTCGTGGAAAGACGGGCTTTTGTTTCCGGTTTGGTTTTAGATTAACATGCAAGTGACAAAAGCCTATTTTCACTAGGTGGGTTAATCTTGTATGTGAGCACGCGAGAGAGTTGTAAACCATTTTTATCAAATCTCTTTTGATTTTGTTAATTTTTGAAAAAAAATTATCTAGCATGCGAATCCTACACAATCCATGCATACAAAATAACATCACACGCATAAAATATTAAAATTGGTAACCCTTGCCATAAAAACCTATGCGTTCTTCCCATGAGCCGAACGGGAAGAACTTGGTCAATTCTAGGGACAAAATCTTCGATGCGAGCTCCCACTAATCCCGCCATCTCCATTGGACTCCATCGTGGGCTTCATGGGCTCCTAGCTCCATCTCCTTTGACCCATCTTGTGTGTTCATCATCCACCATAAAATACATACAATAGAATAAAATGGCATACAAGCCATAAAATACCAATTTATCTATTACAATTACATGGATGAATGAAATGGCATGCAAGCCACATTATTATTACAAATTTATCATAAGAATAATAATACAACCAAATTTGCATCCAAACACACAAAACAACCAAAGGGTCTAGGCAAGGTTACCAACTAACATCTTCACATACAACCAAACATACATACATGCTACTGGAATTTAAACATCAAAGTAACAAGATTAAAATTTCCAGAAGCTCAAAACATGGCTAAAAACCCGAGACCAAAAACTGTTTTTAAATTTGAACAAAAACTGACCAGCGACGATAGCGCCGCTATCTAAAACTAGTTAGCGCCGCTAACTCAAAGTTAGCGCCGCTAACCCTGTTCGACAGAAAACAAAAAATTTTGATTTCGGGTTTTCAAAGCCACCATGTGCATAACAATCATAGAGGTGGCTCTGATACCACTGTTGGGATTTTCAGGGCACGCAACGGAAGCAAGGTACAACATAAAATGCCCAAAGTACAAGCACATAAAGCATAAAAAGCGAAAACCCCAATAATGGACCAATCTCTATGAAATGAAATGCAACAAAACAGAGGGTAAAGGAGATTATACCAGCTCCTTAGCTCCAGTAAAAGGTGATGAACTTTCTTCTCCTTAGCTTGAACGAATCAACTAGAGGATAATACCCCGGCAACACGTCAAATCTCTTGAGCTAGCAAGTCTTGATGATTCTTCTTATCCGAAAATCACCAGGAAACAGCAACCCACGAAAATGAGATCAAAGTATCTGGAACTTAACCTCTTAGAACTCTCCAAGTCTCTTGTAGCACTTGAGAGAAAATGAACCAAAGTGTGTGTATGGATATCTAGCCAAGCGAAAGTAAGAGAGGATTATCAGCCTCTTTTATAAAGCCTTAGATGTCACTTGACCTTCCCAAGCCGGCCAAGAGAGATCTCCACACAATCCTCATGCATTGGTTCACTTTAGAGGTGATTTGACAAATAGATGCCGTCTGGACTTAGCGGCGCTAACCCAGACTTAGCGGCGCTAACTACTAAGAGTTAGCGGCGCTAACGCGGCCAGCGGGTTGACATGACATAAAGCCCATGCAGTCGTAGCGGCGCTAACCTGTAGGAATTAGCGGCGCTAACCTCTAATAGTTAGCGGCGCTAACGCGGCCAGCGAAGTCAATTTTTCTCTTTTGTCATTTTTGATCCCTTTACTTAAGTTGTTGTCAGATTTGACCCCGGTGTATGACCCAATAGGCCCATACATCATCGGTAGTGATTCCAAATGGTGTACGTGCATCGGTGGGCATATTCTAACATATACACCGTTAAAACAACTACCGATGATGTTGTTGGAGTATGCCCAGTGACACACGTATGCCGAGTCACTGCCGATGATGTGCGGGCCTATTGGCTCAAACACCTAATTTCTACCCAAATAGCCCTAAGTGGAAATAGCTGGTCAAAACGGTCAAATTCAAGTTGACCTAGGTTTCACGACCGTTAAGGATGCTCCACGGGTCGTGACGCAAGGTGTACTCACGAGTTCCTTCACGGGTCAGGTCGTGAAGGGAATCGTGAAAGGGAATCGTGAAAGGAAAAATACGCCATGGATACCTCTACGACTTGAAGAAACACAACACGGGCCGTGAAAGCCCGTGAGGGGTCGTGAAGCTCGGAAAACTAAGTGGCACTAGAATTTCATTGGCTAGTTCAAATTAGTCCAGTAGGGATTCATCTCTTGGCCGGTTAGAGTGTTCCAGAATCTGGTTTTGAGGTTTATTTAAGTCTTGAGATTATTTTGCCTTAGAACCTTTTGGCCATTTTACATACATATACACTAGAAACTTCAAAGAGAGAGTTCTTGTGAGGATTTCTTGTGGTGTTCCAGAAACTTGAGGGCTATACAAGTGCATCAAATCCATAGGTGATTGTTGGTAGCTTGGTTTGCTAGCACAAGGGTGAAGTTCTTTGGTGTATAACTTCGGTGGAGGAACTTGAAGGCCATTTCCTCAAGATTTAGTTCATCCCATCAATACACAACCTTATTCCACAAGCAAGTAGCTTAGGAGAAAGGTATAACATCTCTCACCTTTGTGTTGTTGTATGTTTTGGTTGCATGCATTGTCATCAAGTAGTACCATTAATGGAGTTTGTGTAAAATTGGGTTTTGAAATTGCTTTGTTCTTGCTTCCGTTGCGTTTTTTTTGTTGTTCATGAACTCCTACAGTGGTATCAGAGCCATCTTGATGCCTTGCACGCACCGATTTGGCCTGAAAATCATTTTTATGCGAAACTGGACATTCTGTCCAGATGGCCTTCACGGGCGTGAAGGTTTTTCTTCACGGTCATGATGACTCCATGTTCACGGGCGTGAAGGTTTTTCTTCACGGTTGTGAAGCTCCACGACCTCAGTGTGGGGTTGAGGTCGTGAAAGGGTTTTTTGTAATTTTTCACGAGCCGTGACACTGCATTCACGAGCCGTAAGAGGCCGTGAAGGGCAGTGGTCGTGAAGGCGTCTGAAAATTGTTTTTTGACCCATTTTGAAAGAAAAAAATATTCATAAAAATGATTTGGCTATTTTCTGGTTTTTTCCAGTAGTTAAAATTGGTTTTTTTGACCATTTAGAAAACCCCATAATATCCTAAGTCGCATGTTTATATGTATCGTGCGGTTTTCGCATGATAACGCGCACGTGCATATACTTGTGTTGTGTATGTATGAATATGGATTTTCAAAGTGTTTGGAATTCCTAATACACACGTACAAGATTTATTCACTCGTGCCTTAAGTGTTTTACGTAGTTTTGGAATAAATCTAGTTGGGATATTTTACACGGTTTGGTGTGGCACACCGTGTTAAATTTGTGTTGTTTGTTATGGTTGTTTGCAAATCCGGTAACATTGAGCCTTATGACCTATGTGATGTGCTTTGGTTGGTTGTAATTATTTATTCATTCATTTGGTGGTTTGTACCACATTTGGTTTGTAATAATTAATTAATTCATTCGGTTTGTAATATTATACGGCTTGCATGCCGATTTCCTATTCTTTGTAATTGTTAGTATTAGCTTAGAATAGATATTGTGGCTTGCATGTCATTTCCTTTTAAATTTGTAAATTGTAAAAGGAGAACCGAAGACAACCAAAGAAGAACCGGTTTGAGGTGTCTTTGCTCGATCTTGGATCCGGAGGTCGGTAGGAGACGCAATGGATCAAGTGGGAGGAGCACGCATCAAGTCATTCGGAGTTTGTCCTTAGATGACTTAATCTTGTCTGTTGGCTCACGGGCAAGACGCATAGGGTTGGCTCGTTACCGGATATGTTTACATGCTTGGTTGTTTAGTTTATTTAGTTTTTCTTACTTGGTTGTTTAGTTTCTTCGCAAGCTTGAAAACTTTTCAAAATAAATTAATACCAAGAGTTTTGAATTGGTTAACAAACTCTCGTGCGCCACAACATGAATTGGTTAAAATCTATTTTAACCGGAGAAATCAAAATCCCGTTTTTCTCAAAAGTAAATCACACACCAACCATAAGATGAAACCACCCGAATCTAGTGAAACAAGATCGGTCGTCGAGCTTTAGCCGAGATCGGTTTTGTGTAACTGTGTGGAAGGTGCGTGTGGCAACTCGCAAGGTCCGAATGTCGAGCTTTAGCCGAGCCGGCCATTGGGCTAGAGTACCACCGTGTATCTTGATGGTCGATTTACAATTCAAAGATTTAAAATGCCTTGGTAGTTGTCGTGCCCATACCGACCTACCATGGTGAATTAATGAGGAATGGTGTGGAGGGATCAAACATGCCAAATGGGTGCTTTTAGTACCTAGGATCCCGCAAATGTCTAAGAGTTACAATCGCGGATAGCGATCGGTAAAGTGTTTACCGGCCTAAGTAGCTCCATGAAGTGATTCGTGGCAATCCCGACATGGATTGGGGTACTTTCAGGTTCTTTGCCCTTGTTAATATAATTTGTTTTATAAACAAGTGGGTAATTTTTTAACAAGGATTTAATACGTCAAACTAATCAAATTTCTTATTTTGCTTGTAGATGGCATCTATTAGCACCAACACCAACACCGCACACATGTCTCTACGTCCTTTCCTTGAAAAGGAGAAACTTCAAGGACCTAACTTCATGGATTGGTTTAGGACTTTGAGAATTGTCCTACGCCATGAGATGAAGCTTGAGGTCTTGGAGACTCCTCTTCCGGACCCACCTGCTACCAATGCAACGAGGGTTGTCAAAGACACGTATGATAAACGCGTCAAAGACACAAACGACGTGACATGCCTCATGCTTACGACCATGAGTCTCGAGTTGCAAAGGAAATTCGAGACTATGAGTGCGTATGACATGATAACGCAGCTGAAGGACATGTTCCAGATGCAAGAGATGCAGGTGTTATACGAATGCGTCAAAGCCTTCGTTGGTTGCCGGGTGCTGGAGGGCGTCAATGTGAGTTCACATATCCTTTGTATGAAAGGCTATGTTGATCAATTGGAGAAGTTAGGGTTCCCTATGGGGAAAGAGTTGGCGGTTGAAATAATCCTCCAATCTTTGCCTCCATCTTATGGGCCCTTCATTGTGAATTTCCATATGCATAATATGGATAAAACCATAATGGATCTTCATGGCATGTTGAAGACTGCCGAGTCTAACATGGCCAAGACGAAGACTACTTCCTCCACCACCGTCCTTACGATCAAAGAGGGTGGAAAAAAGCGGAAGCAACCCGCTTCGGCCTCAAAGGGGGAAGGGGAAGGCCAAGGTGGCAACACCAAAGCTTAAACCTAACACAACCCAAGAGGCGAAGGGGAAACAAGTCGCTACCGCTGTCACCTCTCTGGAAGAGGCAACCTGCTACTTCTGCGGGAAAAAGGGTCACTACCGGCGTAGTTTCCCCAAGTACACGGAGGAGCTCAAAAAGTTGAGATCCAAAAGTGCCGCTGCCTCCGGTATGTACATGATTGAACTCCATAACACTTCCACTTCTAACGCCTGGGTTTTAGACAGCGGGGCAGGTACTAACAAGAAGTAGGGACTTGGTTGATGGAGAGCTGGACGTCATTATGGGAAACAAGGCTGTTGTCCCTGTTGAGCAGATTGGAAGTGTTGAGCTTGTCTTTCAATCCGGCTTATCTATTGTTTTATTGAATGTATGTTATTCGCCCTGCGTGGCAAGAAACATTATTTACTTATATGCCTTGTACGACGATGGACATGATTTTGAATTTATGAATGGTTCTATTTTATGTTATAAGAATGGGTCCTTATGTTTCAAAGCATTTCCATGTCATGGCATATATGAAACAAGCGTAAGCTTGAGAAACAATAGATCAATCATGAATGTTGATTCGGGATCCAAAAGTGTTTTGGATAAAATGTCTCTTTGGCATGGTCGGTTAGGCCACATAAACAAGAAACGCATCGCCAAGCTCCAAGCGGATGGGATCTTGGAATCATTTGACCACTGGTCTAATGAAGTATGCGAATCTTGTGTATTGGGCAAGATGACCAAAGCACCCTTCACCGGTGAATGTGAGAGGGCAAAAGACTTGTTGGATATCGTTCACACTGATGTGTGTGGTCCATTCAAGCATGCCACTAGAGATCACTCCCGCTACTTCGTTACCTTTATTGATGATTATAGTCGATATGGGTATGTCTACTTGGTGACACAAAAGTCTGAAACCTTTGAGGTGTTCAAGATATATAAAAGCGAAGTGGAAAATCAACTTGGGAAAAGGATTAAGATGCTTAGATCCGATAGAGGTGGAGAGTATCCTAGTTACGAATTTCGAGACCATCTTAAAGATTGTGGGATTCTCTCGCAATTAACCCCTCCTAGGACTCCTCAATTAAATGGTGTCACCGAGAGGAGGAACCGAACATTATTTGATATGGTTCGGTCTATGATGTGTCACACGGAAGTTCCCATTACATTTTGAGGTTACGCTATTGAGACGGCTGGTAGAATCCTTAACCTAGTACCAACAAAGAAGGTTAAGAGAACACCGTATGAGATGTGGCATGGAAAGGTTCCATCTGTTTCATATCTAAAGGT
This sequence comes from Pulicaria dysenterica, assembly GCA_947179395.2. NCBI lineage: Eukaryota > Viridiplantae > Streptophyta > Magnoliopsida > Asterales > Asteraceae > Pulicaria > Pulicaria dysenterica. The sequence goes on along the minus strand of OX359289.1, from coordinate 61,115,980 downwards.
CTGGGGATGTCCTGCCTACGTGAGACGTGAGGTGGAGGACAAGTTGGAGACCAGGACCGAAAGGTGTTTCTTCATTGGCTATCCAGCTAGGTCTATGGGGTATTTGTTTTACAAACCTTTGGAGAACAAGGTGTTTGTTGCTCGAAGGGCAGTCTTCCTTGAGAGGGAGTTGATATCAAAGAATGCTAGTGGGAGCAAGGTTGATCTTGAAGAAATTCGAGAGCCTACCGATGTAGAACCTGATGTTGGAACTAGCTCACAACCGGCAACGGTTGAGTCTCAGCAATATGATGCTGGAGAATATGATGTAGATCCATTACCTCTAAGAAGATCTGGTAGAAGTCGGCATGAGCCAGAGAGATATGGTTTTCACATATCTGAGGGCACCGACATGGTAGTTGTTTCTGATGAACCTACCAAATAACAGGATGTTGTGGTGGGCCCCGAGTCCGACAAATGGAAAGAGGCAATTGAATCCGAGATTAAATCTATGGCCGATAAGCAGGTTTGGGACTTGGTAGATCCTGTGCCGGGGTGTAAACCCGTCGGCTGCAAGTGGGTCTTCAAGAAGAAGATCGGTGTAGATGGCGAGGTAGACACCATCAAAGCCCGACTGGTGGCTAAGGGTTTCACTCAAACTCATGGCGTAGACTATTTGGAAACCTTTTCCCCGGTGGCTATGTTGAAGTCTATCCTATTACTCATGGCCATTGCCGCATTTTATGATTATGAAATATGGCAGATGGACGTCAAAACCGCGTTCCTTAATGGAACACTATCAGAGGAGGTGTATATGACACAACCTGAGGGTTTTGTACATCCTGAGTTCCCGGATAAAGTCAACAAGCTTAAGAAGTCCATCTATGGACTTAAGCAAGCCTCTCAGAGCTGGAACCTGTGCTTTGATGAGAAGGTCAAAAAGTTTGGATTCTCTAAAAGGAAGAATGAGCCATGCGTATACATCAGGGCTAGTGGGAGCATAGTTGTATTCCTGGTGTTTTATGTGGATGATATTTTGCTAATTGGGAACGACGTCCCAACTCTGTAAGGTGTAAAAACCTGGCTAGGGATTTGTTTCTCAATGAAGGATTTGGGAGATGCAGCCTATATTCTTGGGATTAAAATCTATAAAGATAGATCCCGCAGGTTGATTGGTTTGAGCCAAAGCACGTACATTGACAAGGTCCTAAAGAGGTTTAGGATGGAGGACTCCAAGAAGGGATTTATACCTATGTCACATGGTTTGGTATTGAGTAAGACTCAATGCCCGAGTTCCCCTGAGGAACGGGAAGTAATGAGGCGAGTACCTTATGCTTCGGCAATAGTCTCGATCATGTAGGCCATGCTATGTACTAGGCCTGATGTCTCTTGTGCATTGAGTATGACAAGTATATATCAAGCCAACCCTGGTGAGTCACACTGGACAGCGGTGAAGAACATTCTCAAGTATCTTCGGAGGACTAAGGAGATGTTCTTAGTATATGGTGGGGAAGAGGGGGTGAGGGTAACTGGTTACTCTGACGCCAGCTTCCAAACCGACAGGGATGACTGCCGATCTCAATCGGGGTTCGTGTTCCTGTTAAACGGTCATGCTATCTCCTGGAGAAGCTCCAAACAAGACACGGTGGCTGATTCCACGACCGAGTCTGTGTACATTGCGTTAAGTGAAGCTGCAAAGGAGGCTGTATGGATGAGGAAATTCATCCTAGATCTGGGAGTGGTTCCTAGCATTGCCGACCCTGTTGTGATTTTCTGTGACAACGAGGGTGGGTTGCATTGGCAAAGGAACCGAGATCTCACCGACGCACGAGGCACATTCCATGGAAATATCATTATATCCGGGACGTGGTCGAGAGTGGAGATATTGTCATCAGCAGAGTGCACATGGATAGCAATGTGGAGGATCCATTCACTAAATTGTTATCGCAAGCTAAGCACGATGCCCACACCCGTGCTATTGGTATTAGATTTGCTAGCGATTTGGTTTGAGTTTGTATATTGTACTGTTTGTTTATTGTATTTGATGTATTTATCTTCTTGGGAACATTAAGCAGTATTGTATTTATTGTACTTATCGATTATTAAATAGAGATTTCATAATGCGCAAGTTGCGGGTATTACTTTATATCTTTACTGTGTTCCAACTTAGCATGTTTTATACTTCCCTGAATGTTTTACATTCTAAATGTCCACAGTCAGTCATTCTTCATGGGAAGGAAGTCTGAACGAAGACTGAGGGAAGTGATTGGTCATATGTCCAATAGTGATTGGGACACGGGGACGCAATACTTCGCCTGTACTTGAAAAGGGTTTCAAGTGACTGGACGACCCACACCTGACTCCACTTTTTGGTACTAGTCATGAGTGGATCAGGATGATAATATCATTTCATCCTCAGACTGGAGATGCATGTGTCTGCATCACTTTGGTTTGCTTTGTTCTAATTGTTTTCAAACGCAGTCCGTAACTGGTTGTTATAAAGGGAGCAGTTGGGCAAAGTATGGTCAATGTGGTGGGCAATGTAGTCAAAGAAATTTGTTCCTCTGTTCAGAGAGATATCCCTAGGCCCCTCGATGATTGGGCGCTGACACCAAAATGCATGGCCGTGCTCGAGTGTTCAATGATTTGGTAATCGATTGTAACTTGTTTATTTTGGTCACCACCAATCTCGATCGAGAAACATAATCATGAAGGACTGAGAATGACTTAGTATCATATCTCGCCTTCACATGGATATCGTGAACAAAGTGATGATGATCACTTATCTATAGGACCATCTCAAACCTATGAGGTTATGATTTGGTACTTGTCAGAGATGACATACCCCATACAGACTTGGGGGCAGAGATGTCTTGCTAGAGGCCGCTCTCTGTATGTGATACTTCAGGGCACGGTGTGTCATGTGCAAGTGGGAGTCTGTTGGAGTATGCCCACTGACACACATATGCCGAGTCACTGCCGATGATGTGTTGGCCTATTAGGTCATACACCTAACTTCTACCCAAATAGCCCTAAGTGGAAATAGCTGGTCAAAACGGTCAAATTCAAGTTGACCTAGGCTTCATGACCGTGAAGGAAGGGAATAGTGAAAGGAAAAATGCGCCACAGATACCTCTACGACTTGAAGAAACACGGCACGGGCCGTGAAGCTTTTAAGCTTCACGGACGTGAAAGCCGGTGCGGAGGTTATGAAGCTCGGAAAACTAAGTGGCACTTGAATTTCATTGGCTAGTTCAAATTGGTCCAATAGGGATTTATCTCTTGGCCGGCTAGAGTGTTCCAGAATCTGGTTTTGAGGTTTATTTAAGTTTTGAGCTTATTTTTCCTTAGAACCTTTTGGCCATTTTACATACATACACACTAGAAACTTCAAAGAGAGAGTTCTTGTGAGGATTTCTTGTGGTGTTCCAGAAACTTGAGGGCTATACAAGTATATCAAATCCATAGGTGATTGTTGGTAGCTTGGTTTGTTAGCACAAGGGTGATGTTCTTTGGTGTATAACTTCGGTGGAGGAACTTGAAGGCCATTTCTTCAAGATTTAGTTCATCACATCAATACACAACCTTACTCCACAAGCAAGGAGCTTACGAGAAAGGTATAACATCTCTCACCTTTGTGTTGTTGTATGTTTTGGTTGCATGCATTGTCATCAAGTAGTACCATTTATGGAGTTTGTGTAAAATCGGGTTTTTAAATTGCTTTGTTCTTGCTTCAGTTGCGTTTTTTCTGTTGTTCATGAACTTCTACAGATTGGGTCTACAACTAAGGAAAGTACTTTGTGATAAGACTTGCATCTTATAGCTATAATCTTGCTTTATGAGAAAGTTAACGAGATGAGTTTTCTAGAAAGCATAGATTAAGCCGATAGATATGTCAGGGCAAGTGGGAGCTTTATGTGTTCCTAGTGAAATGTACTCAATGAAAATAATGTCCTAATATAAGGTTGTTTTCAGCCTATTGTAGAAATTATTATTTGGTGTGTGGCAGACTGCTGGTTTATTTGGGGTAAAAAATTCTTTTGTCACAACCTCGTTTTCAATTTATAAAAACGATAATACAAAGCAGATACTACACACGACATAGGCAAGTATGACCTGGTCAATAGTAGTATAGACTTGGTAAGACCGGATGTCGGATCACAAGGACAGGAAACTACTAATACTTGGTCATCATCGTTGTTTGATCAACAGAAAATTAGAGAATTAATTATTATTTAATATTAAATTAACAAAGGTACCAACTTTTATATAAACAGATGGATCGAGCAGGGAGATAATAATAAGAAATGGAGATGCTCACTCGGATCACAAGGACAGGAAACTACTAATACTTGTAACCCCAAATCTTTACTTACAAAATGATTTGTCTAAACATACCAAGTTCTATGACCATAACCTCACAACCACTAGGAAATACAACCAGATGCATAAATCAAGATTCCAAACCACCTCCCATCAACCTAATGTGATGCCCCAAAAATTACATCCCAAGCATAAATATATCAAAAGCCACTAAACCTAGCATGAATTTGACAAGATTACACTTGTTTGAATAAATTCAATTTTGAATATAGATTTAATACTATAGACAAACCTATCATACAATATCAACAACCTACATGGATTGAAATCATCAATAAACATATCTGATCATACCTTCATTGGATCATCATCATCAATAAACATCTAGAAATTCAGATAATCAAGGCATAAAAGCATACATATAACCAAGAACTACATTGGAATCATTTTGATTCAAGTGAGCAAATGAGTTTAGAATTCCATTATAACAATATCAATCATACAAACCAATGTTTTCATACCTCACATTATGAAAATTAGTTTACAGTTTACCCATAATGAAGAACAACACTGGTGATGAAGGAAATGATAATGGAAATTCAACAAGCTTGAAAGATCTTTTCCTACGCTTCTCCCATACTCCAAGGGTTCTCCAAAGGTGTATATAAAAGCTTACAACCGAAAACTATGAAAAGAATATGTACAAATCGGTTTCTTGGTGTTTTTGGGTGATTTTCTGTGTGTTTGTGCGTCTTCTGTGTATTTTTTTCTATTGTGCGAAATGCTATTTATAGAAGTATAGGGCAGCCTTCACGGCCGTGAAGAATATTCACGGGCCGTGAAGAACTGGGCTTCACCACCTTATACGGACCGTGAAGGGCGTCGTGATGTCTGGATAGAGCAAGTTGATCAAGGGGACATATGCTCGTTGATAAAGCTTCTTATGACCTTCTCACGAGCCGTGAGAGGTCATGAAGAGCTTTGGGATCCTGGCTCGTGAAGCATCTCTCTGACTCGTGGAGCACATTTGGCCTTCACGGTCCGTAAGGGGTCGTGAAGGGTCGTGAAGAGCTTTGTTCCTTTACTTTTAAACTGCTTTGCTGGAAATCAACCGGGAACCGTATGTCTGTTTCCAAAATACCAATAAATGCCCGCATGGTGAATAACAAGTGATTAAGATGTTAATTTAAGGATTATCACGGAAAATCTAGGCATTACGCAGGGAAATGCGCGTAAGAAATATGTATAAATTAAAGTATATCAAACTTCCCCACACTTAAACGTTGCTTGTCCTCAAGCAAACTCAGATGTAGCAGTCAATTCAAAAACATTAAATGACTTCAATTAGTGCAGAAAAGTATCCTTCCGACAAAGTAAAGATCTAAAAGCATAACGGAAATATAAGCAAAGTACTGAGGACACACTTTCATGTTTTATTATAGACAAAGCCCATGCAAACCTAACACGCACACAAGAATTCTGACAAGTATCTGACTTCAAACCTTACCAGTTGTCTCTCAAGCACTCAATTTGTATGCAGGGCAAATGTATACGTGCAGTGGTGCTTAATTGAAGCAAAGATTAACATAAGCTTGATCAAACATCAAATATCCACCAGATAAAATAAACATATGCAAATATCAAGAGGTCTTTGCTTGAGTTGTAACGGGGTTAAGGCTAAGGGAAAGAATTGGAATATATAAATGTGGCTAAATAGAATCCAGAAATCAAGTTCAAAATCGTATAAACTGCTATTATTGAATGAAAATTGGAATAACTCAATATTTTTTGTGAGTATGCAATTCATCAAGCTGAAGTGGAATCAGAATCTTCTGAATGATGGCTAACACTCAGGTGATACTGACAAAAAAAAACTTCTAACTCAATGTATGGCAGGCTCAAAAATAGCCAACTTAAAGCATGTCAAATAACTGCAGATCTCATTTTTCTCATTTTCTAATTTTTTTTTTGGATTTTCTAGATAACTCAGCTGTATGAAGCATAAACAGAACAAGCAAAGGGACATATGTATTTCATATCCCGCTAATCGGTGCATGAACAACTGAATAGCACAAGATAACCGAATGGAACTTAGCAGCATAACACTTGGTTAAACTGATTCTGGAATCTTAAAAATATTCTAGATGAAAATAGGAAAAACATGGGTAATGAAATGAAAGGCTTAGGCTCAAAGTGGTTAACTAGGGGTAATATATAAAAATTGGCTAAAAACAACAGTATATAGGCTGAATTGGGGTTTCCTAGTGCCTCTATCATGTAAATGCAAACATTTAGTTCATGGTCTTGAAATGCATGTAATGAGCAAGTTCTATCAACAAAGCAACTATCAGCATGCATGTAAGTTATTCCATGAGCTAACTGAATAATAAAATGAAGTGTTGTGGCTCGAATGCTCAGGAATGCGAGTGTAGGTGTGGATGTGCAATAGAAGTCAGATAATCAACAAAACTCAAGTGATTTGTGATAAGGCAGCTTCATGAAAGTTATGCGTGGTGCAATCCTCTTAGTGTTACTTTACTTAACGATCTATTATGCGAGCAGGTCTAAAAATGTCCAAAAGGATATAATTTTGCGAAAAATTTTAGTCCAAATCCATTTCTAAGCTTTTTTGCACGCAGAGTTTAAAACAAGAGAGACATAGCAAGTAATGGAAAATATTTACTCCCTCCCCACACTTAAACCGTAAATTGTTCTCAATGTACCAAAAGATAAACAAAATCCATTAAAGTGTAGAGAAAAAGTAAAGGAAACTCCCTGGACTGCAAAATAGCATGTGGATTCTCCCCACACTTGAAGCTTAGCTCGTAATAAGTCATAACAATCAAGAAGCCCACAATGGAGAATTAGCATAAGAGAGGATAAATAAAGATATCAGTAAAAGCAATAACAATAAACTAAAACGGTCGGATTTAATTTGATATATCCAAAAGAGTGTCAGTACATCCGACGATGCAGCATCTAGGTTCGTAAAATAAAAAATACTATAAAAAATTGTACAACAAATCAAAAGTAGACGAGTTCTAACTAATAAAAACACTATAATCTAAGACTCGTCAGAACTGCTGCTAGAGTCCCTACCGCCTGCATCACCGGCATCATCGCCTCCGGTGTTGCCGGTATCATGTGTTGGAATATCAGTAATATCTGGTGGAAAGGCAGGGGCGGGATCAAGAGGAACCTGAAGGTGCTGGGCAATAGAAATGAGGGACTGCGTCTGCTATCTGACCCACTGCCATAGCATACGACGATCAGTGTCTGGATCAGGAATATATGTTGTGCCAGTTGTGCTAGGGATATCAGGATGCGCAGAAGTAGAAGCCTTATTACTAGACTTCCAAATGTAAACACGTCTGGGTGGTGGAGATGATGGTGGCTGGTGCTGCTGCTCGGGCTCATCATGCTGCTCATGCTGTTGGACTGGTGCTGCTCCAGGGGGTACCAAGGATCACCCTGGCCGTTGAGTAGTATAAACCCCCCACCAGTCATCCTGACAACGCCCATATTGAGAAGTGTGTGAATATCAATGGCAATAGTGGGACCCTCGATGAAACTTGGCCAAAAGGTCAGGAGTGAGAAGGCCAAAAGAGCAGGCCAGGCGTGTGATGTACGCCCCGCCTATCATCTATGAAGTAGAACGGGCCCCAGCAGCTCTAGTAAGATAGTCAGCTAGAAAGTAACCCACATTCGCATTGTGGCCGCCAATGATCCAGTAGAGAAAGAATAAGTCCCGCTGAATGACAGTGCCTGGGTGCCCAGTGTGGGCAACAATAGTCAGGGCGATAGCCCTTTGTATTACTCTGTAAAGCGGCTCATGAATAGCCGTGGCCTTGGGCTGGGCACCCATATACTCCCCATGGCCAATCTGTGCCCAATACACATAAAAACGGACTTCCGCAGGGAAGTCCCTAATGCTGTCAGTGAAAATGTTGTACCTCCTCTTGGGTGTATAAACCCATGCGTACGTCAAACTCACGCACATACAGCGTGCGTTCTCTTCCTCTGAGTGGAAAATGTATGGCTCGGGCGTAGTCCATGTCCTGGACCTCTGATAGAAAGTAATAAGTTGTCGAGAACTCCTGTGTGAGATCTCTGTATGTAGGCTCAGAGATGGAGAAGAAACGGGTCAAAATTGGGTTGCAGAGCTGCTAAGATCTGTCTCTGAGCCCTACGCGTCTGAGGGCTTCCCAATCGATGTGGCGCTGAACCTTTATGTGCCTCCTAATGATATTTGTGAACCGCTCTCTATCGTTGCGTTTCTAGAAAACCAACCACTGGGCAACATCTGCGTTACCCCATGGTGCTAGCGGCGCATCAAGATCCTCTGCTGGTGACGGAGTACGGGCACGAGGACGGCGAGGTGGCATAGCTGCAGGTATCAAACAGATATGTCAGAATTCGTTAAAAACCCGCTGGCAATCTGATTTTCAAGAAAATGCAGGGTTTATATTAGAGCATGGTCTGAAATGGTCGAACCTATAGGATACACATCGGAACAGATCGAAAAATTGAAGATTTTGGAAAAAAAATACTGCTTCACGAGCCTGGGATCGTGAAGGGCAAAAGGTTGTGAAGCAGAAGGGCTTCACGGGCGACAGGCCGTGAAGGACAAGTGTTCCACGACCACCAGGTTGTGAAGGTGAATAGGAATTTGAAAATGTTAAAGCTTCACGGGCAACAGTCGTGAAGAGTTAGTGCTCCACGACCACCAGGTCGTGAAGAGCTTCGCGATCAGAAAACTAGGGTTTGCCAAAATCGATCGATAAAGAGCTACATTTTGACCCAAATCAGACCTATATGCTATAAAATAACATTCCTAATAGGATGGGAGTGAAGAAGATACATGAAAACAGGAGAAAAAGATCGAAAAAAATGGAGCCCTAGATCGCCCGTGGAGAGTCGTGAAGGACGCCCGTGGGAGGTCGTGAAGGTTGTGAAGGTGGTAAGGGGTTGTGAAGAGGGTCCGTCGTAAGAGCTTATATAGGCATCCATCTTCACGGCCGTGAAGCGCAAGGCTCCACGGTCGTGAAGGACTTCCAGACTGCAAATCTTGTGATTTTAAAATTGAATTTGCATCTAACATCCACAAACTCAAATTTATCAAAAATAAGATTCACAACCAACTACAAATAGCCTGGAAAGGTAAACAGGAATGAAAGAATTGCTAGAATCGCATCGGTTTACCAAAACGACAATTAATAAACGGGACACAGCGCCTCGTTTGCACAACAATAAAGGAAGAAAGAAAGTACGAAATATATGTATGGAACGGGGTTGCCTACCCGCTAGTGCCTGCCATTTTTTATACCGAGTCCGTGGCTAGACTCATCCGCTTGGTTAAGGACTTGCGGGGTGAATCATCATTACTTCACAAGCATTTTCAGGAGCTGAGGCCCCTACATAAAGTTTGAGTCGGTGCCCATTTACTTTAAATGTTCGACCATCATTGTCTACGAGTTCAACAGCACTGTGCGGATACACATTATGCACAGTGTACGGCCATGTCCATCTGGACTTCAATTTTCCTGGAAAGAGGCGAAGGAGGGACATATAGAGAAGTACACATTCAGCAGCCTGGAATTGTTTTTCCTTCAGGCGGCTATCGTGAAAGGAATTCGTCCTTTCTTTGTAAATTTTTGAATTTTCATAAGCTTGGAGCCGCAACTCATCAAGCTCATTGATCTGAAGCAGACGGTTTTCACCAGCACTAGGGACGTCAAGATTTATCATTTTCAAAGCCTAATAGGCTTTGTGCTCTAGTGCAACCGGAAGACGACACGCCTTGCCATAGACCATCCTATAGGGGTCTTGAATGCTGTGCAGAATGCCCACAACGCGTCGTCTAGCTTTTCAGCCCAATCCTTAAGGTAACATTAACTGTCCTTTCAAATATTCTCTTAAGACCGCTATTTGTGACTTCGACTTGGCCACTCGTCTGCGGATGATAAAGATTTGACAACCTATGGGTTACCCCATATCGTTTCAAAACCTTTTCGAGCTGGAAATTGCAGAAGTGAGTCCCCCTATAGCTTATGAGTGCTCTCGGGGTACCGAATTGATAGAAAATCTTCTTAAGAAACTTACAAACAACCCTCGCATCATTCATGGGTAATGCTTGGGCCTCTGCCCACTTTGATAAGTAATCAACGGCTACCAGTATATACTTGCAACCGTGTGAGGGTGGAAAGGGACCCATGAAATCGATGCCCCATATATCGAAAATCTCACAAATTTGGATGCTATTCTGAGGCATTTCATCCTGTTTTGAGATATTACCCAGTCTTTGGCAGGCATCGCATGAATTTATCAATAGATGAGCATCCTTGAATATTGTGGGCCAATAAAAGCCTGAATCAATGACCTTTTTAGCGGTATAACCAGGTCCGTGGTGGCTACGAGTTGGGCCTATATGACAGTGTGTCAGGATGCTTTTGGCCTCTTCGCCACTCACACATCTTCGAATGATTTGGTCAGACCCGATCCGGAAAAGATAAGGGTCATCCCAAAAGTAATGCTTTAAGTTAGAGAAAAATTTTCTCTTTTGTTGATGTGAGAGGCCTTTTTGCAAGATCCCTCCCGCAATATAATTTGCAAAGTCAGCGAACCAAGGGATCTCATCGGTGCTAGTTAAGGCCAAGAGAAATTCATCGGGAAAGTTATCTTTAATGCTAGATTCGTTAAGTACCTCTCGATTTGGATTTTCAAGACGTGACAGATGATCAGCAGCCAAATTTTCTGCTCCTTTTTTGTCTTTGATCTCAATATCAAATCTTGCAAGAGCAATATCCACTGAATGAGACAGGGCTTTGCATCTTGCTTTTCAAAGAAGTATTTGAGAGCATAGTGGTCAGTGTAGACCACGGTCTTTGATAATACCAGATAGGATCCGAATTTGTCGAACGCGAAGACTACTGCTAACAACTCCTTCTCAGTGACAGTTTAGTTCTCCTGAGCGTCAGTCAGAGTCTTGTTGGCGGAATAGATGGGTTGAAAGTGATTATTTATCCGTTGGCCCAAGATGACACCAAAAACAAAATCACTAGCATCACACATAAGCTCAAATTGTTGCGACCAATCTGGGCTCGTCAGGATGGGAGTGTTGGTTAATTTCTCCTTTAACAACTTAAATGCATGATCGCACTCAGGAGAAAAGGTGAAAGGAGCGTCTTTCTCAAGCAGATGGGTTAACGGCCGAGTGATTTTTGAAAAATCCTTTATGAAGCGCCGGTAAAATTCTGCGTGTCCAAGAAAGCTCCTAATGGATTTAACATTCGAGGATGGAGGTAGCTATGCAATAACATCTATTTTAGCTTTATCTACCTCGATCCATTCGTTGGAGATCTTATTTCCCAAAACTATACCTTCGCGTACCATAAAAAGACATTTTTCCCAGTTTAGCACGAGGTTAGTTTCTTCATAGCGAGACAACATTTTCTCTAAATTATGAAGACATGCGTCAAAGGAGTTACCGAAGACTGAAAAGTCATCCATAAACTCCTCGACACTATCCTCAATCATGTCATGGAATATTGCTGTCATGCAGCGCTGGAATGTTGCAGGAGCATTACATAACCCGAAAGGCATACGCCGGTAGGCGAACGTACCATAGGGGCATGTGAAGGTTGTCTTGTTTTGGTCCTCCAGTTGGATAGGAATCTGAAAGTATCCGGAGAATCCATTGAGAAAGCAATAAAAGGCATTTCCCGCCAAACGTTCCAACATTTGATCGATAAAAGGACGGGGGAAGTGATCCTTACGTGTGGCATCATTGAGTTTCCAATAATCAATGCACACACGCCACCCCGTAACCGTACTAGTTGGGACTAACTCGTTCTTATCATTAAGAATGACGGTCATACATCCCTTTTTCGGAACAACTTGGACGGGGCTGACCCATGGACTATCGGAGATAGGGTAGATCAAGCCGGTGTCCAGCAGTTTGATAACTTCTTTCTTAACTACCTCTTGCATATTGGGACTTAAACGTCTTTGATGCTGCACACAAGGCTTATAATTATCTTCCATAAGAATTTTATGCGTGAAGAAAGATTGACTAATCCCCCTGATGTCTGAAATTTTCCATGCAAAGGCAGTTTTGTGTTTTTTCAGAACTTGTAATAGCTTACTCTTCTCATCAGCAGTAAGGTTAGAAACTATTATTACAGGCAACTTAAAATCTTCCTCCAAGAATGCATATTCAAGATGGGAAGGAAGATCTTTGAGTTAGAGAGAAGGTGGGTCCACAATAGATGGTTGAGAAACTGAGCTATCAGATTTTTCAATGACCTCGAAAACATCTGAGATAGGTGTTGTATCAGGTAGAATAGTGCTGGTTGGCTCATCGGAGACAAGCTTTACCTGCTCTTTTTCCATGACAACCTTATCTAAGATTTGCGTGTCAAATGCATCCTTCTCTAGGGTAAGAATAAAGTGATCCACGGAATAACAGTGAAATATATCAACAAAGTAGAGAGTGTCATCTTGCCTAGATGAGTGTTTGATTAACTGTTTGATGTCAAAAGTCACCTCATCCTCATCTACTCTAAGCGTAAGCTTTTCGTTGCAAACGTCAATTAACGCTCGAGCAGTAGCTAAAAAAGGACGACCAAGAATAAGTGGAACATTTTTATCCTCATCCATATCTAGGATGACAAAATCTGCAGGATATACAATCTTGTCAACCTTAACCAGGATGTTTTCAACTATCCCATGTGGATATTGGACAGAACGATCTGCTAGCTGAAGTGACGTACGAGTTGGTTTAGGTTCTCCTAGACCCAGTCTAGAAAATATAGAGTATGGCATCAAGTTGATGCTGGCACTTAGATAAGCTAACGCGTTGTTAATAGTGAGATTACCAATCAAGCATGGAATGGTAAAGCTCCCAGGATCAGTTTTCTTTGCTGGTAATTTATTTTGAAGAATGGCTGAGCATTCTTCGTTTAAAGTCACCAATGACAGATCCTCTAATTTCTTTTTCTGAGCAAGTGCCTCTACAAATGGAATGTTCACATGGAGCTGTTTAAATAGCTCCAGGAACTTGCCATATTGTTCTTCCATTTTTTCCTTCCTCAACCTCTTAGGATATGGAATGGTAGGCTGAAATTATTTGACCGGAGGTCTGACTTGCGCGGTACTCGCTTCAGCCTGTTTTGCGCATCGTCAAGATTATCCGATTGGACCTAATTTTCTGTAGAATTGCATTGAGAGGGAAAAGGCGGTGGCACCATGGTCGTCCCACTACGTAAAGTAATCGCCTTTACGTGTTCTTTCGGATTGGTATCCGTGTTGCTTGGGAGACCTCCCTGTGGTTGTTCTGATAAGAGCTTAGACACCTGGCCAATTTGATTTTCAAGATTTTGAAGTGATGCTTTTTGATTTCTCAGAGTTGCTTCCGTTTGATTGAGTCTAACATCCGTTTGTTTTAAATGCAACTCGGATTGTGCCTGATATTGTCTAACAAGATATTCCAGATCGGAAGATACTGAAGATGATGATGATGCAAGTTGATTGGGAAGCGAGGGTTGAGTGTTGTACTGACGTGGTTGCTTGTATTGCTGAGGTTGACGCGGTTTTGGAGGGTAACCTGGAGGGGCTTTAGTAGTCATGTTATGATAACTAAAGTTTGGATGATCCCTCCAAGCATGATTATACTGGTTTGCATTTAGATTATACTGCGTCCATGGCTGATTTGTAATGAAATCAACCTCCTCATTTGCCGGTGTTTCCGTCTCACACTGATCACTATGATGTGGTCCTGAGCAAAAATTGCATGTGAGCTGTTTATGGGGTCGACTCATCTGATCTATTTGCTTAGATATTTAATCTACTCATGCTGCGAGATTAGAAAAAGCATCCACATTGTAAACTCCACCGCTTTTCTGTTGTTTGAAATTTCGCACAGAGGGGTTCCATTGGTAGTTGTTAACTACCATATCTTCAATGAGATAATAGCAAGATTGTGGAGCTCGGCTACCTAACGCACCTCCTGCGGCTGCATCGATCATTTGTCTCGTAACAACGGACAAGCCATTATAAAAATATAAAGATTTGATTCCGCAAAGGATCTTTATATCTCTCCCACGCGTCATATAAGCTCTCCCCGTCGGCCTGCTCAAATGATGAGACTTCATTACGCAACTTAGCCGTTCTGGCCGGCGGGTAGTATTTTGCAAGGAATTTCGCGACAAGTTCATTCCATGTGGTAATGGAATTTACTTGGAGAGAGTTAAGCCAAATTTTGGCTTAGTCTTTGAGGGAAATTGGAAACAAACACAAACGAATGGCATCTTCGGAGACTCCATTTATTTTGAAAGTATCACAGATTTCGAGAAAACTCCTGATGTGGGCGTTTGCATCCTCGTCGAGTAGTCCATAAAACTAAACAGAGTTTTGGACCATTTGGATTATATTGGGTTTGATTTCGAAATTAATTGCTGCCACCCTAGGTCGAATTATAGACTCCTGGATATTGTTGATATCCGGAAGAACATAATCGTTAAGAGACCTGGGTGGTGGTGGTGGCGCTTTGTCAGCCATATATTGGATAATTTGATTACACTCTTGTTGGCGTTGGCGTTGACGGCGTCTGCGTCGTCTGAACTCACGCTCTAGCTCTTGAAAAGGCTCAATTTGCTTGGCAGAGAACGTACAGACAGAGAGTACGAGAAGAGATAGAAAAATTAAGAACTACCTAATCAGGCACGACTAAAGTCTAGTAACAAGTAAAAGAAAATATCAAATC
Organism: Pulicaria dysenterica; assembly: GCA_947179395.2. NCBI lineage: Eukaryota > Viridiplantae > Streptophyta > Magnoliopsida > Asterales > Asteraceae > Pulicaria > Pulicaria dysenterica. The sequence continues at coordinate 61,100,916 of OX359289.1, read as the reverse complement.
AATAATTATACTTTTTCTTAGTATTGCCTGTCCCCGGCAGCGGCGCGAAAAACTTGGTGTGCGGCAGACTACTGGTTTATTTGGGGTAAAAAATTCTTTTGTCACAACCTCGTTATAAATTTATAAAAATGATAATACAAAGCAGATACTACACACAACTCAGGCAAGTATGACCTGGTCAATAGTAGTATAGACTTGGTAAGACCGGATGTCGGATCACAAGGACATGAAAGTTCTAATACTTGGTTATCATCGTTGTTTGATCAACAGAAAATTAGAGAATTAATTATTATTTAATATTAAATTAACAAAGGTACCAACTTTTATATAAACAGATGGATCGAGCAAGGAGATAATAATAAGAAATGGAGATGCTCACTCGAATTTCAAATCAACCAACATATTCTTGGATGGTGCAAATATACATATGCCGTTATAGTCAATGATCAAGTGGATTTATTTAAACATGCCAAATTAACCAAATCAACACATAAAGAGTTATAAATGAAGATAATTAAACCCATGTTCATACAAATCATAAGTTTATAAAAATTCTAGATTCAAAAACCTTTGTAACCCCAAATCTTTACTTACAAAATAATTTGTCTAAACATACCAAGTTTTATGATCATAACCTCTCAACCACTAGGAAATATAACCAGATGCATAAATCAAGATTCCAAACCACCTCCCATCAACCTATTGTGAAGCCCCAAAAATTGCATCCCAAGCATAAATATATCAAAAGCCACTAAACCTAGCATGAATTTGACAAGATTACACTTGTTTGAATAAATGCAATTTCGAATATAGACTTAATACTGTAGGCAAACCTATCATACAATATCAACAACCTACATGGATTGAAATCATCAATAAACATATCTGATCATACCTTCATTGGATCATCATCATCAATAAACATCTAGAAATTCATATAATCAAGGCATAAAAGCATATATATAACCAAGAACTACATTGGAATCATTTTGATTCAAGTAAGCAAATGAGTTTAAAATTCCATTATAACAATATCAACCACACAAACCAATGATTTCATACCTAACATTATGGAAATTAGTTTAGAGTTTACCCATAATGAAAAACAACACTGGTGATGAAGGAAATGATAATGGAAATTCAACAAGCTTGAAAGATCTTTTCCTACGCTTCTCCCATACTCCAAGGGTTTTGATATGTTTTACTCTTGGGAACATTAAGCAATATTGGGAACATTAAGCAATGATTTAGTCAAGGTTTTGATATGTTTTACTCTTGGGAACATTAAGCAATATTGTGCTTCTGCTTGTATCGATTATCAAAGGAGTTTGGTAATGCGCGTGTAGCGGGTACTCTCGGTAAGCCTTATTGTGTTCCAACTTTGCATGTTTTACATCTTCCCTGAATGTGTTTACATTCTAAATTTCCACAGTCAGTCACTCTTCACGGGAAGGATGTTTGAACGAAGGCTGAGGGAAGTGATTGGTCAAGTGTCCAATGGTGATTAGGACATAGGGACGCAATACTTCGCCTGTACTTGAAAGGGGTTTCAAGTGACTGGAAGACCCACACTTGACTCTACTTTGTGGTACTTTTCATGAGTGGATCAGGATGATAATATCAGTTCATCCTCATACTGGAGATACATGTGTCTGTATCACTTTGGTTTGCTTTGCTCTAGTTGCTTTCAAACGCAGACCGTAACTGGCTGTTATAAAAGGAGTAGCTGGGCAGAGTATGATCACTGTGATGGGCAATGTAGTCAAAGGAATTTGTTCCTCTGTTTAGAGAGATATCCCTGGGCCCCTCGATGATTGGGCGCTGACACCAAAATACATGCCCGTGCTCGTGTATGCAATGATTTGGGTAATCGATTGCAACTTGTTTATTTTGGTCACTACCAATCTCGATCGAGAAACATAATCGTGAAGGACTGAGAATGACTTAGTACCATGTCTCGCCTTCGAAAGGATATCTCGAACAAAAGGATGGTTGATCACTTATCTATAGGGCCATTTCAAACCTTTGGGTTGTGAATTGGTATTTGTCTATGGGATGACATACCTCGTACCGACTTGGGGGTAGGGATGCCTTTCTGTGATTCCTCTGGGTACATTGTGTCATGTACAAGTGGGAGTCTGTTAGAGTATGCTCACCGACATAAGTACATTGGTGTTACTACTGATGAAGTACGAGCCTATTGGGTCACACGCCACGGATTGATCCCGACAGATTACTGATAAAGAAAGAAGGTCCAAAAATCAAATTGTTTGATTTTGGGGCTTCATGGCCGTGAGGGATGCTCCACGGGTCGTGAACGCCACTGGCCTCATGTTTGACTCAACGACTCTCATATGACTCGTGATGCCTTCACGGGTCGTGAGAGGTCGTGAAGGGGTCATAGAGGATGACGCCCTCATCAGTCACTCGATACGACACGGGCCATTAAGAACTATGGCTAGTCGTGGCGCATTTTTTCTTCATGGGCTCTTCACGGGCCGTGAAGACATGTCTTCATGAAAATCTTATATCTGATTGGGCGATCTTGTGGTCCAATGAGGTTATGCTTTTGATTCCGGCCAAAACCAAGGTTGTGGGGTCTGAATGGATGAGTTGCATGCAATAACACATTCTTACACATACACACACTCTCTCTAGAAGTTCTCTCTTGGCATTTTTTGTTACACACACACTAATACACTAAGTTGATATCTTGAGTGTAAAGGTGAGTGCTTTATGGTGCAAGAGGAGATCTTTCAAGGCTGTTCCAGAAAGGTGGAGTCATGGTGGACGTCCGCTTGACTGTGTACTAGCATACGGGGATCGAGTTTACCTAGGTGTGGACTAGCAATAGAGGAGATACATTTGGATCTCTTGTTTATCCCGGTTTTGCATTTGCTATAGCCGACTTAAGAATGGTAAGGAGGTATTTTCTGCTCTCCTTGTTTCCTTTTTGTTGCAATTTGATTTTTGTAGAAGATCTCACTTTCGAACATGTTATGGACCCGTTTTTGTTCGGTTTTTGAACTATTGTTTTTGCTTTCCGCTGTGCTTTTGCTCCATACCGTGTTCCAACAATGGTACCAGAGCCATATCTACAAACTAATTGCACTTTCTTGGCTTGAAAACCGAAAATGGACATTCTGTCCAGAATGTCTTCACGGGTCGTGAAGGCTAGTTCTTCACGGCCGTGAAGGCTCACGGCCAGTCTCTTGGGGTGGTGTTCGTGAAGGTTTTTCACTGTGTCAGAGTCGTGGAGCTCATGGGCTTCACGGGTCGGGAGAGGTCGGGAAGGCTTCTGGGCCGTGAAGGATGTCGGGAACATTGTTTTTGTCCTTTTGAAAAAGAAAATAATTTTTCTGTTTTAGCTCCTTTTCGATTCTGTTTTTACAAAATTTCTCCTTTGTTGTTTAGACATGAAAAGCCCCATAATATCCTAACTCGCATATTTATATGTATCGGGCGGTTTTGGCATGATAACACATACGTGCATATACATGTGTTTGGGATTCCTAATGCATACGTACAAGATTTGTTCACTTGTGCCTTGAGTGTTTTAGGTTGTTTAGGAACAAATCTAGTTGGGATATTTCTAAACGGTTTTGTTGTGGCACACCGTGTTTTTTATTGTAATTGTTCTTTCATCCGGTAACGCCTTGCCCATTAGACCTATGTGTTGGTTGTTTGGTTGTATTTGATTATTCATTCATTTGGTGGTTTGGACCACAATTGGTTTGTAATAATTAAATTTATTCGGTCTTGTTTTTGTACTTGATTTTGGCTTGCATGCCGCTTGCTTTTCTCTGTAATTGTTAGATTAGCTTAGATTAGCATTTCGCGGCTTGCACGCGGTTTCTTTTCAAATATTTTGTATGTATTTGTAAAAGAAAACCGAAGACAACCATTGAGAGTCATTGAGGAGACGTCTCGGCTACGGTGGATCCGGAGGTTCATTGGAGATGACGGATTCAGTGGGAGTACTTCCAGCTTGCCAAATGGTTGTGTCCTTAGTTTGGACTTGCTTTCCTCGTTTGTCTCACGGGAAAGGTGCATAGGGTTTAGGGGCATGTTACCGGATGTGGCTTGTGCGTGGTTGTTGTTTTGTTTATTTTCTTGCGTGGTTGTTTACTTTCTTTGCTCGCTTGAAAAATTTTCAAAATAATAAAACCAAGAGTTTTGAATTGGTTTACAAACCTCGCGTGCCACAAGACCACTTGAAAAACTAAAACCCGTTTTTCACAAATGTAAATCACTCGCCTCCCGTAAGATGACACCACCCGAATCTAGTGAAACAAGATCGGTCGTCGAGCTCTAGCCGAGGTCGGTTTTGTGTAACTGTGTGTAAGGTGCGTGTGGCAACTCGCAAGGGTCGGTTGTCGAGCTTTAGCCGAGCCGGTCATTGTGCTAGAGTACCACCGTGTATCTTGACGGTCGCTTTACAATTCCAAGACTTTTTATGCCTTGGAAGTTGTCGAGATCTAGCCAAGCTATCAAAGCGGCTTAATGAGGAATCGGTGAGGGAAGGGATCAAACATGCCAATCAGATGCTATGAGTATCGGTAGATCCCGCAAGTGTCTAAGAGTTGTAATATCGGATTACAATTGGTAAAGCGTTTACCGGCCTAAATAGCTCCATGAAGTGATCCGCGGCAAACCCGTCATGGATTGGGGTGAAATAAGGTTCTTAGCCCTTGTTAAGATAATTTGGTTTTCTTAATCAGCTGGGTAATTATTATAACGAGGATTATATCGAAACTAACTAAAACGTGTACTATTTTATAGATGGAAAACTTTAACGACACCACACTAAACTTTAAACTTCGATTATTCCTGGAAAGGGAGAGACTCATAGGAGTGAACTTCACTGACTGGTATCGTGGATTGAGTATTGTCCTCCGTCACGAGTCAAAGTTGCACGTCCTTGAGGAACCCTTTCCGGAGCCACCTGCTACCAACGCTAACTGGGCCACTCAATACGCTTTTGAGAAGCGTGTTATAGATACACAAGATATTTCTTGTCTCATGTTATCGACTATGAGCTTTGAGTTACGTCAGCAGCTAGAGCAATTGAGTGCGTATGAAATGATCAACCGGCTAAAGGATATGTTCCCACAATAGGTTAGACAAGAACGGTTTGAGTGTATAAAGGCTTTGGTCGGTTGCAGGATGCAGGAAGGTGAGGATGTAAGTGTCTATTTCCTTATGCTGAAGGGATACATGGACCAATTGGAGAGACTTGGACTTCCAATAGGGAGTGAGATTGCGGTGGATATGATCCTCCAGTCCCTGCCCGCGTCTTATGAGAAGTTTGTCAAGAACTATCACAAAGACTATTTGGAAAAATCCTTGATCGAACTTCAAGACATGCTGAAGGCTGTACAGTCTTACATGGTTGAGAAGAATCGTAGCATGTCCACATCCGCTTTGGCTACTAGGGAACATACCGGCAAGAAGGAGAAACTGACCTCAAAAGGAAAGCTTTGTATGCTTGGGCCATCCGTAACTGTGAATTTGGAGGACAATGAGATTGTGCCGCAAGATGATGTTCCACATGGGGTAGTTTGCTACTTTTGTGGAGAAAGTAGAAATTGGCGCCGTCACGCCTGCCTTAAGTGCCTGGAAGAGCTAAGTATCCTAAACCAGAAGAACGTTATCTCATCATCTTCAGGTACATTCATGATCAAACTCCATTGATCTTCTACTTCTTAAGACTGGGTTTTGAACGCTAGTCAAAACGCTCACGTTTGTCACAATCTTGTTTGTTGCAAAGTGCAGGTGTTTATCAGGAGTAGGTAATGGTTGCATGGAGAGCTGGACCTTAGAGACGGAAACATGGTGATTGTCCCTAACTAAAAGGATTCGAAGAAGAGTCTTGCCATTCCATCCAGCTATACTATTACTTCATTTAGATCTTTGTCTTACGCCGTGCGTGGCAAGAAGCATTGTATCTTTTATGCCTTTGATGACGATGAATATTACTTTGAATTATGTTATTGTGGGTTTTCGAGATTTATTTCAAAGTATATTCATGTCTTGGCATTTATAATAAGTTTTTGCTTAAGGAAGTAATGGAATGATTATGAATGATTATGGAATTGTTATCCTTATGAAATAGTTGATTTAACCATATAAACAAGACTTGCATCATCAAGCTCCATGTGGTTAGGAACTTGGAATCTTTTGACCATGGGTCAATTATTGATTGCAAATATTACCTATAAGGCTAAATAACTAACATATCCTTCACTTGTGAATGTGAGCATCTACATTCACAATTACACTCATGGTTAGCGCCGCTAACCACTTAAGGTTTGGTTAGCGGTGTTGGTAAGTGAAAGAGAGAGTATAGGAACAAATCTAGTTGGGATATTTCTACACGGTTTTGTTGTGGCACACCGTGTTTTTATTGTAATTGTTCTTTCATCCGGTAACGCCTTGCCCATTAGACCTATGTGTTGGTTGTTTGGTTGTATTTGATTATTCATTCATTTGGTGGTTTGGACCACAATTGGTTTGTCATAATTAAATTTATTCGGTCTTGTTTTTGTACTTGATTTTGGCTTGCATGCCGGTTGTTTTTCTCTGTAATTGTTAGATTAGCTTAGATTAGCATTTCGCGGCATGCACGCGGTTTCTTTTTAAATATTTTGTATGTATTTGTAAAAGAAAACCGAAGACAACCATTGAGAGTCATTGAGGAGAAGTCTCGGCTATGGTGGATCCGGAGGTTCATTGGAGATGATGGATTCAGTGGGAGTACTTCCAGCTTGCCAAATGGTTGTGTCCTTAGTTTGGCCTTGCTTTCCTCGTTTGTCTCACGGGGAAGGTGCATAGGGTTTAGGGGCATGTTACCGGATGTTGCTTGTGCGTGGTAGTTGTTTTGTTTATTTTCTTGCGTTGTTGTTTACTTTCTTCGCTCGCTTGAAAAATTTTCAAAATAATAAAACCAAGAGTTTTGAATTGGTTTACAAACCTCGCACGCCACAAGACCACTTGAAAAACTAAAACCCGTTTTTCACAAATGTAAATCACTCGCCTCCCGTAAGATGACACCACCCGAATCTAGTGAAACAAGATCGGTCGTCGAGCTCTAGCCGAGGTCGGTTTTGTGTAACTGTGTGGAAGGTGTGTGTGGCAACTCGCAAGGGTCGGTTGTCGAGCTTTATCCGAGCCGGTCATTGGGCTAGAGTACCACCGTGTATCTTGACGGTCTCTTTACAATTCCAAGACTTTTTATGCCTTGGTAGTTGTCGAGCTCTAGCCGAGCTATCAAAGCGGCTTAATGAGGAATCGGTGAGGGAAGGAATCAAACATGCCAATCAGATGCTATGAGTATCGGTGGATCTCGCAAGTGTCTAAGAGTTGTAATATCGGATTACAGTTGGTGAAGCGTTTACCGGCCTAAATAGCTCCATGAAGTGATCCGCGGCAAACCCGTCATGGATTGGGGTGAAATAAGGTTCTTAGCCCTTGTTAAGATAATTTGGTTTTCTTAATCAGCTGGGTAATTATTTTAACGAGGATTATATCGAAACTAACTAAAACGTGTACTATATTATAGATGGCAAACATTAACGACACCACACCAAACTTTAAACTTCGATTATTCCTAGAAAGGGAGAGACTCATAGGAGTGAACTTCACTGACTGGTATCGTGGATTGAGTATTGTCCTCCATCACGAGTCAAAGTTGCACGTCCTTGAGGAACCCTTTCCGGAGCCACCTGCTACCAACGCTAACTCGGTCACTCAATACGCTTTTGAGAAGCGTGTTAGAGATACACAAGATATTTCTTGTCTCATATTATCGACTATGAGCTTTGAGTTACGTCAGTAGCTAGAGCAATTGAGTGCGTATGAAATGATCAACCGGCTAAAGGATATGTTCCTACAATAGGTTAGACAAGAACGGTTTGAGTGTATAAAGGCTTTGGTCGGTTGCAGGATGCAGGAAGGTGAGGATGTAAGTGTCTTTTTCCTTGTGTTGAAGGGATACATGGACCAATTGGAGAGACTTGACTTCCAATAGGGAGGGAGATTGCGGTGGATATGATCCTCCAGTCCTTACCCGCGTCTTATGAGAAGTTTGTCAAGAACTATCACAAAGACAATTTGGAAAAATCCTTGATCGAACTTCAAGACATGCTGAAGGCTGTACATTCTTACATGGTTGAGAAGGATCGTAGCATGTCCACATCCGCTTTGGCTACTAGGGAACATACCGGCAAGAAGGAGAAACTGACCTCAAAAGGAAAGCCTTGTATGCTTGGGCCATCCGTAACTGTGAATTTGGAGGACAATGAGATTGTGCCGCAAGATGATGTTCCACATGGAGTAGTTTGCTACTTTTGCGGAGAAAGTAGAAATTGGCGCCGTCACGCCTGCCCTAAGTGCCTGGAAGAGCTAAGTATCCTAAACCAGAAGAACGTTATCTCATCATCTTCAGGTACATTCATGATTAAACTCCATTGATCTTCTACTTCTTAAGACTGGGTTTTGAACGCTAGTCAAAACGCTCACGTTTGTCACAAACTTGTTTGTTGCAAAGTGCAGGTGTTTATCAGGAGTAGGTAATGGTTGCATGGGGAGCTGGACCTTAGAGACGGAAACATGGTGATTGTCCCTATCTAAAAGGATTGGAAGAAGAGTCTTGCCATTCCATCCAGCTATACTATTACTTCATTTAGATCTTTGTCTTACGCCCTGCGTGGCAAGAAGCATTGTATCTTTTATGCCTTTGATGACGATGAATATTACTTTGAATTATGTTATTGTGGGTTTTCGAGATTTATTTCAAAGTATATTCATGTCTTGGCATTTATAATAAGTTTTTGCTTAAGGAAGTAATGGAATGATTATGAATGATTATGGAATTGTTATCCTTATGAAATAGTTGATTTAACCATATAAACAAGACTTGCATCATCAAGCTCCATGTGGTTAGGAACTTGGAATCTTTTGACCATGGGTCAATTATTGATTGCAAATATTACCTATAAGGCTAAATAACTAACATATCCTTCACTTGTGAATGTGAGCATCTACATTCACAATTACACTCATGGTTAGCGCCGCTAACCACTTAAGGTTTGGTTAGCGGTGTTGGTAAGTGAAAGAGAGAGTTTAGGAACAAATCTAGTTGGGATATTTCTACACGGTTTTGTTGTGGCACACCGTGTTTTTTATTGTAATTGTTCTTTCATCCGGTAACGCCTTGCCCATTAGACCTATGTGTTGGTTGTTTGGTTGTATTTGATTATTCATTCATTTGGTGGTTTGGACCACAATTGGTTTGTAATAATTAAATTTATTCGGTCTTGTTTTTGTACTTGATTTTGGCTTGCATGCCGGTTGTTTTTCTCTGTAATTGTTAGATTAGCTTAGATTAGCATTTCGCGGCATGCACGCGGTTTCTTTTCAAATATTTTGTATGTATTTGTAAAAGAAAACCGAAGACAACCATTGAGAGTCATTGAGGAGACGTCTCGGCTATGGTGGATCCGGAGGTTCATTGGAGATGATGGATTCAGTGGGAGTACTTCCAGCTTGCCAAATGGTTGTGTCCTTAGTTTGGCCTTGCTTTCCTCGTTTGTCTCACGGGGAAGGTGCATAGGGTTTAGGGGCATGTTACCGGATGTAGCTTGTGCGTGGTAGTTGTTTTGTTTATTTTCTTGCGTTGTTGTTTACTTTCTTCGCTCGCTTGAAAAATTTTCAAAATAATAAAACCAAGAGTTTTGAATTGGTTTACAAACCTCGCGCGCCACAAGACCACTTGAAAAACTAAAACCCATTTTTTACAAATGTAAATCACTCGCCTCCCGTAAGATGACACCACCCGAATCTAGTGAAACAAGATCGGTCGTCGAGCTCTAGCCGAGGTCGGTTTTGTGTAACTGTGTGGAAGGTGTGTGTGGCAACTCGCAAGGGTCGGTTGTCGAGCTTTATTCGAGCCGGTCATTGGGCTAGAGTACCACCGTGTATCTTGACGGTCTCTTTACAATTCCAAGACTTTTTATACCTTGGTAGTTGTCGAGCTCTAGCCGAGCTATCAAAGCGGCTTAATGAGGAATCGGTGAGGGAAGGGATCAAACATGCCAATCAGATGCTATGAGTATCGGTGGATCTCGCAAGTGTCTAAGAGTTGTAATATCGGATTACAGTTGGTAAAGCGTTTACCGGACTAAATAGCTCCATGAAGTGATCCGCGGCAAACCCGTCATGGATTGGGGTGAAATAAGGTTCTTAGCCCTTGTTAAGATAATTTGGTTTTCTTAATCAGCTGGGTAATTATTTTAACGAGGATTATATCGAAACTAACTAAAACGTGTACTATATTATAGATGGCAAACATTAACGACACCACACCAAACTTTAAACTTCGATTATTCCTAGAAAGGGAGAGACTCATAGGAGTGAACTTCACTAACTGGTATCATGGATTGAGTATTGTCCTCCATCACGAGTTAAAGTTGCACGTCCTTAAGGAACCCTTTCCGGAGCCACCTGCTACCAACGCTAACTGGGTCACTCAATACGCTTTTGAGAAGCGTGTTAGAGATACACAAGATATTTCTTGTCTCATATTATCGACTATGAGCTTTGAGTTACGTCAGTAGCTAGAGCAATTGAGTGCGTATGAAATGATCAACCGGCTAAAGGATATGTTCCTACAATAGGTTAGACAAGAACGGTTTGAGTGTATAAAGGCTTTGGTCGGTTGCAGGATGCAGGAAGGTGAGGATGTAAGTGTCTTTTTCCTTATGTTGAAGGGATACATGGACCAATTGGAGAGACTTGACTTCCAATAGGGAGGGAGATTGCGATGGATATGATCCTCCAGTCCCTACCCGCGTCTTATGAGAAGTTTGTCAAGAACTATCACAAAGACAATTTGGAAAAATCCTTGATCGAACTTCAAGACATGCTGAAGGTTGTACAGTCTTACATGGTTGAGAAGGATCGTACCTCGTCTACATCCGCTTTGGCTACTAGGGAACATACCATCAAGAAGGAGAAACTAACCTCAAAAGGAAAGCCTTGTATGCTTGGGCCATCCGTAACTGTGAAGTTGGTGGACAATGAGATTGTGCCGCAAGATGATGTTCCACATGGGGTAGTTTGCTACTTTTGCGGAAAAAGTAGAAATTGGCGCCGTCATGCCTGCCCTAAGTGCCTGGAAGAGCTAAGTATCCTAAACCAGAAGAAAGTTATTTCATCATCTTCAGGTACATTCATGATCAAACTCCATTGATCTTCTACTTCTTAAGACTGGGTTTTGAACGCTAGTCAAAACGCTCATGTTTGTCACAAACTTGTTTGTTGCAAAGTGCAGGTGTTTATCAGGAGTAGGTAATGGATGCATTGTCAGGATCGGATATAGTTTATATCAAATAACAAGAACTAACTTTTGAATAACCAATCAAAATTGAATAAAAGTTAATCTTTAACTATGATCACAATCAACTAAGAAGTTGCGGAATCACACTTAATTGATTAAAGAAGATTTTGATCACAAAGAGATTCAATCAAACAGTAATTTTATTAATCAATGAGAACGATTACAATAGCAAACTTCACCCCCAATCTAACTTATTATGTGAGACGAAGAACACAAATTGTTCTTAGGTTTCAACGAGAAACTTAGAGGCTTAGCACTATTCAGAAAGCAAAAATTACAACTTTAATAACGAATGCAAAATATAATCAATGAGTAAGTTCTAATTATGAAGTCTAATATAGCATATATATACTCCTTGATCTTCCTTGATTTTCTGACAGTTAGGTAATCTTCTATCTTCTGAGATAATCTTGATGATCTTCAAAATATTTCGAGATATCTTCAAAGATAGGATTTTTCCATATTTACCTCAACAGAAACTGTTTAATGAATACAACAGTTCTTGATTTTTCTAACAGTCTTCAGCTTCAAGGTCTTCAAACAGTTGTAGACGTTTACACTAACAGTTCTCAACTGTTTTTCATATTTTCAACTAACAGTTTCCAACTGTTACACCAACCTTCACTTAACAGTTTTGAACTGTTTTCCATAAACTCTTCTAACAATTTCAACTTTGCATGTTAAACAGTCTTAATGCCTTAGTTAATTTCCCAACAATCTCCCCCTAACTTAAAGAATTTATCAAACTCTTTAAGTTCTTTCGATCATAGGGTTCAATCACAGACAAATTAAGCATAAGCAAAGAATGAATTCCATATATTTATGCAAAGTAAGCTGTTACAATCAAAATTGAGAGAAAACTTACCATAGACTTGACTCATGTCAGTCTTTCTTTCAATCTCTTGAACAAATCATCTTTTATTCTATCTGATCCATAGAATTTTGCTTTTAGTATACACTGAAGCTTGACTTTATTGTGCTCTATGAACTCCAAAGCAAACCATTGTTGTGTAGTGTTAGCCATCACCATATGGTACACTCCAGCTTTAGTATACACTCTTACTGACTTGATAGGAAAAGCTTCATCAGCAATCAAAACTTGCATAATCTCATTTGGACGACATATGCTTGTTAGATGCCTCATCAAAACTTTTATAGCAATCTCCTCAGTATTAGCAAAATGATTAACCCCATATATATACATTTCTTCAAGATCTCTCCTTGTACAATTATTCACTAATTGAAAGAAATTAGAGTAACTTTCAATCAACCCTTCTCTAACCACATTTACTCCTGTCTTTCCAGTGTCCTCTCTTAACACCTCAAATGTCCATTCTGTGATATGAGATTTTTGACCCAACTGTTCTTTTACCACCTTTTCAATCCCTGTTTCAAGCTCAGATCTCATTCGGTCTTGTAGAATTGTTTGAACCATTTGAGCCTTTTCCTTTTCAACTTGTGGCTTGGAAGGAGGTAAAACAGTTTTCTTCTTTACAATTCTTTTTCTTTTCACTCCCTTATCAGCTTTCTTTGCTTTCTCTTCCTCTTCAATCTGAGCTGTGATCTCATCAGCTAGCTTCTTTGCTACTTCAAAATCTTTCAATTCTTGTTCCATTTGCGCAGCTGCTAGCTTTAATGCAAATTCATGATCACGCTCTTCTTGTTTAGACTTTCTTTCTCCTTTTGCTTGAGAGGTTGAAGATGATCTCACTGTGGCTTTAGGTTTGTTGAGCTGCTGTTCATGATTATGAAGAACATCAGTTGCCTTCATAAGAGTTTCTCCCAGAAATTTCAGCTGCTTGTCTTGTCTGATCAGCACCTCATTATGCATTCCTATCACCTTAATGACTTCATTTGCCTTTTCCAACTTTTCAGATAGCTCTTTTATATTCTCATCTTGTTTAATTATCTTCTTGTTTTGAAAAGCAATCTTCTTCTTTAGGTGTAGGTGAGCAGCAAAGTAAGGTGCAAAGTTAGGATCCGTCAATGCTCGTTGTTTCAGTCTAGTCTCAATGTCATCCATTGTTTCCACTGTTAGCATATCATTGACAGATTTAACTGGTGGTTTACTCACTTGAGTTTCCCCATCAGTACCCCTCTTTTCTTGGTTCTGGGGATTACCAGAAACTGTTTTACCAGTCTCTGTTGCCATGGTTGAGGTCTTAGCTATGTTCACACTGTCCTGGTTATCCTTTGCGGATAAAACAGTAGTGTCAGCCTCAAAAACCATATGATCACCCTCAAAAGGAGTGATCACCTCCTCATTGTGCCCGGGAGACAGCACAAGGGATTCCCTTTGGATATTCTGCACAGGTGAATGCACCTGTTCAGGGCTAACAGTTTCAGTTTCAAGAACTGTGGTGGAAGAAGAACCAACAGTTCTTTTCCTCTTCTTTTGAAATATTTTTAGTGTAGGGGCTTGTGTTGTAGCTTTTTCAAAGGAAGTAGATTGGGAATTTTGAATATCTTGGACTATGGGTTCCAGTGTTGGTGGTGTAGCAATACGTTGGGCTTCATGCTCAACACTGGCAGTCCTGTTTCTTGAAAGAAACTCCACCATTTCAGAGAGTGGTGGAGTTATGGCACCAGAGAAACTCTTGCCATTAACCAACAGTTTGCTCAAAGTGGAAGCCACATGAGCAGAGGGAATAATGACCCTCTTGTGTATTTTAAGGTTTGGAATCAAAAAGTTTAAACAAGTTTGCACAAACCGTGGATACATCAAAAATAGACCATACTTGGTCCCCAGATGTTTTACCATACCGTTAAATATCAATTTTGAAAAATTAAAACATCTGTTGTTGGCTAGACAGATGAGTGCGAGAGCAATGTTGCTCCCAAACTCATTCCAGCCCGTTCTCTTAGGGCTTATGCACTGCTGGAGAGTATGGATAATGAACTTCCAGTGTGTGCAAAACTGCTCTTTGTAGAAGGTACCCTTACCCCCAGGGCCCTCATACCCAAGTTTCAGTAACTCGGTGTGTAGATATTCTAATGCAACCGAATCAGAATACTCACCATTAAGATCATTCAGTTGTAGTGCATGGCGAAAAGTGTCTTCGGTTATAGAAACCTCCATATCATCAACAGTTGTAGAAATCTGTTGCACTTCATCAACTTCTTGGACTTTGGCATTCTTCCAGAAGTTCTCAATATGTGAGGTATAGATTGTGGGGTTGGCAGTTAGAGCATAATGAATGTTTGATACCGTGAGATAATCAATCATGACGTGGAAAGCGTCAAGATTGTGCTCTTTGACAAATGGAAGAGGAGACATTTTGATTTCGATCTCTGAGAGTTGTTGAGGGTTAGGGTTTGTTTCTGATCGAAGTTCGTTTTGGACGTGTGACTTGCTTGGTAAGGAGGGAATTGCCTTATATATGTTTCGAATGTTGAATGCAATTCAAAGTTTCCAAAATTCTGCAAAGACCAAAACACCCTTTAATAGCTTAACAGTTGACGGACAAAATAAACTAACAGTTTTAAAGTTGTTTTCATAAAAAGTGACAACTGTTATTTAAAAGTTAACTCCCTTTTGTTTGATCATTTATTTGGATTAACAGCTGTTTAGTGTTTACAACTATTCTCATTTCTCCTCCTCAGTTGACAAATTTCTCTTCCTCAGTTGACAAATTTCTCCCCCTCAGTTGCACACGGATTTTGCCTAACAGTTGTGAAGCCATATACTAACAGTTGAAAACTGTTAGTATTTATTGAAACAAAATTGTGCAACTGTCAAAAAAAAACTTTAGCTCAAATATATCAAATGCTGAAGCAACAATAACAGACCATTAGTGAGCACAGTCATCAACATAAGATGTATGTTATTCATGATAATCACAATTGAGCTACAATAATTTTGAGAGAACAAAACTGTTTGTTGATTTTCACCAACAGTTGTTGGGGTACCTGTTGGGATCTCGTGGGCAACACAGCGGAAGTGAATGTACAACAAAAACAGCACAAGGAACAAGCAATCAAAGCATAAAACCGAAATCCCAAACATGGACCAAACTCTATGTATAAAAATGCAACTTGAAAAAGGAAAGAGGTGGTTATACCTTTCTCCTAAGCTCCAGATTTCGGATTGTCTCTTGGTGTTGAGCTCCAAGAACAAATTGCGGATCGACTAATGGGATATACCCCGGTAACACGCCAACCTCGAGAGCTAGCTCGCCTCCATGGTACTTCTACACGAATACCACTTCTGGAACAGCAACAAACCGAGACCAAATATCTGGAAATCACTCTCTTGAATAAACCTCTCTTGGTCTCTTGTAGCACCAAAGAGTAATATGTAATTTTAGAGAGTGAGAGCATAAGAGAGAAAAACCCCACACATAAAAATGAGTTCACCATCTTCTCTTATGTCCAGATTCGGGTAATATCCTCTCCAACCGGCCAAGCATCGAAACAAACAAATACACATGCATTGGTTGATTTTAGAGGTGGATATGACAAATGGCACTGGCAGGGTTTAGCGGCGCTAACCAAGAGTTAGCGGCGCTAACTCAAAATGGTTAGCGGCGCTAACGCGCCCTGTCAGCGATTTGACACAAAGTACATGCAGCCGTAGCGGTGCTAACTCCTAATAGTTAGCGGCGCTAACGCGGTCTGCGATGTCAACTTTTGTCTTTTGCCATGTTTGGTCCCTTTAACTTAAGTTGCTGTCAGGTTAGACCCCGGTGTATGACCCAATAGGCACATACATCATCAGCAGCGGTCCATATGGCGTGCGTACATTAATGGACATATTTCTAACAAACTCCCACTTGCACATAATGCACCATACCCATGTAACCACAGACAAAGAGCGGCCTCTAGCAAAAGCATCAATGCCCCCAAGTCAGTATGGGTTCCGCTTTTATGCAGAAAACCATTACCTACAAAAAGAACGTAGAGGTCCTATTTGATAAGTGATCAATACTCCTTTTGTTCGCGATATCCTTGTGAACACGAGACATGGATTGATACGTCAATCTCCAGATCGTTCACTATTATGTTACTCGATCTTGATTGGTGGTGACCAAAATTTAAGGACATATCTGATTCTAAATCAATATTCCTTTGCGCATGGCCATGCTTATTTTGGTGTCAGCGCCCAATCATCGAGGGGCCCAGGGATATCTCTCATACCAGAGGAACAAATCCCGTTGACTATACAACCCCATAGCGTGAACCTTCTCTTACTTGGCTATTCCCTTTATAGTAGCCAGTTACGAACTACGTTTTGAAATGGCTAAAGTAAGAAAGTTTCATGCTAAAGCAATTCATACATCTCAGGTCGAAGGACGTAATGATATTATCCTTCCGAGTCACTCTATGACCATGATCCATGAAGTGAACTCGGGTGTGGGTCTTCCAGTTACTTGAAACTCCTTTCAAGCACAGGTTACTGTTGCGTTTCATGCATTCAATCCTTGATTAATGCCTAACCAACACCTAACCTCAGCCTTAATTCAAGCTTCCTTCCCTTGAAGAATGACTGGCTGTGGAAATTTAGAATGTATAAACATTCTGGGAAGTGGTTAAACATGCTAAGATAGAACACAGTAAAGACCAATGAAGGTAACCGCATCATGCGTATATATAGTCTCTACTACATATCGATACAATCATCGGTTAGCAGTACTGCTTATCGTTCCCAAAGCTTATAAGTAAATCAAACATTTACTAAAATGATATTCGAGCCTAGTCATAAGCATTGACAATGCTATTATACCTAGTATGAAATTCATCACTAGTATTTGACAACGGCTTAATTATGGGATCATCTACACGATATCCCTTTGTACTCTTTTGTATTTTCTTATTAAACCACTTGCAAAGTGTTTATCAGAGAGATCATATACAAGGTTATCATAGTCGTCATATCCTTAATGTTACCGAAGTCTACAATAGGATTAATGACACTAATGATTATCAAAGTCGTCATACTCTCATTGTAACCGAAGTTCATAATAGAGTTACTGACACTCACGTTAATTAGAGTCGACATACCCTAAATGTCACCAAAGTACACAATAGGGTTAACGTCACTCATTGAATCTTAATGTTGTATCTGCACCACATATTTTAATATTCAAAACTCCGATTAAAATTTGACAGTTTCATAGGTATAGATTTTCTTGCAGTACTAACTTACTCAAGACAATTCTATTTTCGTCGAACATCAAGAACATATATCAGTATTTCTTGAATCTAAAATCCACTTGATTCCATGTTTTCTTATTCATACTCATAGTACAATAATTCCATCACTAGGTTGTAAAACAACCCTAAATTAGGACATTAATTTTATTGAGCATATTTTGCTAAGAACACATGAAGCTCCCACTAGCCCTGACAAGGGTATCTGGCTTAATCTATGCTTTCTAGAAAACTCATTCCTTTGACTTTCTTGCAAAGCGGGATTACAGCCACAAGATGCAAAATTTTGCTGACTAATCTCATGGACACAATTTGGACATAATGTATATATGAGACCTCGGAACATGTTTCAAAACATTTTCTCAAATTAACCCTGCGAAGGATCTTGGTCTTCATATTTCCATGTGAACATACTTGTTTTTCCCAAAGCGACAACAATGTTCCACATAAACCAGACCTAATCTGGATATTATGGATGAATAAGACCCACAGAAAGTGCCTTAAGCATTTCCTCAACATAATCCTGCGAAGGATACAGGTCTCTTACATCCAAGTGTACTAATCTTGTTTTCGTAAGGTGACAACAATATTTCACTTTATCCAAGTTATCTTCAACACAACTACTAGAACATATTTTCATATTATCAATATGAAAAGCTTTGTCTCTAGTCGGTATTTGAAGTTGTCCATAGATGCATATATGTTAGTCCCTTCACCTTCTCGGATTACACCTTAGGTGTGGGATTAACCCAAGTCAAGTACTTGGATGCAGCAAATTGATTACATCTATGTACACCATTCACTTCTTATATTCACTAGCGAACACAGGGTCCCACCATGTTTCCGATGAATGGTAATATCACAATGATTTACCATCAAGCTGTTGCTACTCTGATATGACAACCTCATATCTACAACAACCTTCTTGATTTCCATCAGATATAAAGAAGCAATGGATATTGTCAGGTTTTACCAGCATCTCTATGCTGATTAAGTGCTAGTGTCCACATTAGGTCTTTTATTTAAGTTTAACGTTCTTCCACTGGAATGCTTTTGTAAATTGTTCTTTCCCTTTTGAATAACCAAACATGGTTCCCATAAGTTCAAGAACAATTATCCAAAACTCGGATGAACTACTTAAATATACAAGCATCAACTTATAATTCATACATCTCCCACTTAATGTAGAATGAATAATTTTAAGTTGTGAGATTGATAAGCAAAGTACTCTTTCTAGTCAAAATCTCATTGGATGCTTAAGTTGACCATAATGTTGTGTTTCAGATTGAGAACTTGGTTCATAAAAATTAATGTATACCAATCACATTGAATACATGTTTTAGGCCTGCTTTTTACCAGATCATCAACAAAGATATCCGGTTTTGTTTAAAGTAACATCATGTACAAAATATGTTTCTTAGAGAAAACGAATTACGGGATAAACCCATGATTCATTTCATGTTTAAACCAATATAGATAGTAAAACTTAGTATCTATTCTAGATCTAAGAATTTACGTCTATATGCCCTTATTGATTCTTAATTTCTTAAGGTTATTTCCGAACACCTCCAGGTTTCAGACACAAACCTTTTATCTAGTTAAACATTCTCTCAACAACCATCATAAAGATGGTGATGGAGAATCTTACTAGTGTCACTCTATATGGTATACTTGTACGGATTATCCACATAAGTGTGATCAAAATCCAACAAGTTATAATCCTTCCTACCAACATAGGTGAAGGATTTCTTAATCATCCTAGTCCAATAAACAATATTTATATCCTTCATTTAGCCCGAGGCTAAACTTTTACAAAGATCCTAACCACATGGATCCAAGCGATGTAAATGTTGTTTACTTGGTTAAGTTTGATTATGCCATATACTAATGTATCCAAACCACTTTTGGATCTAAGAATCAATTATTTCATGATCGCCTTACTACTTATAATGAGCCTTTATGTATGCAATGATATGGATAAGTTTTGATTCGATAAAACATATCAAAATAATTTTTCAAAATTGTTTCAATTCCAAGTCATCTCCATCGTCATCAAATGTGTATTTAAGCACCATAAATGATCAAAATAACACATAAGCTTTGACATGGATCGAATTTGAAATGAAACCATCATAATGAAAAATCTTTTAAACAAAATACATAGTACAAAATATCCATCATCTCTAAAGAACATACAATAAAGCAAGTCTTGCCACACAGGGCGTACAAACAAAAGTAATAAATTAATCCGGAAAAAAAATGGCGAGATCAACACTCCCAATTCTCTTGTAGAAGACAATCAACAAAATTTCTTCTTGAGAGATCCGGCTCTTCAAGCTTTTCCTTTTGCATCGAACAGACCTACACTTTGCAACAAAATAAATTTGTGACAAATCTGAGTCATATAGCTCGGGTAAACAACCCAGCTTAATAAGGAATGGCAATGAAGTATAATCATGAATGTACCTTAAGTAGGAAAATTAACTCTCTCTTGTCTGAGAAGTTTTATATCCTCTCGGCACGGAGGGCAGGCATGACGGCCCCAATCCCCAAATCTACCGCAGAAGTAGCAAACCAACCCTTGTTGAGTCTCTTTAGGCATATCATCAATATCCATAGACTCAAAACTTGAAGTAAGCTTGGATACACCAACTTCTTCATTTGATGGGATCAATTTCTTCTTCTTGGCTAAAAGTTGTTCCTTAGAGCCAAAAACAGGAGTGAATGAGGATGATTCATGCTTGGACATGTTGGATTCAACATCCTTCAACATTCCATGCAGTTCATCTATAGATGTTTCCTTTCCATGCATATGATAGTTCTCTACAAACTTTTCATATGATGCGGGCAGAGACCGAAGTATGAAATTCACACCAAGCTCCCTCCCTATAGGAAAACCTAGTCTCTCCATCTGGTCCATGTATGACTTCATCTTCAAAACATGGGCAATAACACTCCCGCCTTCTCGCATCTTACAACCGGTTAGACTTTTAACGCACTCATAATGTTCTTGCCTACCTTGCTGTCGGAAAACATCCTTCAGCTTGTTAATCATGTCATACACAGTCATGTGCTCAAATTGCTTTCGCAGTTCCGAGCTCATACTTGATAACATGAGGCTAGCAACATCGTGCGTATCCCGAACACGCTTTTCATACGCGTATCGGATAGCCCATTCCGCATTGGCAGCAGGTGGTTCAGGAAGGGGTTCCTCAAGGATGTGTAACTTGGACTCGGCACGTAGGACAATCCTCAATTGCCTAAACCAGTCCACAAAGTTCACTCTCGTGAGTTTCTCCCTTTGTAGGAACATACGTAGTGATATGTTCGACGTGTTGTGGTTTTGATTTGACATCCTATATTAAAGTAGAGTACACGAATTAGTTGTTTGATTTAATCCTCGTTAAAATAATTACCCAATATCGTCTCGAAAAATATTTTAACAAGGGCTAAGAACCATATTTCACTCCAATCCATGACGGGTTTGCCGCGGATCACTTCATGGAGCTATTTAGGCCGATAACCATCTTACCGATTGCAATCTCTATTACAACTCTTAGGCACTTGCGGGATCCTACGACAACCATCGGTCGTTTGGCATGTTTGATCCCTACTTGCACCAATTCCAAATTAAAATTCTCGGTTGACTCGTGCTAAGCTCGACAATCACTCAAGGATTTTAATTTGCAATTGTAAATCGTCCGTCAAGACATACGATAACAAATTCACCAAAATTGGCTCGTGCTAAGCTCGACAACCAAAATTGTGAATTTGCCACACTCACCTTCCACTCAGGTTTATGGGAGTTGGCTCGTGCTAAGCTCGACAACCAAAACCCATAAATCTAGATTCGGGTAGTATCGACTTACGGATGGCGCAAGATTTACGTTTTATGAAAAACGGGCTTTTGTTTTCGGCTTGGTTACAGATTAACTTGTTTAGTGACAAAACCTATTTCCACTAAGTGAGTTAATCTTGTATGTGAGCGCGCGAGAGTTGCAAACCATTTTTACCAAATCTCTTGTGATTTTATTAATTTTCGAAAAATTGTCTAGCATGCGAATCCTAAGCAAACCATGCAAGAAATAAATAAAATAAAATCACATCACACGCATATAAACAAAGTAAATTGGTAACCCTTGCCATAAATCCTATGCGTTCTTCCCGTGAGCCAAAACGGGTAGAACATGGTCAAACTAAGGGACGGAAAGTCTTCAATGCGAGCTCCCACTAGATCCGCCATCTCCAATGGACTTCACCGGCTTCTATGGACATGCTCCATCTCCTTTCCGACTCCTATTTGTGTGTCATCATCCAAATGTACAAAACATACAATAGAAAAAGAAATGGCATACAAGCCACGATAATTTCCTATTTATCTAGTACATTTACACGGATGAATGAAATGGCATGCAAGCCACAATATTATTACAAACAAAACTGAATTAATAACTATTACAGCCCATATGTGATTAAAATCACCAAATTGCATCCAAACACACAAATACAACCACAAGGTCAAGGCAAGTTTACCAATTTCACAACAACCACATACAACCAAACATAATGGTAACTATAATACCAAAACCAAATCTGGAACAAAATTCCAGAAACAGAAAATGACCAAAATACCCGAGAACAAAACTGTTTTTAACTTTTAAAACCAAAATCGTAGCTGCGCGTTAGCGCCGCTAAGTTTAAGTAGTTAGCGCCGCTAACTGAAGACAGTTAGCGCCGCTAACCCGGTTCGAACAGAAAACAAACATTTTGATTTCGGGATTTTCAGGCCACCAAGTGCAAATCTAACATAGAGGTGGCTCTGATACCACTGTTGGGATCTCGTGGGCAACACAGCGGAAGCAAGTACAACAAACAAAGCCCACGGTACAAGCAAATAAAGCATAAAACATGAAATCCCGAACATGGACCATACTCTATGTAAAGAAAAGCAACTAAAGAAGGAAAGAGGTGGTTATACCTTTCTCCTAAGCTCCAGATTTCGGATTGTCTCTTGGTGTTGAGCTCCAAGAACAAATTGCGGATCGACTAATGGGATATACCCCGGTAACACGCCAACCTCGAGAGCTAGCTCGCCTCCATGGTACTTCTACACGAATACCACTTCTGGAACAACAACAAACCGAGACCAAATATCTGGAAATCACTCTCTTGAATAAACCTCTCTTGGTCTCTTGTAGCACCAAAGAGTAATATGTAATTTTAGAGAGTGAGAGCATAAGAGAGAAAAACCCCACACATAAAAATGAGTTCACCATCTTCTCTTATGTCCAGATTCGGGTAATATCCCCTCCAACCGGCCAAGCATCGAAACAAACAAATACACATGCATTGGTTGATTTTAGAGGTGGATATGACAAATGGCACTGGCAGGGTTTAGCGGCGCTAACCAAGAGTTAGCGGCGCTAACTCAAAATGGTTAGCGGCGCTAACGCGCCCTGTCAGCGATTTGACACAAAGTACATGCAGCCGTAGCGGCGCTAACCTATCGGAGTTAGCGGCGCTAACTCCTAATAGTTAGCGGCGCTAACGCGGTCTGCGATGTCAACTTTTGTCTTTTGCCATGTTTGGTCCCTTTAACTTAAGTTGCTGTCAGGTTAGACCCCGGTGTATGACCCAATAGGCCCATACATCATCAGCAGCGGTCCATATGGCGTGCGTACATTAATGGGCATATTTCTAACAGTACCTGTAGCTGTTTCAGTAGAATACTCAAAAGAAAGAGATTTAGACAATGAATCAATATCAAATAACCAATCAGGTCCATTACCTGCAATATTGATCCTATTCTCATTGAAAGAGACATTCATGCTCTCTTCTATGATTCTAGTGACATTGTTAAAAACTCTATAAGCTTTACTTTGAGTGGAGTATCCTACAAAGAAACCTTCTTCAGCCTTACTCTCAAACTTGCCTAATTGTGATTTGGTATTAAGGATAGTGCAAGGACAACCAAATGGTTTGAAGAAGTTGATTAAAGGTTTTCTCTTGAGGAACAACTCATAAGGAGATTTCCCTTTGGACTTGACTACTTGTACTCTATTCTGAACATAGCAGGCAGTGTTCACTTCTTCTGCCCAGAATGTCATTGGAAGCCTAGAATCAGCTAACATGGATCTAGCAGCCTCTATCAAAGTCCTATTCCTTCTCTCAGCAACTCCATTCTGTTGGGGAGTCCTAGGGGCACTAAACTGTCTTTCAATACCTTTACTTTCACAAAAACTGTTTAGCTCATAGTTCTTAAATTCAGAACCATTGTCAGATCTAATGACTTTCACCTTCAAATCAGTTTGATTTTCAATTTTAAGAATAAGAGACTTAACTAACTCAGCAGTTTCATCCTTAGTTCTAAGAAATTGAACCCATGTGAACCTGGTGAAATCATCAACTATGACTAAACAATATGCTTTCTTCCCTATACTCACCACAGATGTAGGACCAAAAAGATCCATATGTAACAATTGTAAAGGTGCAGTAATAGAAGAAACTTATTTGGTCTTATAAGAAGTTTTGTGTTGCTTGCCTTTGAGACAAGCTACACAATGATCATCACATGAGAATTCTTTTTGGGGCAAACCTCTTACCAAACTGTTTTTAGCTAACAAGTTCATGGTTTTAAAATTCATGTGACACATCCGTCTATGCCAAATGGCAGACTCATCATGAGATGCCTTTGAACAAACAGCTGGTGGAGTTGGTAAAACAGATGAATCAACTTGTGATTCCTTTTGATTTTCAGTTTGAAGAACAATTTTACCCTCTCCAGAATCAGTTTGTTTTTGAATTTTCATCCAAGCCAAACCAACAGTTTTTGGTTTTGTTAAAACAGTTTTGGAACTGTTAGTTGGTTTGGATGTAACAGTTGTAGAACTATTTGCCTGTTTTGGCTTAGCAGTTTTAGAACTGTTGATCTGCTTTGACTTAACAGTTTTAAAACTGTTATTTTGTCTTTTGGGACTTTTGTTTTGAGTGCCATTGGTCTGTGGGTTATAGTAACAATCTTGAACTAAATGATTAGATATCCCACAAATGTAGCACTTTTTGGTTTTCACAATAGGTAAACCAGTTCTTTGTGACCAGAATTGGTTCCTATTTCTTTGATTTCCTCTAACAGCTGCAGATTGAGGAAACTTTTGGACACCATGTTTTTGGCATGTGCATGCAGGCATTTCAGTATGTCTTTTCTTAGGCTCGGGTTTAGCCTGAGATTTTGGAGCTTCCATCTTCTTCTTTGCATACACAACCTCACCAACTTTCTCCTTTCCTTTGGATTTTGTACTAACAGTTGGGCTTTTTAGCTTAGAACTGTTTGGGTTCTTGTTGGAACTGCTAGTGTAAAAATGGGGACTATTGGCAACAGTTATGGAACTTTTTATGGATTGGATAGCTTTTGAAGGTGTTGGCTCAGTGATGAGGGATTCTGTGGATGCCTTTACAAACACCACAGGCTTGAAAGGTGGTTTTGTGGGAATGGGTTCACAACAGATGTGATTTTCATATGGAATCACCTCATCTTTCTTCACAACTATCTCAATATCTTCAACACTTACTACTGACAGAACTTCATCTTCATAACTCTCAAACTTTGGATCAGCTGACTTTAATTCATCTGCCAAAGGTTCATTGACATATCTATCAGCTACCTCAGACAAGGGTGTTATGTATGTGTGATTGTATGGAGGTGGGGTTTCCTTATATCCAAGGCCAGTTTTCACCTTGTCTCTTACTTGAGATTGTAGCAGAGTCTCAAGCTTAAGGTTTGCAGCCTTGAACATTCCAAGATCAATGTCCACACCCTCCAATTTCTTTGTGAGTTCATCCACCTTTCTTTCTTTTTCAACCAATTTCTTTTTCAGACTATCAATCTCATCTTGAAACTGCTCTTTCTCCCACTTATGATATTTTCTATCATAGTCCATTTGCAGTTCATTAGCCTGATAGTCTTTAATTTTCTTTTCAAGATCTTCTATCACAGCAGTATACTCATACCTTCTCTCCTCCATTATACTTAGAGCAGCACATACTTTCTTATTGTGTTCTCTAAACCTCTTAACAATAGCTCTACATTCACCAGGACATAGTTTGGAAGATACCTGTATGTCCTCAGATTCTGGGGAATCCATCTTGATGGAGGAGTCAGTCAATGCCATCAAAGCTTTGTTGCTTGTAGCCTCCTCTGCTTGATCACTCCAATCAAATCCATGGCCTTCTTGTGAGACCAATGCTGAGGAGGTATGATTCTGAGTTGGCCTCTGACCTTGATTCTGAACTTGTCCACCAGATCTGCATTCTCTTGCAAAGTGGCCAAGTTGTTGACATTTGAAGCATCTCACCTTTGACTTGTCAAATCCAGCCTTGCCATCAGCTCTGAAATTCATGTTTTGCCTTCCAGTCCTTTTAATGAACCTCTTGGCTCTAACAGTAAGCATGGCCATCTGCCATTTGAGATCCATCTCCTCAAGATCATCAGGGTGCACTTGTTCATGATCCTCATTCGTGAGGGTTGAATGTGCATGGCTGGCAAGAAAAGCTTCAAGAACAGCATCTAGAGTGTTCATATCTAGTCCAACAGCAGAACTAGTACCTGCACAACTATCAATAGAGTTAGTTAATGAATGGTTTGATTCCATACCTTAGGATGACAGGAGAGCAGTATTGTGGCTAGGGATAACAGTTTTTCTTTTTCCCTCTATCTCTCGCTCAAACACTATCAAACTATTGTAGAGGTCATCTAACTCTTTGTCTTCAAGAGAATCCTTGGTTCTCCATTGTGCAGCAAACACAGTCCATTCATCACCTAGAGACCTAAGAAACTTTCTATTTATCTCATCTTGATCAAGCCTAACCTTAGCACTCTCCAGTTGACTCACCAGTTTGTAAAACCTATCAAAGATTTGGGTGATACTCTCATTCTTCTCACTGGTGAAGTTCTCATAGGCTTGTTTAAGAAGATCTCTTTGGTTTCTCTTAGAACTAGCATTCCCAGCAAACCTCTTCTCCAAAGCATTCCAAAGTTCATGAGCATCATCAAATTTCTTGAATTGATGTTGATACTCTTTGGGAATTGCAATCTGGAGGATGCTGAGGGCTTTCATCTCAATCATTCTATCCTTCTTTTCAGCATCTGTCTTTGGTGGTGGTTTCTTCTTTGGTTTTCCATTCTCATCCAGTTCAATGGGATTAGTGGGAAAAGTTTTAATGATTTGCCAAACAGCATAGTCCATTAGTTGGACATGCTGTTTAATTCTTAGTTTCCACATCTCAAAATCAGATGGTTTGAGCATGGGAACAAGAATGTTGGACCCTGACCCATTGTTATCAGAAGAACCTCCCGAATCCATTGAAACAAATTGATTTAAAAATAGTTTTGAAAAATAAAGCAAAGTAATGCAAAAACCTTCAACTGGTGATCAAAGGAACCTTAATGATAAGGCTCTGATACCACTTGTCAGGATCGGATATAGTTTATATCAAATAACAAGAACTAACTTTTGAATAACCAATCAAAATTGAATAAAAGTTAATCTTTAACTATGATCACAATCAACTAAGAAGTTGCGGAATCACACTTAATTG
The DNA here is from genome assembly GCA_947179395.2 of Pulicaria dysenterica. Classification (NCBI taxonomy): domain Eukaryota; kingdom Viridiplantae; phylum Streptophyta; class Magnoliopsida; order Asterales; family Asteraceae; genus Pulicaria; species Pulicaria dysenterica. The sequence continues at coordinate 61,073,774 of OX359289.1, read as the reverse complement.
ATTAAAGAATATTTTGATCACAAAGAGATTCAATCAAACAGTAATTTTATTAATCAATGAGAACGATTACAATAGAAACTTCACCCCCAATCAAACTTATTATGTTAGACGAAGAACACAAATTGTTCTTAGGTTTCAACGAGAAACTTAGAGGCTTAGCAATATTCAGAAAGCAAAAATTACAACTTTAATAACGAATGCAAAATATAATCAATGAGTAAGTTCTAATTTTGAAGTCTAATCTAGCATATATATACTCCTTGATCTTCCTTGATTTTCTGACAGTTAGGTAATCTTCTATCTTCTGAGATAATCTTGATGATCTTCAAAATATTTCGAGATATCTTCAAAGATAGGATTTTTCCAAATTTAGCTCAACAGAAACTGTTTAATGAATACAACAGTTCTTGATTCTTCTAACAGTCTTCATCTTCAAGGTCTTCAAACAGTTGTAGACGTTTACACTAACAGTTCTCAACTGTTTTTCATATTTTCAACTAACAATTTCCAACTGTTACACCAACCTTCACTTAACAGTTTTGAACTGTTTTCCATAAACTCTTCTAACAATTTCGACTTTGTATGTTAAACAGTCTTAATGCCTTAGTTAATTTCCCAACATGCATGGAGAGATGGACCTTAGAGACGGAAACATGGTGATTGTCCCTAACTAAAAGGATTGGAAGAAGAGTCTTGCCATTCCATCCAACTATACTATTACTTCATTTAGATCTTTGTCTTACGCCCTGCGTGGCAAGAAGCATTGTATCTTTTATGCCTTTGATGACAATGAATATTACTTTGAATTATGTTATTGTGGGTTTTCGAGATTTATTTCAAAGTATATTCATGTCTTGGCATTTATAATAAGCTTTTGCTTAAGGAAGTAATGGAATGATTATGAATGATTATGGAATTGTTATCCTTATGAAATAGTTGATTTAACCATATAAACAAGACTTGCATCATCAAGCTCCATGTGGTTAGGAACTTGGAATCTTTTGACCATGGGTCAATTATTGATTGCAAATGTTGCCTATAAGGCTAAATAACTACCATATCCTTCACTTGTGAATGTGAGAGGAATAAAGGCTTGTTGGATTTCGTTTACACATTTGTGTAAAGACCGTTCAGGCAAAAACATAAGGAGTAACTCAATATGATTTATTACCTTTACCGATGATGGTAGAAGGAATGGGTAAGTCTAATTTATTAGACAAATGTCTGAAACCTGTGAGGTGTTCAAGACTCACCCTTAACATTTAGATAATAAAGAGGGCAAAAAGGGAATAAAGATACTCAAATCTTGTGAGATGTTGAGGATCTACATTCTAAATTTCTAAATCATCATAAGAATTGTGAGGTTGCCTCATAATTCACTTCTCCTAGGATCCATGTTTTACATGGATCGATGAGTGGAGGAATGGAACATATTGGTTATGGTTCCGTCTTGATGGATTAAACTTAAGTAACCTTCTGGATAGGTGTACTTGAGTAGTGGCGGGCAATGTTCTTGTTTTAAATAAACAAAGATGGTCGAATTAGCATCAAAGGAGATTTGACTAGAAAGAGTTCTTTGCTTGTCTATCTCATAGATCAGAGTTATCCAGTCTACATTTAGTGGTAGATGGATGAACTTAGAGGATGCTATTGTATTTAATGGTTCTTCTGAGTTTCAGATATTCATTTCATATCCTTTTGAGAACCAGGTTTGGTTGCTCGAAAAGGGAAAGGAATAACTGAAGCATTCCAGTAGAAGAACGTGAGATTTAAATAAAAGACCTGATGTTGACACTAGCATTCGATCAGAATGATTGAAACTCAACATGGCTATGTTGGAGTATCTGGCATAAAGTTATTACTTCTTCATATGTCTGGTAAGAGTCGTCATAAGACCAGAAGAGTATAATTTATTATATCTGAGGACGATGACTTATTGATGATACGTGATGTATGCATCAACTACCGGAAGCTGTAGTGGGCCCTTGAGTCTGCTAAGAAGAGGAGTGTAATAACATAAGATACATTCCATTCTGGAGTTTCAAGTTTTGAACTTGGTTAATCCAATACCTAGGTTTTGAACTAATGGTGTAAATAGATCTTTAGGGAATGAGATCTGCATGGATAAGTTTGTAGATAACTTCAAATACTGAATGGTAGGAAATGGTTTCATGATGATTAACCATTGGGTAGAAATCATATGAAGACATTTTTCCAGTAGTTATGTTGAAGTTTAAGCGGATGCTTATGCCGTTTTACGGTAGTATGATGCAAAGACCGCATTCCGTTATAGGAATTTAATGAGGAAGTGCTCACAACACTGTCCGAGGGTCTTTTACATCCCGAGTATCCTTATGAAGTCTACAAATATGGAGTCCTCTTGGACTTAGAATAAATCTAAGTTTTGGAATCTTTGCTAAGAAAATCAAGTGTTTGAGTTTTCAGTAAGCAATGATGAAACTTGTATAGATGCCAGAGCTAGTGGGAGCGCTGTTGTAATCCTATTTGGTATGTCTAAAACATACTATGTGTTGGAGATAATGTCTTGATGTAGCTTGGTAACAAGCATAGATTAAGAATTATGCGTCCATCACAAATATGGGATATTCAAAGAAGTTTGTGGAATACAAGAAATATGAGTATATGTTCTTGTCGTGATTAGAAGAAGCTTAAAGTGAGTTGCTACTCTTATGATGGCTTCTACTTGAAAGGATAACCGCCGATCTTGATTGGGGTTTGTGATCCTTCTTAATATGGTGTTGTTAATTTACGTGTTTATTAAAGCATCGTTGACTCTATTGGGTTATTTTGAGACAATGAGGGTACGATGTCGTATACACGTTAATTTTGTGAACCAAACATTATTTGCCTTATTGGGTTCTGTTTTAAACAATGAAGGTATAACTGTTGGAGTATGCCCGATGACACACGTAAGCCATTTGGATCACTACCAATAATGTATGGGCCTATTGGGTCACACACCGGGGACCTATCTCGACAGCTAAAAGATGGAGGGACCAATGGTGTCAAAATGGAAAGATTGACGTGCTGGAAAATAACGCGACGCGGAGCACTTAAGGATACGCGACATGGAGATTCCGCGGCGCGGAACCTTACGGGTACGCGGCGCGGAATTTTGTCAGACTGCATGCAATAATTAGATTCTCCACCTCCAATCTTGCCCAATGCATGTGGGTTTCTTCTGGAGAACTCTTGGCCGGCCTTGGGAGAGGAAGTGGCAGGGTTATAAAATAACCCCATTTGCTTTTCATTCTATCATTTTTCCAAAACTCACACCCACTTAGTCTTGAGAGAACTTTTAGAGTGTTCTTGTGAGTGCCAAGAGGAGATCCGAATTCCTGCATATTGGTGGCTGTTCTTGTGGTGATTTCTACTGGAAGAATATCATCCAAGCTTGCTAGTACAAGGAGTTAGGACAATACCCGGGGTGGACTTCATTAGAGGAAAGCTTCTTTGCTTTCTTGTCATCACCACCACATCTTCAAGTTGCTGGAGCTAAGGAGCGGGGTATAACCTCTTTTCTTTCAGTTTTGCATGTTGCTTAAGCTAGTTATAGAGTTTGGTCCATGGCTTGGGGTTTTGTGCTTTGATTTCTTGTACTCTATGCTTTGTATATTGTACCTTGTTGCTTCCGCTGTGTACATAGAACCCCAACAGTGGTATCAGAGCCACCTCTATACTACTTTTGCACATGGTGGCCTGAAAAACCCGAAAATAAAGTTTTTTGTTTTCTGTTCGTCAGTTTCCGCGGCGCGGAATCCTTGAGGTTACGCGGCGCAGAATATCGCTGTACAGATTTTGTTTTTAAACTTTGTTTTAAATAAAAATTATTTTTGGGTTTTTGGCACTAAATTTTGGTTACTGGATTTTTAGTCCAGAAATTAAAATTTAGTTTTCTGAAGTTCCCTTGTATAATGGTTGGTGTATTTATATGTGGATTGTTGTGGTTCGTGGTTGAGAACAATGGATGCTTGCAAGTACAAATAACAATTTTCAAAGCAAAAATCAACCATAAAATGAACCCCATCAATGGATCTAGCTCTACAACAAGGTAATGCAACAAAACAGAAAAGGAAGAAGAGATTATACCCTTGATGTCTCTGGAAAGTTATTGAATGCTAGCTTCCAAGCTTGATCTTTGATCCTCTTGAGCTATCTAAGTCCACCCCAAGAGAAAATGTGACCCAAGTGTACTAGCACTCCAAAAGCTCAATCCTTGTTTGAAGAAGACTTCTGGAACAACAACCAAACTTCTCCCCAGGGACTCTAGCTCTAGTACTCTCTCTTTCACTTAGCAACACCTCAAAGTTCTAAGTGGGTTTTCTTTATCAAATGACCAAGAATATTTTAGAGACAAGAGAAGCATGTATATATAAGCCCCAAGTTGCCCCCTGAACTCCCCAAGCCGGCCATGAGGTAATAATGAGGCTTGACATGCATTGGTGGATAGAGGAGGTGAAAAGAATAAAGTTGTTTCTGTCAGGCAGGGTTAGCGCCGCTAACCGCCCATGGTTAGCGCCACTAACCACTTAAGGTTAGCGCCGCTAACGCGGCTGAGATAGTGACGCCAGGGTTAGCGCCGCTAACCCCTGCCAGGAAACCAACTTACATTATTTACCCTTTCTCACCCTCATCTTTTAGGTTGTTGTCAGGATCAACCCTTGGCGTGTGACCCGCTAGGCCCATACATCATTGGTAGCGATCATTTGGCGTACGTATGTCAGTGGGCATACTTCAACAAACTCCCACTTGCACATGACTCACCGTACCCAATGCATCACAGACAAAGAGCGGCCTCTAGTAAGACATCTTTGCCCCCAAGTCAGTATGGGTTTTGTCTTTAGAACAAAAACCAATCTGCAACCCATGTGAAATGGTCCTATAGATAAGTGATCAATCATCCTTTTGTTCGCGATATCCAAGTGAACACGAGACATGGTACTAAGTCATTCTCCGTTCGTTCACTATTATGTTTCTCGATCTAGACTGGTGGTGACCAAATTATACAAGTTGCAATCGATCATAAATCATTGCAAGCTTTGAGCATGTCCATGCATTTTGGTGTCAGCGACCTATCATCGAGGGGCCCAAGGATATCTCTCTAAACAGAGGAACAAATTCCTTTAACTTACATTGCCCACCACAGTGATCATACTCTGCCCAACTACTCCTTTTATAACAGCCAGTTACGGACTTCGTTTGATAACAATTAGAACAAAGCAAACCAAAGTGATGCTGCCACGTGCATCTCCAGTTTGAGGATAAACGGATATTATCATCCTGATTTACTCATGACATGTACCATAAAGTAAAATCAGGTGTGGGTCGTCCAGTCACTCGAAACACTTTCAAGTACAAGCGAAGAATTGCGTCCCCGTGCCCCAATCCCCATTGGACACATGACCAATTACTTCCCTCAGTCTTAGTTCATACTTCCTTCCCGTGATGAATGACCGACTGCGGACATTTATAATGCTTACGCATTCAGGGAAGAGCAAAACATGCTAAGTTGGAACACAATAAAGATTTAAAGAAATACCCGCAACTTGCGTATTACTAAATCTCATTTAATAATCGATAAATACAATAAATACAATACTGCTTCATGTTCCCAAAAGGGTAAATACATCAAATATACAAACCAAATACATAATCAAACCAAATCACTAGCAAATCTAATCCCAATAGCACGTGTATGAGCATCATGCTTTGCTTGTGATAAAGGTTTGGTAAACGGATCCGCCACATTGCTATCCGTGTGTACTCTGCTGATGACAATGTCTCCACATTCGACCATGTCCCGGATGTAATGATACTTCCGCGGAATATGCCTTGTGCGTCGGTGAGACCTTGGTTCCTTTGCTAAAGCAACCGCATCCTCGTTGTCACAAAACACCTCAACAGGGTCGGCATTGCTAGGAACCACTCCTAGATCTTGGATGAACTTCTTCATCCATACAGCCTCCTTCACAGCTTCACTGGCCGCAATATACTCCGACTCGGTAGTAGAATCGGCCACAGTGTCTTGCTTGGAGCTTCTCCAGGATATAGCACCACCATTGAGTAGGAACACAAACCCCGATTGAAATCGGCAGTCGTCCTGATCGGTTTAGAAGCTAGCATCGGAGTAACCAGTTACCCGAAGCTCTTCCGCACCTCCATACACCAAGAACATCTCCTTTGTCCTCCGAAGATACTTGAGAATGTTCTTTACTACCGTCCAATGTGCCTCGCCAGGGTTGGCTTGATATCTACATAACATAGCGTACATGATCGAGCCTATACCTGAAGCATATGGGACTCGCCTCATTACTTCCCGTTCCTCGGGGGAACTCGGGCTTTGAGCTTTGGTCAACACTAAACCATGTGACATAGGTATGAACCCCTTCTTGGAGTCCTCCAACCTAAATCTCTTTAGGACCTTGTCAATGTACGTACGCTGGCTTAATCCGATCAACCTGCGGGATCTATCTCTATAAATTTTAATCCCAAGAATTTAAGCCGCATCCCCAAGATCTTTCATTGAGAAACAACTCCCTAGCCAGGCTTTTACCCATTGCAAAGCTGGGACGTCGTTCCCAATTAGTAGAATATCATCTACATAAAGAACTAGGAATACAACTACGCTCCCACTAGCTCTAATGTAAACGGATGGCTCATCCTTGCTCTTAGAGAACCCAAACTCTTTGACCTTCTCGTCGAAGCACAAGTTCCAGCTCCGAGAGGCTTTCTTAAGCCCATAAATGGACTTCTTAAGCTTTCAGACTTTATCCGGAAACTCTGGATGTACAAAACCCTCAGGCTGTGTCATATACACATCCTCTGAAAGTGTTCCATTAAGGAACACGGTTTTGACGTCCATTTGCCAAATCTCATAATCATGAAATGCGGCAATTTCCAACAGTATCTGGATAGACATCATCATAGCCACCGTGGAAAAGGTTTCCTCATAGTCTACACCATGAGTTTGAGTGAAACCTTTAGCCACCAGTCGGGCCTTGAAGGTGTCTACCTCGCCATCCATGCCGATCTTCTTCTTGAAGACCCACTTGCACCCTACGGGTTTACACCCCGACACGGGATCAACCAAGTCCCAGACTTGATTATCCGACATGGATTGAATCTCGGATTCCATTGCTTCCAGCCACTTGGCGGACTCAGGGCACACCACAGCGTCCCGGTATTTGGTAGGCTCATCAGAGACCACTACCATGTCGGTGCCCTCGGATATGTTAAAACCATATCTCTCTGGCTCATGCCGACTTCTACCAGATCTTCTAATAGGCAATGGGTTTACATTATCTCCAGCATCATCATGCTGAGAATCAACCCTTATGGGTTGTGAGCTAGTCCCAACATCAGGTTCTACATTGGCAGGCTCTTGAATTTCTTCAAGATCAACCTTTCTCCCACTAGCGAATTTGGATAGCAGTTCCCTCTCAAGGAACACTGCCCTTCGAGCAACAAATACCTTGTTCTCCGAAGTTTTGAAAAACAAATATCCCATAGACCCGGCGGGATAACCAATGAAAAAGCACCTTTCGGCCCTGGGCTCCAATTTGTCCTCAGCCTCACGTCTCACGTAGGCAGGACAATCCCAGACCTTTAAATATGAAATGGATGGACCTTTTCCATGACACATCTCATACGGTGTTTTCTTAACCTTTTTTGTTGGTACGAGGTTAAGGATTATACCAGCCGTTTCAATCGCATATCCCCAAAACGTAACAGGAACGTCCGCACGAACCATCATATAACGAACCATATCTAACAATGTTCGGTTCCTCCTCTCGGCGACACCATTTAATTGTGGTGTCCTAGGAGGGGTTAATTACGAGATAATCCCACAATCCCTTGGATGTTCACGGAACTCAGAACTAAGACACTCACCACCTCTATCAGATCGTAGTATCTTAATCCTTTTCCCTAGTTGATTTTCCACCTTGTTTTGATAAGTCTTGAACACCTAAAAGGTATTCGACTTTTGTCTCACCAAGTAGACATACCCGTATCGACTATAATCATCAATAAAGGTAACGAAGTAGCGGGAATAATCTCTTGTGGCATGCTTGAACGGACCACACATAACCGTGTGAACGATATCCAACAAGTCTTGCGCCCTCTCACAAACACCGGTGAAAGGTGCTTTGGTGATCTTGCCCAATACACAAGATTCTCATACTTCATTAGACCCGTGGTCAAATGATTCCAAGATCCCATCCGCTTGGAGCTTGGCGATGCGTTTCTTGTTTATGTGGCCTAACCGACCATGCCGTAGAGATAATTTATCCAAAAGATTTTTGGATGCCGAATCAACATTCATGATTGATCTATTGTTTTGCAAGCTTATGCTTGTCTCATATATGCCATGACATGGAAATGCTTTAAAATAAAAGACATGATCTTTGTAATATTCAATGCTACCATTCTCAAATTTAAGTTAAATCCATCGTCATACAAGGCATACAAAGAAATAATGTTTCTTGCCACACAGGGCTCATAAGATACATTTAATAAAACAATAGATAAGCCAGAAGGAAAGGCGAGCTCCACACTCCCAATCTTCTCAACCGGGACAACCGCTTTGTTTCCCATGATGAGATCCAGCTCTCCATCAACCAAGTCCCTACTTCTTCTTAGTACCTGCACATTATTACAAACGTGAGTACCACACCCGCTGTCTAAAACTCAGGCGTTAGAAGTAGAAGTGCTATGGAGTTCAATCATGTACGTACCAGAGGCAGCGGCACCTTTAGCTCGTAGCTTTTTTTAGCTCCTCCGTATACTTGGGGCTACTACGCCGGTAGTGACCCTTCTCCCCGCAGAAGTAGCAGGTTGCCTTTTCCGAAGTGGTGGCAGTGGGAGCCACTTGCTTCCCCTTTGGCTCCGGGGTTGGGTTAGGTTTGGGCTTTGACCCTTGGGCCTTGGCCTTCTTCTTTCCCTTCCCCCTGGAGCCCGAAGCGGGTTGCTTCTGTTATGCCAACCATCGTTGATGGTGAGGACGGCAGTGGAGGTGGAGGGCTTTGCCTTGGCAAGCTCGGACTTAGTAGTCTTGAGCATGCCGTGCAATTCCATAATGGTTTTATCCATACTATGCGTATGGAAGTTAACAATGAACGGTCCATATGACGGAGGCAAAGATTGGAGGATTATTTCAACCGCCAACTCTTTCCCCATGGGAAAGCCCAACTCCTCAAGCTGATCCATGTACCCTTTCATCTAAAGGACGTGGGAGCTGACATTGCCGCCCTCCGGCATCTTACAACCGACAAAAGCCTTGACACACTCATAAATCTCTTGCCTTGCTTGCAATTGGAACATATCCTTAAGCTGAGAAATCATCTCAAACGCACTCACTTTCTCGAATTGCCTTTGCAATTCGGGACTCATGGTCGTTAGCATTAGGCAAGTGACATCATTAGTATCACGGACACACTTTTCGTGCGCGTCCTTCACGACTCTTGGCGCATTGATTGCCGGCGCCTCCGGAAGAGGTGACTCAAGGACCTCTAGCTTCATCTCTTGACGTAGGACAATTCTCAAAGTCCTATGCCAATCAATGAAGTTTGGCCCCGTGAGTTTCTCCTTTTCTAGAAATGGACGGAGTGACATGTTGGTGGTGTTGGTGTTGCTAGTAGATGCCATCTACAAGCAAAGTACGAAATTGGTTAGTTATGACGTATTAAATCCTTGTTAAAATAATTACCCACTTGTTACAAAAACAAATTATAATAAAAAGGGCTAAGAACCTCAAAATACCCTAATCCATGACGGGTTTTCCGCGGATCACTTCATAGAGCTATTTTAGGCCGTTAAACACTTTACCAATTGTAATCCGTGATCACAACTCATAGACACTTGCGGGATCCTAGGTACTCATAGCACCCATTTGGCATGGTTGATCCCTCCACACCAATTCCTCATTAATACACTTTGATAGCTCGGCTAAAGCTCAACAACTACCATGGTGTTTAAGTCTTGGAATTTGTAAATCATCCGTCAAGATACACGGTGGTACTCTAGCCCAATGGCCGGCTCGGCTAAAGCTCTACAACCGACATTGCATGTTGCCACACTCACCTTCCACACAGTTACGCAAAACAGATCACGGCTAGAGCTCGACGACCAATCTTGTTTCACTAGATTTGGGCGGTGTCATCTTACGGGTGGTGTGCGATTTACTTTTAAAAAACGGGTTTTTGTTTCTCCGGTTAAAAAACTTTTAACCAATTCTTGTATATGTGCCGTGCGGTGTTTGTAAACCGATTTAAAACTCTTTGATTTTCTTATTTTAATAATTTTCTAGCATGCGAAGATCCTAAACATCCATGCAAGAAAAAGTACAAAAAAAATCAACCACGCATGTAATACATATCCGGTAACGAGCCAATCCTATGCGTCTTGCCCGTGAGCCATCGGGCAAGACTAAGTCATCTAAGGACTAGACTGAATGATTTGATGTGTGCTCCTCCCACTTGATCCATTGCATCTCCACTCCGACCTCCGGATCCAAGTATGCCAAGACACCCTCCAAGGTCCTTGTTGGTTGCTTCGGTCCTCCTTTTCCAATTTACAAATTTAAAAGGAAATGGCATGCAAGCCACAATTTACAATTCTAAGCTAATACTACAAATTACAAAGAATAGAAATTCGGCATGCAAGCCGTTAAATATACAAACCGAATAAATAAATTATTTATTACAAACCATTGTGGTACAAACCACCAAATGAATGAATACATTAATTTAAACAACCAAACACATCACATAGGTCTTATGGCTCATATTGTTACCGGATTCTAATATCACAACCACATACAGGAAATTTAAAACTACACATGGTGTACCACACAAGTCAACATTCCATAGTCATATGTACACAATGTAAGTATATGTAATTAACCATTTTCATGTCTAAATGTTCATCCACATATAAATACATCAACCAAGACATAAAGCAACTTAGAACTAATCACATCCCAAATTCTGGAATAATTCCAGAAAGTACAACAAGCCTAAAAATCCAACAAAATTGATTTTAAACACAAAACTTGCATTATGCCAGAAGGGTTAGCGCCGTTAACTCCAGGTTAGCGCCGCTATCGCGAGACGGCTTAACAACCGCTACGGAAGGTTTAGCGCCGCTAACATGGAAAAGTTAGCGTCGCTAAACCCTGGACAAAACCAAAAATCACATTTTTCGGATTTTCCAAGCCATCTAGTGCAAAACCAGTGTAGAGATGGCTCTGATACCACTGTTGGGGTTCGTGGTTGAGCACAACGGAAGCATGCAAGTACAAATAACAATTTTCAAAGCAAAAATCAACCATAAAATGAACCCCATCAATGGATCTAGCTCTACCAAGGTAATGCAACAAAACAGAAAAGGAATAAGAGATTATACCCTTAATGTCTCTGGAAAGTTGTTGAATGCTAACTTCCAAGCTTGATCTTTGATCCTCTTGAGCTATCCAAGTCCACCCCAAGAGAAAATGTGACCCAAGTGTACTATAACTCCAAAAGCCCAATCCTTGTTTGAAGAAGACTTCTGGAACAACAACCAAACTTCTCTCCAGGGACTCTAGCTCTAGTACTCTCTCTTTCACTTACCAACACCTCAAAGTTCTAAGTGGGTTTTCTTTATCAAATGACCAAGAGTATTTTAGAGACAAGAGAAGCATGTATATATAAGCCCCAAGTTGCCCCCTGAACTCCCCAAGCCGGCCATGAGGTAATAATGAGGCTTGACATGCATTGGTGGAGAGAGGAGGTAAAAAGAATAAAGTTGTTTCTGTCAGGCAGGGTTAGCGCCGCTAACCGCCCATGGTTAGCGCCGCTAACCACTTAAGGTTAGCGCTGCTAACGCGGCTGAGATAGCGATGCCAGGGTTAGTGCTGCTAACCCCTGCCAGGAAACCAACTTACATTATTTACCCTTTCTCACCCTCATCTTTTTGGTTGTTGTCAGGATCAACCCTTGGTGTGTGACCCGATAGGCCCATACTTCATCGGTAGCGACCATGTTGTTGATGTAGATCTTGTTGTTGTTGTTCACTAGTGAACCTCTTTTGTTGGTAACCCTAGAAAAATGCCCTAGACCTTGTGTATGTTTGGTTGTATGTTTTATTATTCATTCATTTGGTGACTTTATGTCACAATGGTTTGAAACAATAATTTATTTATTTATTTGGTAAGTAATTGTTTTGTGGCTTGCATGCCATTTAAATATTCCATATTATGTATTTGTACTAGAAAATAGGATTTGTGGCTTGCATGCCACTTATTTAATTTTCTATGTAATTGTAATATGGAGCAACCATCGGGAGTCCATGGAGTGACGTCTTGGCGAACACGAAATCCGGAAGGCCCAATGGAGGTGGCGGGTTTAGTGGGAGCACATCCAAGTCAAGGAGTTTTTGTCCTTAGATGACTTGTTTTTCCCGTAGTGGCTCACGGGAAAAACGCATAGGTTTTAGGGGCATGGTTACCAACTATTTGTATGCGTGTGATGGTTTTATTATATATTGTTTATGCATGAGTTGTAGGACTATTGCATGCTAGACAACTTTTGATAAATAATGAAACCCAAGAGTTTTAAAAATGGTTTAACAACTCTCGCGCGCACACTTGATTAACAAATGGATTTAAAGTTGGTTTAGTATCCGATTAGTGAAAACGTTTGGTTTTTGTCACTTTTAGTTAATCAAACTCAAAATGGTTTTTTAACCGGAAAACTAAATCCCGTTTTCTAAATGTAAATCGCACACCACCCATAAGATGACACCGCCCAAATCTAGTCGCGTAAGGGTTGATCGTCGAGCTCTAGCCGAGATTGCCTTTACATGAGCTGTGTGGAAGGCGTGTGTGGCAACTCGCAAGGTCGATTGTCGAGCTATAGCCGAGTCGACCATTGGGCAAGAGTACCACCATGTATCTTGATGGTTGATTTACAATTTCAAATTAATCTTTCATAAGGTCATCGAGCTCTAGCCGAGGTCATGTAAAATATTAATTTGGGATTGGTGTGGAGGGATCAAACATGCCAAACTTGGCACAATGGTTGTCAAGTAGGATCCCGCAAGGAACTAAGAGTTGCAATAATGGATTGCAATCGGTCAATGGTAGCCGGCCTAAATAGCTTTGCCACGTGATCCGCGGAAAACCCGTCACGGTGCAAGGTGAAATAAGGTTCTTAGCCCATGTTAAAATAGTTGTTTTTCATTAAACATTTGGGGTAATTATTTTAACGAGGATTTCAATCAAACTAACCAATTCTACTTTGCTTTTTATAGATAGCATCAACTAGCACCAACCACACCACGTCAAACATATCCTTAAGAGTGTTTCTCGAGAAGGATAAACTCGATGGGACCAATTTTATGGATTGGTCACGGCAACTACGAATTTTCCTCCGTCATGAGGACAAGTTGGCCACCATTGAGGAACCCATCCCCGAGGTCCCTGCATCCAACGCGAGTCGGGTCGTGAAAGAGGCGTATGAGAAACGCCTCAAAGACATCACCGAGGTTACTTGCTTCATGCTAAGCACTATGAGCTCCGACTTGCAAAAGTTGATGGAGCACTTGAGTGCTTATGACATGATGGTTGTCTCAACGACCTTCTCGGTTTCCGGTTGCAAGAGGGCGGGAACGTGTCCCACCATGTTCTCAAGATAAAAGCATTGGTGGAATGCCTTGAGAGGTTAGGATTTTCCATAGCAAGAGAGATGGCGGTAGACTTGATTCTACGGTCTCTCCTACCGTCATATGATCAATTCGTAGTGAGTTATCATATGCACGGGATGGACAAATCTGTAACATCCTCAAATGGGCCCAGTCGTCTATACTCTCGGTACGTTCCAAATCTCGAGTTTATTAATAAATATTAGAATTACATTAAATATTGGAATTATTGTTAAAATAACTAATAAATCATGATAATAAATATTATAACGAAAATAGATAAGTTTAATAAAATATTAAACGGTTTTGAATAAGGATTCCAGAAATATCCCCGTTAGTTGAAACGGGTAAACGAGTATTAACTTGTAAGTTGAGAAGGGGAACAAAATACCCCATTTGGATAAAATTGGAGATCTTAAGTCGGCCTCCCCTTCTCAAACATACAGTACACACATACACTACACACTCTCAACTTTCTCACTTGTTCTTGAAGCTTTAGAAGGAGAAATCAAAAGGGAGAAATCACAAGATTAATTCCAGCAACAATCCAAGCCATAATCAGCTCATAATCTCAGCTCTATCATCCTCATCTCATCACTTGTAAGCTCATCTTGATGTTGCTATATGTATGTTTCTGGATTCATTTTGATGTCTAAAATCATATGGAAACGCTGGAAATTGGACTAGGACTACTGGAATTGGTTTTGGGATGAAAATGGACTGAACAGGGGCTGTTTTTCGCACACTGTCTGCAGGATGTTTCCTACGACCGTAGTACGTGCCCCTACGGCCGTAGAAGGGTGTTCAAAGATAGTCCTACGGCCGTAGGGCCTTTTTCGTACGGCTGTAGGGGCTGTTGTTTATGAACAGTGCAATGTTGTACTGTTTTTCGACGTTTTGTTTAGGGTTCTAAGTAATTTGAGGACATTATTTGGGGTATCATATGAGTTATATTAATTAACGCAGTTGTGTGAAGTGACTAAACATGAGTATTATCTTATAGGTAAGTTGTACGACTCCGAAGAAGAACGTGACGATCACGATATTTGTTTACTTTAGCCTTTAGCCTCTCAGGTGAGTATAGGATAACATACGAATTAATATAATCATGTTACATGTTACTAGTATGTGCAAGTAGTTCCATGAAATATAATTAACACGGTTGTATGCTTGAAATGCGTACTGTCTGCTATATTTATGCATGACATACGTAACTGTTGAATCATGATTGTGATATGATATGTATGCGCGCTATGAGGCCCGGAATGGGTCAGTTTTGTGTTTATCAACGGATCCGAGATATGGGGGCTAGTTATAGTCCTTGATCGAGGCAAGACTGCTGTCTGGGATGCCTTGAGGCCTGCGGGTCGATGATAGCATCAACGGTACCTGGTTAGGTATTTAGGGTTTGGCTAACCTAATGTTCCTCGTGCGATTAGGGGATCGGTTACCCACTGTACCCCATGGAGTCTTTGGCTTCATAACGCAATGGTGGACCGCTACACGCTCACCCACCCGCGCGGTTGATTTGTCTGGTTTCCCTAGTTAGGAGTGTTGAACCAGGCTCGCTACCCTGCAAGATTATGCTTCCTTCTGGCTGTGCCAGCTCATCTCGAGATGCTAGGATAGCACTGTTTGATATATTGATGATATGTGATTTGTTTGTATTACTGGTTATGCTATCTTATGCTCACTAGCTTTAATTAGCTAACAGATACTCTCCCCATGATTGCAGGTGACACTTAGGCATGTGAGCTTTGGGTACCTGCTGTTTGTTACATATATTTGGAGGAACACTTGTCTGGGTTACGGATAATTACTGTTTATGTTTGTATAAACTTGTTTGTGTGGTCGGTGAACAATTTAAGTAACACCAACGAATCTTTTGTATACTGTGGCTGATTTTGATTGTAATTAATAGCCACTTTTATATTTCCGCTGCTATTACTGAGTTTTGAAAAACAGGTTTGGCTTAAGTTCAGTTTACAAACGGATCCACGCAGTTTGGATTCTTGAAATTCTTTTTTAAAATGAAAAATCTAGGTTTCAGAAGCACGGTGTTACAAGTTGGTATCAGAGCCTAGGTTTGAGTGAATTGGGTACTTGTAAGAGTATTCAGTCTCAAACCCAGGCACAACCATAGATTAGTGTTCCTCGGGGGGGGGGGGGTCGTGGGGTGTGTAAGAGTGTGTTATGTTTGTAATATGCCATTGTTTGTTGCTTCTTATGCTAGTAATATTTGATAAAAGTACTAAGTATGTTATCTATGTTTTGTTTGGCCAGATTATTTACAAGAATAACATGGCTGAACATAGAGATAGAGAGGCTTACATAAGAGACTTAGAGGCTCGTTTGAAAGCTTCGGAGGAAAGGGTGTTTGTACAGCCAGTGGCAGAACCCAAGATGTCACCAGATCTTAAAATTTTCCTGTCTTGCCAGCCACCTACCTTTGAAGGTAGCATGGATCGAAGTGTTACTGAGAGGTGGATCCGCTAGATGGAGTTAGCTTTCGACAACAGCAGTTGTAAGGAATCTAACAAAGTGGGATTTGCTCGGAAGCAGTTAAGGGATAATGCACTGACATGGTATGATACCGTGATCTCATCCACGCCAGCTGAGGTGAGAGCTACATATACTTGGGCAGATTTTGTGACGATCCTCCGTAGTAAGTATTGTTTAGATCAAGTGATGGATAGATTGGAGGAGGAGTTCATGGCATTCAGAAAAGGGGATAAACCGGTCGAGGACTTAATCGAGCGGTTTTCTGATAAGATGAGGTTTGTGAATCACTTACTGCCTGATGAAAAGTCAAAGATAAAACGGTTTGCCAAAACTCTTCCACCGGATTATCGAGCTTCAGTTAGGAGTGCTCTGTCTTTGGATATCGCGTTCGAGATGGCGCGACAGTATGAAAGCGATCACGCGCAGAAAAAGGAACCTACGAGTGGGGGCTTTAAGAGGAAATTTGATCAGTCTTCGGGGTCGAGGAATTGGAGTGGTGGGTCTCGACAACAACAGGGTACTCAGAGATATAGCCCTGTCTACTACTCCATGGTGTTCCCAATGTCGTTCTAACCACACTGGCCATTGTACCCGGGACACCGCCCGTTGTTACAAATGTGGGCAGAAGGGGCATTCTACTGATGCATGTCACTTTAAAGGAAATGTTTGTTATAAATGCTTCAAACCGGGACATCGCTCGTCTGAATGCAGATCAAGTCAGGGATGGGGATCAGGAGGAGCCGGAGGATCATCGTCGGGGCCAAAAAAGGAGAATGCACCACGTGCAGCTGGCAGGGCTTTCCAGATGACGGCCGATGAGGCCAAGACAGCAGGTGATGTTATTACAGGCACATTCTTAATTAATTCAATACCTGCATGTATTCTGTTTGATTCTGGTGCTACTTACTCCTTTATTTCTCCGAAATTCTGTGAAAGAATTCAACTTCCTAGTTCTCTTATGACAAGTCCTATTGATGTGGAAGTGACTGATGGTAAGTTAGTGCCCGTTACTTCGTCAATTCCACAAGCTTCACTTGAAATTGACAGTCATAGTTTTCCTATATCTTTGTTGCTTTTGTCTATCTCTGGTTTTGATCCGGTTGTCGGCATGGATTGGCTTGTTAATCAAAATGCTGAAATTCTATGTTTTAAAAAGCTAATTAAGATTCCTCTACCCAATGGGTCATATGCTATGGCTCGTGGCGAACGGAGGAAGTCTGAAATTCCTTTGATCTCAACAGTGAAAGCTCACAAATCAATAGCCAAAGGATGTGATTCTTACTTGGCTTATGTGGTTGACACGAGAATGGAAAAGAAAGCTGTTAGTGACATAAGGGTGGTGTCGGAATACCCTGATGTCTTTCGTGATGAATTACCCGGATTACCACCGATACGAGATGTAGAATATCAAATTCATCTTGTTCCAGGTGCTACACCTGTGGCAAGAGCTCCTTATCGTCTCGCTCCATCTAAAATTCGTGAGATGATGACTCAAATTCAAGAACTCCTTGATAAAGGCTTTATTCGTCCCAACTCTTCGCCTTGGGGAGCTCCAGTCTTATTTGTCAAAAAGAAAGACGGGACGATGCGTATGTGCATAGACTACACGGAGTTAAATAAAAGAACTATAAAGAATAAGTACTCTCTTCCTCGCATAGATGATTTGTTTGATCAGCTGCATGGTGCTACTTGTTTTTCTAAAATTCATCTTCTGTCTGGTTATCATCAAGTTCGGGTACGCGAGGAGGATATTCCTATAACAGCTTTTAGAACCAGATATGGGCATTATGAATTTCTGGTGATGCCTTTTGGTTTGACAAATGCTCTGGCTGTGTTTATGGACTTGATGAATCGAGTCTGTCGTCCTTTTCATGATAAGTTCGTGATAGTATTCATTGACCATATTCTCATATATTCCAAGTCCGAGGCAGAACACGAGGCTCATCTTCGTTTGGTTCTTGATACTCTTCTACATGAGCATTTATATGCTAAGTTTTCTAAGTGTGAGTTCTGGCTTGAAGAAATACATTTCCTTGGTCATGTTATATGCAAGGATGGTGTAATGGTTGACCCAGTCAAAGTCGAGGCCGTGATGAATTGGGGAGTTCCTAAAACCCCATCTGAAATCAAAAGCTTTTTAGGACTTGCCGGTTACTATCGGCGATTCATTCAGAATTTCTCCAAAATAGCAGGTCCTTTAACTAATCTCATACGAAAGGATGTGGCTTATGATTGGTCTGTTGAACAAGATAAGGCCTTTCAAACTCTGAAACAGTTATTGTGTCAAGCTCCAATTCTAACCTTACCCAACGGGTCGGAAGACTTTGTTGTTTATTGTGATGCCTCGTATGCAGGTTTGGGAAGTGTCCTAATGCAGAGGGACAAGGTTATTGCTTATGCTTCCCGCCAATTAAAGCCTCACGAGAAGAACTACCCAACCCACGATCTTGAATTGGCTGCAGTAGTATTTGCTTTGAAACTATGGCGCCATTATCTTTATGGTACCAAGTGTGTGGTATACACAGATCATAAAAGCCTGCAGTATGTTTTCACTCAAAAGGAGCTTAATATGAGACTACGGAGATGGTTAGAGTTGGTCAAAGACTATGACTGTGAATCAAATATCACCCGGGAAAGGAGAACATTGTAGCAGATGCATTAAGCCGAAAAGGCTCTTCGGAGAATGTCAGATTCATGAAGCTTACTATCGTATCTGATATCATTACTCGGCTTAAGGAGGCGAAATAGGAGGCTTTGTTAGAGGCTAACTTGAAGGCAGAAACCATGAGTAAACTGAAAGATCAACTGGAGGATGACAACCGTGGGCTAAAGACTTTTAAATCCCGAATTTGGGTGCCTAGCCTTGGAGGAAACCGTAATCTAATTCTCCAGGAGGCTCATAAATCAAAGTTGTCTATTCACCCTGGATGTACTAAAATGTATCATGATCTTAAGGTGCTTTACTGGTGGCCTACATTGAAGCGTGATATAGCTTCATATGTCAAAAAATGTCAAAGATGTGCACAAGTCAAGACGGAACATCAAAAGCCTTATGGTAGTTTGCAGCAATTGCCGATTCCGGAATGGAAGTGGGATAATATTACCATGGATTTTGTCACTAAATTGCCCAGGTCTTCAAAAGGGCATGATATGATCTGGGTAATAGTCGATCGTCTCACTAAGAGTGCACATTTTCTTGCAGTCTGCGAATCTTGGTCTATGACTAGCCTTGCTCAGTTGTATATCAACGAAATTGTATCTCGTCACGGTATTACTTTGTCTATTGTTTCTGATAGGGATACTCGTTTTGCATCAAACTTTTGGGCCAGTCTTCAGCGAGAATTTGGTACTCGTGTTCATTTGAGTACCGCATACAACCCCCAGACTGACGGACAGTCCAAAAGGACTATTCAAACTCTTGAGGACATGTTACGCGCGTGTGTACTTGAATATGGTGGTTCGTGGGATTCTCATCTACCTTTGATCGAATTTGCTTATAATAATTCGTATCATTCTAGCATTGGTATGCCACCGTACGAGATGCTTTACGGTAGGCGTTGTCGTACCCCTACTTGTTGGCTAAAACCGGGAGAGAAATAATATGCAGGACCTGATCTGGTTCAAATTACAGCCGATAAAGTCAGAGTTGCGCGTGAAAAGCAAAAGGTGGCCTGTGATAGACAAAAGATGTATGCTGATCCGAAACACAGACATGTTACCTTTGAAATTGGTGACCGGGTATTCTTGAAAGTTTCTCCATGGAAGGGCATAATTCGGTTTGGAAAGAAGGGAAAGTTAAGTCCTCGTTACATTGGTCCTTTCAAGATTCTTGCCAAAGTCAACGAGCAGACTGTATCTTTGGAATTGCCTCCAGAATTGTCAGGTATTCACAACACTTTCAATGTTTGTTATCTTCGAAAGTGTAAAGTGGAGGAAGATCAGATTTTGCCTCTACAAGAACTAAAGATAGATTCTACCAAGCGATTGGTGGAAGAACCTATTGAACTTTTAGGTACTAAGGTCAAGCGGTTGAGAAAGAAGAACATCCGATTGGTCTTGGTCAAATGGAAACACAACCTTGGGTCGAATCTGACATGGGAGACCGAGGATGACATGAAGGCCCGATATCCCCACTTGCTTACCGAAGAGCAGATTCCGAGGACGGAATCTTCTTAAGGGGGGTAGATTTGTAACATCCTCAAACGCGCCCAGTCGTCTATACTCTCGGTACGTTCCAAATCTCGAGTTTATTAATAAATTTTAGAATTATATTAAATATTGGAATTATTGTTAAAATAACTAATAAATCATGATAATAAATATTATAACGAAAATAGATAAGTTTAATAAAATATTAAACGGTTATAAGTAAGGATTCCGGAAATATCCCCGTTAGTTGAAACGGGTAAACGAGTATTAACTTGTAAGTTGAGAAGGGGAACAAAATACCCCATTTGGATAAAATTGGAGATCTTTAGTCGGCCTCCCCTTCTCAAACATACAGTACACACATACACTACACACGCTCAACTTTCTCACTTGTTCTTGAAGCTTTAGAAGGAGAAATCAAAAGGGAGAAATCACAAGATTAATTCCAGCAACAATCCAAGCCATAATCAGCTCATAATCTCAGCTCTATCATCCTCATCTCATCACTTGTAAGCTCATCTTCCTCATCCTCCATGTTTTTGAAGTTTTAGGTCAAAAAATGACCAAATCCGAAATTGGATTCAAGAAGTGAAGTAAAGTGCTCAAATCTGTTCTTACATCATTTATAAGTGATTAGGAACCATTATTTTGAATTAACATGGTGGTTTGAATCAAGTTTCATAATAATCACCAAATGGGTCAAAATGGAAGAATTTGATCTCAAATCTAGAGTTCTTGCTATATGTATGTTTCTGGATTCATTTTGATGTCTAAAATCATATGGAAATGCTGGAAATTGGACTGGGACTACTGGAATTGGTTTTGGGATGAAAATAGACTGAACAGGGGCTGTTTTTCGCACACTGTCTGCAGGATGTTTCCTACGACCGTAGTACGTGCCCCTACGGCCGTAGAAGGGTGTTCAAAGATACTCCTACGGCCGTAGGGCCTTTTTCGTACGGCTGTAGGTGCTGTTGTTTATGAACAGTGCACTGTTGTACTGTTTTTCGACGTTTTGTTTTATGAGATAATTGTTTACGGTTCTAAGTAATTTGAGGACATTATTAGGGGTATCATATGAGTTATATTAGTTAACTTACTTGTGTGAAGTGACTAAACATGAGTATTATCTTATAGGTAAATTGTACGACTCGGAAGAAGAATGTGACGATCACGATATTTGTTTACTTTATCCTTTAGCCTCTTAGGTGAGTATAGGATAACATACGAATTAATATAATCATGTTACATGTTACTAGTATGTGCAAGTAGTTCCATGATACTAGTATGTTCAAGTAGTTCCATGAAATGTAATTAACACGGTTGTATGCTTGAAATGCGTACTGTATGCTATATTTATGCATGACATACGTAACTGTTGAATCATGATTGTGATATGATATGTATGCGCGCTATTAGGCCCGGAATTGGTCAGTTTTGTGTTTATGAACGGATCCGAGATATGGGGGCTAGTTATAGTCCTTGATCGAGGCCAGACTGCGGTCTGGGATGCCTTGAGGCCTGCGGGTCGATGATAGCGTCAACGGTACCTGGTTAGGTATTTAGGGTTTGGCTAACCCAATGTTCCTCGTGCGATTAGGGGATCAGTTACCCACTGTACCCCATGGAGTCTTTGGCTTCATAACGCAACGGTGAAGCGCTACCCGCTCACCCACCCGCGCAGTTGATGTGTCTGGTTTCGCCAGTTAGGAGTGTTGAGCTGGGCTCGCTACCCTGCAAGATTATGCTTCCTTCTGGCTGTGCCAGCTCATCTCGAGATGCTAGGATAGCACTGTTTGATATATTGATGATATGTGATATGTTTTTATTATTGGTTATGCTATCTTATGCTCACTAGCTTTAATTAGCTAACAGATACTCTCCCCATGATTGCAGATGACACTTAGGCATGTGAGCTTTGGGTACCTGCTGTTTGTTACATATATTTGGAGGAACACTTTTCTTGGTTACTGATAATTACTGTTTATGTTTGTATAAACTTGTTTGTGTGGTCGGTGAACAATTTAAGTAACACCAACGAATCTTTTGTATACTATTGCTTATTTTGATTGTAATTAATAGCCACTTTTATATTTCCGCTGCTATTAATGAGTTTTGAAAAACAGGTTTGGCTTAAGTTCAGTTTACAAATGGATCCACGCAGTTTGGATTCTTTAATTTCTATTATTAAAATGAAAAATCTAGGTTTCAAAAGCACGGTGTTACAAAATCCCTAATGGAGCTGCATGGTATGCTGCGGACTGCCGAGTCCAACATGACCAAGCGGAAGACCTCCACCTCTGTTCCCGTCTTGGCCATAAAGGAGGGTGAGTTCAAGAAGAGGAAGAAACCAGCCTCAACCCCGAAAGGGAAAGGCAAGGGTAAGGTTGGGGCTCCCAAGCCGAACCCTTCCTCGGAGCCGAACCTGAAGGGATCTATCCCTCAAGCTAAGACTCCAGAGGAGGCGATTTGCTTCTTCTGCGGGGCTAAGGGACACATGCGCCGGAGCTGTCCTAAGTACCTAGAGGGCCTGAAGAAGCTACGAGCTTCAGGAGCGGGAGCTTCTACTTCAGGTACGTTTGTGATTGAACTCCATCATACTTCTACATCTAATGGCTGGGTTTTAGATACCGGCTGTGGCACTCACATTTGTAACATGGTGCAGGTGCTAAAGGGAAGTAGAAAGCTGAGAGATGGGGAGCTGGAGCTAACAATGGGAAACAAGGAGGTTGTCCCGGTGTTAGAGAAAGGAAGTGTGGAGCTTACTTTCAAGACCGGCTTTTCTATTATTTTGAAAGATGTATGCTATTCCCCGCTTGTGGCAAGAAACATTTTATCATTTTATGCTTTGTATGACGATGGATATTTTTTTAAATTTGAAAATGGTTTTATCTTATGCTTTAAAAATGATGTTTGTTATTTTAAAGCTTATCCATGTCGTGGTATATACGAAGCCGATGCATACATAGAGAATAATAGAGCAATCATGAACATTGATTCTGGATCCAAAAATGGTTTGGATAAGTTTTCCTTATGGCATAGTCGTCTTGGCCATATAAACAAGAAACGCATCACCAAGCTCCAATCGGATGGGATCTTGGAACCCTTTGACCTCGGGTTAAATGAAGTATATGAGTCTTGTTTATTAGGCAACATGACTAAGTCACCCTTTACCGGTGTGGGTGAAAGGGCTAAATGCTTGTTGGAAATAGTGCATACGGATGTATGCGGTCCGTTCAAGCATGTTACAAGGAACAACTCAAGATACTTCGGTACGTTTACTGATGATTTCAGTATATATGGATATGTCTACTTGATTAGGCAAAAGTCTGAGGCCTTTGAGGTCTTTAAGACATTCCAAAACGAAGTCCAGAATCAATTGGGCAAGACTATCAAAGTACTTCGCTCCGATAGGGGAGGCAAGTACTTGAGCTCGGAGTTCCGTGATCATCTTGTTAGTTGTGGGATTATTTCACAACTAACTCCTCCTAGGACGCCACAATTGAATCCAACCGGAGGCATGGGATATACATTCTACAAACCTTCTGAAAATAAATTGTTTATTGCGAGAAGGGCCGTGTTCCTTGAAAGGGAACTTATATCCATGCAATCAGGTAAGAGGATTGATCTTGAAGAAATTCAAGAACCTAATGGGGAAGGGACAAGTGTCGGCACTAGCAATCAACCCGAAGTGGTTGAAACCGAGCAAGAGGATGCGTCGGTACCTGACAACACTTCATTAATTCCTCGTAGGTCCGGTAGACCACGTCAAGAGCCTGAGAGTTATGGGTTTCTCATATCTGAGGGCAATGACTTATTGGTAGATCATGATGAACCGACCAACTACCGGGAAGCCGTAGCGGGCAATGAGTCTACTAGGTGGAAGGAAGCAATGGAGAGTGAGATGCAATCCATGTTGGATAACCAAGTATGGGAATTGGTTTATCGTACACCCGGGTGTAAGACAGTGGGATGTAAATGGGTCTTCAAGAAGAAGACATGCATGGATGGATCTGTAGACACCTTCAAAGCCCGACTGGTTGCTAAGGGTTTCACGCAAACTCATGGGATTGACTATGAGGAGACCTTTTCACCAGTGGCCATATTGAAGTCTATCCGAATACTCATGGCCATTGCTGCGTTTTATGACTATGAGATATGGCAAATGGATGTAAAAACCTCCTTCCATAACTGGAAGCTAAGTGAAGAGGTATTTATGACACAACCCGAGGGTTTTGTACATCCTAAGTATCCGGATAGAGTCTGCAGGTTAAAGAAGTCTATTTATTGACTTAAACAAGCATCTCGTAGCTGGAACCTGTGCTTTGATGAGAAAATCAAAGAGTTTGGATTTTCGAAAAGCAAGGATGAGCCATGCGTATATGTCAAGGCTAGTGGGAGCACTGTTGTATTCCTTGTCCTATATGTAGATGATATTCTAGTTATTGGAAACGACGTCCCAACCTTGAAAGAAGGTAAGACTTTTCTTGGGAGTTGTTTCTCTATGAAGGACTTGGGAGATGCAGCATATATCTTGGGCATAAAGATCTATAGAGATAGATTTAAAAGGCTAATAGGGCTTAGCCAAAGTGCATATATCGACAAGCTCTTGAAGCGATTCAAGATAGAGGACTCTAAGAGGGGTAATACCCCTACGTTGCATGGAGTGACTTTAAGCAAGTCTCAATGTCCTAATTTCAAAGAGGAACTTGATGTAATGAAGAGGGTTCCGTATGCTTCGGCAGTGGGATCAATCATGTATGTCATGCTATGCACTCGGCCTGATGTATCATGTGCCTTGAGCATGATGAGTAGATATCAGGCTAATCCCGGGCAAGCCCATTGGACTGCGGTCAAGAACATTCTCAAGTATCTTCGGAGGACAAAGGAGATGTTCTTGGTATATGGTGGTAAAGAAGAGCTTAGAGTACATGGTTACTCTGACGCTAGCTTCCAAACTGATAAGGACGACTGCCGATCACAATCGGGGTTCGTGTTCCTTCTCAATGCTGGTGCTATAAGTTGGAGGAGCTCCAAGCAAGACACCGTAGTTGATTCAACTTCCGAGTTGGAGTACATTGCGGCTAGTGAAGCAGCTAAAGAGACGGTATGAATGAGGAAGTTCATCCAGGATCTTGGAGTGGTTCCTAGCATATCCGACCCTATTGAGATCTTCTGTGACAATGAGGGTGCGGTGGCTTTAGCTAAGGAACCAAGGGCTCATAAGCGGACGAGGCACATTCCTCGCAAATACCACTTCATCAGAGATGTTATTGAGAGTTGTGATATTGCCATCAGTAGAGTAGCATCGGAGGGCAATTTGGCTTATCCGTTCACTAAACCGTTGTCACAAGCTGTACATGATTCTTACACTAGAGATATAGGTGTTAGATTCGCTAGTGACTTGGTTTGAGTGTAATGTTTGGTTTATGTTTGATTTGTATTTGTATTTTGGGAACGCTAAGCAGTATTGTATTTCATACTATATTGATTATTAAATGTGATTTTATAATACGCCGAGGGCGAATATTTTATGAATCCTTACTGTGTTCCATCTTAACATGTTTAATACTTCCCAGAATGTTTTTTCATTCTAAATGTCCACAGTCGGTTATTCTTCAAGGGGAGGAAGTTTGAGATAAGACTGAGGGAAGTGGTTGGTCGCTATCTAATAATGGATTAGATAAAAGAGACGCAACACTTCGCCTGTGCTTGCAATGGTCAAGTGATTGGACGACCCGTACCTGAACTTGCTTCATGGTTTCTGTCGCGAGTAAGTCAGGATGATAATATCATTTTGTCCTTAGACTGAAGATACATGTGTTCCAAAGCAAGGATCTGCTTTGCCTTGATTGCTTTCAAACGCAGTTCATAAATGGCTGTTATAAAGGGATCTTTTAGGTAAAGTATGGTGTATGTAGCGGAGCAATGTAGTCGAAGGGATTCGTTCCTCTAGTTTTAGAGAGATATCCTTGGGCCCCTCGATGATTGAGCGCTGACGTAAAATGCATGGCCATGCTCAAGTTGCAATGATGTTTGATCGATTGCAACTAGATTTTGGGTCACCATCAATCGACATCGAGAAACATAATCGTGAACGATCTAGAGATTGACATTTAACCATGTCTCATGTTCACATGGATATCGCGAACGAAGGGATAAATGATCACTTATCTAAAGGACCATTTCGTAACTAATTCTGAATTTGGTTTTTGTTCTAGATGACAAAACCCATACTGACTTTGGGGCAGAGATGCCTTACTAGAGGCCGCTCTTTGTCTGTGGTTTATGGGTACGGTGTGTCATGTGCAAGTGGGAGTTTGTTGGAGTATGCCCGATAACACACGTATGCCATTTGGATCACTACCAATAATGTATGTGCCTATTGGGTCACACACCGGGGACCTATCTCGACAGTCTAAAAGATGGAGGGACCAATGCTATCAAAATGGAAAGATTGATGTGCTGGCAAATAACGCGACGCGGAGCACTTAAGGATACGTGACGCGGAGATTCCGCGGCGCGGAACCTTACGGGCACGCGGCGCGGAATTTTGTCAGACTGCATGCAATGATTTGATTCTCCACCTCCACTCCTGCCAAATGCATGTGGCTTTCTTCTCGAGAACTCTTGGCCGGCCTTGGGAGAGGAAATGGCATCTTTGGGTTTATAAAATAACCCCATTTGCTTTTCATTCTATCCTTTTGCCAAAACTGACACACACTTAGTGTTGAGAGAACTTTTAGACTGTTCTTCTTAGTGCCAAGAGGAGATCCGAATTCCTGCATATTGTTGGCTGTTCTTGTGGTGATTTCTACTGGAAGAAGATCATCCAAGCTTGCTAGTACAAGGAGAAAGGACAATACCCGGGGTGGACTTCATTAGAGGAAAGCTTCTTTGCTTTCTTGTCATCACCACCACATCTTCAAGTTGCTGGACCTAAGGAGCATGGTATAACCTCTTTTCTTTCTGTTTTGCATGTTGCTTAAGCTAGTTATAGAGTTTGGTCCATGGCTTGGGGTTTTATGCTTTGATTTCTTGTACTCTATGCTTTGTATATTGTACCTTGTTGCTTCCGCTGTGTACATAGAACCCCAACAATAACTGCTTGAACAAATGATCAAAATCCCATCAACGTACACTTTAGAAGTGGTTGGTTGTAGTAGGGATATGATCATTGAGAACCAAGCATCGCTGACTCTATTGGGATCTTTTGAGACAATGAGGGTACGATAGCTTATGCACATTAAATTGAGACCTGAGCGTTGTTTGCCTTAATGGGTTCTTTTTTAAACAATGAAGGTATAACGGCTTGGACATATGATCGAAATCCCATCAACGCACACTTTGGAAGTGGTTAGTTGCAGTAGGGATATGATCAATGTCAGAGTACACACGGATGACATCGTGGATGGTCCGTTTACTGAGCTATAGTGGCAGTCTAGTGATGAATGTCATACTAAGATCTGCATGAACTTGGCTTGAGTATGTTTTAGTCAAGGTTTTGATATGTTTTCTCTTGGGAACATTAAGCAATATTGTGCTTCTACTTGTATCGATTATCAAAGGAGTTTGGTAATGCGCGTGTAGTGGGTACTCTAGGTAAGCCTTATCGTGTTATAACTTTGCATGTTTTACATCTTCCCTGCATGTGTTTACATTCTAAATGTCCATAGTCAGTCACTCTTATGTTGGGATTTCATAAACACGCAGCAGAAGCAAGAACAACAAAAACAAGCATAAATGTGTTCAAAACAATGAATACCCAAAGGTGGATCTACTCTATGTAACAAAATAGCAACAAAGAAGGAGATTAGAAATTTATACCAGCTCCTAGGCTCCAGAAACTCTCTTGTTGGTGGTTGATGTTGATGTAAAAGCAAGAACTCCTCCTTTTTCTTCTTGATTCACGAAATTCAAACCGGGAACAAGTCTAACAACGAGTGCTAGCTAGCTTGTGGGAAATCTTCTCTGGAAATTTCACACAAAAACAGCAAGCAAGTCTCTGGACCAAATCCTTGTATCCACCAAATCACCAACTCTTGGTATCAAGTGAATATATGAGAGAATATGTGTTCTAGAGAGAGAATTGGCTAAGAGAAACCAATGTTCCAGGAAGAAAGTCTTTTTAAAGACTCCAACATGCCCTAGAACTTCCATTAGCTGGCAAAGATAATTCTAGATCCTCTCATGCATTGGCCACAAGTGGAGGTGATTTTGACATAAAGTCCATGCAGTGGTAGCGCCGCTAACCAAGAGTTAGCGGCCGCTAACCAAGAGTTAGCGGTGCTAAACCTTAACCCGTAGCGGCGCTATCGTGGCCTGACTTCGATGTGACATAAAGCACATGCAGCCGTAGCGGCGCTAACCTTTAACAGTTAACGGCGCTAACTCATTAAGTTAGCGGCGCTATCTTTGGTCCCTTAACCTTATTTGCTGTCATGTTTGATCCTGGTTTGTGACCCATATAGGCCCATACATCATCGTTAGTGCTCTAAGGTGTACATATATTATCGGGAAGATTCTAACAAACTCCCACTTGCACATAATATACTGTACCCTAGCAAGCATAGACAAAGTGCGGTTTCTAGCAAAGCATCAATGCCCCCAAGTCTGTATGGGTTCTGAATACCTGCAGAAAACCATCATACTGAAAGTAGTGGTCCTAGATAAGTGATCTTAGACATCCTTTTGTTCGCGATATCCTTGTGAACACGAGACATGGATTAGAAAATGTCAATCTCCAGATCGTTCACGATTATGTTTCTCGATCTTGATTGGTGGTGACCAAAAGGTAAGGACATATCTGATTCTCAATCAATATTCCTCGTGCATGGCCATGCAATATTTTGGTGTCAGCTCCTAATCATCGAAGGGACCAGGGATATCTCTCATACAGGAGGAACAAATCCCTTCGACTGCATAACCCCATACAATACCTCTTGACTTACCTAGTCATTTCCTTTATCACAGCCAGTTGCGAACTGCTTTGAAAATGGTTAAAGCAAGTAAGAACTATGATATAGCAGTTCATACATCTTGGGTCTGAGGATGTAGGATTTTATAATCCCAAGTTACTCGTGACTATAATCCATGAAGTAAACTTGGGTGTGGGTCTTCTAGTCACTTGAAACTCTTTTCAAGTACAGATAAGCATTGCATCTTAATTCAACCATTTTGAATTCAAGATCACATACTTATCTCAGTCTTGATTTAATCTTTCTTCCATAAGATTGACTGACTGTGGAAAGTTTGAAATATAGAATTATATTTCTGGAAGTGGTTAAACATGCTAAGATGGAATACAGTAAAGTCTTATGAATGTAACCGTATCACACGCATATATAATCCCCATTATATATCGAAACAAGCATAAGTTACAATACTGTCTGTATCGTTCCCAAAATAAAATAATACATATCAAATAAACTAATATATACAACTAAAGCCAAATCGCTAGCAAATCTTACACCTATCCCTCTAGTGTGAGATTCATGAGCTGCTTGCGGCAACGACTTATTGAATGGATCAGCCAAGTTTCCATTCGATGCTACTCTGCTAATGATGATTTCACCACTTTCAATAACATCCCGTATAAAGTGGTATTTGCGCGAAATGTGTCTTGTCCTATTGTGAGCTCTTGGTTCCTTTGCCAAAGCCACTGCACCCTCATTGTCACAAAAAATCTCAATAGAGTCAGCGATGTTTGGAACCACTTGTAGATCTTGGATGAATTTCTTCATCCACACGGCTTCCTTTGCGGCTTCACTTGCCGCAATGTACTCCGATTCGGTAGTCGAATCAGCCACCGTGTCTTGATTGAGATCGGTAGTCATCCCTGTCAGTTTGGAAGCTAGCATCCGAGTAACCGTTTACTCTCAGCTCTCTTCTTCCCCACCATATACCAAGAACATCTCTTTTGTACGTCACAGATATTTGTTAATGTTCTTTACTGCCCTCCAATGAGGCTCTCCTGGGTTCGCTTGATATCTGCTAGTCATGCTTAAAGCACATGACACATTAGGATGAGTACACAACATGGCGTACATAATCGAGCCCACAGCCGAAGCATATGGTACTTGCTTCATTACTTCTATCTCCTTCTGGAGGTAGGACGTTGAGTTTTACTCAAGGTCAAACCATGCATCATAGTGAGGTTTCCTTTCTTGGATTCCTCCATTTTAAACCGTCTCACGACCTTTTCTATGAATGCACTTTGAGAAAGCCCTAGCATCCTTCTAGATCTATCTCTATAGATCTTTATTCCCAGAATACAGCTCGCATCGCCTAGGTCCTTCATTGAAAAGCAATTCCCTAGCCAAGCTTTGTCACTCCTTAGGCTTGGGATATGATTTCCAATGAGTAGAATATCATCTACATATAGAACCAAGTAGACTATAGTGCTCCCACTAGCCCTGACATACACGCAAGGTTCATCTTTACTCTTTGAAAATACAAACTCTTTGATTTTCTCATCAAAGCAAATATTCCAGCTTCGAGATGCTTGCTTAAGTCCATAAATGGACTTAATAAGCTTACAAACCTTGTTTGGATACTTTGGATGTTCAAAACTGTCAGGCTGTCTCATATACACCTCTTCATGAAGCTTCCCATTAAGGAAGGTGGTTTTTACATCCATTTTCCAAATTTCATAATCATGAAATGCAGCTATGGCAAGTAGTATCCGGATTGACTTCAACATGGCCACTGGGGAGAAGGTTTCATCATAATCAATTCCTTGAGTCTGAGTGAAACCCTTTGCCACCAGTCGGGCTTTGAAGATTTCCAACGTTCCATCTGTTGGGATTTCAAGAGCACGCAACGGAAGCGAGAACAACATAAAACATGCATGCAAGTGTTAAAAACTATGAAATCCCAAGCATGGATCTACTCTATGTAACAAATAGCAACTAAACAAGAAGGAAATGGAGTTATACCAGCTCCTTAGCTCCAGCAAAGTCCTTGTTGTTGGCTGAACTTGGTGGTAAAAGCAAGAACCTCCTTCTTCTTGTCCTTCTTCGAAATCACACCCCGGGAATGAGTCCAACAACAAGTGCTAGCAAGCTTGCACAAGAACTTCACTGGAATTCTCACACAAGGACAGCAAATAGACTACTGGAACTCGAAATTTCTTGCTCACTAAATCACCAACACTAGGTATTAAGTGAGAGAGAGATATGTGGGTTATGGTGAAAGAGAGAAAATTTGGCCAAGAGAGCAAATTTGTTCCAGCAACCAAGCCTTATATAGACTTCTGGAATGCCACTTAAGCTCCACAAAACCGGCCAAGATTATTCTAGACTCTCACCTCAATTGGCTGCAAGTGGAGGTCGATATGACATAAGGCCCATGCATGGTTAGCGGCGCTAACCAAGAGTTAGCGGCGCTAACCATAACCCGCTAGCGACGCTAACGCGGCCTGACTTCGATATGACATAAAGCACATGTAGCCTTAGCGGCGCTAACCTCTAACAGTTAGCGGCGCTAATTCGTTATAGTTAGCGGCGCTAACGTGGCCTGCATTGCCAACTTCCACTTTTGCCATCTTTGATCCCTCAACTTTATTTGCTGTCATGTTAGACCCCGGTGTGTGACCCTTATAGGCTCATACATCATCAGCAGTGCTTTAAGGCGTACATATATTATCGGGCAGATTCTAACAAACTCCCACTTGCACATAATATACTGTACCCAGGCAAGCACAGACAAAGAGCGGCCTCTAGCAAAGCATCAATGCCCCCAAGTCTGTATGAGTTCTGAATACCTGCAGAAAACCATCATACTCAAAGTAGTGGTCCTAGATAAGTGATCTTAGACATCCTTTTGTTCGCGATATCCTTGTGAACACGAGACATGGATTGATAAATGTCAATCTCCAGATCGTTCACGATTATGTTTCTCGATCTTGATTGGTGGTGACCAAAAGGTAAGGACATATCTGATTCTCAATCAATAGTCCTTGTGCATGGCCATGCAATATTTTGGCGTCAGCTCTCAATCATCGAGGGGCCCAGGGATATCTTTCATACAGGAGGAACAAATCCCTTTGACTGCATAATCCCATACCATACCTCTTGACTTACCTAATCATTCCCTTTATCACAGCCATTTACGAACTGCTTTTGAAAATGGCTAAAGCAAGTAAGAACTATGATATAGCGATTCATACATCTCGGGTCTGAGGATGTAAGATTTTATCATCCCAAGTTACTGGTGACTATAATCCATGAAGTATACTTGGGTGTGGGTCTTCCAGTCACTTGAAACTCCTTTCAAGCACAGGTTACTGTTGCGTTTCATGCATTCAATCCTGAATTAATGCATAACCAACACCTAACCTCAGCCTTATTTCAAACTTCCTTCCCATGAAGAATGACTGACTGTGGAAATTTAGAATGTATAGACATTCTGGGAAGTGGTTAAACATGCTAAGATGGAACACAGTAAAGTCTTATGAATGTAACCGAATCACTCGCATATCGAAACAAGCATAATTACAATACTGTCTGTATCGTTCCTAAAATAAATTAAAACATATCAAATAAACTAATATATATATATAACTCAAGCCAAATCGCTAGCAAATCTTACACCTATCCCTCTAGTGTGAGATTCATGAGCTGCTTGCGGTAACGGCTTAGTGAATGGATCTGCCAAGTTTCCATTCGATGCTACTCTGCTAATGATGACTTCACCACTTTCAATTACATCCCGAATAAAGTGGTATTTTCGCGAAATGTGTCTTGTCCTCTTGTGAGCTCTTGGTTCCTTTGCCAAAGCCACCGCACCCTCATTGTCACAAAAGATCTCAATCGGGTCAGCGATGCTTGGAACCACTTGTAGATCTTGGATGAATTTCTTCATCCACACGGCTTCTTTTGCTGCTTTACTAGCCGCAATGTACTCCGATTCGGTAGTCGAATCAGCCACCGTGTCTTTTTTTGAGCTCCTCCAGCTGACAGCACCACCATTTAACAGGAACACAAACCCCGATTGAGATCGGCAGTCATCCCTGTCAGTTTGGAAGCTAGCGTCCGAGTAACCCTTTACTCTCAGCTCTTCTTCCCCACCATATACCAAGAACATCTCTTTCGTACGTCTCAAGTACTTAAGAATGTTCTTCACTGCCCTCCAGTGAGGTTCTCCTGGGTTCGCCTGATATCTACTAGTCATGCTTAAAGCACATGACACATCAGGACGAGTGCATAGCATGGCGTACATGATCGAGCCCACAGCCGAAGCATATGGTACTCGCTTCATTACTTCTATCTCCTCCTTGGAGGTAGGACATTGAGTTTTACTCAAAGTCAAACCATGCAACATAGGGAGGTTTCCTTTCTTGGATTCCTCCATCTTAAAGCGTCTCACGACCTTTTCTATGTATGCACTTTGAGAAAGCCCTAACAGCCTTCTCGATCTATCTCTATAGATCTTTATACCCAGAATACAGCTCGCATCGCCTAGGTCCTTCATTGAAAAGCAATTCCCTAGCCAAGCTTTGACACTCCTTAAGCTTGGGATATGATTTCCAATAAGTAGAATATCATCTACATACAGAACCAAGAAGACTATGGTGCTCCCACTAGCCCTGACATATACGCAAGGTTCATCTTTACTCTTTAAAAAACCAAACTCTTAGATTTTCTCATCAAAGCAAAGATTCCAGCTTCGAGATGCTTGCTTAAGTCCATAAATGGACTTCATAAGCTTACAAACCTTGTTCGGATACTTTGGATGTTCAAAACTGTCAGGCTGTCTCATATACACCTCTTCATTAAGCTTCCCGTTAAGGAAGGCGGTCTTTACATCCATTTGCCAAATTTCATAATCATGAAACGCAGCAATGGCAAGTAGTATCCTGATTGACTTCAACATGGCCACTGGGGAGAAAGTTTCATCATAATCAATCCCTTGAGTTTGAGTGAAACCCTTTGCCACCAGTCGGGCTTTGAAGATATCCAACGTTCCATCTATACCGGGTTTCTTCTTAAAAACCCATTTACATCCGACGGGTTTAATCCCTGGTGTAGGATCAACCAGTTCCCAAACCTGGTTATCCGACATGGATTGCATCTCGCTCTCCATTGCCTTCCTCCATTGAGCAGACTCAAGGCCTGCCATGGCTTCCTTGTAGCTGGTGGGATCATCATGATCCACCAATAACTCATTGCCCTCAGATATGAGAAACCCATATCTCTCTGGCTCAAAACGAGTTCTACTAGAACGCCTAGGAGTAGAAGTAGCAAGAGTGTCAGGTACCGCAACATTATCTTGCTCGGTATTTTGGCTAGTGCCAACCTTAAGTCCTTTATCGGCCGACCCTTGATCTTCCTCAAGGTCAACTTCCTTACTGCCGTGTTTGGATAGCAACTCTCTTTCAAGGAAGAATGCCCTTCGAGCAACAAATACCTTGTTCTCTGAAGGTTTATAAAATAAATATCCAACACCGTTAGGAGGATAACCGATAAAATAACACCTCTCCGAACGAGGTTCAAGTTAGTCTTCAGCCTCACGTCTCACGTAGGCTTGACAACCCCAAACTCATAAATATGAAAGTGTCGGCTTCTTACCATGCCACATTTCATAAGGTGTTTTATCGACTTTCTTGGTTGGTGCGAGGTTAAGGATTCTTACCGCAGTTTCTAAGGCATATCCCCAGAAACCAATAGGTACCTCCGCTCGACACATCATAGACCTTACCATATCAAGCAAAGTCCGGTTCCTCCTCTCAGCGACCCCATTTAATTGTGGAGTCCTCGGAGGTGTTAATTGTGAAACAATTCCACAATTTTTAAGATGATCGACGAATTCGGTACTAAGATACTCTCCACCTCTATCAGACCGGAGTATCTTTATAGTCTTGCCCAACTGATTCTGAACTTCGTTTTGGAATGTCTTGAACACCTCAAAGGTTTTATTCTTGTGTTTAACAAGATAGACATACCCGTACCTGCTATAATCATCTATAAAGGTTACGAAGTATCTTGAATTATTCCTTGTGACATGCTTGAAAGGTCCACATACATCCGTATGGATTATGTCTAAAAGGTCCTTTCCCCTCTCACTTGTTCCCGTGAAGGGTGCTTTTGTCATTTTGCCCAATAAGCAAGATTCGCATACTTCATTTGATCCTTGATCAAATGATTCCAAGATCCCATCCACTTGGAGCTTGGTGATACGAGTCTTGTTTATATGGCCAAGACGACTATGCCACATGGAATATTTATCCAAACCATTTTTGGAGTCAGAATCAATATTCATGATAGATTTTCTTGATTCAATGTATGCATTTGCCTCATATATGCCATGACATGGTATAGCTTTAAAATAAACAATTTCATTTTTAAGGCAAATGAATGTACCACTTACAAATTTAAAATCAAAACCATCGTCATACAACTTGTGAAAAGAAATAATGTTTCTAGCCACATTGGGCGAATAGCATACATCCTTTAACAAAATAGAAAAACCGGTCTTGAATGAAAGCTCCAAGTCACCTTTAGCTTCCACAGGGACAACTTCCGAGTTTCCCATGACAAGATCCAGTTCACCACGCTCCAAGCTCCTACTTTCCCTTAGCACCTGCACCATATTACATATGTGAGTGCCACAGCCAGTATCCAATACCCAGCCTTTAGAAGTAGAAGTATGGTGGAGTTCTATCATGAACGTACCTGACATATCCGGACCCGATATGCTCATTGCCTTGAGCTTGTTGAGTCCCTCCAGGTACTTTGGGCAGGTACGGTGGTAATGGCCCTTGCCCCCGCAGAAAAAGCACTCCGCATCCTCCGGAGCCTTGGCTTGGGGAAGTTTCCCCTTGCCCTTGCCCTCGGAGGCCGGGTTAGGCTTGGCCCCGCCAACCTTTCCCTTACCCTTCCTTTTAGAGGAAGAGGCGGCCTTCTTCTTCGTGATGCGGCCTTCCCGGATGGCGAGAACATGAGAGGTGGAGGAGGATGGCTTGTTCTTGGTCATGCTAGACTCAGCAGTCTTCAACATACCATGAAGTTCCATCAAGGTCTTATCCATGCTGTGCATATGATAACTCATAACGAATTGATCGTATGCACCGGGCAGGGATTGGAGGATTAAATCAACCGCCATGTCCCTCCCTATGGTAAAACCTAATTTCTCCATGCGCTCGATGTTTGCTTTCATACGCAACACATACGCGCTCACGTTCCCACCCTCTTGCATCTTGCAAGCAAGGGTTGTCATGAGGCACTCGTACCTCTCTTGCCTCGCCTGCTGCTGGAACATGTCCTTTAGCTGCACGAGCAAGTCGTAAGCACTAAGATGATCCATTTGCTTTTGCAAAATCTTGGTTCATCGTGCTCAACATGAGGCACCTGACTTCCTCAGTCTCCTTGAGGCGCTTTTCATACGCCTCACGGACGGCCCTTGTTGCACCAGCAGGAGGTGCCTCGGGGAGGGGTTCCTCTATGGTATGCAACTTTCCTTCATAGCGTAAGACCAACCTCAGTTGTCTATGCCAATCCATGAAATTGCTACCATCGAGTTTTTCCTTTTCAAGGAAAACCCTAAGAGAAACGTTGGTGGTGGTGTTTGTTGCGCTTGTTGATGCCATTTAAAATTTGCAAAGTAGATATTAGTTATTATGATATTTTATCTTGTTTAATAATTTACCCAATAAGAATTAGTTAAACAAGGCTAAGAACCGTATTTCATCCTACCATGTGACGGGGTTACCGCGGATCACATGATAAAACTATTTAGGTCGGCAACCATTTTGCCAATTGCAATCTCCATCGCAATCCTTAGCACATCCGGGATCCTACGACATCCAATGGTCGTTTGGCATGTTTGATCCCTTCTTGCACCATTTTAAGTCTTGAAATTTTGGTTAACTCGTGCTAAGCTAAACAATCAACCAAGATTTCAAACCTAAAATTGCAAATCATCCGTCAAGACATACGGTAACAAATCCACCAAAATTGGCTCGTGCTATGCTCGACAACCAAAGTTGTGAATTCGCCACACTCACCTTCCACACAGTTTCATGAGAAATGGCTCGTGCTAAGCTCGACAACCAAGTCCCATAAAACTAGATTTGGGTGGTATCGACTTACGGATGGTGCATGATTTACGTTTTGTGGAAAAACGGGCCTTTTGTTTCCGGTTTGGTTTTGATTAACTTATTAGTGACAAATCCTATTTTCACTAGGTGGGTTAATCAATGTATGTGATCGCGCGCGAGAGGAAACCAATTTTATCAAAACTCTTGTGATTTTATTTATTTTATCAAAAAAATTTCTAGCATGCGAAACCTACAATCCATGCATAGAATAATAAAATCACATCACACGCAAAATACAACATAGTCGGTAATTCTTGCCATAAAACCTATGTGTTCCTCCCGTGAGCCAAAACGGGAAGAACTCGGTCAAACTAAGGGACAAAACAAACTTGACGCGAGCTCCCACTAGAACGACCATCGCCATCGGATTTCTTTGGCTTCTAAGGGCACCATGCTCCATCTTGTTTTGCCTCCTCTTGTGTCTTCATCTCTCCATCATACAATACATAATACAATAGAAAACAAATGGCATACAAGCCACATAATTTTCCTATTTATCTAATACTTGTACATGGATGAATGAAATGGCATGCAAGCCACAAATTATTACAATCAAACTGAATTTAATAAATTTACAGCCCCAAATGTGGATCAAAACCACCAAATTGCATGCACAACACAAAACAACCAAATGGGCCAAGGCAAGATTACCAACTCATGTTAACACATACAACCAAACAAATCATGCTACTACTGGAACAACATGAAAAACATCTTTGGAATAAAATTCCAGAAGGTACAAGTGCTAAAAATCCCGAGACCTAAGCTGTTTTATTCAAGATTTTCAAAAACAAATTTCCAGTGGCGTTAGCGCCGCTAACCCTAACGGCAGAATACAAACACTTTGATTTCGGGTTTTTCAAGCCACCAAGTGCTATTCTAACATAGAGGTGGCTCTGATACCACTGTTGGGATTTCAAGAACACGCAACGGAAGCGAGAACAACATAAAACATGCATGCAAGTGTTAAAAACAATGAAATCCCAAGCATGGATCTACTCTATGTAACAAATAGCAACTAAACAAGGAAAGGGAGTTATACCAGCTCCTTAGCTCCAGCAAAGTCCTTGTTGTTGGCTGAACTTGGTGGTAAAAGCAAGAACCTCCTTCTTCTTGTCCTTCTTCGAAATCACACCCCGGGAATGAGTCCAACAACAAGTGCTAGCAAGCTTGCACAAGAACTTCACTGGAATTCTCACACAAGGACAGCAAATAGACTACTGGAACTCGAAATTTCTTGCTCACTAAATCACCAACACTAGGTATTAAGTGAGAGAGAGATATGTGGGTT
This sequence comes from Pulicaria dysenterica, assembly GCA_947179395.2. Lineage (NCBI taxonomy): Eukaryota > Viridiplantae > Streptophyta > Magnoliopsida > Asterales > Asteraceae > Pulicaria > Pulicaria dysenterica. Next base: position 61,035,033 of record OX359289.1, on the reverse strand, counting down.
ATGGTGGAAGAGAGAAAATTTGGCCAAGAGAGCAAATTTGTTCCAGCAACCAAGCCTTATATAGACTTCTGGAATGCCACTTAAGCTCCCCAAAACCGGCCAAGATTATTCTAGACCCTCACCTCAATTGGCTGCAAGTGGAGGTCGATATGACATAAGGCCCATGCATGGTTAGCGGCGCTAACCAAGAGTTAGCGGCGCTAACCTTAACCCGCTAGCGACGCTAACGCGGCCTGACTTCGATATGACATAAAGCACATGCAGCCTTAGCGGCGCTAACCTCTAATAGTTAGCGGCGCTAATTCGTTATAGTTAGCGGCGCTAACGTGGCCTGCATTGCCAACTTCCACTTTTGCCATCTTTGATCCCTCAACTTTATTTGCTGTCATGTTAGACCCCGGTGTGTGACCCTTATAGGCTCATACATCATCAGCAGTGCTTTAAGGCGTACATATATTATCGGGCAGATTCTAACACCATCTATGCCGTGTTTCTTCTTAAAAACCCATTTACACCCAACGGGTTTTATCCCTGGTGTAGGATCAACCAGTTCCCAAACCTGGTTATCTGACATAGATTGCATCTCGCTCTCCATCGCCTTTCTCCACTGAGCAGACTCAGGACCTACCATCGCTTCCTTGTAGTTGGTGGGTTCATCATGATCCACCAATAACTCGCTGCCCTCAGATATGAGAAACCCATATCTCTCTGGCTCAACACCTGTCCTACTGGAACGCCTAGGAGTAGACGTTGGTAGAGTATCAAGTACCGCAGTATCATCTTGCTCGGTATTTTGGCTAGTGCCAACCTCAAGTCCTTTATCAGCCGACCCTTGATCTTCCTTAAGATCAACTTCCTTACTTCCATGTTGGGATAGCAACTGCGTTTCAAGGAAGAATGCCCTTCGAGCAACAAATACCTTGTTCTCTGAAGGTTTATAAAATAAATATCCAACACCGTTAGGAGGATATCCGATAAAATAACAACTCTCTAAACGAGGTTCAAGTTTGTCTTCAGCCTCACGTCTTACGTAGGCTTGACAACCCCAAACTCGTAGGTATGAAAGTGTCGGCTTCTGACTATCCACATTTCATAAGGTGTTTTAGCAACTTTCTTGGTTGGTGCGAGGTTAAGGATTCTTACCGCAGTTTCTAAGGCATATCCCCATAAACTAATAGGTACCTCTGTCCGACTCATCATAGAACTTATCATATCAAGTAAAGTCCGGTTTCTCCTCTCAGCGACCCCATTTAATTGTGGAGTCCTTGGAGGTGTTATTTGTGAAATAATTCCACAATTTTTAAGATGATCGACAAACTCGGTACTAAGATACTCTCCACCTCTATCAGACCGGAGTATCTTTATAGTCTTGCCCAACTGAGTCTGAACTTCGTTTTGGAATGTCTTGAACACCTAAAAGGTTTCATTCTTGTGTTTAAGAAGATAAACATACCCGTACCTACTATAATCATCTATAAAGGTTACGAAGTATCTTGAATTATTCCTTGTGACATGCTTGAAAGGTCCACATACATCCGTATGGATTATGTCTAAAAGGTCCTTTCCCCTCTCACTTGTTCCCGTGAAGGGTGCTTTTGTCATTTTGCCCAATAAGCAAGATTCGCATACTTCAATTGATCCTTGATCAAATGATTCCAAGTTCCCATCCGCTTGGCGCTTGGTGATATGAGTCTTGTTTATATGGCCAAGACGACTATGCCACATGCAATATTTATCCAAACCATTTTTGGAGTAAGAATCAATGTTCATGATAGATTTTCTTGATTCAACGTATGCATTTGCCTCATATATGCCATGACATGGTAGAGCTTTAAAATAAACAACTTCATTTTTAAAGCATATGATTGTACCATTTACAAATCTAAAATCAAAACCATCGTCATACAATTTGTGAAAAGAAATAATGTTTCTAGCCACATTGGGCGAATAGCATACATCCTTTAACAAAATAGAAAAACCGGTCTTGAATGAAAGCTCCAAGTCTCCTTTTGCTTCCACTGGGACAACCTCCGAGTTTCCCATGACAAGATCTAGTTCTCCCCGCTCCAAGCTCCTACTTTCCCTTAGCACCTGCACCATATTACATATGTGAGTGCCACAGCCAGTATCCAATACCCAGCCTTTAGAAGTAGAAGTATGGTGGAGTTCTATCATGAACGTACCTGACGTATCCAGACCCGAAATGCTCATTGCCTTGAGCTTGTTGAGTCTCTCCAGGTACTTAGGGCAGCTACGGTGGTAATGGCCCTTGCCCCCGCAGAAGAAACACTACGCATCCTCCGGAGCCTTGGCTTGGGGAACTTTCCCCTTGCCCTTGCCCTCAGAGGCCGGGTTAGGCTTAGCCGCGCCAACCTTTCCCTTACCATTCCTCTTATTGGAAGGGGTGGCCTTCTTCTTTGTGATCTGGCCTTCCCGGATAGCGAGAACTTGAGAAGTGGAGGAGTATGGCTTGTTCTTGGTCATGCTAGACTCAGCGGTCTTCAATATACCATGAAGTTCCATCAAGGTCTTGTCCATGTTGTGCATATGATAACTCATAACGAATTGGTCATATGCACCGGGCAGGGATTGGAGGATTAAATCAACCGCCATCTCCCTCCCTATGGTAAAACCCAACTTCTCCATGCGCTCGATGTTTGCTTTCATCCGCAACACATGCGCACTCACATTCCCTCCTTCTTGCATCTTGCAAGCAAGGGTTGTCTTGAGGCACTCGTACCTTTCCTGCCTCGCCTGCTGTTGAAACATGTCCTTCAGCGGCACGAGCAGGTCGTAAGCACTCAGATGATCCATTTGCTTTTGCAAATCTTGGTTCATCGTGCTCAACATAAGGCACGTGACTTCCTCAGTTTCCTTGAGGTGTTTTTCATGCGCCTCACGGATGGCCCTTGTTGCACCAGCAGGAGGTGCCTCGGGGAGGGGTTCCTCTATGGTATGCAATTTCCCTTCATACCGCAAGACCAACCTCAGTTGTCTATGCCAGTCCATGAAATTGCTACCGTCGAGTTTCTCCTTTTCAAGGAAAACCTGAAGAGAAACGTTGGTGGTGGTGTTTGTTGCGCTTGTTGATGCCATCTAAAATATTGCAAAGTAGATATTAGTTAGTTTGATATTTTATCTTGTTAAATAATTTACCCATAAAGAATTAACTTAACAAGGCTAAGAACCGTATTTCATCCTACCATGTGACGAGGTTACCGCGGATCACATGATAAAACTATTTAAGTCGGCAACCATTTTGCCAATTGCAATCCTTAGCACATGTGGGATCCTACGACATCCAATGGTCTTTTGGCATGTTTAATCCCTTCTAGCACCAATTTTAAGTCTTGAAATTTTGGTTAACTCGTGCTAAGCTCGACAACTAACCAAGATTTCAAAACTAAAATTGAAAATCGTCCGTCAAGACATACGGTAACAAATTCACCAAAGTTGGCTCGTGCTAAGCTCAACAACCAAAATTGTGAATTCGCCACACTCACCTTCCACACAGTTTCATGAGAATTGGCTCGTGCTAAGCTCGACAACCAAAACCCATAAGACTAGATTCGGGTGGTATCGACTTACGGATGGTGCATGATTTACTTTTTGTGGAAAAACGGGCTTTTGTTTCCGGTTTGGTTTTAATTAACTTGTTAGTGACAAATCCTATTTTCACTAGGTGGGTTAATCAATGTATGTGATTGCGTGCGAGAGGAAACCATTTTTATCAAAACTCTTGTGATTTTATTAATTTTATCAAAAATTATCTAGCATGTGAAACCTACAAATCCATGCATAGAATAATAAAATCACATCACATGCAATAACAATATAGTCGGTAACCCTTGCCAATAAACCTATGCGTTCCTCCCGTGAGCCAAAAACGGGAAGAACTTGGTCAACTATGGGACAAAGCAATCTTGATGAAAGCTCCCACTAGAACCACCATCTCCATTGGACTTCATTGGCTTCTAAGGGCATCAAACTCCATCTTGTTTTGCCTCCTTCTTGTGTCCTCATCCCTCCATCATACAAATTACATACAATAGAAAATAAATGGCATACAAGCCACATAATTTTCCTATTTATCTAATTACATGTACATGGATGAATGAAAGGGCATGCAAGCCACAAATTTATTACAAACAAAATGATATTAATCAATTTACATCCATCAAATGTGGTTAAAACCACCAAATACATGAATCACACAAATCAACCATAAGGCCAAGGAAAGGTTACCAACTTGTTGGGAAAATCATCTCATCAGTTTGAATTTGATGAGAAAAAGTTGAGTTTGTAAGATGAGTTCTACATATAACTTAAACAGAATTATGATGCTTAGTCAGACTGAACACTTAGAGTGATTCAGACTGAGTATAAGCTGAATATAAGCTGAGCATATGTTGATCAGTTTATATTATACCTTAGCTTGTTTATTAATATGTTTAATAATCTGTGTATGTCACATAAGGTATATATCGAGTAATCAGCTTGATGTGTTTCAAGCTGAGTGACTCAGCTCCAAAGCAGAGTCAGCTTGACAGAGTTGCTAAATATGTTTTAGTCAACTAAGTTAGACTTCTAAGGATGAGTTTACCAATGTACATGTTAGTTCATGTATGAATTCAGATTTGTTCTCGAAGAACTCAGCTTGATGAGTTTCAAGCTGAGTAACTCAGTCCAAGTGAAGAAGTCAGTTTAAAGATAATTTAAATATGTTTTAAATTTATCTTTATCTCTCTCTCTCTATCTACGGCGTGGATAAGAAGACTCCAGAATCAAGATTGAAGATTGAAGACTCAAGATAAGAAGATTCAAGATTCAAGATTCCGGTTTATCCGAAAGTTAGTTAGCGAATTAGGCTAAGTCAAGTTTGTTAGGAACCGTAGCAACAGGATTATAAATACTTATCTCCTGATAAGTTTAGAGGTACGACTTTGATTCGATTACAACTAAGTTTTGCAGAGCCAACCCTCACCTCATCGTATGTGTTACGAGTCTTGATTCAGTATCAAGATTTAATCACAGATTGCCAAAGAAGTTCATGTGTACGAATTAATCACATCAGTTGTGATATTGGTAAGTAATCATGTGTTGAATCAATCTGTGTAAATCATGTTTAGAGAGTCGCCGGTATCTATAATTATATGTTAATTATAGATATCTAAGTTTGATAGAATTGAGAGATTTATATTAGGTGATTATATATCAAGAGTTGCTTACTTGATAGTCATTGTAATCATCTTCTTATTCAAAGCATTGTAATCATCTTCTGATTAATAAATGCATTTGATTGATTGTGGTTTGATTTACTGTGTGTGACACTTTTCTTAGATTTGTTTAATTTCCGCAGAAACTGTATTCAACCCCCCTTCTACACACTGTTGCTTGTTGTTACTCTCTCATACAAGGGACCAACAATTGGTATCAGAGCATGCTGAATGATTTCATCAGTTGAATAGTTCAAGATTCTGAGAAAGATTGAAATGTCGACAAGCAATACTCCATCAAACTTTCCTCAAATCTCTGCTAAAGGATGTCCCATATTTGATGGATCTGACTATCCAATGTGGAAGTTCAGAGCCATGCTCTTCCTAAAGTCCATTGACAACCGTATGTCGGAAGTCATCACAAAAGGACCAATAATCCCCAAGATTCCCTCTACTGTCAGTGATACGTCTCCTGGCAAATCTGAGAAGGAAACAAGAAAGATTGTTGCATCCTGGACTGATGAAGATTGGAAACTCTTCAATCTAGATGACAAGACAAAGAGTGTTCTAGCGAATTCCCTAACTAATGAAATCCTGCGCACTGTTATTGGGTGTCAAACCGCAAAGGATATCTGGGATACGCTGAGTGTCACTTATGAGGGCACAAATCTGGTCAAGCAGCAAAAGAAGAATCACTTGAATAGATCGTATGAAAACTTCTTTTCAAAGAAGAATGAAACATTGGAAAATTTGTTCACAAGGTTTCACTGCTTGATAAATGACCTACTAAGTGTGGGTGTACGAAGAGATGAAGCTGAGCTCGTGCTGAAATTTCTGGATGTGTTACCAGAAAGGTTCAATAAAGTAACCACTGCACCAAGGGCTGGAGGAACATTACACATGTATAACCTACAGTCCATCTATGGGTTCTTGTTGAATCATGAACAGATCATAGAACACAAAAGAGCTTCTCAACAACAACTAAAATAATCTTTGGACAAATCAGAAGTTGCATTAGTTGCACAGAAGAAGAAGAAAGGTTCAAAAGCTATGGTTGTTGAATCTGAGACTGAGTCAGAATCTCAAGCTGACCACTCAGACTCAGACTCAAGTGATACTCATGATGTTCAGACCATCACTGAGCAAATGGCCATGTTAGCCAGACGTTTTAGAAAAGCTCAAAGGGGAAGAGGAAGAACTGACAGGGGCAAAGGGAAGAGTTCCTTTGATCCCAAGAATGTTGTGTGCTTCAACTGTCAGAAAAGGGACATATAGTTGCTGAGTGCAGATCTAAGAAGGTAGAATCAACATCTGTTGTTGATAAGAATGCATATAGATTTGATAAGTACAAGAAGAAGTACACTCAGCTCAAGAAATCAAAGCCTGAAGACAAACCCAGTGGAAAAGGTTTATATGCTGAAACCTGGGATACAGAATCATCCATCTCAGATGATAATGTATGTCTAATGGCTCAAGAAGATGAAGAGCTAGAATTGGATGAGGTTGATTATGGTCAGTCCGAATCAATCTTTGAAGCTAACATGGAGGAAGCTGAGGAAAACAGCAAAATGAGTGATTGGGATCCTGTTTCATGCACAAGGTCAGTAACTTCTACTCTTATACAGATGAGGAGAAAGTTCTTGCTTTTGATTATTTGCTAAATGATTTCAAGACCATCCTTAAGTCTCAGACTGACCTCAAAGCTAAAATTGCAAAACTGAAGGACGAGATTAAGGAAAATAAATCTCTCATTGATGTTGGTAAGAAAGAACAGTGTGACCTTGAATGTCAGAGGCACATTAATAAACTTCTTAGTGAAGAACTTCAGGAAGCAAAAGACAAAGCTGATCAACTTCAAAAGATCACTGAGTCTTGGTGTAAATCATCAAAGCTAGCTGAACAGTGCTTAAACCAACAGATACCTAAACAGGTTAAGGCTATACTTGGAGGTGACTATCAAACAGCAGCTTATGTAGCTGATGATGAGATAGCAAGTACAGATTCTGAGGAAGATAGACAACTAATTGAATCTCAGAAGTCAGCCTCAGAGAAACGACATGATCCAAGCCTAAAATTCAATATGTTTGTGAAGGCCAAAGATCATGGTAATGAGTGCTCAACATCCAAACAACATGGTAAGTCTGTGTTGGACAGATTAGGCACTCAACCTATTCAAAGAACTTCAGTCATAGAAAGGCTTAATCCAAATCCTTTCAACAGACAAAATTTTCTATCTGGCTCGGAGAGAATTTATAAGAACAGGAAGACCACTGTAAGTCAAAGGTAAAATCACAACAATGGTAAGTCTAAAGTTGTTGATCTTGGTAAGTCTAAGAAGATCAACAGTGGTAAGTCCAAACCTATTGAAACTGGTCAGTCCAGTAAGCATGACAAAGGTAAGTCCAAAGTCATGCAGAAGAAGGTTGTTAGTCAATCTTCTCAGGTTAACAAACAGAGACCTGACAAAGGTAAGTCCAAAGTCAGTGATCACCAGGTGAATCCGCTTACAAAGAAAGTTAAGAAGTTATCCACCACATACAATCCTAAAACTGAAAGTAAATTCTCACAAGTATTGTAAGACACTCTACCTCCTGTCATCATTGGAAGAAGGAGATGCTACAAATGCAGAAGTAGAGGTCATGAGGCTAAGGACTGTGATGCTGAAATCTCAAGGCCTGAGCAAGAACAAACTGATCAGCCTATATAGGATTCAGTTCCTGCTCAAGCTGAGCAGTTAGTTCAACAAGATGAAGCTGCTAAGTGCTCCTCATCTGAACCCACCAAGAAGTGGGTTCCCAAGCAAAACTAATGTGTTTAGTTTTTATATCATGTGCAGGGTTCAAGTAAATGGTACTTGGATAGTGGATGTTCAAGGCACAGGACCGGATGGAAAGGACTTCTCAGTGATTTCCAGGAAGATGAAGGTCCTAAAGTAACATTTGGTGACAACTCCCATGGAAGAACCAAAGGCTATGGGAAGATGCAAGCTGGTAAAGTCACTTTTCAGAGAGTTGCATATGTCAAAGGCCTCAAACACAACCTGATTAGTATCAGTCAATTGTGTGATTAGGACAATGTTGTTACTTTTAGGAAGAAAGCAGGAACAATTTATAATGCTAAGGGAAAGCCTGTATTAATAGCTAAAAGAGAAAGAGATGTGTATCTACTTGATCTTAATTCTGCTGATCCCAATAATGAAACCTGCTTGTATTCCATTCTGTTCCTGAGCTGAGTTGGTTATGGCATAAACATTTGTCTCATTTGAACTTTAAAAATATAAATATGTTGTCCAATAAAGAGTTAGTCTCTGGATTACCAAAAATCACATTTGTCAAAGACAAATTGTGTTTAGCTTGTGAACAAGGGAAACACCATAAAGGGTCCTTTAAATCAAAGCAAAATTTTTCAATAACAGACCCATTGCATATGTTGCATATGGATCTGTTTGGACCCATAAGTACTCCAAGCCTAAGTGGCAAGAAGTACATTCTGGTGATAGTAGATGAGTTCTCACGATTCACCTGGGTAATATTCCTAAAAGCCAAAAGTGAGGCTGCCCTGGAGATAATAAGTTTCATCAAAAGGGAAGAGTTACAGAAAGGTTTATCTGTAAAGCAACTAAGAATTGATCATGGGACTGAGTTCAGGAACTCAACCATTGAAAGCTTCTATGAACAAAAAGGAATATTAAAAAATTTCTCATCTGTCAGAACTCCACAACAAAATGGAGTTGCTGAAAGGAGAAATAGAACCCTAATTGAGGCTGCAAGGACAACGCTATGTGAGGCAGGATTGAAACTCTATTTCTAGGATGAAGCTGTTAGTACAGCCTGCTATACTCATAATAGGTCAATCATTGTCAAAATACATGGAAAGACTTCATATGAAATGTATAAGTCTAGAAAGCCCAATATAGGTTATTTCCATATCTTTGGTTCAAAATGTTGTGTGCTGAATCAAAGAGATCAGCTCCATAAGTTGGAACCCAAAGCTGATCCTGGAATATTTGTTGGTTATTCCTCAATCTCCAAATCATACAGAATATATAACTCCAGGAGAAAGGCCATTGAAGAATAAATTCATGTTTCATTTGATGAAGACAGTATTGATCAAGCTGAGAAAAGTCAAGCTGACTCCGTTAGCCTGAGTGAGCTTGAAAGGCCAAGGGAAATCAACATGTCAAATCCTATGTATGTCATAGGAGATGATAGTGATGATGATGTGTGTTCATCAATGAAATCATCACAAGCTTCAAAGGTTTCTCAAGCTGAGAAAGATGATGAGTTCGTCAATCCTTTTGGAGCTGAAGTCACTCAGACTGAGAATCTTAGTGATAATCAGTTTGTTGAGAATGCTGCTGTTGAGACTAAGGAGATAAGTTCACCTCGAGGTTCTCAACATCACTCAGATTCAGAACTCGACTCTCCAACTACCACATTTAAATTCCTCAAAGATCAAATCATTGGAAATGTCCAAGAGAAAGTCATGACCAGATCTAAGGCTACAGCTAACTATGCTGCTCACTTTGGTTTTCTGTCTCAGATGGAACCAAAGAAGACTGAGGAAGCCTTAACAGATGAGGATTGGATTGATGCTATGCAAGAGGAATTAAATGAGTTTGAGAGGAATAAAGTCTGGACCCTTGTCCCTGCGCCCAAAGATCATACAATTATAGGCACTAAGTGGGTCTATAGAAATAAAATGGACAAGGATGGAGTGATAGTTAGGAACAAAGCCAGGCTGGTAGCACAAGGGTATAAGCAAGAGGAAGGAATCGATTATGTTGCTAGAATTGAAGCCATAAGGTTGTTCCTGGCTTATACAGCATATAAAGACTTCAAAGTCTATTAAATGGATGTGAAGAGTGCTTTCTTAAATGGAAAACTTCAGGAGGAAGTCTATGTGAAACAACCTCCTGGCTTTGTAAGTTCAAAGTTTCCACATCATGTCTATAAGTTGGACAAGGCTTTGTATGGTCTTAAACAAGCTCCAAGAGCTTCGTATGATACACTGTCCACTTATCTACTATCAATGGATTTCACCAGAGGTAGTATAGATAAGACACTCTTTATTAAAAAGAGCAAGGGACAGGTGATTCTCGTACAAATCTATGTGGATGATATTATTTTTGGTTCAACCAATGAATCTCTGTGTGAGTGGTTCTCCAAAATAATGTCACAAAAGTACAAGATGAGCATGATGGGTGAGATGACATATTTCCTGGGCCTACTAATTCAACAAAAGCCTGATGGAATTTTCATCAATCAAAGCAAATATGTTTTGGATTTAATAAAGAAATATGGTTTTGATTCAAGTTCAACCATGAAAACACCCATGTCACCAGCTGTCAAGCTGAGTAAAGACTCAGATGGTAAGTCTGTGTGTCAGTCTACCTATGGAGGAATGATAGGTTCATTACTCTATTTGACAGCTAGTAGACCTGATATCATGTTTTCTACATGTGTTTGTGCAAGATATCAGGCTGATTATAAAGAATCACATCTTCAAGCTGTGAAAATGATCTTTCGGTACCTTAAAGGTACACCAAATCTAGAACTTTGGTATCCAAAGGACTATGGATTTGAGTTAGTTGGTTTTTCTGATGCTGACTATGCTGGGTGCAAGTTAGATAGAAAATCAACCACTAGAGGATGTCAATTGCTTGGTGGTATTTTAGTAAGCTGGACTAGTAAGAAACAGAACTCAGTAGCTACGTCAACTGCTGAAGCTGAGTATGTTGCAGCAGGGAGCTGTTGTGCTCAAATCTTGTGGATGCAGCATCAGCTTCAGAACTTTGGGATGAGTTTCAAGAGAACTCCTATCTTCTGTGATACCAAAGTGCAATAGCCATCACTTACAATCCAGTATTTCACTCAAGAACCAAGCATATTCAAATTAGACATCACTTCATAAGGTACATCGTGGAAAAAGGTAAAGTTGACATTAAATTTATTTCCACTGATGACCAATTAGCAGATATCTTTACTAAGCCCCTTGATGAAAAGAGGTTTATGTATCTGCTAAGTGAATTGGGTATGCTCAACCCCTGGCTAAGTGTCTAGAATTTGAGTTCTCAGTTTGACAGAGACTAAGTGTCTTAAGCTTGGTGCACAGTTTATAAATAAGTTTTCCTAAACTGATCTATATGTCAAACTAAATAATGAGTTCACACATTTGGTCAGTTCCAAACATAATTCAACTACTCAGTGTGGTTGAAATGTTAGTTTGAGTTAGTCTCGAACAACATGACTAAGTGTCATTGAGTCTGAGCTATGTGCTTAACTCACACTGTGTGATTGGTTCACACGTTTGGTAAGTTCCAAACATAATTCAACTACTCAGTGTGGTTGAAATATTAGTTTGAGTTAGTCTCGAACAAAATGACTAAGTGTCATTGAGTCTGAGCTATGTGCTTAACTCACACTGTGTGATTGGTTCGCACGTTTGGTAAGTTCCAAACATATTTTACCTACTTAGTGTAGCTAAAATTACATGTTTAAGTCAGTCTTAAACATAAATGACTAAGTGTCATTGAGCCTGAGCTGTGTGCTCTACTCAAGATGAGTATCAATCTCAAGCTGAGTGCTCAACTCAAGCTAAGTGCTTGAATCAAACTGAGTGCTTGACTTAGACTGAGTAATATGTTTACTCAGCTTGGTGTGTCTAATCTATGAATTAATTACTAAGTGTTATTAATTTTTCTGTCCATACGTTTTGAATCAGTTTCAATTCGTATCGTATATCAATTGTGTATTGATATATTTATAAAGTGTTTATAATCTTATTATTTGTTAATATTATTATTTTACACTTATATCCGTTGGAGAATGATGTGGTTCTATCCTCTAACTGTTCCATCAAGCTGTAATTTTTCGGCGTAAAGGATAAAAAAGGGGAATTTCTAACGGTAACTTTTATCTCTCCTCGGAAAGGTATATATATCGATCATAGTCGAATTAGAGAAGTTACACTTTCAATCCAGACTTCTCACATACTAAAATACCTTTCACTTTCTTTGCTAAGTGCAAATTTATGTTCCATCGAATAAACCCTAAGTCGCTCAGTGTGCAATTAACGATCGCTCAGTGCGAGTTACAATTTTATTACTCTGTGTAATCTAAACATTCAACGATGGAAAGTACCACTCTTGTTCTAGGTGATCGGATGGTCAGAGGTGCTACTTTTAAGAACAATGGACTACCAGTGATTAAAATCAACAATCAACGGGCCTGTCTTGCGATTCCTCAGAGGAAACAAGGCAGAGGATATGAAATTTGGATTGATTATATCCGTAAATTCCCCCTGGCATTCGCCTTCTGTGGCGCATCACTCAACATTGTTCCCCAATACCTGTTGGAGTTCTGGTTTACATGCACCTTCAACCAGAACAGAGGAGAGATCATATGCACTGTTCGTAATGGAGATAGAACAGTGGTCCTCACGGTTCAACGGCTAAGGGAAGTTCTTCAACTTCCTGTTCAAGATGTGTTCGAACCAACCGTGACTAGACAAGTGGCGAGGTCAGTTCTACCTCAAATGGGTCACCCTCAAACTGAAGGGGTGATTAAGAAGGCCACTTTCCCAACCAGCTGGGGCTTCATGGTTTCCACAGTGGTACGTTCACTGGGGACCAAGGTTGGAGGCTTGGACCAAGTTAACGAGTTCGAAATGTAGCTGCTATAGAACATGTTCTTTGATAGACGTATCGATTATGCACAGCTCATATTCAACGAGCTCAAAGTCCAAGTACTGAAGACCACCAGGGACCTCCATGTACCATTCATAAGGTATTTGTCCTTGGTGCTTGAAGCTGAGTTGGGGGATTTATATGAAGCTGGATGGGATGTGTTCCCTATTCCAACTCTCAGTTCAAAGATGTTTAACAATGACATCTCCCCAGAGCAAGAGGGTCTAAGTGGTCCAATGCTCTTGGTAGCTGAGGGAGTTTCATCTGCAAGTGGAGATGAGGGATCGAATCAATGGGGAGCTTCTCAAGATGACACCGAGGTTCAGGCTGAGCTCTCTGCTTAAGCTAAACCAGCACATACAGAAGCTGCTTCAGGTAAAACCTCTCCACTTTCTCTTTCTTCTCACTTTTCTCCATCCACTTTTGGAGAAAAGACTGCAGTAGAACCAACTCAGTCTAACCCATCTCCTCAACATTCATTCCATTTACAATCCAAATCTGAAGCCACCCCTAGTATGCCCACTGCTGCTAGGGAGAATATCCAAACCTACCAACGAAAAACTGCCAAAGGTGGTGCCACTCCTAAAGGCATCACTGAAGCTGAGATCACATTGATCCCTCCGGCAGGAGTTGAGGGGGAGACGCCTACTCTTAAGGTGTCAACCTCACGGCTCATTCAAACCCAACAGCCTAAACCGGGTGTGGTGTCTACTCAGCCCACACTTATTCGTGCCATGAGAGAGCCTACTTCTGTGCCTGAACAGACACATTCAGGTTACATTGAACATATGACTAATCCCCAGGGTCAATCACCCCCCTCTATACCCAAAAGCCAACCACCACCCCCATACACTTCACGTCTCGAGCCCTATTCGTTCTATTCATTTCTCACACTCTAGTGCACGACCTGTCAATGTTTCATCCTCAAGCCAGGATGAATCACAGCGTCAAGACTCTGGTGCAAATGAATTTGAAGGTACACACCAACCTTTGGATCATGCACCAAAAGACTCTCCTCACACTGATACTGCCTCCTCAGGCATCCAGCAGTTGAAAGAATATGTTGCTGCTCAGTTTGGTTTGTTCCATCTCAAGCAGAAGAAGCACAAACGCCAAATCTATCAAAGGCTTGAGAAGCTGACAAAGGATGTTCAAGAGATTGCCTCTGCAGTTGTTGCACTCCAACAACAAAGGACTTCAAACCCTATTGATGATGACAAAAAGGGGGAGAAGGTTCAAGCTGATACTGAAGCTGAGCTAGTTCGAGCTGAAGCTGAAACTCTTCTAGTTCTAGCTAAAGGAGCAGAGAGAAAGACTCAGACTGAGGGGGAGTTAGAAATAAACAAAGAGGAACCTGTAGCTAAAAAGCAAAAACTGATAGAAAATGAATCTGAAGCTGGTAGTGTTTCTGAAACTGAAGAGGAAAAAGCTACAAGGGAGATGATTGAAATGATTGAACTAGAGGAAGCTGTTGAGCTGGGCATATCCCTTGATGAGCTTAGGAAAAGGAAAGAAAAAGAGGCCAGGGATCAAGAAAAAGAAAAAGAAAAAGAAGCTTTGGCACGAGCTGAAGCTGTATATACTGGTCCAAGACCTGATCAAATTCCATACTCAGATGCAGAACGGCAGGAATGTTACTTCAGAAGGAGCTACAACAAAGAGATAACAGGAATGACCTTGAGCAGAGCAAATGGAGCTGTCATTCTCACTTTTGAGCTTAGTGACAAATCAACAGTGGGAATGGACCTGAGATATGTTCACAGGATGGGCTACATTGAATGGCAAAGGATAATGATGTTGCTCAAGAAATTTAAAAGAAGTCAGATCAAACAAGAAATTCTATCTGAAGTCTCCAAGTTGATTGCTCGAGCTGAAGAACTGAGGTATGTCCCAGTTCTCGGTCTGCAGTGGGAAAATTTGTTCGACATGACTGTAGGAGTAGAATTCAGAGAAAATCAAAGCATTAATACTCCTATTCAAGGCTTCATGTTTAAGAATCAGGCAGGTAATCCCAGTTTTATTAAGCTAAATGAGGTTTGTTATCTAAAATCTGAGGATGCCTTGAGAATAAGAAACTGTTGTGGTAGTGAGGAGTTAAATCAGTTAATAAAGTATAGACTAAACAAACTCATTAGAGTACAACAGAAGGAACTTCAGGGAAACGATGAAGCGGAAAGATTGTTAGATGAGATCAATAAAGAGATCATCATCTGGGAGCTTTTACATCCTGAGTTCATCAGATAGAATAGATTAGTTCTATTGTAAATATTAGATTTGTTCTAATATTTTTGTAAGCACTGTGTATGCATGATCTAAGTGATCAACAACTTTTGTATTATGATCAGTTCTATTAATACAAATATAAAGTTTGATATGTTCACCTGTATTATGATGTGTTCATAGCTATAAGTCTGATAAGTTCAGCTTAATGAATAAATGATAAGTTCTTATTCATTAATATAATTAATTGGTGTGTTCAACTAAAAATGGGTGTGTTCCAATTTAAATTGATAAGTTCAATTAATATTGATATGTTCAATAAATATTTGATCAGTTAAATTAATAAAATCTTAATAAGTTTAAGATTTAAAACATAATTCAGTTAAACAAACTTAAGAACTGTTTGATGGTTTTGTCATCATCAAATAGGGGGAGTTTGTTGGGAAATTGATCTCATCAGTTTGAATTTGATGAGACAAAGTTAAGTTTGTAAGATGAGTTCTACATATAACTTAAACAGAATTATGAAGCTTAGTCAGACTGAACACTTAGAGTGATTCAGACTGAGTATAAGATGAATATAAGCTGAGCATATGTTGATCAGTTTATATTATACCTTAGCTTGTTTATTAATATGTTTAATAATCTGTGTATGTCACATAAGGTATATATCGAGTAATCAGCTTGATGTGTTTCAAGCTGAGTGACTCAGCTTAAAAGCAGAGTCAGCTCGACAGAGTTACTAAATATGTTTTAGTCAACTAAGTTAGACTTCTAAGGATGAGTTTACCAATGTACGTGTTAGTTCATGTATGAGTTCGGATTTGTTCCCGAAGAACTCAGCTTGATGAGTTTCAAGCTGAGTAACTCAGTCCGAGTGAAGAAGTCAGTTTAAAGATAATTTAAATATGTTTTAAATTCATCTTTTTCTCTCTCTATATCTACGGCGCGGATAAGAAGACTCCAGAATCAAGATTGAAGATTGAAGACTCAAGATAAGAAGATTCAAGATTCAAGATTTCGGTTTATCCGAAAGTTAGTTAGCGAATTAGGCTAAGTCTAGTTTGTTAGGAACCGTAGCAACAGGATTATAAATACTTATCTCCTGATAAGTTTAGAGGTACGACTTTGATTCGATTAGAACTAAGTGTTGCAGAGCCAAACCTTACCTCATCGTATGTGTTACGAGTCTTGATTCAGTATCAAGATTTAATCACAGATTGCCAAAGAAGTTTGTGTGTTCGAATTAATCACATCAGTTGTGATATTGGTAAGTAATCATGTGTTGATTCAATCTGTGTAAATCCTGTTTAGAGAGTCGTCGGTATCTATAATTATATGTTAATTATAGATATCTAAGTTTGAGAGAATTGAGAGATTTATATTAGGTGGTTATATATCAAGAGTTGCTTACTTGACAGTCATTGTAATCATCTTCTTATTCAAAGCATTGTAATCATCTTCTGATTAATAAAAGCATTTGATTGATTGTGGTTTGATTTACTTTGTGTGACACTTTTCTTTGATTTGTTCAATTTCCACCGAAAGTGTATTCAACCCCCCCTTCTACACACTGTTGCTTGTTGTTACTCTCTCGTACAAGGGACTAAAACAACTCATATTAACACATACAACCAAACATATCAAGCCACTACTGGAACAACAAGAAAATACCTTTGGAACAAATTTCCAAAAGGTCTAAGTGCCAAAAATCCCGAGACCAAAACTGTTTTATTCAAAATTTTCGAAAATAATTTTCCAGTAACGTTAGCGCCGCTAACGCTAAAGACTTAGCGCCGCTAACCTCAGTATAGCGCCGCTAACCCTAACGACAGAATACAAACATTTTGATTTCGGGTTTTTCAAGCCACCAAGTGCTATTCTAACATAGAGGTGGCTCTGATACCACTGTTGGGATTTCATAAACACAAAGCAGAAGCAAGAACAACAAAAACAAGCATAAATGTGTTCAAAACAATGAAATACCAAAGGTGGATCTACTCTATGTAACAAAATAGCAACAAAGAAGGAGATTAGAAAGTTATACCAGCTCCTAGGCTCCAGAAACTCTCTTGTTTGTGGCTGATGTTGATGTAGAAGCAAGAACTCCTCTTTCTTCTTCTTGATTCTCGAAAACTCAAACCAGGAACAAGTCTAACAACGAGTGCTAGCTAGCTTGTGGGAAATCTTCTCTTGAAATTTCACACAAAAACAGCAAGCTAGTCTCTAGACCAAATCCTTGTATCCACCAAATCACTAACTCTTGGTATCAAGTGAATATATGAGAGAATATGTGTTCTAGAGAGAGAATTGGCTAAGAGAAACCAATCTTCCAGGAAGCAAGTCTTTTTAAAGACTCCAACATGCCCCTAGAACTTCCATTAGCCGGCCAAGATAATTCTAGATCCTCTCATGCATTGGCCACAAGTGGAGGTGATTTTGACATAAAGTCCATGCAGTGGTAGCGCCGCTAACCAAGAGTTAGCCCGTAGCTTCATGGGTCGTGAGGGATGCTTCATGGGTCGTGATGCTTCATTGATAAAGAGAGAAGGTCCAAAAATCAAATTGTTTGATTTCGGTGCTTCACGGCCGTGAGGGATGCTTCATGGGTCGTGAAGCCCACTGCCCTCACGTTTGACTCAACGACTCTCATACGGCTTGTGATACCTTCACGGGTCGTGAGAGATAGTGAAGGGGTCGTAGAGGATGTGAAGACATGTCTGCATGAAAATTATATATCTGATTGGGCCATCTTGTGGTCCAATGAGGTTAAGCTTTTGAATCCGGCCAAAACCGAGGTTGTGCGGTCTGGATGGATGAGTTGCATGCAATAACACATTCTTACACACATTCTCTCTCTAGAAGTTCTCTCTTGGCATTTTTGGTTACACACACACTAATACACTAAGTTGATATATTGAGTGTAAAGGTGAGTGGTTTATGGTGCAATAGGAGATCTTTCTAGGCTGTTCCAGAAAGGTGGAGTCATGGTGGACGTCTGCTTGACGGTGTACTAGCATACGGGGATCGAGTTTACCTTGGTGTGGACTAGCAATAGAGGAGATACATTTGGATCTCTTGTTTATCCCGGTTTTGCATTTGCTATAGCCGACTTAAGAATGGTAAGGAGGTATTTTCTGCTCTCCTTATTTCCTTTTTGTTGCAATTTGGTTTTTGTAGAAGATCTCACTTTGGAACATGTTATGGACCCGTTTTTGTTCGGTTTTTGAACTTTTGTTTTTGCTTTCCGCTATGCCTTTCCTCCATACCGTGTTCCAACAAGAATATGTACAAATCGGTTTCTTGGTGTTTTTGGGTGATTTTCTGTGTGTTTATGCGTCTTCTGTGTATTTTTTCTTCTGCTATGCGAACTGCTATTTATAGAAGTAAAGGGCAGCCTTCACGGCCGTGAAGAATATTCACGGGCCGTGAAGAACTGGGCTTCACGACCTTATACGGACCGTGAAGGGCGTCGTGAATTCTTAATAGAGCAAGGTGATCAAGTGGACATGTGCCCGTTGATAAGGCTTCTCACGACCTTCTCACGGGCCGTGAGAGGTCGTGAAGGGCTTTGGCATCCTGGCTCGTGAAGCTTCTCTCTAGCTCGTGGAGCACATTTGTCAGTCATGGACCGTAAGGGGTCGTGAAAGGTCGTGAAGAGCTTTGTTCCTTTATTTTTCATCTGCTTTGCTGGAAATCAACCGGGAACCGTATGTCTGTTTCCGAAATGCCAATAAATGTATGCATGGGGAATAACAAGTGATTAAGATGCTAATTTAAGGATTATCACCGCAAATCTACGCATTACGCAGGGAAATGCGCGTAAGAAATATTTATAAATTAAAGTATATCATTATTCCACAAGTACAAATAGGAAATATGGAATTAAGTAGATTCAAAATTCAAGGTATATTGAGGTATGTTCTTGATGTTCTACAAAAGAGATTTGTCTTGAGTAAGTATTTAATGTAAACCAATCTACAATAGTAGAACCATCGATTTTAATCGAAGTTTCTGAGCATACAAAATATGGTGTTGATATGATGTTTAAATTTTTTTTTAGTGTCATTGACCAAATTGTAAACTTCGGTGACATTGAGGGTGTGACGACTTTGATTAACATAAGTGTGATCTCTTTAATAAACACTATGAAAGTGGTTTAATAAGAGAATAGTGTGATCTCTTTAATAAACACTATAAAAGTGGTTTAATAAGAGAATGCAAAAGAGTACAAAGGGATATTGCGTTGATGGTCCCATCGTTAAGCCGTTGTCATATACTAGTGATGTATGTTATACTAAGTATATTAGCATCCTTTTTGCTAATGACTACACTTGACCATCATTTTAGTAAATGTTTGATTCACTAATTAGCTTTGGGAACTGTAAGCAGTACTGTTACCAATAATTGTATCAATATTTAGTAGGGACTATGTATACGCAAGATGCGGTTACTTTCATTGGTCTTTACTGTGTTCCATCTTAGCATTTTAACCACTTCCCATAATGTTTATACATTCTATATTTCCACCGTCAGTCATTCTTCAAGGGAAGGAAGTTTCAATTAAGTCTGAGGTTAGGTGTTGGTTATGCATTAATCAAGGATTGAATGCATGAGACGCAACCCTAACCTATGCTTGAAAAGAGTTTCAAGTAACTGGAAGACCCGCACCTGAGTTCACTTCATGGATCATGGTCACAAGTGACTCGGGATGATAATATCATTTCATCCTTAGACCGGAGATACATGAGTATCCAAAGCACGAATTTGCCTTATTTAGATTGCTTTCAAACGTAGTTCGTAACTGGATGCTATAAAGAAAGTTTTCAAATAAAGTATGAGATGTGTGGCGGAACTATGTAGTCAAAGGGATTTGTTCCTCTGTGAAGAGAGACATCCATGGGTTCCTCGATGATTGGGAGCTGACACCAGAAAAATTGCATGGCCATGCACGGGATATATTGATTTGGATCAGATATATCTCACCCTTTTTGTCACCACCAATTGAGATCGAGAAACATAATCGTGAACGATCCGGAGTTTGACACTTAATCCATGTCTCATGTTCACTAGAATATCGCGAATAAAAGGATATTTGATCATTTATTTTTAGGCCATCCCATAATTGTTTTCCTTTTTGTTTTTGTTCAAGATGACAAAACCCATACTGACTTGGGAGCCAAGATGCTTTACTAGAGGCTGCTCTTTGTCTATGATTTCATAGGAAGGGTGTGTCATGTGCAAGTAGGAGTTTGTTGGGATATGCCCACTGACGCACGTATGCCATATGAATCACTACCGATGATGTGTTGGCCTATTTGGTCATACACCAGGGATCAATCTCGACAACAACCTAAGTGGAGGGACTGATTTAGTCAAATTGCAAGAAGGTTGGCATGCTGGTGGAGATAGCGGCGCTAACTCTTTAGAGTTAGCCGCTCTATCCGCTAGACGTTAGCGGCGCTAACTTGAGGCCCGATAGCGGCGCTATCTTAGAGATAGTGGTACTATCTCCTAACAGTTAGTGGTGCTAACCCGTGTCAGACAGCATGCAACTTTTGCATGTCACCTCCATTCTCCACCAATGGATACATAGATGCTCTTGGCCGGCCTTGGGGCTTTGAAAAAGTTAAGGAGAGTTCATTTGCATGGAGGTATGTACTTGGAAACTCTCTTGCTACACATGTACATCAAATACTCTAAGTGCTAAAAAGAGGGTTCTTGGTGTGTTTTTGGAGAGGAGAGTGAGGAGAACTCATATTGTTGTTCGAGAGGTGATTTCATGGATTGATGATCACTAATGGCTTGCTGGTGCAAGGAGATTGGCATATACCCGGGGTGCACTTCCATAGAGTAAGCTAGTTTCGGATTCTTAAATTATCACCACCATCTTTATAAACTCTAGAAGGTTGAGTAGGGTATAATCTCCTTTCTCTTGTTTTTACATGTTGCATTTCTTAGATATAGAGTTTAGTACATTCTTCGGGTTTCATGTTTTTATGCTTTAACTTGCTTGTACATTATGCTTTTGGACATGTACGTTGCTTCCGCTAGTTGTTCCCGAAACCCTAATGTAACATCCTGAAAATGGGCCTAGTTGCGACTAGTTGTACCTTGTGGTTAGATGGTTGTACCTTGACATTAATTAAGTATTTTAGTTGTTAACCAATGTTATTAGTTAGTTAAAATGGATGTATGAGGTGTTAGATAAAACTTGAGGTCAATGTGTAAAAATGATAAAATGTTAAATGGTTTTGCGTAATGATTCCGTAGATATCCCCGATAGATGAAACGGGATGTCGTGTGTTAAGTTGTAAGTTGGAAAGGGAACAAAATACTCGGGGTTTAATTAATAACCCCAAACATACACACTTTAATACACACAAATATACGTACAAACATACACACTTGCTCTTGGGGATTTTGAGAGATAAATCAAAAGGAAAAGCCTTGCGGTCACAAGAGGTCCTTGCGGTCGCATGGGGGGTCTGAAGTTTCGTGCGGTCGCAGGCAATGGGTCTTGCGGTTGTAAGGAGGTCGTGTCACGGTTTACCACCTAAGGGTGAAGAAATGAAGCCTACGGGCATAGGTATTTAACATGTGGCCGTAGGTACCCACAGAACATCCCTTGCGATCGTAGGGATAGTCTCTTGCGGCCTTAAGAGTGGGTGAATTGGGGAGGACCTTTGCAGTCGCAAGGAGATCCCTTGCGGTCGTAAGGAGGGATTTGAGATGGCCCTTGCGGCCGTAAGGAAATCCCTTGCGGTCACAAGTAGGGGTTTTGTGCTGACAGATTGTAGACTTGTGTTTTAAGCTGCGTTAGTTGTTGTTAATTGGTGATTATGTCTGAACCTATTGTGTTAGGTGATTCGGAGGACTCTGAGGATTCTCGGCATTATATCTGTCTCTTGTGAACTCCAGGTGAGTACCGGTTTCCCATGAGGCTCAGTAAGTAGTGCTAACCCCTTGTGTGTTTAAACGTGTAATTGACGTTTCTACGTGCGCATGCGAAGGTATGTTATGATAGGATATACCATGCTTATGATGATTAGAATTGCTATGAAAGTAAACGAATACTTGTGACATGAATCATGTGGTAAGTGTGTGTTATTATTAAGTTATATTTGCATGTTTTGTACACTAGTATGAACAGTAATTACTATGATTATATGCACGCATTAAATTTGATCATGATTGGATCGGCTATTTGTCTATGTATTTATGTCCGGACACTCGGGGAACTGTTTATGGTTCCCGAAACGGTTGAGTTCAGCTGGCTATATTACGGCTGGATCCCTTGAGGGCCTAGATGGCTGGTTATTCGGGATCAATGGTGGCTCGGTGGTGCACGCCATGTCTCAGGTTCTGCAGGACCGCCGTTCCTTGACAACCTCGGGGTCTAGGTTTATAATCAAGATCCGGCTTGAGCCCAGGTGGCTCCGTAACGCGCTGGGTGGACTGCCCTTCGGTTCCCACACCAGTGTAGATTGTTGTTGCTGATTCCCCAGTTAGAGTCGTTGAGCAGGACTTGCAACCCTGCGAGAATAGACTCCTGCTGACATGTTGGAACTCCGCGATGTGATAGGATAGCCGTGTGTGCTTTCCTGAGTTTTGACTGCATGCTTATTGATACTTATGTGTAACTTTTTCATGATAATGTAGCTAACCGGTTCATGATTTACCCTTTTCGCAGGTAATACTTATGGGGACACTACTTTGTTATGCTTACTTACTTGTGATCCGGTGGTTGGTTTGTAGTTCGGTAATACCGGTTCGTTTTGAGACTTGACTTTTGATGTTATTAATGACAATTGCACGAGTATTCCTATCAGGCGCGTTTCCCTTGGAGGTTTTCAAATCTGATATTTTGATAATAGGACCTGTCCAATCAATACAGCCTTGTATATAATTTTCGAGAATATCATTATTTTCGAGGCCAAGCATTAAATATGAGACAGAGTTGGCATGCGAGACAGAGTTGCGTGTGAAACAACAGCATTAAATGTTATCAAGGACACTTATCAAATTAAGGACAGCAGCATTAAATGTCATCGAGAACTGCTATTTCTAATTTGTTTTGAATTAAAGACACGTGAACTGTTCATCGAGAATTCCAACTCCACATATTAATTGTTAAATTGTTTTATTCGGCGGTGGGCATTAATGTCATTCTAATCCATTTACTTCCAACCGCAATCTTCAAGAAATATTTTAATTGATTTTAATTGATTTGTTGTCATCTCTCACCATTTGAACCACCATATTAATTGTTGCTTTCTTTCAAATTGCCTCATGAGAATTTACACACTATAAACTGACATTTGATCTAATTGAGTCAAATTGTTGTATTGTCAAGGTTGCAATTAAATTATCCAAGTGGTCTGGCACAATTCATTTCCATGTCAAACAATTAATTGTCAAACAATTCTTGTATCCATGAATATTAATTGAAGTTTCATGTATATTCAAATTCTTGTTTAATTCGAATCGATATCAATTGATATTAATCCAAGTGCTTGATATTAATTGATATTAATTGATTCTTCGAACAAATCGTGAAATATTATCGTGCTTATTGCTATATCATTGTTGTCAACATTATTGTTGCCGTTAATTATCTCGCACTAAATTGATTTAATTTATCATTTTGGTTGATTAACTTTTTGATCTAATCAATTCAATCCAAAATGATCATTATTTTCAGGTATCATGATGAATCAGACAAGGATAACAATTCAAGAAGAGTTAACCAATTGGAGTGCAATGCACTTTTTCATGATAAAAGATGAACAAATGTTACGAACAAAGTTGAACAAGATGTTTCTTTTATATGATGATTTTGTAGACGAAAATACCAAACTTGAATTAAAATCATCTGAACTTTGTAAGACGCATCAAGATTTGTTGAAAAAGGATCATGAGAGTACGAGGTAACTCCAAGCGTACAAAGCTGAAAATGAAAAGCTTTTGACTCAATTGTCTGAACTGATTGGAAAAATGCCAAAGCTTGATATAAATTGTCAGCTTAACGAAGTTCTGACAAAAGAGAATGACAAACTCATAGAGCAAGTGTCCACAGTGTCTGTGCAATTTCAACTTGCCGAACAGATATGTAAATCTTATGCAGTTAAATTGGTGCAAAAGCAAACAGATATTGAGACTACGATGCATAAGATTAAGATGTTGACACAAACCAATGCTGAGTTAAACGACAAATTGTTTACAGTATTGAAAAATGATTCAAAAATCATAGACAAATTGTTCCTTGAAAAGGCTGACTTAAAGGACAAAGTCCAAAGACTTGAACAACAGTTGCATGTGTCAATTCAATCTTATGTTCCTCGTTCAATATTGGAGTGGAAGATATCTGAACTACAAACAACATTGGACACTGAGAGAGTAAAGTTTGAGAAAGAGAAGAAAGAGTTAATGGCTAAAATTTTGAACTCTGAGCTTAGCGCTGCAAAATTTGCTGAATCAACAAAGGCTTCCGCTGACACTATTAATTTATGATTCAGTTTCACATTGTAGTAGTCAATCTGATTCTTATTTCTCTGTTGCAGGTTCTGAGCTTTCAGATAAAGATTTCACCAAAACATCAAGTGTTGTGCAGACTCCCAAGATTCCTATATCTGTTGGAACTTCTTATCAAGTGAAATCACCTTCATCTGCAACGACTTCCTCCCCAAAACAAAAGAATAAATATAAACAAGCTAATGTTAATTCTAAACAGAATACTTGTTGTTCAAGTAATTCTAATTCTGCTTATTCTGTGATTACATATGATGCTTTGCCCAAACCTAAACAAACATGGATTTCAAAGCAAAATCTAGCTGCAACATTTGCAAAGATGTCATCAGTCTGTAATCCATCCGTTTCAAAGCCTACGAAATCATCATGGTCTGCAAAGAAGAAACCTTCTGAATCTGCACCAAGTGCATCGAAATTTAGAGTACAGAAGGTCCTTAACGATGAATTTTCGTCAAATCCAATCCCAACAACGAGGATTCCAGCGAGAGAGAATAGGGCTAATAAGCCAAATCATAAACCTCATAACAACAACAGACGCCGATCTTTCTTAAAACCAAGTTCAACAGGGGAGTTTGTGCTCTAAACAGATGTCATTTATCCATTCGTGGTTGATTCAGCCAAACACCTAATCCGTCTGTCAAAAGAGAAGATTTGTAAGACGTCGCGTATAAAACAAGAGTTTGTTGTTAGAAATGGAATTCCTCAGTGGCATTCAGGACCATTGAACCGAAAGGTCCATAAACCTGTTATTGTAGCAAGTACACAAAAATGGATGCCCAAACCTGCGACTAACAAAACTGGACCTAAACAAGAATGAGTACCAATTTTTGTTAATCCGTTTTGCAGGTAAACAAAAAGAGACATTGTTGGAGCATAATGAAGATCATTCAGAGGCCGTGAATATCATTGTGTTGATGAACTGATAAGAGTTAAAACTCATAATTTTCAAAGACAAAGGAGTTCCCCGACAATTCAATTTGATTTCATTTTGTTGAGCATTAGCCCGAATCTAATGACCTGAGAAGCTTATTTTGTACAGTTTTATTATTACATAATATAACTTGCTTTCTAATGGATTGATTTTTGCAGGGGGAGCAAAACTTTTGTTAAGTCACCTAATTGATGAAAACAAATTTCATGCATCAATTTAGGGGGATTGAAAACCCAAAAACATAATAAAATTTTAAAATTCAAAAAGCTTTTTGGTTTTCATTTGCTGTTATCTGTTCAAGAAGGTATTACTTATTGTTTCATTCTGATACCTTTCTTGATTCACTCCTTTGTTGATCTTTTGAAAGATTATCCTTCATTTCTGTGTTTCCATCTCATATCAATCCTTCCTTCAATGCTGAATGTTTCAAATACTTTCTGGAACTGTTCATTCATGTGTTCTTAGTCATGTGATCGAAAACGCACCATGAGTTAGGGAGTGTAGGCAATTTATACTCCTATGGTCTATCCAGAACCGGAAGGACCTACCCCAGGAGCTTACCATATTCTAGAACGAGATAGTAAGGGTTACTTACTAGATCATATAATTGAGCAGAATCAGTTATCACGGAATACTGATTGGTGTTTACAGATAAAATTAAACAGAGATGGGTGGAACTGGAGATAGGGTGCATATGATCAACAAATTATCTTGAGCTTATCTTGTTAAAATCATTCTGTGACATTTTTATCAACATTCCTGATTGTTCGTAATCTTTGATTGTTCAAATCTTCCTTGACAATCCTTCTCAACAGAATCTTTCTTGAAAATCATTCTTTTTGTAAATCACATGATTTCTCTTATCATTTGAAAATGATAAAAAGTGTCCTTATGTATCCAACAACTAGAGATACATACATCAATTTGGAAAGAGAGTTTGAGGGAGAAGGTGAAAAGTATTTCGAGAGCTGTGGGTGAGACAGGATCAAAAGAAAAGCAAGATCCTTCACAAATAGTATACATCTGGGTAGCCACATCTGCTACTGGATCTCATTAGTTGAGATTTGGTATCGAAATAAACATCATGGACCCAAGGATGCAATGCACTAACCCCACCCAGCTACTCAATTATATCTTAAAAGATGATTGTTTCAACTTCACAAGGAGATTTAGCACATTTCTATTGACATCTTGTTGGGATTTCTAGGGCACGCAACGGAAGCAAGAAACATCATAAAAGCCCATAAAATCAAACATACATAACATACAAGGTAAAATCCCAAACATGGATCATTCTCTATGTAAAGAAATGCAACAAAGATCAAAGGAGATAACGCTATACCAGTCTCCTAAGCTCCAGAAATCGATTATGTTCATGATGAACTTGCTTCTTGCTCCAAGAACGAATCAACTATTGAGTGGTACCATGGTAACATGTCAATCTCTTGTGCTAGCAAGCTCCTTTGTGATTTTTCTTTTGAAAATCACTTAGACAACATCAACTAATATTGTAGTGACTAAACTTCTGGAGCAAATCCCTCTCTTAGAACTCACTAAGTCTTTTGTAGCACTTAAGAGTAATTGGAAGTTGAGAGTGGCAAGTGTATCAAAGGAGTGCAAATGACCTCCTTATATAAACTCCACATGACCCTTAGTATGCCCCAAGACCGGCCAAAGTCATTCAAGGATCTTGCATGCATTGGCCAAGTCTAGAGATGATTTGACAAAAGGTTACATGCAGCCGTAGCGGCGCTTACCCTTAAAGTTAGCGGCGCTAACGTGGCCTCCCAAGTGACATGACACAAAGTACATGCAGCCTTAGCGGCGCTAACCATTAAGGTTTAGCGGCACTAAACCCTTAACGTTAGCGGCGCTATCGCGGCCTGCGATGTCAACGTTTGTATTTTGTCAATTTTGGTCCCTTTACTTAAGTTGCTATCAGATTTGACCCCGGTGTATGACCCAATAGGCCCATACATCATTGCTAGTGATTCAAACGGTGTACTCGCATCAGTGGGCATATTCTAACAAACTCCCACTTGCACACGATGCACCATTCCTCATAAACCACAGACAATGAGCGGCCTCTAGCAAAACATCATTGCCCCCAAGTCAGTATGAGTTTCATTATCCAAAATAAAAACTATTCACAAAGAAATTTCCTATAGATAAGTGATCTTAGACATCCTTTTGTTCGCGATATCCGTGTGAACACGAGACATGGATTAAATGTCATTCTCCAGATCGTTCACGATTGTGTTTCTCGATCTTGATTGGTGGTGACCAAAAGTTAAGGACATATATGATTCTACATCAATATTCCTTGCGCATGGTTATGCATAATTTTTGTGTCAGCTCCCAATCATCGAGGGGACCAGGGATATCTCTTATATCAGAGGAACAAAATCCTTTTAACTGTATAACCCTATACCATACTTCTTGGCTTATCTAGTCGTTTCCTTTATCACAGCCAGTCACGAACTGCTTTTGAAAATGGCTAAAGTAAGAAAGAACTATTATCCATGAAGTATACTTGGGTGTGGGTCTACTAGTCACTTGAAACTCCTTTCAAGAACAGATAGGCATTGCTCCTTAATTCGACCACATTGAATTCAAGGTCATTTGCTTATCTCAGTCTTAATTCAATCTTCCTTCCATAAGATCAACTGACTGTGGAAAGTTTGAAATATGAAATATTTCTGGAAGTGATTAAATATGCTAAGATGGAACACAGTAGAGTCTTATGAATGTAACCGTATCACATATATATAATATCCATTACATATCGAAACAAGCATAAGTTACAATACTGTCTTTATCATTCCCAAAATATAGAATTTACATATCAAACAAACTAAATACATAACTCACGCCAAATCGCTGGCAAATCTTACACCTATTGCATTAGTGTGAGAGTCATGAGCTGCCTGCGATAACGGCTTTGAGAATGGATCCGCAAGTTTTCCATCCGATGCTACTCTGCTTATGATGACTTCACCACTTTCAACTACATCTCGTATAAAGTGGTATTTGCGCACAATATGTCTTGTTCTCTTGTGAGCTCTTGGTACCTTTGCCAAAGCCACTGCACCCTCATTGTCACAAAATTTCTCAATAGGGTCAGCGATGCTTGGAACCACTTGTAGATCTTGGATGAATTTCTTCATCCACACGGCCTCTTTTGCGGCTTCACTTGCCGCAATGTATTTCGACTTGGTAGTCAAGTCAGCCACCGTGTCTTGCTTCGAGCTTTTCCAGCTGATAGCACCACCATTTAACAGGAATACAAACCCCGATTGAGATCGGCAGTCATCTCTGTCTGTTTGGAAACTAGCGTATGAGTAACCCTTTCATCTATGTTCTTCCCAAGTTAAACTAGTGCTTGCTGTTGCACCAGGAGCTGTTACACTAGGTGCTAAAGCGTGGGTCTTTTCTACGTTACCCATAATATGTGGAAGTATCAACGTAATTTCATAGAGACATTAGGTCTGAATGCTACATGAAGAACAGCTCTCCAATGAAGTTCCCCGGGATTTTCCTAATATCTACTAGTCATGCTTAAAGCACATGACACACCAGGACGAGTGCATAACATGGCGTACATGATCGATCCCACAGCCGAAGCATACGGTACTCGCTCTATTACTTCTATCTCATTTTGGGAGGTAGGATATTGAGTCTTGCTCAACATCAAGCCATGTGTAATAGGGAGGTTTCCTTTCTTGGAATCTTCCATTCTAAAGCGTCTCATGACCTTATCTATGTATGTAGTTTGAGAAAGCCCGAGCAGCCTTCTTGATCTATCTCTATAGATCTTGATCCCCAGAATATAGTTCGCATCCCCTAGGTCCTTCATTGAAAAACAATTCCCTAGTCAAGCTTTAACACTCCTTAGGCTCGGAATATGATTTCCAATGAGTAGTATATCATCTACATATAGGACTAAGAAGACTATAGTGCTCCCACTAGCCCTGACATATACACATGGTTCATCTTTGCTTTTCAAAAATCCAAATTCTTTGATTTTCTCATCAAAGCATAGATTCCAGCTGCGAGATGCTTGCTTGAGTCCATAAATGGACTTCTTGAGCTTACAAACCTTGTTTGGATACTCTGGATGTACAAAACCATCAGGCTGTGTCATATACACCTCTTATGAATACTTCTCGTTGAGGAAGGCGGTTTTAACATCCATTTGCCATATTTCATCATCATGAAAAGCACCAATAGCCAGAAGTATCCGGATAGACTTCATCATAGCCACTGGGGAAAAAGTTTCCTCATAATCTACACCAGGTGTTTGACTGAAACCCTTTGCCACCAGCCGGGCTTTGAAGGTATCCAAGGTTCCATCCATGCCGGTCTTCTTCTTGAAGATCCATTTACACCCTACGGGTCTAACCCCGGGCGTGGGATCAACCAGTTCCCAAACCTGGTTATCCGACATGGATTGCATCTCACTTTCCATTGCTCCTCACCACTTTGCAGACTCAAGGCCTGCCATAGCTTCCTTGTAGTTGGTTGGCTCATCATGGTCCACCACTAACTCGCTGCCCTCAGATATGTAGAATCCATATCTCTCTGGCTCATAAATAATTCTACTGGAACGCCTTGGAGTAAGCAATGAATGAGTGTCAGGAACTGCAGCAATTTCTTGCTCACTTTCAACTATCTTAGGTTGAGTGCTAGTGCCAACCTCAAGTTCTTTATCAGTTGACCCTTGAACTTCCTCAAGGTCAATTTCCTTATTGCCTCTTTGTTTGGATAAAATTTCTCTTTCTAGGACAAATGCCCTTCGAGCAACAAATTTTTTTTTCTCAGATGGTTTATAAAATATATATCCAACACCGACAGGAGGATATCCGATAAAGTAGCACCTTTCCAAGCGAGGTTCAAGTTTGTCCTCAGCCTCACGTCTTACTTAGGCTTGACAACCCCAAACTCGTAGGTATGAAAGTATCGGCTTCCTATTATGCCACATTTCATAAGGTGTTTTTAGTACTTTCTTGGTTGGTGCAAGGTTAAAGATTCTTACCGCCGTTTCTAGAACATATCCCCAGAACGTAATAGATACCTCCGTTCGACTCATCATAGAGCTTACCATGTCTAGTAAAGTCAGGTTCCTCCTCTCAGCGACCCCATTTAATTGTGGTGTCCTTGGAGGTGTTAATTGTGAAATAATTCCACAATTCTTAAGATGATCGGTAAACTCGGTACTTAGATACTCTCCACCTCTATCAGACCGGAGTATCATTATTATTTTGCCCAGTTGATTCTGAACTTCGTTTTGGAATGTCTTGAACACCTCAAAGGTTTCATGCTTGTGTTTAACAAGATAGACATATACATACCTACTATAATCATCTATAAAGGTTACGAAGTATCTTGAGTTGTTCCTTGTAACATGCTTGAAAGGTCCACATACATCCGTATGGATGATATCTAGAAGGTCCTTTCCCATGAAGGGTGCTTTTGTCATCTTGCCTAATAAGCAAGATTCGCATACATCACTTGACCCATGGTCAAATGATTCCAAGATCCCGTCCACTTGGAGCTTGGTGATGCGAGTCTTGTTTATATGGCCAAGACGACTATGCCACAAGGAATACATATCCAAACGATCTTTGGAACTAGAATCAATATTCATGATAGATTTTGTTGAATTAATGAATGCATTTGCCTCATAAATGCCATGACATGGTAAAGCCTTAAAATAAACAACGTTATCTTTAAAGCATATAATAGAACCATCATTAAAATGAAAGTTATAACCATTGTCATACAGTACGTGAAATGAAATAATGTTTCTAGCTACGCTGGGTGAATAACAGACATTTTTCAATAAAATAGAATTGCCAGTCTTGAATGAAAGCTCCAAACTTCCTTGTGCTTCCACCGGGACAATCTCCGAATTTCCCATTACAAGATCTAGCTCTCCCCGCTCCAAGCTCCTACTTGCCTTTAGCATTTGCACCATACTACATATGTGAGTGCCACAGCCAGTATCCAAGACCCAGCCTTTAGAAGTAGAAGTATGGTGGAGTTCTATCATGAACGTACCTGAAGTGTCGGGGCCCGATATGCTCATTGCTTTGAGCTTGTTGAGTCCCTCCAAGTACTTTGGGCAGCTTCGGCGGTAGTGGCCCTTGCCCCTACAAAAGAAGCACTCCGCATCCTCCGGAGTCTTGGCTTGGGGAAGTTTCCCCTTGCCTTTTCCCTCGGAGGTCGGGGCAGGCTTGGTCACGCCAACCTTTCCCTTACCCTTCCTTTTCTTGGAAGGGGCGGCCTTCTTTTTGGTAATACGGCCTTCCCGGATGGCTAGAACGGAAGTGGAGGAGGAGAATGGCTTGTTCTTGGTCATGCTCGCTTCGGCAATCTTGAGCATACCATGTAGCTCCATCAAGGATTTGTCCATGCTTTGCATGTGATAACTCATAGTGAATTGATCATATGCACTGGGCAGGGATTGGAGGATCAAATCGACCGCCATCTCCCTCCCGATGGTGAATCCTAGCTTCTCCATGCGCTCAATGTTTGCTTTCATACGCAAAACATGAGCGCTCACGTTCCCTCCATCTTGAAGCTTGCAAGCGAGAACGGACTTGAAGCTTTCATACCTCTCCTGCCTCGCCTACTGTTGGAACATGTCCTTCAGCTGCACGATCAGGTCGTAAGCACTCAAATGATCCATTTGATTTTGCAAATCGGTACTCATGGTGCTTAACATGAGGCATGTTATCTCCTCAGTCTCCTTGAGGCGTTTTTTGTACGCCTCACGGACCTCCCTCGTTGCACCGCTCGGAGGTGCCTCGGGTAAGGGTTCCTCAATGGTATGCATCTTCCCTTCAGAGTGTAAGAAAAGCTTAAGTTGCCTATGCCAATCCATGAAGTTGCTCCCGTTGAGTTTCTCCTTTTCAAGGAAAACTCGTAGAGAAACGTGGTGGTGGTGTTTGCGCTTGTTGATGCCATCTAAAATTGCAAAGTAGACTTTAGTTAGATTGATATTTTATCTTGTTAAAATAATTTACCCATAATGAATTAACTTTAACAAGGTTAAGAACCATATTTCATCCCACCATGTGACGGGGTTACCGCGGATCACATGATAAAACTATTTAGGTCGGCAATCATTTTGCCAATTGCAATCTCTATTGCAATCCTTAGCGCCTTGCGAGATCCTACGGCATCCAATGGTCGTTTGGCATGTTTGTTCCCTTCTTGCACCAATTTTAAATCTTGAAATTTTGGTTAACTTGTACTAAGCTCGACAATTAACCAAGATTTCAAATCTAAAATTGCAAATCGTCCGTCAAGACATACAGTAACAAACTCACCAAAGTTGGCTCGTGCTAAGCTCGACAACCAAAATTGTGAACTCGCCACACTCACCTTCAACACAGTTTTATGGGAATTGGCTCGTGCTAAGCTCGACAACCAAATCCCATAAGACTAGATTCGGGTGGTATCGTCTTACTGATGGTGCATAATTTACGTTTTGTGGAAAGACGGGCTTTTGTTTCCGGTTTGGTTTTAGATTAACTTGTTAGTGACAAATCCTAATTTCACTAGGTGGGTTAATCTTGTATGTGAGCGCGCGAGAGAGTTGTAAACCATTTTTAGCAAATCTCTTGTGATTTTGTTAATTTTCGAAAAATTATCTAGCATGCGAATCCTAAACAATCCATGCATACAAAATCACATCACACGCATAAAATACTATAATTGGTAACCCTTGCCATAAAAACCTATGTGTTCTTCCCGTGAGCCAAACGGGAAGAACTTGGTCAAAACTAAGGGACAAAGTCTTCAACGTGAGCTCCCACTAACGCCGCCATCTCCATTGGATTTCATCGGCTTCATGGACACCATGCTCCATCTTCGTTGACCCCATCTTGTGTGTCATCATCCATCAAAAGTAATACATACAATATAATAGAAATGACATGCAAGCCACAAAATTTCTATTTATCTATTAGAATTACATGGATGAATGAAATGGCATGCAAGACACATTATTATTACAAATTTATCATAAAAATAATAATACAACCATACAAGCATCTAAATACACACAAACAACCAAATGGTCTAGGCAAGGTTACCAACTTATATATCCACATACAACAAACATATATAATAGCTACTGGAATAATACATATTAATAACAAAATTAAAATTCCAGAAGCTCAAAATAATGCTAAAAACCCGAGACCATAAACTGTTTTTAACCAAGAACAAAAATTGTTTCAGCGACGGTAGCGCCGCTAACTTTAAAGAGTTAGCGCCGCTAAAGCAAGTTTAGCGCCGCTAACCCCTGTTCTACAGAAAAACAAACATTTTTGATTTCGGGTTTTTCAAGCCACCAAGTGCATAACTAACATAGAGGTGGCTATGTAAAGAAATGCAACAAAGATCAAAGGAGAGA
Organism: Pulicaria dysenterica; assembly: GCA_947179395.2. Taxonomy (NCBI): domain Eukaryota; kingdom Viridiplantae; phylum Streptophyta; class Magnoliopsida; order Asterales; family Asteraceae; genus Pulicaria; species Pulicaria dysenterica. The sequence continues at coordinate 61,001,023 of OX359289.1, read as the reverse complement.
AGGCTATACCAGTCTCCTAAGCTCCAGAAATCGATTGTGTTGATGATGAACTTGCTTCTTGCTCCAAGAACGAATCAACTATTGAGTGGTACCCCGGTAACACGTCAATCTCTTGTGCTAGCAAGCTCCTTTGCGATTCTTCTTTTGAAAATCACTTAGAGAACATCAACTAATATTGTAGTGACTAAACTTCTGGAGCAAATCCCTCTCTTTGAACTCACTAAGTCTTTTGTAGCACTTAAGAGTAATTGGAAGTTGAGAGTGGCAAGTGTATCAAAGGAGTGCAAATGACCTCCTTATATAAACTCCAGATGACCCTTAGTATGCCCCAAGACCGGCCAAAGTCGTTCAAGGATCTTGCATGCATTGGCCAAATCTAGAGGTGATTTGACAAAAGGTTACATGCAGCCGTAGCGGCGCTAACCTTTAAGGTTTAGCGGCGCTAACCCTTAAAGTTGGCGTCGCTAACGTGGCCTCCCAAGTAACATGACACAAAGTACATGCAACCTTAGCGGCGCTAACCATTAAGGTTTAGCGGCGCTAAACCCTTAACGTTAGCGGCGCTATCGCGGCCTACGATGTCAACGTTTGTATTTTATCAATTTTGGCCCCTTTACTTAACTTGCTGTCATATTTGACCCCGGTGTATGACCCAATATGCCCATACATCATCGGTAGTGATTCAAACGGTGTACTCGCATCAGTGGGCATATTCTAACACATTTCACTTGGATATTGTTGATATTGAAACAAGGAGGACAGCTACTCCGGTCCTCAACTTGTTTCATGCACTTATCGAGTCTAGAGCTTATTCGAATATAAATTTCATTTATTAGGACACATGTTGGATCTATAATGCATATCTAGTCTTTCGTGACTACCTGAACATCTTGGAGTGATATCTTATGTGATATTCACGATGATTAGATGGAAATCCTACCAGAATCAACGCTATGCCAGTTATGAATGTAGGTCACACAGTTTATTTAAACTGTTGTGTTAACGAGAATCTATGTGGTCTCGGTGTTATACCACGGGAATTTTGAGACGGTGCCCTAGAGACAGTCTCTGATACTTTTATTGTCATATCATTGTGGTGACACCTCCAAAACATCATTCAACTGAATCTCATGATGGGGATTCAAACTTTCAACTGTTCATATATTTAGGTCAAAATCAAGCCAAATATAGAAATCATGTACAAGATGTTCATGAAGAATCCTGCCCATCATGAGGGGGAGAAACTTTAATACAAATTTAGTTGATTTTGAGCTTATCGATCAAGTATTGATTCATGTGTTAAGGGGGAGACAAAGAGAGCTAAATTTTCAAAATCGTATATGTCAAGTGAAGGGGGAGCAAAGAATAGAACAACAAAATAGAAAGAACCAAAATTCAGAACAGTGAAAGTGCTTGATTGAAAATTCAAGAAGTTCTGATGAAATAAACCAGATCTAGAGCTACATTTAAGGGGGAGAGAACAAAAATTCTTCCTAAATCATTTTGTTTAAAGGCTCAAGATCACGATTGCTGAAAACCACTACATGCTAAACCGTTAATACAAGAAAAATCTTAGGTTACTGGTGCAAGTCCGGAAATCACAAGAAAAAGGATGTTACTGTGTACTTTCAAGATTCAAGTTCTCATCAAGATTTCAAAGTGAAAACTATTCTTAAAATTGAAGAGTCTAATTTTCAAGATGAGACGACACTATGAAGACATCCAATCAAAGACTGAAGATTCAAAAAGAAATCGTTCAAGTCTTGTCTCCTAAAGCATTTAAAGAATACAGCAAGAAATCTGCATATTTGTAGAAGAAGATTCTTAGAGTTCGTATGATGCTGAAAAGACCAACATCTTCTATTTTCTATACAAAGGGAGAGATTGTTAGAATTAAATATTGTATAGAATAAAAGATTGAATTCTAGGTGACGTTTGTACTACGTACAAACTAAAAGGACTAAATATGTAAATACCCTAAGGGGTATATAAGCCAAATGACTAGCTGTCATTTGGTGGACTTTGGCATTAATCACATTCTTATGTGTGTGTTCATCATGGTGTTTCTATATTTACTCTCATCTTTATGATTATTAGCCATTGTTCCCTTCTTAGATCTTGATACCTGAACCATTAGGGACCAACAAGTGGTATTTAAGGACCTGGAGGTAGTATTTAAGAAGAACAAATGTTCTGTGCTAACTGAGAATGTGGATGAATTACTGACAGGTGCAAGGAAATCTAACCTGTATTCCATTGATTTGGAAAATTACGACTCCCCTACCTCCGTGTGTCTACTGTCTGAAGCATCCTCAGATCTTACTTGGCAATGGCACAGAAAACTCTCACCTGAACTTTCAGAATATCAATAAATTAGTCACGGGTGACTTGGTGAGAGGTATACCCAAGTTAAGATTTAAGAAAGGATCATCTATGTGCAGACTATGAGAAGGGTAAAATGAAAAAGGCTTCCCACAAATCTAAACAAGTGTTCGGCACTACAAAGCCTTTGGAACTCCTGCACATGGATCTCTGCGGTCCTATGAGGATTCAGTCTAAAAATGGGAAAAAGTATATTCTAGTCATGGTGGATGACTACTCCAGATATACTTAGGTCAAGTTTCTGGGATCAAAAGATGCAGTCACTCCAACAATCATTTCCTTCATCAAGCAACAGCAGAATAAGCATAGTCAGAGTGTTGTTTCCATCCGTACAAACAATGTAACTGAATTCAAAAACAGTACTCTGAAGAGATCTTGTGACCTTGTTGGGATCAACCATCAGTTCTCAGCTGCATACACTCCGTAACAAAATGGTGTCGTGGAAAGACGAAACAAAACTTAGGTTGAAGCTGCCCGTACCATTCTATCATATTCCGGGCTCCCACCTTCCTTTTGGGCTGAAACAATCAGCACGGCCTGCTATACGTAGAACCGCTCTTTTATTAACAAACGCTTTAATAAAACTCCATAGGAACTGGCCAATGGCATAGTGCCTAATATCAAATACTTTCATGTTTTTGGTAATTGGTGCTTTGTGCTTAATGACAAGCATAATCTAGGAAAGTTTGCTCCAAAAGCTAATGAAGCCATTTTCCTAGGTTATTCTACTGAGTCAATAGCCTACCGAGTTTTAAATAAAAGAACAAAGAGCATTGTTGAAAGTATCAACATAACATTTGATGATGCATTGAATGTTATAGATTTTCCACCCAAATCAACTGTGAACGCTTCTGAACATACCAGTTCAGGACCGGTGCTTCAAAACAAAGAATCAAACAATCCGTCCAGTTCTAATACTAATCTTGACTTTTTGTTTGATTTCTTTAGATCTGAATCTACTCCTATTTTAACTGACAACAGGAAAAACACAGCTATACAAACAAGTGTTACTATAACAGCTCCTACGGTCACTAAGACGAATCCATTTGCCGATCTATATGCTGAGGATTCTACGTCAGTATCTGTCACTCGTCCCCCTGTGACTTCTCAGATTGCTGACCCAGATTTCTCCCACGAAGATGAAGAGGAAGCGCGACACTTACAAGATCTTATTCCTTCATCATCTACTTCCCACGAGATAAAGTGGACCAGACATCACTCTGAGGATAACATCATAGGAGACCCTTCAGTTGGCGTTCAAACACGAGTAGCAACAGCAAACGAATGTCAATTTTCGGGTTTCCTAAGCATCATTGAACCCACTAAGACTTCTGAAGCATTAGATGATCCGGATTGGGTAATTGCAATGCAAGAAGAACTACACCAATTTGAACGTCTCAAAGTCTGGACATTAGTTCCTCTTCCATATGGCCAATCTGTTGAGGGAACTAAGTGGGTGTTTAAGAACAAACGGGATTCGGATGGAGGGGTTGTTCGTAACAAATCTAGGTTGGTTGTTAAAGGCTACAATCAGCAAGAGGGCATTGACTATGATGAAACATTTGCCCCCGTTGCTCGTATTGAAACTATCCGACTCTTTCTTGCATATGCAGCCTCCAGAAGCTTTCGTGTCTTTCAGATGGACGTGCAGACAGCTTTTCTTAGCGGTGTTCTCAAAGAAGAAGTATATGTCTCACAACCTGAGGGTTTCATCAATTCTAAACATCCAAATCATGTCTATATCTTAGATAAGGCCTTGTACGGGTTAAAGCAAGCTCAACGTGCATGGTACGATGTCTTATCTGAATATTTGATTGGTGAAGGCTACTCAAAGGAAATACTGACACCACTTTGTTTACAAAGACTAAGGGTAGGGACAAAATTTTAGTTCAAATATATGTGGATGACATCATTTTTGGGTCTACGAATCCAAAATACAGTGACGAGTTTGCCAAGATCATGGCAAACAGATTTCAAATGAGTATGGTGGGGAGATGTCATTCTTTCTCGGACTCCAAGTGAAGCAGTTAAGTCATGGCAGTTTTATTTGCCAATCCAAGTATATTAAAGACCTTCTCCCGAAGAATGATATGATTCACTGCACACCCATATCCACATCCATGGCTGCTAAGGCACAGCTATCAGCGGATCTAGATGGTTTTCCAGTAGATCTCAAAACTTACTGTGGGCTGATTGGTTTGTTACTGTATCTAACAACAAGTCGTCTAGACATCATGTTCTCTACCTGTCTCTGTGCCAGATACCAGGCGAATTCTAAAGAGTCACATCTTCTGGAAGTTAAGCGGATCTTCAGATATCTCAAAGGGTCTATGAATCTTGGTATGTGGTATCCCAAAGATTCAAATCTGGATCTCTATGCTTACTCAGATGCTGACTATGTCGGTTGCAAGATTGATAGGAAAAGCACCTCTAGTAGAGCACACTTTCTGGGAGATTGTTTAGTCTGCTGGGCCACAAAGAAGGAAAACTGCGTATCCATATCTATAGTTGAAGCTGAGTATGTTGCTGCTGCAATTTTCTGTTCATAAAGTCTCTGGATACTTACACAGTTATCAGACTTTGGCCTCAGGTATGACAAAATTCCATTGCTATGCGATTCCCAGTCTGCCATCGCTATCTCTTGCAATCCGGTACACCACTCTAAAACTAAACATATTGATATCCGTTATCACTTCATAAAATATAATGTAGAGAAAGGTCTCATTGAGCTGCAGTATCTTTCTACTGAAAATCAGCTAGCTGACTTGTTTACCAAACCATTAGATGAAAGTCGCTTCACTGAGTTGGTATCCAAGTTAGGCATGCTAAACTTGAAAATATAACATATTGTTGCTTCTTTTTTCCTTTCTTTCTTTTTTGTTTAGAGTAGGTGTTATACTGTTTGTTCATTGTGCAAATATCTGATGCAACATTCAAGGGAGAGTGATATTCTGATTTTACACATGCTACATATGTGTAGGGGGAGAAAATCATACACAACTGCACATGTGTAGGGGAGAAGTAAACAACTAACACATTCCCTAAATTTTGAAAATTTTCATAAAACAAATGCAAAAGTCTAGGGGGAGTGTGTCAAACAAATACTCAACTCAAGATATCTGGGAAAATCAATTTTTTCAACTCTCAAAATCCAGATATTTTGAATTTTCACAAAATTTGTAAGTGTTGGGTTCTATTGCAAACAACCGCATACTATGCTTCAATCGCATGGGACTTCTTGAAAGTCAACAAATTAAATTTTCTAAGTCTTCGTTCACCTACACTGAAGTATAATCACATGGATTACAATCGTATGGATTGTCAATTGCATGGAATTACAAGTTAACTTCACTATGCCTCAATCGCATTGATTGTCAATCGCATGGACTTATAAGTTAAATTCAATATGCCTCAATCTCATGCGATGGACCATCTGTGAACCATGAACCAAGTACCAACCGCATGCCGTAGACCATCAGTTTACACATGAATCAAGTGTCAATCGCATGTGATTGACAAAACAAGGGGAATCGCATGCGATTCAACATGTGTTAGCATTTCTGCTGAACACGGAGGTCAATCGCATGGATCTATAAGCCGGGTGTTTTTACCATGCGATTGCCTCTATAAGCCGGATTTTTACCAACAGCTGGTCCAATCAGAGAGTGACACGTGTACCTTTCACCTTTTTAACATCCCATCAGTTTCAAACTTACTCGATACGATTCAAAATTCAAACTCACATACTCTCTCTCATTTTTTGGCTACGTGATTTTACGAACTCTCTCGGTACTCTGCCAAAAATTTCAATTTTAGTCTCAAAATACTAGTGATCATATAGGTAACAACTTGTACGGATAACATTTTGAAAATTTTGAGTTAAAATAGTGATTTTTGGCCCTCGAACACCCTTTAACGATGGACTTTTTCACGACTTTGTATGGAGTTTTCGGACACAAAATGAACTTGGTTGTTAAAAACAAGTTTGCGATGGGTGTTAGCATCACTTAGGGAACATTTTGGTGCAAAAATATTTCACAAATCTCAAAAAGTGTTCTTCGTGTTCTTGAGGTGTATGAACTTGAACTTAAAACATACTTTTTGGTTCTAAAAAGAGTGTTATGATGATTTTTGGACTATACTCTAGTACTACAAAGTTGTTTGTTACTATCTAATAGACATATTGAAAGTAATAAAACAACTTTTTTATACTTAAAATCATCATGTACACAATGGGGATTCCAGGGTTAGGGTTTTCTCATAATTTTCATACTTGATAGTTTTGGTCAACTGTGGTCAACTTTGACTCATTCACTAAAGTTTGACCACAAGTTAAAGTAGAATGTTGTCTTCTTACATATATCTATATCTTTGACTTAATTGTTTATCTATCTATGCAGATAAGATGGCACAAGTTGTACTTCAACCAGAGGAGATCATGCCTCAAGCAGAGTTTCTAAACTCTAGAACCTATGATAACAACCACTATCTTGACCTCACAAAAATGAAAAACCCTACCTACCCCATTGTCACTGAAATCTTAAAGATTCATCCTCTACACCACCTCCTGGCATATAATCCATCCACCACTGGCACACATGTCCCTAAGCTCTATGATCAACAATTCTGGAAGATGTGTGATGTACGTACTAATAATAGAGGGAATGAGGTCATCCATGCTGAGGTTGATGAATATACAATTGCTATACATGTCAATCGCCTCGGAACAATCTTCGGACTGCCAAGGGCTGACAGCAGTCCTCCTGCGACAGCTTTTGATAAAATCCCGGATGAGGAGACGTGTCTTGTTGCAATCAGGGCAATGGGATACGATGGAGAGCTTACCAAAAATAATCAATTCAAACGCACCAACTTGCATGCCAAAGACAATACTTTTATGACGGTGCTTCAACGGTGTCTCACTCCTAAGCACTCTGGGTATAAATTCCTTACTGAGCATCAGCTCAAGATCTTTGTGGCGGCTGCCAATCACCTGCACGTAGATTATGCATTCCTACTCTTTCAAGATATCAAGGGAACAATGTTGAGGAAAAATTCACAGAAAAAGAAGGATGCTAACTTCGTGCCGTACCAAAGATTTCTACCAATGATTGTCCAATACTTGATGGACCAAAATGCTGACATTCCTCGCAGGACAAGTTTACCTTCTATAAACTCCAAACTCTTTGTTTATATCAAACCTACAACTCCTGCCAATGTACCAGTTCCTCAACCATTCCCTATATCACTTCTAAACTTATGTGAGCAAAATGATGTTGTTGTGAGTTATAGGGAGAGTATAGGAATACCTCCTATGGTTGTGCCAGCACCAGCCATACCTACCTAAGGAGGTGTAGTACCAGGTGATGAAATAGCATCTAGGACTCAGCCATCTATGGGAGATGCTGAGCGGGTCGAGCAGAGAGAAAATTATAAAAAGAGGGGTGGAGAAGAAGGTGAAGGTGGAGATAATAGAGAGGGAGGGGATGCTTATGATCCCACCATGTTAGGACCGTAACAAGGGAACCGAACAACGATATTGTCCGCTTTAGGTTTCCTCTCACGGCTTTAAAACACGCCAGTTGGTAAGAGTAAGATCAACCCTCCTTATAAGGAGAATGAATTTCCCTTGCCTCACCAATGTGGGATGCTCCTGCATTGCTACAGGAGCGGTGGGTTTAAGAGTCGCGGATTTGACCGGCTCGAGGGAACGCAGAACCCCATAAACCCAACATTCCCCCCCCCCCACATTGGTGCGGCCCCCCGGCTCTGATACCAATTGTTAGGACAGTAACCAGGAAACCGACCAACGATATTGTCCGCTTTAGGTTTCCCCTCACGGCTTTAAAACGCGTCAGTTGGTAAGAGTAAGATCCACCCTCCTTATAAGGAGAATGAATTTCCCTTGCCTCACCAATGTGGGATGCTCCTGCATTGCTACAGGAGCGGTGGGTTCAAGAGTCGAGGATTTGACCGGCTCGAGGGAACGCTGAGCCCCATAAACCCAACATTCCCCCCCACCACATTGGTGCGGCCCCCCGGCTCTGATACCAATTGTTAGGATAGTAACCAGGGAACCGACCAACGATATTGTCCGCTTTAGGTTTCCCCTCACGGCTTTAAAACGCGTCAGTTGGTAAGAGTAAGATCCACCCTCCTTATAAGGAGAATGAATTTCCCTTGCCTCACCAATGTGGGATGCTCCTGCATTGCTACAGGAGCGGTGGGTTTAAGAGTCGCGGATTTGACCGGCTCGAGGGAACGCAGAACCCCATAAACCCAACATTCCCCCCCCCCCACATTGGTGCGGCCCCCCGGCTCTGATACCAATTGTTAGGACAGTAACCAGGAAACCGACCAACGATATTGTCCGCTTTAGGTTTCCCCTCACGGCTTTAAAACGCGTCAGTTGGTAAGAGTAAGATGCACCCTCCTTATAAGGAGAATGAATTTCCCTTGCCTCACCAATGTGGGATGCTCTTGCATTGCTACAGGAGCGGTGGGTTCAAGAGTCGAGGATTTGACCGGCTCGAGGGAACGCTGAGCCCCATAAACCCAACATTCCCCCCCCCCCACATTGGTGCGGCCCCCCGGCTCTGATACCAATTGTTAGGATAGTAACCAGGGAACCGACCAACGATATTGTCCGCTTTAGGTTTCCCCTCACGGCTTTAAAACGCGTCAGTTGGTAAGAGTAAGATCCACCCTCCTTATAAGGAGAATGAATTTCCCTTGCCTCACCAATGTGGGATGCTCCTGCATTGCTACAGGAGCGGTGGGTTCAAGAGTCGAGGATTTGACCGGCTCGAGGGAACGCTGAGCCCCATAAACCCAACATTCCCCCCCCCCCCCACATTGGTGCGGCCCCCCGGCTCTGATACCAATTGTTAGGATAGTAACCAGGGAACCGACCAACGATATTGTCCGGTTTAGGTTTCCCCTCACGGCTTTAAAACGCGTCAATTGGTAAGAGTAAGATCCACCCTCCTTATAAGGAGAATCAATTTCCCTTGCCTCACCAATGTGGGATGCTCCTGCATTGCTACAGGAGCGGTGGGTTCAAGAGTCGCGGATTTTACCGGCTCGAGGGAACACTGAGCCCTATAAACCCAACATTCCCCCCCCCCCACATTGGTGCGGCCGCCCGGCTCTGATACCAATTGTTAGGACAGTAACCAGGGAACCGACCAACGATACTGTCCGCTTTAGGTTTCCCCTCACGGCTTTAAAACGCGTCAGTTGGTAAGAGTAAGATCAACCCTCCTTATAAGGAGAATCAATTTCCCTTGCCTCACCAATGTGGGATGCTCCTGCATTGCTACAGGCGCGGTGGGTTTAAGAGTCGCGGATTTGACCGGCTCGAGGGAATGCTGAACCCCATAAACCCAACATTCCCCTCCCCCACATTGGTGCGGTCCCCCGGCTCTGATACCAATTGTTAAGACAGTAACCAGGGAACCGACCAACGATATTGTCCGCTTTAGGTTTCCCCTCACGGCTTTAAAACGTGTCAGTTGGTAAGAGTAAGATCCACCCTCCTTATAAGGAGAATGAATTTCACTTGCCTCACCAATGTGGGATGCTCCTGCATTGCTATAGGAGCGGTGGGTTCAAGAGTCAGGGATTTGACCGGCTCGAGGGAACGCTGAGCCCCATAAACCCAACATTCCCCCCCCCCACATTGGTGCAGTCCCCCGGCTCTGATACCAATTGTTAGGACAGTAACCAGGGAACCGACCAACGATATTGTCCGCTTTAGGTTTCCCCTCACGGCTTTAAAACGCGTCAGTTGGTAAGAGTAAGATCAACCATCCTTATAAGGAGAATCAATTTCCCTTGCCTCACCAATGTGGGATGCTCCTGCATTGCTACAGGAGCGGTGGGTTTAAGAGTCGCGGATTTGACCGGTTCGAGGGAATGCTGAACCCCATAAACCCAACATTCCCCCCCCACATATTGGTGCGGCCCCCCGGCTATGATACCAATTGTTAAGACAGTAACCAGGGAACCGACCAATGATATTGTCCGCTTTAGGTTTCCCCTCACGGCTTTAAAACGCGTCAGTTGGTAAGAGTAAGATCCACCCTCCTTATAAGGAGAATTAATTTCCCTTGCCTCACCAATATGGGATGCTCCTGCATTGCTACAGGAGCGGTGGGTTTAAGAGTCGCGGATTTGACCGGCTCGAGGGAACGCTAAGCCCCATAAACCCAACACACCACCATTCAAACAGTTGTTAAATCTATTTCTCAGACCACCCGAACCAAAGATGTACTAGAAGAACTTGGTTTTGACACCTCTGAGTCATCTAGTTCCCAATCCTCCCATGCTGAGTCGGCTTCCCAACCAGGTGGTGACCCTACCTTTGAACCTGTCAATTCTAGTTTGGGCACCCCTGACAGACCCATTGATCAACCAGCTGACAGCACCCCTTTATTCATGAAACTAACAGACCCACATACTACCTCTCCTGACCAGACCCACACTATTCAACAAACTCCTGTCATTCCTCAAACCGGTGGTCTGGTCATAAATATAAACCCTCCTACCCAAACTACAGAAATTCCTATAGCCAGAAATTGTAGGGATTTCGTGGGCTAGCAGCGGAAGCAAAGTACAAACAAAATAGCCCAAGGTACAAGTCAAGATTGCACAAAATCTAGAAATCCCAAAAAGGACCATACTCTATGTTCAAGAAATGCAACATGTACAGGAAATACGTGGTTTATACCTTTCTCCTTAGCTCCAGAAGGCTTCAAATCTCGTGGTAGTGATGCTCCAAGAACGAAATGCGGAGCAACTAATGGGATGTACCCCGGGAACACGTCAAACCACGAGTGCTAGCAAGCCGTTGTGGAACTTCACCATGAAAACCACTCCGGGACAGCAATAATATGAGACTAAACTGGAGATCTCTCTTGAATAACTCTCTCTTGGTCTCATAAGCACCACAGAGAATATATGTGTACTTAGAGAGAAAAGATATAAGAAGCAAAAAAATGAATTCCTCCCTTTAGTCTTCCTCAAGATTCGTGTTTTACCCCCTTCAACCGACCATAGTGCATTCTAGGTGTCATCCATGCATTGGCTAGCTTGGGAGGTGATTTGACAAAAAAGCTCATGCAGCTGTAGCGGCGCTAACCCTTTAAGGTTAGTGGCGCTAACACAGCCTGCCAGTGATTTGACACAAAGTACATGCAGCCGTAGTGGCGCTAAACCTTAGGACTTAGCGGCGCTAACCCTTAAACTTAGCGGCGCTAACGCGGCCTGCGATGTCAACTTTTGTATTTTGCCATTTTTGGTCCCTTAAGTTAAGTTGATGTCAGGTTTGACCCCGGTGTATGACCCAATAGGCCCATACATCATCAGCAGCGGTCTATATGGCGTACGTACAATAGAGGTCCTATAGATAAGTGATCAAACATCCTTTTGTTCGCGATATCCTTGTGAACACGAGACATGGATTAATATGTCAATCTCCAGATCGTTCACGCTTATGTTTCTCGATCTTGATTGGTGGTGACGAAAATTGAAGGACATATCTGATTCTCAATCAATATTCCTTTGCGCATGGCCATGCTTATTTTGGTGTCAGCGCCCAATCATCGAGGGGCCCAGGGATATCTCTCATACTAGAGGAACAAATTCCGTTGATTGTACAATCCCATAGAGTAAACCTTATATTACTTAACTATTCCTTTTATAATAGCCAGTTACGAACTACGTTTTGAAATAGCTAAAGTTAGAAAGTTTCATGCTATGGTAATTCATACATCTCGGGTCGAAGGACGTAATGATATTATCCTTCCGAGTCACTCTTTGACCATGATCCATGAAGTGAACTCGGGTGCGGGTCTTCCAGTCACTTGATACTCCTTTCAAGTACAGGTTACTGTTGCGTTTCATGCATTCAATCCTTGATAAATGCATAACCAACACCTAACCTCAGCCTTAATTCAAACTTCCTTCCCTTGAAGAATGACTGACTGTGGAAATTTAGAATGTATAAACATTCTGGGAAGTGGTTAAACATGCTAAGATGGAACACAGTAAAGACCAATGAAGGTAACCGCATCATGCGTATATATAGTCTCCACTATATATCGATACAATCATGAGTGAGCAGTATTGCTTACCATTCCCAAAGCTTATAAGTAAATCAAACATTTACTAAAACGATATTCAAGCCTAGTCATAAGCATAAACAATCCTATTATACATAGTATGAAATTCATCACTAGTATTTGACAACGGCTTAATGATGGGATCATCTACACAATATCCCTTTGTACTCTGTTGTATTCTCTTATTAAACCACTTCCATAGTGTTTATCAAAGAGATCATACACAAGATTATCATAGTCGTCATATCCTCAAAGTTACCGAAGTCTACAATAGGATTAATGACACTTATGATTATTAGAGTCCACATGCCCTCAATGTAACCGAAGTTCACAATAGAGTCACTGACACTCGAGCTTATTAGAGTCGGCATACCCTTAATGTTACCAAAGTACACAATAGGGTCAATGACACTCATTGGAATTTAGATGTCGTATCTACACCACATATTTGATTATCCAAAACTTCTATTAAAATCGACAGTCTTATTATATTTGCTTGCAGTAATAACATACTCAAGACAACTCTATTTTCGTCGAACATCAAGAACATACATCAGTATTTCTTTAATTTAGTATACACTTTACTTCACGTTCATACTTGTACTCTTAGAACAATAATTCCATTAATAGGTTGAAAACAACCCTAAATTAGAACATTATTTTCATTTAAGTATATTTTACTAGGAACAAATAAAGCTCCCACTAGCCCTGACAAGAGTATCTGGCTTAATCTACGCTTTCATACTATGTATAATATGCAAATTTTCTCGTAAAGCAAGATTACAGCCATAAAATGCAAATTTTATCGACTTCATTCATGGACACAACTTAGATATAATGGATATGTAAGAACTCGGAACATGCTTCAAAACATTTCCTCAACTTAATCCTACGAAGGATCAAGGTCTTCTTATTTCCATGTGAACATACTTGTTTCCCCAAAGCGACAACAATGCTTCACATAATCCAGACTTAATCTGGATATTATGGATGTGTAAGAACCTCAGAAAGTACCTTAAGCATTTCCTCAACTTAATCCTTTGAAGTATACAGTTCTCTTACGTCCAAGTGAACTAACTTGTCTCCACAAGGTGACAACAATATTTCACTTTATCCAAGTCATCTTCAACATAGCCACTAGAACATGTTTCCATATAATCGATATGAAACACTTTTTCTCTAGTGGGTATTTGAAGTTGTCCATAATTGCATATATGTTAGTCCCTTCACCCTTCTTAGATTACACCTTAGGTATGGGATTAACCCAAGTCAAGTACTTGGATGCATCAAATGGGTTACACCATTATCTTCCTATATTCACTAATGAACTCAGGGTCCCACTATGTTTCCAATGAATGGTAATATCACAATGATTTACCATCAAGTTGCCGTTGCTAAAATATGACAACCTCATATCTAAACAGCCTTCTTGACTTCCATCAGATTTAAAGAAGCAATGGATATTGTAAGGTTTTACCAGCATCTCTATGCTGATTAAATGCTAGTGTCAACATTATGTCTCTTATTTAAGTCTTACGTTCTTCCACTGGAATGCTTTTGTAAATTGTCTTCTTCCTTTTGAGCAACCAAATTTGGTTCCCATAAGTCTAAGAAACAATTATCCAAAAAAAATGAACTACTTAAATATATAGGCATCAACTTATAATTCATCCATCTCCCACAGAATGTAGACTAGATAATTTTAAGTTATGAGATTGACAAGCAAAGGACTCTTTCTAGTCAAAATCTCATTCGATGCTTAATTGACCATAATGTTGTGTTTTAGATTGAGGAATTGGTTCATAAAATTAATGTATACCAATCACATTGAATACTTGTTTTAGGTCTGCCTTTCACCAGATCATCTATAAAGATATCCGGTTTTCTTTAATGTGACACCATGTAAAAATGTGTCTTTTAGAGAAAACAAATTATGGGTTAAACCCATGATCCATTTCATGTTTTTAAACCAATATAGATAATGGAAACTTAGCATCTTGTCTTGATCTAAGAATTTTATATATATATAACCTTACTGATTCTTAGTTTTCTTTAGGTTAGTTCCGAACACCACTAGGTTTTAGACACAATCCTTTTCTCTAGTAAACATTCTCTCAACTTCTATCATAAAGATGGTGATGGAGAATTTCACTAGTGTCACTCTTTGTGGCATACTTGAACGGATTATCCACACAAGTGTGATCAAAATCTAACAAGTCATAATCCTTCCTACCAACACTGGTGAAGGATTTTATAATCAATCAAGTCCAATAAACAATATTTATACCTTTCATTTAGCCCGAGGATAAACTTTTACAAAGATCCTAACCACATGGATCTAAGCGATGTAAATGTTGTTTACTCGGTCAAGTTTGATTATGCCATAGAGCTAATGTATCCAAACCACTTTTGGATCTAAGAATCAATTATTCATGATTGCCTTATTACTTATAACGAGCCTTTATGTATGCAATGATATGGATAAGTTTTGATAAAATCATCTCAAAACAATTTTTCAAAATGTTTCAATACTAAGTCATATCCATCGTCATCAAATGTGTATTTAAGCACTAAAATTAGTAAAAAATAACACATAAGCATAGACATGGATCGAATTTGAAATGAAACCATCAATATGAAAAATCTTTTTATCAAAAAATACAAGATACAAAAACATCCATCATCTTGGAAAGTACATACAATAAAGCAATTCTTGCCACACAGGGCATAAAAAGAAAAGTAATAATTAATCCGGAAATAATGGCGAGACTAACACTCCCAATTCTCTTGTAGAAGACAATCAACAAAATTTCTTCTTCAGAGATCCGGTTCTTCAATCTTTTCCTTCTTTCATCGAACAGACCTACACTTTGCAACAAAATAAATTTGTGACAAACGTGAGTCTTATAGCTCGGGTAAACAATCCAGCTTAGTAAGGAATAGCAAATAAGTATAATCATGAATGAACCTCAAGTAGGAAAATTAACTCTCTATTTTCTGAGAAGTTTTATATCCTCTCGGCACGAAGGGCAGGCATGACGGCCCCAATCCCCAAATCTTCCGCAGAAGTAACAAACCACCCCTTGTTGACTCTCTTTAGGCACATGATCAATGTCCATAGACTCAAAACTCGAAGTAAGCTTGGAATCTCCAACTTCTTCTTTTGATGGGATCGATTTCTTCTTCTTCATATTATGTTCTTCCTTAGAACCAAGACCGGGAGTGGATAAGGATGATGCATGCTTGGACATGTTAGATTCAACATCCTTCAACATTCCATGCAATTCATCTATAGATATTTCCTTTGCATGCATATGATAGTTCTTGACAAACTGTTCATATGATGCGGGCAGAGACTGAAATATGAAATTCACACCAAGCTCCCTCCCTACAGAAAATCCTAGTCTCTCCATTTGGTCCATGTATGATTTCATCTTCAAAACATGGGCACTTATACTCCCGCCTTCCCGCATCTTACAACCGGTTAGACTTTTAACGCACTCATAATGTTCTTGCCTAACTTGCTGTTGGAATACATCCTTCAGCTTGTTAATCATGTCATACACAGTCATGTGCTCAAATTTCTTTCGCAGTTCTAAGCTCATACTTGATAACATGAGACAAGCAACATCGTGCGTATCCCGAACACGCTTTTCATACGCGTATCGGATAGTCCATTCCGCATTGATAGCAGGTGGTTCAGGAAGGGGTTCCTCAAGGATGTGCAAATTTGACTCGGCACGTAGGACAATCCTCAATTGCCTAAGCAAGTCAACAAAGTTCACTCCCGTGAGTTTCTCCCTTTGTAGGAACATACGAAGTGAAAAGTTCGACGTGGTGTTGTTTTGATTCGACATCCTATATTAATTAGAGTACACGTATTAGTTAGTTTGATTTGAATCCTTGTTAAAATAATTACCCCATATCGTCTCGAAAAATATTTTAACAAGGGCTAAGAACCATATTTCACTCCAATTCATGACGGGGTTGCCGCGGATCACTTCATGGAGAAATTTAGGCCGATAACCATCTTACCGATTGCAATCTCTATTGCAACTCTTAGACACTTGCGGGATCCTACGACAACCATTGGTCGTTTGGCATGTTTGATCCCTACTAGCACAAATTCCAAATCAAAATTCTTGGTTGACTCGTGCTAAGCTCGACAATCACTCAAGGATTTTAATTTGTAATTGCAAATCGTCCGTCAAGACATAGGATGTCAAACCCACCAAAATTGGCTCGTGCTAAGCTCGACAACCAAAATTGTGAATTTGCCACACGCACCTTCCACACAGTTTTATGAGAGTTGGCTCGTGCTAAGCTCGACAACCAAAACTCATAAATCTAGATTCGGGTGGTATCGACTTATGGATGGCGCAAGATTTACGTTTTATGGAAAAACGGACTTTTGTTTCCGGCTTGGTTACAGATTAACTTGTTTAGTGACAAAACCTATTTCCACTAGGTGAGTTAATCTTGTATGTGAGCGCGCGCGAGAGTTGTAAACCATTTTTACCAAAAATCTTGTGATTTTATTAATTTCGAAAAATTATCTAGCATGCGAATCCTAAGCAAACCATGCAAGAATAATATAAAATCACATCACACGCATATAAACGAAATAAATTGCTAACCCTTGCCATAATTCCTATGCGTTCTTTCCGTGAGCTAAAACGGGTAGAACGTGGTCAATCTAAGGGACGGAAGATCTTCAATGCGAGCTCCCACTAGAACCGCCATCTCCAATGGACTTCACCGGCTTTTATGGACACACTCGATCTCCTTCTGACTCTAAATTGTGTGTCTTCATCCAAATTGTACAAAGTATACAATAGAAATTAAAATGGCGTACAAGCCACAATAATTTCCTAATTATCTAGTACAAATACACGGATGAATGAAATGGCATGCAAGCCACAATATTATTACATACCAAACAGAATTAATAAATATTACAGCTCATATTGTGATTTAAAATCACCAAATTGCATCCAAACACACAAAATCAACCACAAAGTCAAAGGCAAGGTTACCAATTTCAAATCTACCACATACAACCAAGCATAACTAAATGGTAACAAAATTACCAAAAACAAATCTGGAACAAAATTCCAGAATTACAAAATAGCAAAAATTCCCGAGACCAAAACTGTTTTTAACTTGAAACCAAAACTGGCACAGCGCGTTAGCGCCACTAACTATTAAGAGTTAGTGCCGCTAACTCGAGGTTAGCGCCGCTAACCCAGTTCGAACAGAAAACAAACATTTCGATTTCGGGATTTTTCAGGCCACCAAGTGCAAATCTAATATAGAGGTGGCTCTGATACCACTGTAGGGATTTCGTGGGCTAGCAGCGGAAGCAAAGTACAAACAAAATAGCCCAAGGTACAAGTCAAGATTGCACAAAATCTAGAAATCCCAAAATGGACCAAACTCTATGTTCAAGAAATGCAACATGTAAAGGAAAGAGGTGGTTTATACCTTTCTCCTTAGCTCCAGAAGTCTTCAAATCTCGTGGTAGTGATGCTCCAAGAACGAAATGCGGAGCAACTAATGGGATGTACCCCGGGAACACGTCAAACCACGAGTGCTAGCAAGCCGTTGTGGAACTTCACCATGAAAACCACTCCGGGACAGCAATAATATGAGACTAAACTGGAGATCTCTCTTGAATAACTCTCTTTTGGTCTCATAAGCACCAAAGAGAATATATGTGTACTTAGAGAGAAAAGATTTAAGAAGCATAAAAAATGAATTCCTCCCTTAAGTCTGCCTCCAGATTCGTGTTTTACCCCCTTCAACCGACCATAGTGCATTCTAGGTGTCATCCATGCATTGGCTAGCTTGGGAGGTGATTTGACAAAAAGCTCATGCAGCCGTAGCGGCGCTAACCCCTTAAGGTTAGCGGCGCTAACGCGGCCTGTCAGTGATTTGACACAAAGTACATGCAGCCGAGAGGCGCTATCCTTTAGGACTTAGCGGCGCTAAACCTTAAAGTTAGCGGCACTAACGCGGCCTGCGATGTCAACTTTTGTCTTTTGTCATATTTGGTCCCTTAACTTAAGTTGCTGTCTGGTTTGACCCCGGTGTATGACCCAATAGACCCATACATCATCAGCAGCGGTGTATATGGCGTATGTACATTAGTGGACAGATTTCTAACAAACTCCTACTTACATATAATGCACCGTACCCATGTAACCACAGACAAAGAGCGGCCTCTAGCAAAGCATCGATGCCCCCAAGTCAGTATGGGTTCTTCCTCCTTACAGAAAACCATAACCTACAAAAACGTAGAGGTCCTGTAGATAAGTGATCAAACATCTTTTTATTCGCGATATCCTTGTGAACACGAGACATGGATTAATATGTCAATCTCCAGATCGTTCACGATTATGTTTCTCGATCTTGATTGGTGGTGATCAAAATTTAAGGACATATCTGATTCTCAATCAATATTACTTTGCGCATGGCCATGCTTATTTTGGTATCAGCGCCCAATCATCGAGGGGCCCAGGGATATTTGTCATACTAGAGGAACAAATTCCGTTGAATGTACAATCCCATAGCGTGAACCTTGTCTTACTTAACTATTCCCTTTATAATAGCCAGTTACGAACTACGTTTTGGAATAGCCAAAGTAAGAAAGTTTCATGATATAGCAATTCATACATCTCAGGTCGAAGGACGTAATGATATTATCATCCCGAGTTACTTGTGACCATGATCCATTAAGTGAACTCAGGTGTGGGTCTTCCAGTCACTTGAAACTCCTTTAAAGCACAGGTTACGGTTGTGTTTCATGCATTCAATCCTTGATCAATGCATAACCAACACCTAACCTCAGCCTTATCTCAAGCTTCCTTCCCTTGAAGAATGACTGGCTGTGGAAATTTAGAATGTATAAACATTCTGGGAAGTGGTTAAACATGCTAAGATGGAACATAGTAAAGACCAATGAAGGTAACCACATCATGCGTATATATAGTCTCCACTATATATCGATACAATCATCGGTGAGCATTACTGCTTACCGTTCCCAAAGCTTATAAGTAAATCAAACATTTACTAAAACGATATTCAAGCCTAGTCATAAGCATGAACAATGCTATTATACCTAGTATGAGATCCATCACTAGTATTTGACAACGGCTTAACTATGGGATCATCGACACGATATCCATTTGTACTCTTTTGTATTCTTTTATTAAACCACTTGCAAAGTGTTTATCAAAGAGATCATACATAATATTATCATAGTCGTCATATCCTCAATGTTACCGAAGTCTACAATAGGATAAATAACACTTATGATTATTAGAGTTGACATACTCTCAATTTAACCAAAGTTCACAATAGAGTCACTGACACTCATGTTTGTTAGAGTCGATATACCCTCAATGTAACCGAAGTGCACAATAGGGTTAATGACACTCATTTAAATCTAAATGTGGTATTTACACCACATATTTGAATTTTCAAAACTTCAATAAAATGGACAGTCTCGTAAGTATAGATTTGCTTGCAGTAATAACTTACTCAAGACAATTCTACTTTCGTCGAACATCAAGAACATACATCAGTATTTCTTGAATTTAGAATCCACTTGATTCCATATTCTCTATTTATACTCATAGAACAATAATTCCATCAAGAGGTTGAAAAAACCCCTAAATTAGGACATTATTTTCATTGAGTATATTTTACTAGGAACACATGAAGCTCCCACTAGGCCTAACAAGAGTATTTGGATTAATTTATGCTTTCTAGAAAACTCATTCCTTTGACTTTCTCGTAAAGCAGGATTACAGCCACAAGATGCAAGTTTTGCTGACTATAGTCATGGACACAACTTAGACATAATGGATACATAAGACCTCGGAACATACTTCAAACATATCCTCAACATAACCCTGCGAAGGATCTTGGCCTTTTAATTTCAATGTGAACTTACTTGTTTCCCCAAAGTGACAACAATGTTTCATGTAATCCAGACCTAATATGGATATTATGGATGTGTAAGAGCCTCGGAATGTGCCTTAAGCATTTCCTTAACTTAATCCTATGAAGGATTCAGGTCTCTTACGTCCATGTAAGCTAACTTGTTTCCGCAAGGTGACAACAAAATTTCACTTTATCCAAGTTATCTTTAACATAACCACTAGAACATGTTTCCATATAATCAATATGAAACACTTTGTCTCTAGTCGGTATTTGAAGTTGTCTATGATTGCATATATGTTAGTCCCTTCACCCTTCTTGGATTACATCTCTGGTGTGGGATTAAGTCAAGTACTTGGATGCAGCAAAAGATTACATCTATGTATACCATTCCCTTCTTGTATTCACTAGTGAACTCAGGGTCCCACTATGTTTCCGATGAATGGTAACATCACAATGATTTACCATCAAGCTGCTGTTACTAAAATATGACAACATCATATCTAAATAGCCTTCTTGACTTCCATTAGATTTTAAAGAAGCAATGGATATTGTCAGGTTTTACCAGCATCTTTATGCTGATTAAATGCTAGTGTCAACATTAGGTCTCTTATTTAATTTTTTCGTTCTTCCACTGGAATGCTTTTGGATATTGTCTTCTCCCTTTTGAGCAACCAAGCATAGTTCTCGAATGATCAAGAAACAATTATCCAAAACTTAGATGAACTACTTAAATATATATAAGCATCAACTTAGTTTATAATTCATCCATCTCCCACTGTATGTAGACTGGATAATTATGAGTTATGAGATTGACAAGCAAAGAACTCTTTCTAGTCAAAATCTAATTAAATGCTTAGATAACCATCATGTTGGGTTTTAGATTGATGACTTGGTTCATAAAATTAATGTATACCAATCACATTGAATACAGGCCTGCCATTTACCAGATCATCAACAAAGATATCCGGTTTTTCTTCAAAGTAACACCATGTACAAATGTGTTTCCTTCAGCTTGTTAATCATGTCAAACACAGTCATGTGCTCAAATTGCTTTCACAGTTCCGAGCTCATACTTGATAACATGAGACAAGCAACATCGTGCTTATCCAGAACACACTTTTCATACGCGTATCGGATGGTCCAATCTGCATTGATAGCAGGTGGTTCAGGAAGGGGTTCCTCAAGGATGTGCAACTTAGACTCGGAACGTAAGACAATCCTCAATTTCCTAAGGCAGTCAACAAAGTTCACTCCCATGAGTTTCTCCCTTTGTAGAAACATACGAAGTGAAAAGTTCGACGTGTTGTGGTTATGATTCGACATCCTATATTAAAGAGAGTACGCGAATTAGTTAGTTTGATTTGAATCCTCGTTAAAATAGTTACCCATATCGCCTCGAAAAATATTTTAACAAGGGCTAAGAGCCATATTTCACTCCAATTCATGATGGGTTGCCGCGGATCACTTCATAGAGCTATTTAGGCCGATAACCATCTTACCGATTGCAGTCTCTATTGCAACTCTTAGACACTTGCGGGATCCTACAACAACCATTGGTCGTTTGGCATGTTTGATCCCTACTTGCACCAATTCCAAATTAAAATTCTTGGTTGACTAGTGCTAAGCTCGACAATCACTCAAAGATTTTAATTTGCAATTGTAAATCGTCCAACAAGATACACGGTGACACCTCGATAACTACCGGCTCGTGCTAAGCTCGACAACCGATAATTTCAAGATCCCACACTCACCTTCCACACAGATCCACATGGAATAACTCGTGCTAAGCTCGACAATCACTCCATGCTTCATTAGATTCGGGTGGTGTCATCTTTTGGATGGCGCAAGATTTACGTTTTATGAAAACGGGCATTTGTTTTTGGCTTGGTTACAGATTAACTTGTTTAGTGACAAAACCTATTTCCACTAGGTGAGTTAATCTTGTATGTGAGCGCGCGCGAGAGTTATAAACCATTTTTACCAAATCTCTTGTGATTTTATTAATTTTCGAAAAATTATCTAGCATGCGAATCCTAAGCAAACCATGCAAGAAAAAATAAAATCACATCACACGCATATAAACGAAATAAATTGGTAACCCTTGCCATAATTCCTATGCGTTCTTCCCGTGAGCCAAAACGGGTAGAACGTGGTCAATCTAAGAGACGGAAGGTCTTCAATGCGAGCACCCACTAGAACCGCTATCTCCATTGGACTTCACCGGCTTCTATGGACATGCTCCATCTCCTTCCGACTCCAAATTTTGTGTCTTCATCCAAATGTACAATACATACAAATAGAAAATAAATGGCATGCAAGCCACAATTTTCCTATTTTATCTATTACAAATTACAAGGATGAATGAAATGGCATGCAAGGCACAATATTATTACAAATATAACAATTTTAATAAATATTACAGCCCAAGTGATATAAAATCACCAAATGCATCCATACACATAAAGTCAAGCACAAGGTCAAAGGCAAGGTTTACTAATTTCAAATCTATCACATACAACCAAACATACATAATTGTAACAAAATTACCAAAGCAAAATCTAGAACAAATTTCCAGAATCACAAAATAGCCAAAAATACCTGAGACCAAAACTGTTTTTATCTTGAAACCAAAACTGTTACAGCGCGCGTAGCGCCTCTAACTATTATGAGTTAGCGCCGCTTACCCTGTTCGAACAGAAAACAAACATTTCGATTTCGAGATTTTTTTAGGCCACCAAGTGCAAATCTAACATAGAGGTGGCTCTGATACCACTGTTGGGATTTCGTGGGCAAGCAGCGGAAACAAAGGTACAACAAAAATTGCCCAATGTACAAAGCATTAAAACAAGAAATCCCAAAAGAGGACCAAACTCTATGTAAAGAAATGCAACTTGAAAGAAGGAAAGAAGGTTATACCTTTTTCCTTAGCTCCAGAAATCTTCTTGTCTCGTGATGGTGATGCTCCAAGAACGAAATGCGGATCAACTAATGGGATGTACCCCGGGAACACGTCAAACCACGAGAGCTAGCAAGCCATTGTGGTTCTTCATCTTGAAAACCACTCCGGGACAGCAACTATATGAGACCAAGAATCTGGAATACTCTCTTGAACAACTCTCTCTTGGTCTCTCAAGCACCAAAGAGAATGAATGTGTGTGTAACACTTACAGAGAAAGTTGAGAGGAAACCAAAACACAATGAATTCTCTATCTTCTCATCTGTCTCCAGACCCTAAATAACCCTTCTATGGCCGGCCAAATGCTTTCCAAGGTGTCACCCACGCATTGGCTACCTTGGTAGGTAATTTGACAAAAAGTACATGCAGCCGTAGCGGCGCTAACCCTTAGGGTTTAGCGGCGCTAACCCCTTAAGGTTAGCGGCGCTAACGCGGCCTGTCAGTGAATTGACACAAAGTACATGCTGCCGTAGCGGCGCTAACCTTTAGGACTTAGCGGCGCTAAACCTTAAAGTTAGCGGCACTAACGTGGCCTGCAATGTCAACTTTTGTCTTTTGTCATATTTTGTCCCTTAACTTAAGTTGCTGTCTGGTTTGACCCCGGTGTATGACCCAATAGGCCCATACATCATCAGCAGCGGTCTATATGGCATACATGCATTAGTGGGCATATTTCTAACAGAAATTGCATGGCCATGCCCAAACAAACGGATTTGTTCTTTGACGTTTATCACTCAATTCGAAATCAGATAGTCAAGAAAAGGTTCTGAGTTTTCAAAGATGACTCAAACCATGCTCGCACTCTCAATCAAAACATCGGGATGTAGAGGGAAGAGCCTAAAGTGTACCCAATCGTAAGACAGGGGGTTCTTATGAAGTTTTACTATAAAACAGTTAGTTTTATGATTCATTAAACAGTTTGTAATATAAGGAACGGTTATCACACCTGGGTATAAGAGTCTTTATTGCTTGGTTAACCTAAGAACTTGTCTAGAGGTTTCCATAGGCAAGTGTCATCGAGGCACCCTGGTTGATAGTGTGCACAAGTGGGATAAGCTCACTGGACCTAATTTTCTCATCTAGGAAAGTAATCTACGGATTGTGCTCAGGCATGAGAGGAAATAGTATGTCCTGGAAGAGCCGGGGGGAATGCCCCAGCCAATAATGCGAGGGATGATGTTAGGGAGGCTTACTAGAAGTGCGTCAATGATGCGCTAGATGTAAGTTGCCTCATGCTTGCGACTATGAGTCCAAAATTACAAACAAGCATGATGGATACATCGGCCTATGACATGATCCGTCAACTGAGGGATACGTTTCAAGAGCAAGATCGTTCAGAACGTGACGATGTCACGAAAGATCTTAATACTTTCAAGATGCCCAAGGGTACTCCGGTTAGTACCCATGTCATGAAAATGAAAGGGTACATCAACCACCTCGAAAGGCTTGGACACCTGGTACCATTGTAGCTAGCAACGGACCTGATTCATAACTCACTGTCTGATGACTATAAGCCATTCATAGTCAACTACAGCATGAACAACATGGAGAAATCCATTGCTGAGTTGCACTCTATGCTTAAGACAGTTGAGTCGAATCTGGGTAACAAGTCAAAGGATGTCCTAGTGGTGGAAAATGGAGCTGCTAAGAAAAGGAAGGGGCGAAATGGCAAGGGTAAGGGTAAAACCGAGCCAGGGCCGTATACACCCAAGGCCAAAGAAAATGGCTAAGGCAAGGGCAAGGGCAAGTAGTCTAAACTGAACAAAGCAAGAGCCGCGAACTGGTTCTTCAAGTGTGGTGAAATTGGCCACTATAAGGTCAACTGCCCGAAATGTCACGAAGGTGGTGGAAACGCCACACGTACTTTTGTTGACTAACTTCAGTATTTTTTCTTTCAACTTATTATATATAAGTGGTGTATTTTGACTTCTTGTGATCGTTTATTGCAAATAGATCAATGAAAAGCAAAAGGATCCTTGGAATGCTGGAGGACAATGCTTGCCCGAGAAGGATATTTATAATTCCTTGTTTTCTACTTATTTTAAAATTTTATTTTGAAATATGTAATGGTTTTAAAGACTTTTATTAAAACTTTTATGAATTATTGGTTGATATATCCTTGTACGTATATCATGATTATATCTAGTCAAGTATGACTAGAGAATAACTAACAAGTCAAATTTTTTTGACTTATTAGCAATTTAGTCCATATGCATTGGTTGTCATTTGAGTAATATGATTAATATTATAATTTCTCGACTAAACTTATGGAATTACTTGAAATAGCACAGTTGTTGTTATACATTAGAAAGTCTATCTAATCAAGTAATAATGAGTAGTTTTTAGAACAAGTTCAAGTTTTAAACTAAAGTTAAACACTTGAAATAATAGTCATTATTTCTAAGGGTGTGTTTAAAGATAGAACATTTATGAGTTTAATTATAATAGACATTGTAATCAAGAGAACTCACATGTTTTAATAAGAATCCATACAAGTGTGTTATACTTGTAGTAATGTAAAGTTTTTTGAAACTAATTTCCGTAATAGGAAATAAAGGATATGTAGAAAATCCAAGTCTAAGGTTTTGTTAACTTTAAGATTCTTATTTGAAATCTAAGTTTTAGATTTATACTTAAAATTAGTATTTTTGACTTTTGTGTCAAGTTTGACCAAGTCAATAAGGTGTGTTAAGTAAGGCTGTGTTTTCATAATAGTCAGTGGGAGCAATTGACATACGCAAAGGTATTTATCGGGTTTTGATAAATTAATATCTGCGTAGAAGCAAATAAGTGTTTAAAGAAGCACGATAATTATTAGCTTATTGAAATTCAAGTACGTATATAATCCTAATGACGAGAGTTTTTTAGTTTTCAAAATGAGTCCAGGTAAATGGGCTAGTCCCAGGAGGTCATAATTATATATTGATCTGTGATAAGTCCACTTGAACCAACATAGTAACAAAAATAGACGCGGTGACTTGAGACTATGGACTAGTATTAATTTTGTACTATATTCCAGCAGGGTGAATATGGAGAGTACATTTTTAATCCCATTACTCTTCACAGATTTTGTATGTTTTGCTAATATCCTTGAATAATAGGGTTATTATTCAAAAGTCTTGTCCATGACTACCTATCTTGGTAGGAACCTCGATTAGGGAGATAATAACGTCATTGTAGTCGTTGGTGGAGATTCATAGTGATTGAAGATAGCTACCAGGAGTGTAGGCCAAGGATGTACGAGTATTCCCCAGGGGTGTGAATATTGGATAGTGATATCTTGAAAAATTGTTGGAGAATGCCCACTGACACAAGTACATTGGTGTTGCTGCTGATGAAGTGCGACCCTATTGGGTCACACACCAAGGATTGATCCCGACAGCTTATGGATAAAGAGAGAAGGTCCAAAAATCAAATTGTTTGATTTTGGGTCTTCACGGCCGTGAGGGATGCTCCACGGGTCGTGAAGCCCACTGCCCTCACGAATGGCTCAATGACCTTTACACGGCTCGTGGAGTCTTCACGGGTCGTGAAGAGGTCGTGAGGGATCGTGGAGGTGACGCCCTCACGAGTCACTCGAACGCGGCACGGGCCGTGAAGGACGATGGCCAGTCGTGGCGCATTTTGTCTTCACGGGCTGTGAGAAGCCGTGAAGGTCTATCTGCATGAAATAGGATCCTTCACGAGCCATCTTGTGGTCCAATAGGATACCACTTCTTATCCGACCAAGAGGAGTTCTTTTGGGGTTGGATCAGTGGAGGCATGCAAGTGAACTTCATTCCATCACTCTCTCTTTTCTCTCTTTGGTACCTACATGCATTACACACATATACACTAAGGTTTGGAGTTCTTGAGTGTTGTGTGGCTATTTTGGTGCAAGAGGAGAAACAAGTAGGTTGTTCCAGACGAGAAGAATCACGTGGATGTCTTCTTGAAGGATTGCTAGCACTTTGGGATTGTGGATACTTTGTGTGGATCAACGATAGAGGAGGATTCTCTTGAGTTCTCGTACATCCCGATTTGTCACTAGCTTCAGCCGATTTGAGCCAAGGTAAAGAGGTATTTTCTGCCCTCTTGTTGTTTCTTTAGTTGCAATTTGGTTTTGCAGTACATTATCACTTTGGAACATGTATGGACCCGTTTTTGTACGGTTTTTGAACTCTTTATTTTCGCTTCCGTTGTGTTTATCTCCATACCGTGTTCCAACAGTGGTATCAGAGCCAAATCTACAAACAAATTGCACTTTCTTGGCTTGAAAACCGAAAATGGACATTCTGTCCAGAATGTCTTCACGGGTCGTGAAGGATTATTCTTCACGGTCGTGAAGTCTCACGACCAGTATCGTGAAGGTTTTTACTTCACGGTCATGATGGCTTACGACCAGTCTCGTGAAGATTTTTCTTCACGGTCGTGAAGGCTCACGACCAGTTACGTGGGGTGTTGGTCGTGAAGGTTTTTCACTGTGTCAGAGTCGTGGAGTTCAAGGGCTTCACGGGCCGTGAAAGGCCGTGAAGGCTCCTGGGCCGTGAAGGTCGTTGTGAACAGTGTTTTGTCCTTTTGGTAAAAGAAAAATAATTTTTCAGTTTTAGCTCCTTTCGATTCTGTTTTTCCAGAATTTGTCCAAAGTGTTTGGATGTTGAAAAAGCCTCATATGTGTCTTGATTCATACATTTATATGTATTGGGTGATTTTTGGCATGAAATGCACACATGCATATACTTGTATTGTGTATATATGAATATGTATGCTCAAAGTGTTTGGGTTACTAATGCATATGTACAAGGATTGTTCACTTTGTGCCTTGAGTGTTTAGCTAGGTTTGAACAATCTTAATCAAGATACATTTCACACGGTTTTGTTATGGCACACCGTGTTGTTGTTTGTGGTTTGTTGTTTGATCCGGTAACGCCTTGCCCGTTAGACCTATGTGTTGGTTGTTTGGTTGTGTTTAATTATTCATTCATTTGGTGGTTTGTACCACAATTGGTTTGTAATAATTAAATTTATTCGGTCTTGTATTTTGTACCTTTTGGCTTGCATGCCGGTTGTTATTCTTTGTAATTGTTAGATTTGCTTAGATTAGCATTTTGCGGCTTGCACGCCGTTTCTTTTCAAATATTTTGTATGTATTTGTAAAAGAAGACCGAATACAACCATCGAGAGTCGTGGAGGAGACGTCTCGGCTATGGTGGATCCGGAGGTTCATTGGAGATGACGAATTCAGTGGGAGCACTTCCAGCTGGGCCAAGTGGCTGGTCCTTAGGTTGGCCTTGCTTTCCTCGTTTGGCTCACGGGGAAAGCGCATAGGGTTTAGGGGCATATTACCGGATATTGCTTGTGTGTGGTTGTTGTTTTGTTTAGTTTCTTGCGTGGTTGTTTAGTTTCTTCGCTCGCTTGAAAACTTTTAAAAATAATAAAACCAAGAGTTTTAATTGGTTTACAAACCTCTCGCGCCACAAGACCACTTTAAAAACAAAATCCCGTTTTTATCAAATGTAAATCACTCGCCTCCCGTAAGATGACACCACCCAAATCTAGTGAAACAAGATCGTTCGTCGAGCTTAGCCGAGGTCGGTTTTGCGTAACTGTGTGGAAGGTGCATGTGGCAACTCGCAAGGGTCGGTTATCGAGCTTAGCCGAGCCGGCCATTGGGCTAGAGTACCACCGTGTATCTTGACGGTCAATTTACAATTCCAAGACTTAAAACACCTTGGTAGTTGTCGTGCCCATACCGAGCTATCAAAGTGGATTAATGAGGAATCGGTGAGAGAAGGGATCAAAAATGCCAAATGGGTGCTATGAGTACCTAGGATCCCGCAAGTGTCTAAGAGTTGCAATCTCGGATTGCAATTGGTAAAGCATTTACCGGCCTAAGTAGCTCCATGAAGTGATCCGCGGCAAACCCGTCATGGATTGGGGTACTTTGAGGTTCTTAGCCCTTGTTAAGATAATTTGGTTTTCTTAATCAGTTGGGTAATTATTTTAACAAGGATTATATCGAAACTAACTAAAACATGTACTCTTATATAGATGGCAAATATTAACGACACCACACCAAACTTTAAACTTCGATTATTCCTAGAAAGGGAGAGACTCATAGGAGTGAACTTCGCTGACTGGTATCATGTATTGAGGATTGTCCTCCGTCACGAGTCAAAGTTGCACATCCTTGAGGAACCCTTTCCGGAGCCACCTGCTACCAACGCGAACTGGGCTACTCGATACGCTTTTGAGAAGCGTGTTAGAGATACACAAGATATTTCTTGTCTCATGTTATCGACTATGAGCTTTGAGTTGCGTCAACAGCTTAAGCAATTGAGTGCGTATGACATGATAAACCGGCTAAAGGACATGTTCCCGCAGCAGGTTAGACAAGAACGGTTTGAGTGTATAAAGGCTTTGGTCGGTTGTAGGATGCAGGAAGGTGAGGATGTAAATATCCATTTCCTTATGATGAAGGGATACATGGACCAATTGGAGAGACTTGGACTTCCAATAGGGAGGGAGATTGCGGTGGATATGATCCTTCAGTCCCTGCCCGCGTATTATGAGAATTTTGTCAAGAACTTTCACAAAGACAATTTGGATAAATCCTTGATCCAACTTCAAGACATGCTGAAGGCTGTTCAGTCTTACATGGTTGAGAAGGATCGTGTCTCGTCCACATCCACTATGGCTACTAGGAAACAAGTAAGCAAGAAGGAGAAACTGACCTCAAAAGGAAAGTCTAGTGTGACTAGGCTATCCGTAATTGTGGAGTCGGAGGACAATGAGATTGTGCCTCAAGATGATGTTCCACATGGGGTAGTTTGCTACTTTTGTGGAGAAATTGGAAATTGGCGCCGTCACGCCTGCCCTAAGTGCCTGGAAGAGCTAAGTATCCTAAAGCGGAAGAACGTTAGCTCATCTTCAGGTACATTCATGAACAAACTCCATTGATCTTCTACTTCTAATGACTGGGTTTTGAACGTTAGTCAAAACGCTCACGTTTGTCACAAACTTGTTTGTTGCAAAGTGCAGGTGTTAATCAGAAGTAGGTAATGGATGCATGGAGAGCTGGAACTTAAAGAGGGAAACATGGTGGTTGTCCCTAACTAAAAGGATTAGAAGAAGATTCTTGCCATTCCATCCAGCTAAACTATTACTTCATTTAGATCTTTGTCTTACGCCCTGCGTGGCAAGAAGCATTGTATCATATTTGCCTTTGATGACGATGAATATTACTTTGAATTAAGTTATTGTGGGTTCGAGTTTTATTTCAAAGTTTATTCATGTCTTGGCATTTATAATAAGCTTTTGCCTAAGAAGTAATGGATTGATTATGAATGATTATTGAATTGTTATCCTTATGAAATAGTTGATTTAACCATATAAACAAGACTTGCATCACCAAGCTCCATGTGGTTAGGAACTTGGAACCTTTTGACCATGGGTCAATTGTTGATTACAAATCTTGCTTATAAGGCTAAATAACTAACATATCCTTCACTTGTGAATGTGAGAGGAATAAAAGCTTGTTGGATTTCGTTTGCACGTTTGTGTAAAGACCGTTCAGGCAAAATCATAAGGATTAACTATGTGTGATTTGTTACCTTTACCGATGATGGTAGAAGGAATTGGTAAGTCTAATTTATTAGACAAATGTCTGAAACCTGAGAGGTGTTCAAGACACACCCTTAACAAATTTAAGATGAAGAGGGCAAAAGGGAATAAAGATACTCAAATCTTGTGAGATGTTGAGCATCTACATTCTAAACCATCATATAAATTGTGAGTTTGCCTCATAATTCACTTCTCCTAGGATACATGTTTTACATGGATCGCTAAGTGGAGGAATAGAACATATTGGTTATGGTTCCGTCTTGATGGATTAAACTTAAGTAACCTGCTTGATAGGTGTACTTGAGTAGTGACGGGCAATGTTCTTGTTTTAAATCAACAAATATGGTCAAATTAGCATCTAAGGAGATTCGATTAGAAAGTGTTCTTTGCTTGTCAATCTCATAGATCAGAGTTATCCAGTCTACATTTAATGGGAGATGGATGAACTTAAAGGATGCTAATGTATTTAATGGTTCTTCTGAGTTTCAGATATTCATTTCATATCCTTTTGAGAACCGGTTTTGGTTGCTCGAAAAGGGAAATGAACAACTGAAGCATTCCAGTGGAAGAACGTGAGATTTAACTAAAAGATCTGATGTTGGCACTAGCATTCAATCAGAAATGATTGGAACTCAACATGGCTAAGTTAGAGTATCTGGCATAAAGTTATTACTTCTTCATATGGCTAGTAAGAGTCGTCATAAGACCAGAGAGATATAATTTATTATATCTGAGGACGATGACTTATTGATGATACGTGTTGTATGCATCAACTACCGGAAGCTGAAGTGGTCCCTTGAGTCTGCTGAGAAGAGAAGTGTAATAACATAATATAAATACATTCCATGCTGGATTTTCAAGTTTTGAACTTGGTTAATCCAACACCTAGGTTTTGACCTGATGGTGTATATAGATCTTCTAGATATAAGATCTGCATGGATTAATTTGTAGATAACTTCAAATACGGACTGGAAGGAATTGGTTTGATGATGATTGACCATGGGGTTGGAATCACATGAAGACATTCTCTCAGTAGTTATGTTGAAGGGGATGCTTATGCCGTGTTATGGCAGTATGATGCAAGGACCGCATTCCGTTATAGGAGTTTTATGAGGAAGTGTTCACAACACTGTCCGAGGGTCTCTTACATCCTGAGTATCCTTATGAAGTCTACAAAGGTGGAGTCCTTTTGGACTCAGAGTAAATCTAAGTTTTGGAATATTTGCTAAGAAAATCAAGTGTTTGAGTTTTCAGTAAGCAATGATGAAACTTGGATAGATGCCAGAGCTAGTGGGAGCGCTGTCATAATCCTATTTGGTATGTCTAGAACATACTATATTTTGGAGATAATGTCTTGATTTAGCTTGGTAACAAGTGTAAATTGAGAATTATGCGTCCATAATAAATATGGGATATTCAAATAAGTTTATGGAATACAAGAAATATGAGTATATGTTCTTGTGGTGATGTAATTAGAAGAAGCTTAAAGTGAGTTGTTACTCTTGTGATGGCTTCTACTAGAAAGGATAACCGTCAATCTTTATTGGGGTTTGTAATCCTTTTCGAATATGG
Source organism: Pulicaria dysenterica (assembly GCA_947179395.2). NCBI lineage: Eukaryota > Viridiplantae > Streptophyta > Magnoliopsida > Asterales > Asteraceae > Pulicaria > Pulicaria dysenterica. Next base: position 60,968,440 of record OX359289.1, on the reverse strand, counting down.
TGTTGTTAATTTGCGTGTGTCTTAAAGCGTCGTTGACTCTATTGGGTTCTTTTGAGGCAATGAGAGTACGATGGCTTCTACACACTAAACTCAGAGAATCAAGCATCACTGACTCTATAGAGATCTTTGTGAAAACTATGAGGGTACGATGGCTTATACTCACTAAACTTTGTGAATCGAGCGTTGTTTACCTTATTGGGTTCTTTTGAAACAATGAAGGTATAAAAGCTTAGATAAATGATCGAAATCCCATCAACGCACACTTTGGAAGTGGTTGGTTGCAGTAGGGATATGATCAATATCAGAGTACACACGGATAACATCGTGGATGGTGATCCGTTTACTGAGCTATAGTGGCAGACTAGTGATGAATGTCATACTAAGGTCTGCATGAACTTGGCTTGAGTGTGTTTTAGTCATGATTCGATATGTTTTACTCTTGGGAACGTTAAGCAATATTGTGCTTCTACTTGTATCGATTATCAAAGGGGTTTGGTAATGCGCGTGTAGCGGGTACTCTCAGTTAGCCTTATTGTGTTCCAACTTTGCATGTTTTACCTCTTCCCTGAATGTGTTTACATTCTAAATGTCCACAGCCAGTCATTCTTCAAGGGAAGGAAGTCTGAATGAAGGCTGAGGGAAGTGATTGGTCAAGTGTCCAATGGTGATTGGGACACAGGGACGCAATACTTCGCCTGTACTTGAAAGGGGTTTCTCAAGTGACTGGACGACCCATACTTGAATTCACTTTGTGGTACTTGTCATGAGTGATTCAGGATGATAATATCAGTTCATCCTCATACTAGAAATGCATGTGTCTGCATCACTTTGGTTTGCTTTGCTCTAGTTGCTTTCAAACGCAGTCCGTAACTGGCTGTTATAAAGGGAGTAGCTTATCAGAGTATGATCACTGTGGTGGGCAATGTAGTCAAAGGAATTTGTTCCTCTGTTTAGAGAGATATCCCTGGGCCCCTCGATGATTGGGCGCTGACACCAAAATGCATGGCCGTGCTCGAGTGTGCAATGATTTGGGTAATCGATTGCAACTTGTTTATTTTGGTCACCACCAATCTCGATCGAGAAACATAATCGTGAAGGACTGAGAATGACTTAGTACCATGTCTCGTCTTCACATGGATATCGCGAACAAAAGGATGGTTGATCACTTATCTTGGGCCATTTCAAACCTTTGGTTGTGAATTGGTACTTGTCTATGGGATGACATACCTCGTACTGACTTAGGGGCAGGGATGCCTTGCTAGAGGCCGCTCCCTGTCAGTAATACCTCTGGGTACGTTGTGTCATGTGCAAGTGGGAGTCTGTTGGAGAATTCCCACTGACACAAGTACATTGGTGTTGCTGCTGATGAAGTGCGAGCCTATTGGGTCACACACCAATGATTGATCCCGACAGCTTATTGATAAAGAGAGAAGGTCCAAAAATCAAATTGTTTGATTTTGGGTCTTCACGGCCGTGAGGGATGCTCCACGGGTCGTGAAGCCCACTGCCCTCACGAATGGCTCAATGACCTTTACACGGCTCGTGGAGTCTTCACGGGTCATGAAGAGGTCGTGAGGGGTCATGGAGGTGACGCCCTCACGAGTCACTCGAACGCGGCACGGGCCGTGAAGGACGATGGCCAGTCGTGGCGCATTTTGTCTTCACGGGCTCTTCACGGGCCGTGAGAGGCTGCGAAGGTCTATCTGCATGAAATCGTTAATTCTGATTGGGCCATCTTGTGGTCCAATAGGATACCACTTCTTATCCGACCAAGAGGAGTTCTCTTGGGGTTGTATCAGTGGAGGCATGCAAGTGAACTTCATTCCATCACTCTCTCTTTTCTCTCTTTGGTACCTACATGCATTACACACATATACACTAAGGTTTGGAGTTCTTGAGTGTTGTGTGGCTGTTTTGGTGCAAGAGAAGAAACAAGTAGGCTATTCCAGACGAGAAGAATCACGTGGATGTCTTCTTGAAGGATTGCTAGCACTTTGGGATCGTGGATACTTGGTGTGGATCAACGATAGAGGAGGATTCTCTTGAGTTCTCGTACATCCCGATTTGTCACTAGCTTCAGCCGATTTGAGCCAAGGTAAAGAGGTATTTTCTGCCCTCTTGTTGTTTCTTTAGTTACAATTTGGTTTTGTAGAACATTATCACTTTGGAAAATGTATGGACCCGTTTTTGTACGGTTTTTGAACTCTTTGTTTTCGCTTCCGCTGTGTTTAGCTCCATACCGTGTTCCAACAAAAATACTGCGTGGTTCACGAGTCAAAGGTATTCATCACATAGGTTGTCCTCAAGCCTAAGATAATTGGTTTGGAATGCGTAAACTTCTGGCATTTGGATCGTACCTAATGCTATGCCGTAATAGGGTAGCAATAACGGGCGTATCTGGTGTCAGCGGAAAGCGTGTTGCCAAATGAAAGTATGCGAGAGGCATTCTGCATCTCCTTTTAAGGAGAGATGTTTCCGGGCCCCTTGACTGATGTAGACTGTAGAAGTGCATGGCCATGCCCAAACGAACTAATTTGTTCTTTGTCGTATATCACTCAGTCGAAATCGGATTTTCAAGAAATGGTTCTGAGTGTTCAGAGTTTACTCACACCATGCTTACACTCACAATCGAAACATCGTGATGTAGAGGGAAAAGCCAAAAGTATACCCGATCCTAAGACAAGGGGGTTCTTATGAAGCTTTATTATAAATATGTTAGTTTTATAAATTATAAAACAGTTTGTTTTATAAGGATTTAATTATCACACCTGGGTATAAGAGTTCTTATTGCTTGATTAACCTAAGGACTTGTCTAGAAGTACCCTTAGGCCAGTATCATCAAGATACACGGGTTGCCGTAAGCACAAGTGGGTGCCTGATAGGATTTGTGTGCATAACCGTCGAACCCTGATAACACGCGCAATGCCATAAGACACTCATGAGTCACACCTGTGAGTGTACGTAACTCAAGAAGGTCATTTACACTCTTTGGGAGATAGGAATTATGAAAGTTACTCATAAACCAGTATACAGACTTATTAATAACCAGATATAATTAATTAACAAGAATGTATATATTTATTATTTAATAAATATATATTGTTAACTATTGGCATTAGGAATAATATCTTGGATATTATCTTAAAAGGGTTATTCTTAATTGTTATTATTAAAGGAGATAAGATATGCATTTATATATATATATATATATATATATATAAATATATATATATATATATATTATGTATTTTATATTAACAATAAAAAGGTTTAAATCAAGTTACCTAATTAAAGATAACTAGTAAGTTATCTATAAATAGGAGAGTTGAACAACACAATTAGGGTTATCTATTAATAAAATCAAAAAGGAAAAAACTCTCTCCCCCTCTCCCTTGGAATTCGACGGCCAAAACACCCTAGGGTTTAAGACTTTCTAGCATCATCAAGATCAAGAACAAGAAGTGGGATCAAGACTTTCTAGCAGGCTCTTGGTATACCTCATTACGGGTGGACTAAAATTGAGCGATTTAGGTATATCCTCTTGTTATCATATTGTTGGTGGTTATGGTGAAATCGATGGATATATGTATAGATATACATATTTCGATTTCCAGATTTACATATGGGATTGATTGTTTACTTTGTTTCGAGTTTAATCTAATCCTGGTTGTCATGGTTGCATGATTTTCAATGATGACTATATGTATACATTTATATGTATCGAAATCCATATGTATGACATACACACTTGTGATAAACCAAGATCATTAATCCTTTAGGGTTTTCGGGATTAAGTTTATTATTTTCTTTCTGCTTTTTAAATAATAACTGTTTATATATATATATATATATATATATATATATATATATATATATATATATATATATATATATATATATATTTGTTCAATTCTGTGTGTCTTGGTGTACCTCATTACGGGTGGACTTAAATTGAGCAATTCAGGTATAATCCTCTTGTTATCATATTCTTGGTGATTATGGTGAAATCGATGGAAATATGTATACATATACATATTTCGATTTCCAGGTTTACATGTGGGATTGATTGTTTATTTTGTTTCGAGTTTAATCTAATCCTGGATTTCATGGTTCCATGATTTTCAATAATGACTATATGTACACATTTATATGTATCGAAATCCATATGTATGATATACACACTTGTGATAAACCAAGATCATTAATCCTTTAGGGTTTTAGGGATTAAGTTTATTATCTTTCCGTTTTATAAATAATAACTATATATATTTTTGCTCAATTCTGAGTTGGTTCAAACTAGTTTGGTTGTGAATCACGATAACTCAAGTTAGAATTGTGACTTGTAAAACCCAACACTATATGTATTAGGTTGGTAAATTTGTAACTTACAATAAACATGAAAAGAACTTAATGTTTGATTACTTGTGTGTTGATTTTAAGTTTGCTATTAAAAGAGAAAATAACCTTAAAATAGAACTAACATCACAAAAGGAAAATTTAGCTCTTAAATATGATGAACTGAAACAAATTACTATACTGAAAGATGCACTAGCTACTAAAAATATATTTAATGAGATCTTAATTAAAACAAACGAATGAAGCAACCAGTAAGTTTAATGACCTTGAGAAAGTAGTAAAATCTTGGTGTGTCTCTGCCAAAAAGACCACTCAATGTGTCAATTAACAGATTCCTAAACAAGTTCAAGCTAATATTGGAGGAAACTGCTCTGGAGCTGCTAATTGTGTTTAGTTTAGTAAAAACTTGAACATCTTAGAGAAAGCGGATATTTACCCTAAATATTACATAAGATCATTAAAGGGAAAAATGTGTTCACAAAAAATTTGTCAGAAGCCAAAGTTCTCATCTGCAAGATCAAATCACTTCTATGGCTGATAAAAATTCTATGCTTTTTTCAGAATACTTTAATAATACTAATAACGAGACTTTAAGTTTAAAGGATGTGAGTAAAGGTAAGGAATTATGTGTTGATATCAAAATGACATTATGTTGTCCGTCCTTTAAATCTAATATCTTAAACTCGGGTATTCAGTCAACTAAAAGTTCCTTCACTCAAGCCTCTATATCTATTGTTCAGAAAATAGATGATAAATGTTCAATTGAAAGTCTGTCAACTGATCATAAATCATCTACTTTCTTCTCAATCGACGATGAAGCTTAAAAATCTCTAGAGATAAGAAAAACAATGAGAAAAAAAACCTTCCACATTTAGGACTGATAAAAAAATTTCCAAATCTAAAGATCAATCTAGAGTACCTGTTAGTAGTGACCATAGAAACTTACAAGATCAACTTCAAAAGTTGAGCAGACAAGTAAATTAGCTGATGACTGATCAGAGGACTAACAAGGTGACTCAAAGACATTCGAAAATCATTGTTCAAAACTTTAAAACCACCAAATTTCAAAAATATTATAAATGTGGTAGTAAATAACATAAGGCATTTGAAATGTTTTCAAGAAAGTAAATCAACACAGCCGACTAGTAATAAAGATATGAAAGTTCAATTCATTGATAAGAAACCTGAAGTGGTGTGGAAAGCTAAGTGCAATCCACAGGGATCCACTGAATAATTGGAAGCCCAAAGTGTTACTAATCTTTCTTTCATTAATATCTAAACAGAGCAACAATACATGGTACTTAGACAGTGGTTGTTCAAGAACCATGAAAGGCCATAAATCTTTACTCAGTAACTACAACAAAGAAAAAGGTCCAAAAGTAACATTTGGTGTCAACAATCATGGTCAAACCAAAGGCTATGGTGAACTTCGTTATGTGATGGAGATAATGAGGTCCATTTTTAGAAAAACAGGGGGTTCCATCATCAACAAAGACGGAAAAAAAGTGCTAAGTTCCAAAAGATCCAAGGACATGTATATTTTGGATATTTCTTTTGGTGATCCTTCTAAAGAAACCTGTTTGTACTCAAAAAAGTATTACTGACACAAACTGGTTATGCCATAAGAGACTTTCTCATCAAAACTTCAAAAATATTAATAAGCTAAGTAAAGGTGATCTAGTTTCAGGACTACCTTCACGGACATATTCCAAACCTAAACCTTGCTCAGCTTGTGAGAAAGGCAAACGACACAAAATATCATTTCCATCCAAGCAAGTCTTCTCCAATACTTAACCATTCCACATGCTACATATGGATCACTTTGGTCCCATAGCTAGTTCTAGTTTTGGTGGAAGTAAGTATGCATTAGAAATGATGGATGAATTCTCAATGTACACATGGGTTTTCTTCCTAAATAACAAGAGTAAGGCTATTGATGAAATAATTTGCTTTATCAAAAAAATGGAAGTGATGAATTGAAATTTTGTAAGGATGTTGAGAAGTGATCATGGAACTGAATTTAGAAATCAAACTCTCGAATAATTCTGTGAAGAAAAAGGAATCTTACAAAACTTCTCTGCTCCAAGAACTCCACAACAAAATGGTGTAGACGAAAGAAGAAATCGAACGCCCATTAAATCTGCAAGAATCATGTTGTGTGAAAGTGGGTTAACTTTCAATTTTTTGGGTTGAGGCTATCAGCTGTGCATGTTTTACACAAAACAGATCCCTGATCACAAAAAGGCACAACAAAACTCCGTATGAAGTTCTCAAAGGAAGGACGCCATGCATCAGCTTCTTACATATCTTTTGTCAAAGTTTCATTCTCAACCAAAAGATCAGTTGCAAAAGTCTGCACCCAAAGCTGACGAAGGAGTGTTTGTCGGATACTTAGTGATCTCTAAAGCTTACCGAGTCTACAATCTTAGAACAAAGGTAATAGAGGAACCAATCAATGTAAGTTTTAATGAAAATGACCTAGTGGATTTTAGTTCAACTAATAATATTTCATATGAAGAATTCAGTTATGTCATAACCAGTAGAAAAATGCGATTTCGTTACACAAAAAATGTGTGACGATATGCGTATAGTCACACTTGCTTTTTCAGCGCATGTGTGACCAAAGGTCGAGTGACCATAGGTCGTAAATGTGTGACCATATACTTTTTAAAGTCAAGCATAAATGTGTATGTGTGACTATTGTTCATGTAATGACCATATGAATTTAATATTTGTGTGGCGTTTTGTAATATTTAGACAGATAGTTGTAATTGAAAAGAGACCAAATGTGTTAAAATGTGTGACCTTATGATTTTTAAAGTCTAGTGAATGTCTATTTCGTATGACTATTGTTCACACAATGGTCACATGAATTTAATATTTGTGTGACGTTTTGTAATATTCAGTCACACAGAGCATTTTTATTTTGATGATTTAGTCACATAGTTGTAATTAAAAAGTGAGCAAATGTGTTAAAATGTGTGAGCATATGCTTTTTAAAGTCAAATGAATGTCTATTTCGTGTGACTATTGTTCACCCAATAGTTAAAAGAATGTAATGTTTGTGTGGCGTTTTGTAATTTCAGTCACACAAGACATTTTAATTTTGAGGATATAGCCACATAGTTATAATTAAAAAGTGACCAAATGTGCTAAAATGTGTGACCATATGCTTTTTAAAGTCAAGTGAATGTCTATTTGGTGTGACTATTGTTCACCCAAGCGTCATATGAATTTAATATTTGTGTGACGTTTTGTAATATTCAGTCACACAAGGCATTTTAATTTTGAGGATTTAGTCACATAGTTGTAATTAAAAAGGGACCAAATGTGTTAAAATGTGTGACCATATGCTTTTTAAAATCAAGTGAATGTCTATTTCGTGTGACTATTGTTCACCAAATAGTCACATGAATTTAATTTTTGTGTGGCTTTTTGTAATATTCAGTCACACAAGGCATTTTAATTTTGAGGATTTAGTCACATACTTGTAATTAAAAAGTGACCAAAGTGTTTAAATGTTTGACTTTAAGCTTTTTAAAGTCAGGTAAATGTGTATTTCGTGTGACTATTGTTCACCCAAACATCGCATGAATTTAATATTTGTGTGACGTTTTGTGATATTCAGTCACACACGGCATTTTAATTTCAAGGATTTAGTCACATAGTTGTAATTGAAAAGTGACCGAATGTGTTAATATATGTGACCATATGCTTTTTAAAGTAGTGAATGTCTATTTCGTGTGACTATTGTTCACCCAATGGTCACATGAATGTAATGTTTGTGTGGCGTTTTGTAATATTCAGTCACACAAGGAAATTTAATTTTGAGGATATAGTCACAGATTTGTAATTAAAAAGTGACCAAATGTGCTATAATGTGTAACCATATGTTTTTTAAAGTCTAGTGAATGTCTATTTGGTGTGATTATTGTTCACCCAAACGTCATATGAATTTAATATTTGTGTGACATTTTGTAATATTTAGTCACACAAGTCTTTTAAATTTTGTGGATTTAGTCACATAGTTGTAATTAAAAAGTGACCAAATGTGTTAAAATGTGTGACCATATGCTTTTTAAAGTCAAGTGAATGTTTATTTCATGTGACTATTGTTCACCTAATGGTCACATGAATGTAATGTTTGTGTGGCGTTTTGTAATATTCAGTCACACAAGGCATTTTTATTTTGAGGATATAGCCACATAGTTGTAATTAAAAATTGACCAAATGTGCTAAAATGTGTGACCATATGCTTTTTAAAGTCAAGTGAATGTCTATTTGGTGTGACTATTGTTCACCCAAGCGTCATATGAATTTAATATTTGTGAGATGTTTAGTAATATTCAGTCACACAAGCCACTTTAATTTTGAGGATTTAGTCACATAGTTGTAATTAAAAAGTGACAAAATGTGTTAAAATGTGTGACCATATGCTTTTTAAAGTCAAGTGAATGTTTATTTCTTGTGACTATTGTTCACCCAATGGTCACATGAATGTAATGTTTGTGTTGCGTTTTGTAATATTCAGTCACACAAGACATTTCAATTTTGGGGATATAGCCACATAGTTGTAATTAAAAAGTTACCAAATGTGCTAAAATGTGTGACCATATGCTTTTTAAAGTCAAGTGAATGTCTATTTGGTGTGACTATTGTTCACACAAGCGTCATATGCATCTAATATTTCTGAGACGTTTAGTAATATTCAGTCACACAAGGCACCTTAATTTTGAGGATTTAGTCACATAGTTGTAACTAAAAAGTGACCAAATCTGTTAAAATGTGTGACCATATACTTTTTAAAGTCTAGTGAATGTCTATTTCGTGTGACTATTGTTCACCCAATGGTCACATGAATGTAATGTTTGTGTGGCGTTTTGTAATATTCAGTCACACAAGTCATTTTAAATTTTAGGATTTAGTCACATAGTAGTAATTAAAAAGTGACTAAAAGTGTTTAAATGTGTGACCATATGCTTTTTAAACTCAAGTAAATTTGTATTTCGTATGACTATTGTTCACCCAAACATCGCATGAATTTAATATTTGTGTGACGTTTTGTAATATTCAGTAACAGAAGCCATTTTAATTTTGAGGATTTTTTCACATAGTTGTATTTAAAAAGTGACCAAATATTTTAAAATGTGTGACCATATGCTTTTTAATGTCTAGTGAATGTCTATTTCGTGTGACTATTGTTCACCCAATGGCGACATGAATGTAATGTTTGTGTGGCGTTTTGTAATATTCAGCCACACAAGTCATTTTAAATTTTAGGATTTAGTCACATAGTAGTAATTAAAAAGTGACTAAAAGTGTTAAAATGTGTGACCATATGCTTTTTAAAGTCAAGTAAATTTGTATTTCGTGTGACTATTGTTCACCCAAACATCGCATGAATTTAATATTTGTGTGACGTTTTGTAATATTCAGTAACACAAGCCATTTTAATTTTGAGGATTTTTTCACATAGTTATATTTAAAAAGTGACCAAATATGTTAAAATGTGTGACCATATGCTTTTTAATATCTAGTGAATGTCTATTTCGTGTGACTATTGTTCACCCAATGGTGACATGAATGTAATATTTGTGTGGCGTTTTGTAATATTCAGTATCACAAGGCATTTTAATTTTGAGGATAGAGCCACATAGTTGTAATTAAAAAGTGACCAAATGTGCTAAAATGTGTGACCATATGCTTTTTAAAGTCAAGTGATTGTCTATTTAGTGTGACTATTGTTCACCCAAGCGTCATATGAATTTAATATTTGTGAGACGTTTTGTAATATTCAGTCATACAAGTAATTTTAATTTTGAGGATTTAGACAAATAGTTGCAACTAAAAAGTGACCAAATGTGTTAAAATGTGTGACCATATACTTTTTAAAGTCAAGTGAATGTCTATTTCTTGTTACTATTGTTCACCCAATGGTCACATGAATGGAATGTTTTTGCGGCCTTTTGTAATATTCAGTCACACAAGGCATTTTAATTTTGAGGATATAGCCACATAGTTGTAATTAAAAAGTGACCAAATGTGCTAAAATGTGTGACCATATGCTTTTTAAAGTCAAGTGAATGTCTATTTGGTGTGACTATTGTTCACACAAGCGTCATATGCATCTAATATTTCTGAGACGTTTAGTAATATTCAGTCACACAAGGCACCTTAATTTTGAGGATTTAGTCACATAGTTGTAACTAAAAAGTGACCAAATCTGTTAAAATGTGTGACCATATACTTTTTAAAGTCTAGTGAATGTCTATTTCGTGTGACTATTGTTCACCCAATGGTCACATGAATGTAATGTTTGTGTGGCGTTTTGTAATATTCAGTCACACAAGTCATTTTAAATTTTAGGATTTAGTCACATAGTAGTAATTAAAAAGTGACTAAAAGTGTTTAAATGTGTGACCATATGCTTTTTAAACTCAAGTAAATTTGTATTTCGTATGACTATTGTTCACCCAAACATCGCATGAATTTAATATTTGTGTGACGTTTTGTAATATTCAGTAACAGAAGCCATTTTAATTTTGAGGATTTTTTCACATAGTTGTATTTAAAAAGTGACCAAATATTTTAAAATGTGTGACCATATGCTTTTTAATGTCTAGTGAATGTCTATTTCGTGTGACTATTGTTCACCCAATGGCGACATGAATGTAATGTTTGTGTGGCGTTTTGTAATATTCAGCCACACAAGTCATTTTAAATTTTAGGATTTAGTCACATAGTAGTAATTAAAAAGTGACTAAAAGTGTTAAAATGTGTGACCATATGCTTTTTAAAGTCAAGTAAATTTGTATTTCGTGTGACTATTGTTCACCCAAACATCGCATGAATTTAATATTTGTGTGACGTTTTGTAATATTCAGTAACACAAGCCATTTTAATTTTGAGGATTTTTTCACATAGTTATATTTAAAAAGTGACCAAATATGTTAAAATGTGTGACCATATGCTTTTTAATATCTAGTGAATGTCTATTTCGTGTGACTATTGTTCACCCAATGGTGACATGAATGTAATATTTGTGTGGCGTTTTGTAATATTCAGTATCACAAGGCATTTTAATTTTGAGGATAGAGCCACATAGTTGTAATTAAAAAGTGACCAAATGTGCTAAAATGTGTGACCATATGCTTTTTAAAGTCAAGTGATTGTCTATTTAGTGTGACTATTGTTCACCCAAGCGTCATATGAATTTAATATTTGTGAGACGTTTTGTAATATTCAGTCATACAAGTAATTTTAATTTTGAGGATTTAGACAAATAGTTGCAACTAAAAAGTGACCAAATGTGTTAAAATGTGTGACCATATACTTTTTAAAGTCAAGTGAATGTCTATTTCTTGTTACTATTGTTCACCCAATGGTCACATGAATGGAATGTTTTTGCGGCGTTTTGTAATATTCAGTCACACAAGGCATTTTAATTTTGAGGATATAGCCACATAGTTGTAATTAAAAAGTGACCAAATGTGCTAAAATGTGTGACCATATGCTTTTTAAAGTCAAGTGAATGTCTATTTGGTGTGACTATTGTTCACACAAGCGTCATATGCATTTAATATTTCTGAGACGTTTAGTAATATTCAGTCACACAAAGCACCTTAATTTTGAGGATTTAGTCACATAGTTGTAACTAAAAAGTGACCAAATCTGTTAAAATGTGTGACCATATACTTTTTAAAGTCTAGTGAATGTCTATTTCGTGTGACTATTGTTCACCCAATGGTCACATGAATGTAATGTTTGTGTGGCGTTTTGTAATATTCAGTCACACAAGTCATTTTAAATTTTAGGATTTAGTCACATAGTAGTAATTAAAAAGTGACTAAAAGTGTTTAAATGTGTGACCATATGCTTTTTAAACTCAAGTAAATTTGTATTTCGTGTGACTATTGTTCACCCAAACATCGCATGAATTTAATATTTGTGTGACGTTTTGTAATATTCAGTAACAGAAGCCATTTTAATTTTGAGGATTTTTTCACATAGTTGTATTTAAAAAGTGACCAAATATTTTAAAATGTGTGACCATATGCTTTTTAATGTCTAGTGAATGTCTATTTCGTGTGACTATTGTTCACCCAATGGCGACATGAATGTAATGTTTGTGTGGCGTTTTGTAATATTCAGCCACACAAGTCATTTTAAATTTTAGGATTTAGTCACATAGTAGTAATTAAAAAGTGACTAAAAGTGTTAAAATGTGTGACCATATGCTTTTTAAAGTCAAGTAAATTTGTATTTCGTGTGACTATTGTTCACCCAAACATCGCATGAATTTAATATTTGTGTGACGTTTTGTAATATTCAGTAACACAAGCCATTTTAATTTTGAGGATTTTTTCACATAGTTATATTTAAAAAGTGACCAAATATGTTAAAATGTGTGACCATATGCTTTTTAATATCTAGTGAATGTCTATTTCGTGTGACTATTGTTCACCCAATGGTGACATGAATGTAATATTTGTGTGGCGTTTTGTAATATTCAGTATCACAAGGCATTTTAATTTTGAGGATAGAGCCACATAGTTGTAATTAAAAAGTGACCAAATGTGCTAAAATGTGTGACCATATGCTTTTTAAAGTCAAGTGATTGTCTATTTAGTGTGACTATTGTTCACCCAAGCGTCATATGAATTTAATATTTGTGAGACGTTTTGTAATATTCAGTCATACACGTAATTTTAATTTTGAGGATTTAGACAAATAGTTGCAACTAAAAAGTGACCAAATGTGTTAAAATGTGTGACCATATACTTTTTAAAGTCAAGTGAATGTCTATTTCTTGTTACTATTGTTCACCCAATGGTCACATGAATGGAATGTTTTTGCGACGTTTTGTAATATTCAGTCACACAAGGCATTTTAATTTTGAGGATATAGCCACATAGTTGTAATTAAAAAGTGACCAAATGTGCTAAAATGTGTGTCCATATGCTTTTTAAAGTCAAGTGAATGTCTATTTGGTGTGACTATTGTTCACACAAGCGTCATATGCATCTAATATTTCTGAGACGTTTAGTAATATTCAGTCACACAAGGCACCTTAATTTTGAGGATTTAGTCACATAGTTGTAACTAAAAAGTGACCAAATCTGTTAAAATGTGTGACCATATACTTTTTAAAGTCTAGTGAATGTCTATTTCGTGTGACTATTGTTCACCCAATGGTCATATGAATGTAATGTTTGTGTGGCGTTTTGTAATATTCAGTCACACAAATCATTTTAAATTTTAGGATTTAGTCACATAGTAGTAATTAAAAAGTGACTAAAAATGTTTAAATGTGTGACCATATGCTTTTTAAAGTCAAGTAAATTTGTATTTCGTGTGACTATTGTTCACCCAAACATCGCATGAATTTAATATTTGTGTGACGTTTTGTAATATTCAGTAACAGAAGCCATTTTAATTTTGAGGATTTTTTCACATAGTTGTATTTAAAAACTGACCAAATATGTTAAAATGTGTGTCCATATGCTTTTTAATGTCTAGTGAATGTCTATTTCGTGTGACTATTGTTCACCCAATGGCGACATGAATGTAATGTTTGTGTGGCGTTTTGTAATATTCAGCCACACAAGTCATTTTAAATTTTAGGATTTAGTCACATAGTAGTAATTAAAAAGTGACTAAAAGTGTTTAAATGTGTGACCATATGCTTTTTAAAGTCAAGTAAATTTGTATTTCGTGTGACTATTGTTCACCCAAACATCGCATGAATTTAATATTTGTGTGACGTTTTGTAATATTCAGTAACACAAGCCATTTTAATTTTGAGGATTTTTTAACATAGTTGTATTTAAAAAGTGACCAAATATGTTAAAATGTGTGACCATATGCTTTTTAATATCTAGTGAATGTCTATTTCATGTGACTATTGTTCACCCAATGGCGACATGAATGTAATATTTGTGTGGCGTTTTGTAATATTCAGTCTCACAAGGCATTTTAATTTTGAGGATAGAGCCACATAGTTGTAATTAAAAAGTGACCAAATGTGCTAAAATGTGTGACCATATGCTTTTTAAAGTCAAGTGATTGTCTATTTAGTGTGACTATTGTTCACCCAAGTGTCATATGAATTTAATATTTGTGAGACGTTTTGTAATATTCAGTCATACAAGTAATTTTAATTTTGAGGATTTAGACAAATAGTTGAACTAAAAAGTGACCAAATGTGTTAAAATGTGTGACCATATACTTTTTAAAGTCAAGTGAATGTCTATTTCTTGTTACTATTGTTCACCCAATGGTCACATGAATGGAATGTTTTTGCGGCGTTTTGTAATATTCAGTCACACAAGGCATTTTAATTTTGAGGATACAGCCACATAGTTGTAATTAAAAAGTGACCAAATGTGTGACCATATGCTTTTTAAAGTCAAGTGAATGTCTATTTGGTGTGACTATTGTTCACACAAGCGTCATATGCATTTAATATTTCTGAGACGTTTAGTAATATTCAGTCACACAAGGCACCTTAATTTTGAGGATTTAGTCACATAGTTGTAACTAAAAAGTGACCAAATCTGTTAAAATGTGTGACCGTATACTTTTTAAAGTCTAGTGAATGTCTATTTCGTGTGACTATTGTTCACCCAATGGTCACATGAATGTAATGTTTGTGTGGCGTTTTGTAATATTCAGTCACACAAGTCATTTTAAATTTTAGGATTTAGTCACATAGTAGTAATTAAAAAGTGACTAAAAATGTTTAAATGTGTGACCATATACTTTTTAAAGTCAAGTAAATTTGTATTTCGTGTGACTATTGTTCACCCAAACATCGCATGAATTTAATATTTGTGTGACGTTTTGTAATATTCAGTAACACAAGCCATTTTAATTTTGAGGATTTTTTCACATAGTTGACCATATGCTTTTTAATTTTGAGGATTTTAATTTCGTGTGACCAAATATGTTAAAATGTGTGACCATATGCTTTTTAATGTCTAGTGAATGTGTATTTCGTGTGACTATTGTTCACCCAATGGCGACATGAATGTAATATTTGTGTGGCGTTTTGTAATATTCAGTCTCACAAGGCATTTTAATTTTGAGGATAGAGCCACATAGTTGTAATTAAAAAGTGACCAAATGTGCTAAAATGTGTGACCATATGCTTTTTAAAGTCAAGTGAATGTCTATTTAGTGTGACTATTGTTCACCCAAGCGTCATATGAATTTAATATTTGTGAGACGATTTGTAATATTCAGTCATACAAGTAATTTTAATTTTGAGGATTTAGACAAATAGTTGAACTAAAAAGTGACCAAATGTGTTAAAATGTGTGACCATATACTTTTTAAAGTCAAGTGAATGTCTATTTCTTGTTACTATTGTTCACCCAATGGTCACATGAATGGAATGTTTTTGCGGCGTTTTGTAATATTCAGTCACACAAGGCATTTTAATTTTGAGGATATAGCCACATAGTTGTAATTAAAAAGTGACCAAATGTGTGACCATATGCTTTTTAAAGTCAAGTGAATGTCTATTTGGTGTGACTATTGTTCACACAAGCGTCATATGCATTTAATATTTCTGAGACGTTTAGTAATATTCAGTCACACAAGGCACCTTAATTTTGAGGATTTAGTCACATAGTTGTAACTAAAAAGTGACCAAATCTGTTAAAATGTGTGACCATATACTTTTTAAAGTCTAGTGAATGTCTATTTCGTGTGACTATTGTTCACCCAATGGTCACATGAATGTAATGTTTGTGTGGCGTTTTGTAATATTCAGTCACACAAGTCATTTTAAATTTTAGGATTTAGTCACATAGTAGTAATTAAAAAGTGACTAAAAATGTTTAAATGTGTGACCATATACTTTTTAAAGTCAAGTAAATTTGTATTTCGTGTGACTATTGTTCACCCAAACATCGCATTAATTTAATATTTGTGTGACGTTTTGTAATATTCAGTAACACAAGCCATTTTAATTTTGAGGATTTTTTCACATAGTTGACCATATGCTTTTTAATTTTGAGGATTTTAATTTCGTGTGACCAAATATGTTAAAATGTGTGACCATATGCTTTTTAATGTCTAGTGAATGTGTATTTCGTGTGACTATTGTTCACCCAATGGCGACATGAATGTAATATTTGTGTGGCGTTTTGTAATATTCAGTCTCACAAGGCATTTTAATTTTGAGGATAGAGCCACATAGTTGTAATTAAAAAGTGACCAAATGTGCTAAAATGTGTGACCATATGCTTTTTAAAGTCAAGTGAATGTCTATTTAGTGTGACTATTGTTCACCCAAGCGTCATATGAATTTAATATTTGTGAGACGTTTTGTAATATTCAGTCATACAAGTAATTTTAATTTTGAGGATTTAGACAAATAGTTGCAACTAAAAAGTGACCAAATGTGTTAAAATGTGTGACCATATACTTTTTAAAGTCAAGTGAATGTCTATTTCTTGTTACTATTGTTCACCCAATGGTCACATGAATGGAATGTTTTTGCGGCGTTTTGTAATATTCAGTCACACAAGGCATTTTAATTTTGAGGATATAGCCACATAGTTGTAATTAAAAAGTGACCAAATGTGCTAAAATGTGTGACCATATGCTTTTTAAAGTCAAGTGAATGTCTATTTGGTGTGACTATTGTTCACACAAGCGTCATATGCATTTAATATTTCTGAGACGTTTAGTAATATTCAGTCACACAAGGCACCTTAATTTTGAGGATTTAGTCACATAGTTGTAACTAAAAAGTGACCAAATCTGTTAAAATGTGTGACCATATACTTTTTAAAGTCTAGTGAATGTCTATTTCGTGTGACTATTGTTCACCCAATGGTCATATGAATGTAATGTTTGTGTGGCGTTTTGTAATATTCAGTCACACAAATCATTTTAAATTTTAGGATTTAGTCACATAGTAGTAATTAAAAAGTGACTAAAAATGTTTAAATGTGTGACCATATGCTTTTTAAAGTCAAGTAAATTTGTATTTCGTGTGACTATTGTTCACCCAAACATCGCATGAATTTAATATTTGTGTGACGTTTTGTAATATTCAGTAACAGAAGCCATTTTAATTTTGAGGATTTTTTCACATAGTTGTATTTAAAAACTGACCAAATATGTTAAAATGTGTGTCCATATGCTTTTTAATGTCTAGTGAATGTCTATTTCGTGTGACTATTGTTCACCCAATGGCGACATGAATGTAATGTTTGTGTGGCGTTTTGTAATATTCAGCCACACAAGTCATTTTAAATTTTAGGATTTAGTCACATAGTAGTAATTAAAAAGTGACTAAAAGTGTTTAAATGTGTGACCATATGCTTTTTAAAGTCAAATAAATTTGTATTTCGTGTGACTATTGTTCACCCCAAACATCGCATGAATTTAATATTTGTGTGACGTTTTGTAATATTCAGTAACACAAGCCATTTTAATTTTGAGGATTTTTTAACATAGTTGTATTTAAAAAGTGACCAAATATGTTAAAATGTGTGACCATATGCTTTTTAATATCTAGTGAATGTCTATTTCATGTGACTATTGTTCACCCAATGGCGACATGAATGTAATATTTGTGTGGCGTTTTGTAATATTCAGTCTCACAAGGCATTTTAATTTTGAGGATAGAGCCACATAGTTGTAATTAAAAAGTGACCAAATGTGCTAAAATGTGTGACCATATGCTTTTTAAAGGCAAGTGATTGTCTATTTAGTGTGACTATTGTTCACCCAAGCGTCATATGAATTTAATATTTGTGAGACGTTTTGTAATATTCAGTCATACAAGTAATTTTAATTTTGAGGATTTAGACAAATAGTTGAACTAAAAAGTGACCAAATGTGTTAAAATGTGTGACCATATACTTTTTAAAGTCAAGTGAATGTCTATTTCTTGTTACTATTGTTCACCCAATGGTCACATGAATGGAATGTTTTTGCGGCGTTTTGTAATATTCAGTCACACAAGGCATTTTAATTTTGAGGATATAGCCACATAGTTGTAATTAAAAAGTGACCAAATGTGTGACCATATGCTTTTTAAAGTCAAGTGAATGTCTATTTGGTGTGACTATTGTTCACACAAGCGTCATATGCATTTAATATTTCTGAGACGTTTAGTAATATTCAGTCACACAAGGCACCTTAATTTTGAGGATTTAGTCACATAGTTGTAACTAAAAAGTGACCAAATCTGTTAAAATGTGTGACCATATACTTTTTAAAGTCTAGTGAATGTCTATTTCGTGTGACTATTGTTCACCCAATGGTCACATGAATGTAATGTTTGTGTGGCGTTTTGTAATATTCAGTCACACAAGTCATTTTAAATTTTAGGATTTAGTCACATAGTAGTAATTAAAAAGTGACTAAAAATGTTTAAATGTGTGACCATATACTTTTTAAAGTCAAGTAAATTTGTATTTCGTGTGACTATTGTTCACCCAAACATCGCATGAATTTAATATTTGTGTGACGTTTTGTAATATTCAGTAACACAAGCCATTTTAATTTTGAGGATTTTTTCACATAGTTGTATTTAAAAAGTGACCAAATATGTTAAAATGTGTGACCATATGCTTTTTAATGTCTAGTGAATGTGTATTTCGTGTGACTATTGTTCACCCAATGGCGACATGAATGTAATATTTGTGTGGCGTTTTGTAATATTCAGTCTCACAAGGCATTTTAATTTTGAGGATAGAGCCACATAGTTGTAATTAAAAAGTGACCAAATGTGCTAAAATGTGTGACCATATGCTTTTTAAAGTCAAGTGAATGTCTATTTAGTGTGACTATTGTTCACCCAAGCGTCATATGAATTTAATATTTGTGAGACGTTTTGTAATATTCAGTCATACAAGTAATTTTAATTTTGAGGATTTAGACAAATAGTTGCAACTAAAAAGTGACCAAATGTGTTAAAAATGTGTGACCATATACTTTTTAAAGTCAAGTGAATGTCTATTTCTTGTTACTATTGTTCACCCAATGGTCACATGAATGGAATGTTTTTGCGGCGTTTTGTAATATTCAGTCACACAAGGCATTTTAATTTTGAGGATATAGCCACATAGTTGTAATTAAAAAGTGACCAAATGTGCTAAAATGTGTGACCATATGCTTTTTAAAGTCAAGTGAATGTCTATTTGGTGTGACTATTGTTCACACAAGCGTCATATGCATCTAATATTTCTGAGACGTTTAGTAATATTCAGTCACACAAGGCACCTTAATTTTGAGGATTTAGTCACATAGTTGTAACTAAAAAGTGACCAAATCTGTTAAAATGTGTGACCATATACTTTTTAAAGTCTAGTGAATGTCTATTTCGTGTGACTATTGTTCACCCAATGGTCATATGAATGTAATGTTTGTGTGGCGTTTTGTAATATTCAGTCACACAAATCATTTTAAATTTTAGGATTTAGTCACATAGTAGTAATTAAAAAGTGACTAAAAATGTTTAAATGTGTGACCATATGCTTTTTAAAGTCAAGTAAATTTGTATTTCGTGTGACTATTGTTCACCCAAACATCGCATGAATTTAATATTTGTGTGTCGTTTTGTAATATTCAGTAACAGAAGCCATTTTAATTTTGAGGATTTTTTCACATAGTTGTATTTAAAAACTGACCAAATATGTTAAAATGTGTGTCCATATGCTTTTTAATGTCTAGTGAATGTCTATTTCGTGTGACAATTGTTCACCCAATGGCGACATGAATGTAATGTTTGTGTGGCGTTTTGTAATATTCAGCCACACAAGTCATTTTAAATTTTAGGATTTAGTCACATAGTAGTAATTAAAAAGTGACTAAAAGTGTTTAAATGTGTGACCATATGCTTTTTAAAGTCAAGTAAATTTGTATCTCGTGTGACTATTGTTCACCCAAACATCGCATGAATTTAATATTTGTGTGACGTTTTGTAATATTCAGTAACACAAGCCATTTTAATTGTGAGGATTTTTTAACATAGTTGTATTTAAAAAGTGACCAAATATGTTAAAATGTGTGACCATATGCTTTTTAATATCTAGTGAATGTCTATTTCATGTGACTATTGTTCACCCAATGGCGACATGAATGTAATATTTGTGTGGCGTTTTGTAATATTCAGTCTCACAAGGCATTTTAATTTTGAGGATAGAGCCACATAGTTGTAATTAAAAAGTGACCAAATGTGCTAAAATGTGTGACCATATGCTTTTTAAAGTCAAGTGATTGTCTATTTAGTGTGACTATTGTTCACCCAAGCGTCATATGAATTTAATATTTGTGAGACGTTTTGTAATATTCAGTCATACAAGTAATTTTAATTTTGAGGATTTAGACAAATAGTTGCAACTAAAAAGTGACCAAATGTGTTAAAATGTGTGACCATATACTTTTTAAAGTCAAGTGAATGTCTATTTCTTGTTACTATTGTTCACCCAATGGTCACATGAATGGAATGTTTTTGCGGCGTTTTGTAATATTCAGTCACACAAGGCATTTTAATTTTGAGGATATAGCCACATAGTTGTAATTAAAAAGTGACCAAATGTGCTAAAATGTGTGACCATATGCTTTTTAAAGTCAAGTGAATGTCTATTTGGTGTGACTATTGTTCACACAAGCGTCATATGCATCTAATATTTCTGAGACGTTTAGTAATATTCAGTCACACAAAGCACCTTAATTTTGAGGATTTAGTCACATAGTTGTAACTAAAAAGTGACCAAATCTGTTAAAATGTGTGACCATATACTTTTTAAAGTCTAGTGAATGTCTATTTCGTGTGACTATTGTTCACCCAATGGTCATATGAATGTAATGTTTGTGTGGCGTTTTGTAATATTCAGTCACACAAATCATTTTAAATTTTAGGATTTAGTCACATAGTAGTAATTAAAAAGTGACTAAAAATGTTTAAATGTGTGACCATATGCTTTTTAAAGTCAAGTAAATTTGTATTTCGTGTGACTATTGTTCACCCAAACATCGCATGAATTTTATATTTGTGTGACGTTTTGTAATATTCAGTAACAGAAGCCATTTTAATTTTGAGGATTTTTTCACATAGTTGTATTTAAAAACTGACCAAATATGTTAAAATGTGTGTCCATATGCTTTTTAATGTCTAGTGAATGTCTATTTCGTGTGACTATTGTTCACCCAATGGCGACATGAATGTAATGTTTGTGTGGCGTTTTGTAATATTCAGCCACACAAGTCATTTTAAATTTTAGGATTTAGTCACATAGTAGTAATTAAAAAGTGACTAAAAGTGTTTAAATGTGTGACCATATGCTTTTTAAAGTCAAGTAAATTTGTATTTCGTGTGACTATTGTTCACCCAAACATCGCATGAATTTAATATTTGTGTGACGTTTTGTAATATTCAGTAACACAAGCCATTTTAATTTTGAGGATTTTTTAACATAGTTGTATTTAAAAAGTGACCAAATATGTTAAAATGTGTGACCATATGCTTTTTAATATCTAGTGAATGTCTATTTCATGTGACTATTGTTCACCCAATGGCGACATGAATGTAATATTTGTGTGGCGTTTTGTAATATTCAGTCTCACAAGGCATTTTAATTTTGAGGATAGAGCCACATAGTTGTAATTAAAAAGTGACCAAATGTGCTAAAATGTGTGACCATATGCTTTTTAAAGTCAAGTGATTGTCTATTTAGTGTGACTATTGTTCACCCAAGCGTCATATGAATTTAATATTTGTGAGACGTTTTGTAATATTCAGTCATACAAGTAATTTTAATTTTGAGGATTTAGACAAATAGTTGAACTAAAAAGTGACCAAATGTGTTAAAATGTGTGACCATATACTTTTTAAAGTCAAGTGAATATCTATTTCTTGTTACTATTGTTCACCCAATGGTCACATGAATGGAATGTTTTTGCGGCGTTTTGTAATATTCAGTCACACAAGGCATTTTAATTTTGAGGATATAGCCACATAGTTGTAATTAAAAAGTGACCAAATGTGTGACCATATGCTTTTTAAAGTCAAGTGAATGTCTATTTGGTGTGACTATTGTTCACACAAGCGTTATATGCATTTAATATTTCTGAGACGTTTAGTAATATTCAGTCACACAAGGCACCTTAATTTTGAGGATTTAGTCACATAGTTGTAACTAAAAAGTGACCAAATCTGTTAAAATGTGTGACCATATACTTTTTAAAGTCTAGTGAATGTCTATTTCGTGTGACTATTGTTCACCCAATGGTCACATGAATGTAATGTTTGTGTGGCGTTTTGTAATATTCAGTCACACAAGTCATTTTAAATTTTAGGATTTAGTCACATAGTAGTAATTAAAAAGTGACTAAAAATGTTTAAATGTGTGACCATATACTTTTTAAAGTCAAGTAAATTTGTATTTCGTGTGACTATTGTTCACCCAAACATCGCATGAATTTAATATTTGTGTGACGTTTTGTAATATTCAGTAACACAAGCCATTTTAATTTTGAGGATTTTTTCACATAGTTGTATTTAAAAAGTGACCAAATATGTTAAAATGTGTGACCATATGCTTTTTAATGTCTAGTGAATGTGTATTTCGTGTGACTATTGTTCACCCAATGGCGACATGAATGTAATATTTGTGTGGCGTTTTGTAATATTCAGTCTCACAAGGCATTTTAATTTTGAGGATAGAGCCACATAGTTGTAATTAAAAAGTGACCAAATGTGCTAAAATGTGTGACCATATGCTTTTTAAAGTCAAGTGAATGTCTATTTAGTGTGACTATTGTTCACCCAAGCGTCATATGAATTTAATATTTGTGAGACGTTTTGTAATATTCAGTCATACAAGTAATTTTAATTTTTAGGATTTAGACAAATAGTTGCAACTAAAAAGTGACCAAATGTGTTAAAATGTGTGACCATATACTTTTTAAAGTCAAGTGAATGTCTATTTCTTGTTACTATTGTTCACCCAATGGTCACATGAATGGAATGTTTTTGCGGCGTTTTGTAATATTCATTCACACAAGGCATTTTAATTTTGAGGATATAGCCACATAGTTGTAATTAAAAAGTGACCAAATGTGCTAAAATGTGTGACCATATGCTTTTTAAAGTAAAGTGAATGTCTATTTGGTGTGACTATTGTTCACACAAGCGTCATATGCATTTAATATTTCTGAGACGTTTAGTAATATTCAGTCACACAAGGCACCTTAATTTTGAGGATTTAGTCACATAGTTGTAACTAAAAAGTGACCAAATCTGTTAAAATGTGTGACCATATACTTTTTAAAGTCTAGTGAATGTCTATTTCGTGTGACTATTGTTCACCCAATGGTCACATGAATGTAATGTTTGTGTGGCGTTTTGTAATATTCAGTCACACAAGTCATTTTAAATTTTAGGATTTAGTCACATAGTAGTAATTAAAAAGTGACTAAAAATGTTTAAATGTGTGACCATATGCTTTTTAAAGTCAAGTAAATTTGTATTTCGTGTGACTATTGTTCACCCAAACATCGCATGAATTTAATATTTGTGTGACGTTTTGTAATATTCAGTAACACAAGCCATTTTAATTTTGAGGATTTATTCACATAGTTGTATTTAAAAAGTAACCAAATATGTTAAAATGTGTGACCATATGCTTTTAAAAGTCTAGTGAATGTCTATTTCGTGTGGCGTTTTGTAATATTCAGTCTCACAAGGCTTTTTAATTTTGAGGATATAGCCACATAGTTGTAATTAAAAAGTGACCAAATGTGCTAAAATGTGTGACCATATGCTTTTTAAAGTCAAGTGAATGTCTATTTAGTGTGACTATTGTTCACCCAAGCGTCATATGAATTTAATATTTGTGAGACGTTCTGTAATATTCAGTCATGCAAGTAATTTTCATTTTGAGGATTTACACAAATAGTTGCAACTAAAAAGTGTCCAAATGTGTTAAAATGTGTGACCATATACTTTTTAAAGTCAAGTGAATGTCTATTTCGTGTAACTATTGTTCACCCAATGGTCACATGAATGTAATGTTTGTGTGGCGTTTTGTAATATTCATTCACACAAGCCATTTTAAATTTGAGGATTTAGTCTCATAGTAGTAATTAAAAAGTGACCAAAAGTGTTTAAATGTGTGACCATATGCTTTTTAAAGTCAAGTAAATTTGTATTTCGTGTGACTATTGTTCACCCAAACGTCGCATTAAATAATATTTGTGTGACGGTTTGTAATATTCAGTCCCATACGGCATTTTAATTTTGAGGATATAGCCACATAGTTGTAATTAAAAAGTGACCAAATGTGCTAAAATGTGTGACCATATACTTTTTAAAGTCAAATGAATGTCCATTTGGTGTGACTATTATTCACCCAAACGTCATATGAATTTAATATTTGTGTGACATTTTGTAATATTCTGTCACACAAGTAAATTAATTTTGAAGATTTAGTCACATAGTTGTAATTAAAAAGTGACCAAATGTGTTAAAATGTGCTACCATATGCTTTTTAAGGTCAAGTGAATGTCTATTTCTTGTGACTATTGTTCACCCAATGGTCACATGAATGTTATGTTTGTGTGGCGTTTTGTAATATTCAGTCACACAAGGCATTTTAATTTTGAGGATATAGCCACATAGTTGTAATTAAAAAGTGACTAAATGTGCTAAAATGTGTGACCATATGCTTTTTAAAGTCAAATGAATGTCTATTTGGTGTGACTATTGTTCACCCAAGCGTCATATGAATTTAATATTTGTGTAACGTTTTGTAATATTCAGTCACTCAAGGCATTTTAGTTTTGAGGATTTAGTCACGTAGTTTTAACTAAAAAGTGACCAAATGTGTTAAAATGTGTTAAAATGTGTGACTATATTCTTTTTAAAGTCAAGTAAATGTTTATTTCGTGTGACTATTGTTCACCCAATAACCACACGAATGTAATGTTTGTGTGGCGTTTTGTAATATTCAGTCACACAAGAAATTTTAATTTTGAGGATATAGCCACATAGTTGTAATTAAAAAGTGACTAAATGTGCTAAAATGTGTGACCATATGCTTTTTAAAGTCTAGTGAATGTCTATTTGGTGTGATTATTGTTCACCCAAACGTCATATGAATTTAATATTTGTGTGACGTTTTGTAATATTTAGTCACACAAGGCATTTTATTTTTGAGGATTTAGTCACATTGTTGTAATTAAAAAGTGACCAAATGTGTTAAAATGTGTGACCATATGCTTTTTAAAGTCAAGTGAATGTTATTTCATGTGACTATTGTTCACCCAATGGTCACATGAAAGTAATGTTTGTGTGGCGTTTTGTAATATTCAGTCACACAAGGCATTTTAA
Organism: Pulicaria dysenterica; assembly: GCA_947179395.2. Lineage (NCBI taxonomy): Eukaryota > Viridiplantae > Streptophyta > Magnoliopsida > Asterales > Asteraceae > Pulicaria > Pulicaria dysenterica. Next base: position 60,942,726 of record OX359289.1, on the reverse strand, counting down.
TTTTGAGGATATATCCACATAGTTGTAATTAAAAAGTTACCAAATGTGCTAAAATGTGTGACCATATTCTTTTTAAAGTCAAGTGAATGTCTATTTGGTGTGACTATTGTTCACCCGAGCGTCATATGAATTTAATATTTCTGAGACGTTTAGTAATATTCAGTCACACAAGGAACTTTAATTTTGAGGATTTAGTCACATAGTTGTAACTAAAAAGTGACCAAATCTGTTAAAATGTGTGACCATATACTTTTTAAAGTCTAGTGAATGTCTATTTCGTGTGACTATTGTTCACCCAATGGTCACATGAATGTAATGTTTGTGTGGCGTTTTGTAATATTCAGTCACACAATGCATTTTAATTTTGAGGATATAGCCACATAGTAGTAATTAAAAAGTGACTAAAAGTGTTTAAATGTGTGATCATATGCTTTTTAAAGTCAAGTAAATTTGTATTTCGTGTGACTATTGTTCACCCAAACATCGCATTAATTTAATATTTGTGTGAAATTTTGTAATATTCAGTAACACAAGCCATTTTAATTTTGAGGATTTATTCATATAGTTGTATTTAAAAAGAAACCAAATATGTTAAAATGTGTGACCATATGCTTTTTAAAGTCTAGTGAATGTCTATTTCGTGTGAGTATTGTTCACCCAATGGCGACATGAATGTAATATTTGTGTGGCGTTTTGTAATATTCAGTCTCACACGGCATTTTAATTTTGAGGATATAGCCACATTGTTGTAATTAAAAAGTGACTAAATGTGTTAAAATATGCTACCATATGCTTTTTAAGGTCAAGTGAATGTCTATTTCTTGTGACTATTGTTCACCCAATTGTCACATGAATGTAATGTTTGTGTAGCGTTTTGTAATATTCAGTCACACAAGGCATTTTAATTTTGAGGATATAGCCACATAGTTGTAATTAAAAATTGACTAAATGTGCTAAAATGTATGACCATATGCTTTTTAAAGTCAAATGAATGTCTATTTGGTGTGACTATTGTTCACCCAAGCGTCATATGAATTTAATATTTGTGTAACGTTTTGTAATATTCAGTCACTCAAGGCATTTTAGTTTTGAGGATTTAGTCACGTAGTTTTAACTAAAAAGTGACCAAATGTGTTAAAATGTGTGACCATATGCTTTTTAAAGTCAAGTGAATGTCTATTTCGTGTGACTATTGTTCACCCAATAGCCACACGAATGTAATGTTTGTGTGGCGTTTAGTAATATTCAGTCACACTAGAAATTTTAATTTTGAGGATATAGCCACATAGTTGTAATTAAAAAGTGACCAAATGTGCTAAAATGTGTGACTATATGCTTTTTAAAGTCAAGCGAATGTCTATTTGTTGTGTCTATTGTTCACCCAAACGTCATATCAATTTAATATTTGTGTGAAGTTTTGTAATATTCAGTCACAAAAGGCATTTTAATTTTCAGAATTTAGTCACATAGTTGTAAGTAAAAAGTGACTAAATGTGTTAAAATGTATGACCATATGCTTTTTAAAGTCAAGTGAATGTCTATTTCTTGTGACTATTGTTCACCCAATGATCACATGAATGTAATGTTTGTGTGGTGTTTTGTAATATTGAGTCACACAAGGCATTTTAATTTTGAGGATATAGCCACATAGCTGTAATTAAAAAGTGACCAAAAGTGCTAAAATGTGTGACCATATTCTTTTTAAAGTCAAGTGAATGTCTATTTGGTGTGACTATTGTTCACCCGAGCGTCATATGAATTTAATATTTCTGAGACGTTTAGTAATATTCAGTCACACAAGGAACTTTAATTTTGAGGATTTAGTCACATAGTTGTAACTAAAAAGTGACCAAATCTGTTAAAATGTGTGACCATATACTTTTTAAAGTCTAGTGAATGTCTATTTCGTGTGACTATTGTTCACCCAATGGTCACATGAATGTAATGTTTGTGTGGCGTTTTGTAATATTCAGTCACACAATGCATTTTAATTTTGAGGATATAGCCACATAGTAGTAATTAAAAAGTGACTAAAAGTGTTTAAATGTGTGATCATATGCTTTTTAAAGTCAAGTAAATTTGTATTTCGTGTGACTATTGTTCACCCAAACATCGCATTAATTTAATATTTGTGTGAAATTTTGTAATATTCAGTAACACAAGCCATTTTAATTTTGAGGATTTATTCATATAGTTGTATTTAAAAAGTAACCAAATATGTTAAAATGTGTGACCATATGCTTTTTAAAGTCTAGTGAATGTCTATTTCGTGTGAGTATTGTTCACCCAATGGCGACATGAATGTAATATTTGTGTGGCGTTTTGTAATATTCAGTCTCACACGGCATTTTAATTTTGAGGATATAGCCACATTGTTGTAATTAAAAAGTGACTAAATGTGCTAAAATGTGTGACCATATGCTTTTTAAAGTCAAATGAATGTCTATTTGGTGTGACTATTGTTCACCCAAGCGTCATATGAATTTAATATTTGTGTGACATTTTGTAATATTCAGTCACAAAAGTAATTTAATTTTGAAGATTTAGTCACATATTTGTAATTAAAAAGTGACCAAATGTGTTAAAATATGCTACCATATGCTTTTTAAGGTCAAGTGAATGTCTATTTCTTGTGACTATTGTTCACCCAATTGTCACATGAATGTAATGTTTGTGTAGCGTTTTGTAATATTCAGTCACACAAGGCATTTTAATTTTGAGGATATAGCCACATAGTTGTAATTAAAAATTGACTAAATGTGCTAAAATGTATGACCATATGCTTTTTAAAGTCAAATGAATGTCTATTTGGTGTGACTATTGTTCACCCAAGCGTCATATGAATTTAATATTTGTGTAACGTTTTGTAATATTCAGTCACTCAAGGCATTTTAGTTTTGAGGATTTTGTCACGTAGTTTTAACTAAAAAGTGACCAAATGTGTTAAAATGTGTGACCATATGCTTTTTAAAGTCAAGTGAATGTCTATTTCGTGTGACTATTGTTCACCCAATAGCCACACGAATGTAATGTTTGTGTGGCGTTTAGTAATATTCAGTCACACTAGAAATTTTAATTTTGAGGATATAGCCACATAGTTGTAATTAAAAAGTGACCAAATGTGCTAAAATGTGTGACTATATGCTTTTTAAAGTCAAGCGAATGTCTATTTGTTGTGTCTATTGTTCACCCAAACGTCATATCAATTTAATATTTGTGTGAAGTTTTGTAATATTCAGTCACAAAAGGCATTTTAATTTTCAGAATTTAGTCACATAGTTGTAAGTAAAAAGTGACTAAATGTGTTAAAATGTATGACCATATGCTTTTTAAAGTCAAGTGAATGTCTATTTCTTGTGACTATTGTTCACCCAATGATCACATGAATGTAATGTTTGTGTGGTGTTTTGTAATATTCAGTCACACAAGGCATTTTAATTTTGAGGATATAGCCACATAGCTGTAATTAAAAAGTGACCAAAAGTGCTAAAATGTGTGACCATATGCTTTTTAAAGTCAAGTGAATGTCTATTTGGTGTGACTATTGTTCACCCAAGCGTCATATGAATTTAATATTTGTGACACGTTTAGTAATATTCAGTCACACAAGCCACTTTAATTTTGAGGATTTAGTCACATAGTTGTAATTAAAAAGTGACCAAATGTGTTAAAATGTGTGACCATATGCTTTTTAAAGTCAAGTGAATGTTTATTTCATGTGACTATTGTTCACCCAATGGTCACATGAATGTAATGTTTGTGTGGCGTTTTGTAATATTCAGTCACACAATGCATTTTAATTTTGAGGATATAGCCACATAGTAGTAATTAAAAAGAGACTAAAAGTGTTTAAATGTGTGATCATATGCTTTTTAAAGTCAAGTAAATTTGTATTTCGTGTGACTATTGTTCACCCAAACATCGCATGAATTTAATATTTGTGTGACATTTTGTAATATTAAGTAACACAAGCCATTTTAATTTTGAGGATTTATTCACAAAGTTGTATTTAAAAAGTAACCAAATATGTTAAAATGTGTGACCATATGCTTTTTAAAGTCTAGTGAATGTCTATTTCGTGTGAGTATTGTTCACCCAATGGCGACATGAATGTAATATTTGTGTGGCGTTTTGTAATATTCAGTCTCACAAGGCATTTTAATTTTTAGGTTATAGCCACATAGTTGTAATTAAAAAGTGACCAAATGTGCTAAAATGTGTGACCATATGCTTTTTAAAGTCAAGTGAATATCTATTTCGTGAGACTATTGTTCACCCAAGAGTCATATGAATTTAATATTTGTGAGACGTTTAGTAATATTCAGTCACACAAGTCACTTTAATTTTGAGGATTTAGTCACATAGTTGTAACTAAAAAGTGACCAAATGTGTTAAAATGTGCTACCATATGCTTTTTAAGGTCAAGTGAATGTCTATTTCTTGTGACTATTGTTCACCCAATGGTCACATGAATGTTATGTTTGTGTGGCGTTTTGTAATATTCAGTCACACAAGGCATTTTAATTTTGAGGATATAGCCACATAGTTGTAATTAAAAAGTGACTAAATGTGCTAAAATGTGTGACCATATGCTTTTTAAAGTCAAATGAATGTCTATTTGGTGTGACTATTGTTCACCCAAGCGTCATATGAATTTAATATTTGTGTAACGTTTTGTAATATTCAGTCACTCAAGGCATTTTAGTTTTGAGGATTTAGTCACGTAGTTTTAACTAAAAAGTGACCAAATGTGTTAAAATGTGTTAAAATGTGTGACCATATGCTTTTTAAAGTCAAGTAAATGTTTATTTCGTGTGACTATTGTTCACCCAATAACCACACGAATGTAATGTTTGTGTGGCGTTTTGTAATATTCAGTCACACAAGAAATTTTAATTTTGAGGATATAGCCACATAGTTGTAATTAAAAAGTGACTAAATGTGCTAAAATGTGTGATCATATGCTTTTTAAAGTCTAGTGAATGTCTATTTGGTGTGATTATTGTTCACCCAAACGTCATATGAATTTAATATTTGTGTGACGTTTTGTAATATTTAGTCACACAAGGCATTTTATTTTTGAGGATTTAGTCACATTGTTGTAATTAAAAAGTGACCAAATGTGTTAAAACGTGTGACCATATGCTTTTTAAAGTCAAGTGAATGTTTATTTCATGTGACTATTGTTCACCCAATGGTCACATGAAAGTAATGTTTGTGTGGCGTTTTGTAATATTCAGTCACACAAGGCATTTTAGTTTTGAGGATATATCCACATAGTTGTAATTAAAAAGTTACCAAATATGCTAAAATGTGTGACCATATGCTTTTTAAAGTCAAGTGAATATCTATTTGGTGTGACTATTGTTCACCCAAACATCGCATGAATTTAATATTTGTGTGACATTTTGTAATATTAAGTAACACAAGCCATTTTAATTTTGAGGATTTATTCACATAGTTGTATTTAAAAAGTAACCAAATATGTTAAAATGTGTGACCATATGCTTTTTAAAGTCTAGTGAATGTCTATTTCGTGTGAGTATTGTTCACCCAATGGCGACATGAATGTAATATTTGTGTGGCGTTTTGTAATATTCAGTCTCACAAGGCATTTTAATTTTGAGGTTATAGCCACATAGTTGTAATTAAAAAGTGACCAAATGTGCTAAAATGTGTGACCATATTCTTTTTGAAGTCAAGTGAATGTCTATTTAGTGTGACTATTGTTCACCCAAGCGTCATATGAATTTAATATTTGTGAGACGTTTTGTAATATTCAGTCATACAAGTAATTTTAATTTTGAGGATTTAGACAAATAGTTGCAACTAAAAAGTGACCAAATGTGTTAAAATGTGTGACCATATACTTTTTAAAGTCAAGTGAATGTCTATTTCGTGTAACTATTGTTCAACCAATGGTCACATAAATGTAATGTTTGTGTGGCGTTATGTAATATTCAGTCACACAAGGCATTTTAAAGTTGAGGATTTTGTCTCATAGTAGTAATTAAAAAGTGACCAAATGTGCTAAAATGTGTGAACATATGCTTTTTAAAGTCAAGTGAATGTCCATTTGGTGTGACTATTATTCACCCAAACGTCATATGAATTTAATATTTGTGTGATATTTTGTAATATTCAGTCACACAAGTAATTTAATTTTGAAGATTTATTCACATAGTTCTAATTAAAAAGTGAACAAATGTGTTAAAATGTGCTACAATATGCTTTTTTAGGTCAAGTGAATGTCTATTTCTTCTGACTATTGTTTACCCAATGGTCACATGAATGTAATGTTTGTGTGGCGGTTTGTAATATTAAGTCACAAAAGGCATTTTAATTTTGAGGATATAGCCACATAGTTGTAATTAAAAAGTGACTAAATGTGCTAAAATGTGTGACCATATGCTTTTTAAAGTCAAATGAATGTCTATTTGGTGTGACTATTGTTCACCCAAGCGTCATATGAATTTAATATTTGTGTAACGTTTTGTAATATTCAGTCACTCAAGGCATTTTAGTTTTGAGGATTTAGTCACGTACTTTTAACTAAAAAGTGACCAAATGTGTTAAAATGTGTGACCATATGCTTTTTAAAGTCAACTAAATGTCTATTTCGTGTGACTATTGTTCACCCAATAACCACACGAATGTAATGTTTGTGTGGCATTTTGTAATATTCAGTCACACAAAAAATTTTAATTTTGAGGATATAGCGATATAGTTGTAATTAAAAAGTGACTAAATGTGCTAAAATGTGTGACCATATGCTTTTTAAAGTCTAGTGAATGTCTATTTGGTGTGATTATTGTTCACACAAACGTCATATGAATTTAATATTTGTGTGACGTTTTGTAATATTTAGTCACACAAGGCATTTTAATTTTGAGGATTTAGTCACATTGTTGTAATTAAAAAGTGACCAAATGTGTTAAAATGTGTGACCATATGCTTTTTAAAGTCAAGTGAATGTTTATTTCATTTGACTATTGTTCACCCAATGGTCACATGAATTTAATGTTTGTGTGGCGTTTTGTAATATTCAGTCACACTAGGCATTTTAATTTTGAGGATATAGCCACATAGTTGTAATTAAAAAGTTACCAAATGTGCTAAAATGTGTGACCATATGCTTTTTAAAGTCATGTTAATATCTATTTGGTGTGACTATTGTTCACTCAAGCGTCATATGAATTTAATATTTGTGAGACGTTTTGTAATATTCAGTCACACAAGGCACTTTAATTTTGAGGATTTAGTCACATAGTTGTAACTAAAAAGTGACCAAATGTGTTAAAATGTGTGACCATATACTTTTTAAAGTCTATTGAATGTCTATTTCGTGTGACTATTGTTCAACCAATGGTCACATGAATGTAATGTTTGTGTGGCGTTTTGTAATATTCAGTCACACAAGTCATTTTAAATTTTATGATTTAGTGACTAAAAGTGTTTAAATGTGTGACCATATGCTTTTTAAAGTCAAGTAAATTTGTATTTCGTGTGACTATTGTTCACCCAAACGTCGCATGAATTTAATATTTGTGTGACGTTTTGTAATATTCAGTAACACAAGACATTTTAATTTTGAGGATTTATTCACATAGTTGTATTTAAAAAGTGACCAAATATGTTAAAATGTGTGACCATATGCTTTTTAAAGTCAAGTAAATTTGTATTTCGTGTGACTATTGTTCACCCAAACGTCGCATGAATTTAATATTTGTGTGACGTTTTGTAATATTCAGTAACACAAGCCATTTTAATTTTGAGGATTTATTCACATAGTTGTATTTAAAAAGTGACCAAATATGTTAAAATGTGTGACCATATGCTTTTTAAAGTCAAGTAAATTTGTATTTCGTGTGACTATTGTTCACCCAAACGTCGCATGAAAATAATATTTGTGTGACGTTTTGTAATATTCAGTCCCACATGGCATTTTAATTTTGAGGATATAGCCACATAGTTGTAATTAAAAAGTGACCAAATGTGCTAAAATGTGTGACCATATGCTTTTTAAAGTCAAGTGAATGTCCATTTGGTGTAACTATTATTCACCCAAACGTCATATGAATTTAATATTTGTGTGACATTTGTAATATTCAGTCACACAACTAATTTGATTTTGAAGATTTAGTCACATAGTTGTAATTAAAAAGTGACCAAATGTGTTAAAATATGCTACCATATGCTTTTTAAGGTCAACTGAATGTCTATTTCTTGTGACTATTGTTCACCCAATTGTCACATGAATGTAATGTTTGTGTGGCGTTTTGTAATATTCAGTCACACAAGGTATTTTAATTTTCAGAATTTAGTCACATAGTTGTAAGTAAAAAGTGACTAAATGTGTTAAAATGTATGACCATATGCTTTTTAAAGTCAAGTGAATGTCAATTTCTTGTGACTATTGTTCACCCAATGGTCACATGAATGTAATGTTTGTGTGGCGTTTTGTAATATTCAGTCACACTAGGCATTTTAATTTTGAGGATATAGCCACATAGTTGTAATTAAAAAGTAACCAAATGTGCTAAAATGTGTGACCATATGTTTTTTAAAGTCAAGTGAATGTTTATTTGGTGTGACTATTGTTCACCCAAGCGTCATATGAATTTAATACTTGTGTGACGTTTTGTAATATTCTGTCACACAAGGTATTTTAGTTTTGAGGATTTAGTCACGTAGTTTTAACTAAAAAGTGACCAAATGTGTTAATATGTGTGACCATATGCTTTTTAAAGTCAAGTAAATATCTATTTGGTGTGACTATAGTTCACCCAAGTGTCATATGAATTTAATATTTGTGTGACGTTTTGTAATAATCAGTCACACAAGGCATTTTAATTTTGAGGATATGCTTTATAAAGTGAAGTGAATGTCTATTTCGTGTGACTATTGTTAACCCAAACGCCACATGAATGTAATATTTGTGTGGCGTTTTGCAATTTTCAGTCACACAAGGAATTTTAATTTTGAGGATATAGCGATATAGTTGTAATTAAAAAGTGACCAAATGTGCTAAAATGTGTGACTATATGCTTTTTAAAGTCAAGAGAATGTCTATTTGGTGATACTATTGTTCACCCAAACGTCATATGAATTTAATATTTGTGTGACGTTTTGTAAAATTCAGTCACACAAGGCATTTTAATTTTGATGATTTAGTCACATAGTTGTAATTAAAAATTGACCAAATGTGTTAAAATGTGTGACCATATACTTTTTAAAGTCAAGTGAATGTCTATTTCGTGTGACTATTGTGCACCCAATAGCCATATGAATGTAATGTTTGTGTGGCGTTTCGTAATATTCAGTTACACAAGGAAATTTAATTTTGAGGATATAGCCACATAGTTGTAATTAAAAAGTGACCAAATGTGCTAAAATGTGTGACCATATGCTTTTTAAAGTCAAGTGAATGTCTATTTGGTGTTACTATTGTTCACCCAAACGTCATATGAATTTAATATTTGTGTGACATTTTGTAATATTTAGTCACACAAGGCATTTTAATTTTGAGGATTTAGTCACATAATTGTAATTAAAAAGTGACCAAATGTGTTAAAATGTGTAACCATATGCTTTTTAAAGTCAAGTGAATGTCTATTTCTTGTGACTATTGTTCACCCAATGGTCAAATAAATGTTATTTTAGTCACACAAGCCATTTTAATTTTGAGGATATAGCCACGTAATTGTAATTAAAAAGTGACAAAATGTTCTAAAATGTGTGACTATATGTTTTTAAAGTCAAGCGAATGTATATATGGTGTGACTATTGTTCTCCCATGCGTCATATGAAATTATTATTTGTGTGACGTTTTGTATTATTCAGTCACACAAGGCATTTTATTTATGACGATTTTGTCACATAGTTGTAACTAAAAAGTGACCAAATGTGTTAAAATGTGTGACCATATACTTTTTAAAGTCAAGTGAATGTCTATTTCGTGTGAATATTGTTTACCCAATGGTCACATGAATGTAATGTTTGTGTGGCGTTTTATAATATTCAGTCACTCAAGGCATTTTTAAATTTGAGGATTTAGTCACATAGTAGTAAATAAAAAGTGACCAAAAGTGTTTAAATGTGTGACCATATACTTTTTAAAGTAAAGAAAATTTGTATATCGTGTTACTATTGTTCACCCAAACGTCGTATGAATTTAATATTTGTGTGACATTTTGTATTATTCAGTAACACAAGGCAGTTTAATTTTGAGGATTTAGTCACATAGTTGTAATTAAAAAGTGACCAAATGTGTTACAATGTGTGACCATAAGCTTTTTAAAGTCAAGTGAATATCTATTTCGTGTGACTATTGTTCACCCAATCGCCACATGAATGTAATGTTTGTGTGACGTTTTGTAATATTCAGTCACACAAGGAATTTAAATTTTGAGGATATAGCCACATAGTTGTAATTAAAAATTGACCAAATTTGCTAAAATGTGTGACCATATTCTTTTTAAAGTCAAGCGAATGTATATTTTGTGTGACTATTGTTCACCCAAACGTCATATGAATTTAATATTTGTATGACATTTTGTAATATTCAGTCACACAAGTAATTTAATTTTGAAAATTTAGTCACATAGTTGTAATTAAAAAGTGACCAAATGTGTTAAAATGTGTTACCATATACTTTTTAAGGTCAAGTGAATGTCTATTTCTTGTGACTATTGTTCACCCAATGGTCACATGAATGTAATGTTTGTGTGGCGTTTTGTAATATTCAGTCACACAAGGCATTTTAATTTTGAGGATATAGCCACATAGTTGGAATTAAAAAGTGACTAAATGTGCTAATATGTGTGACTATATGCTTTTTAAAGTCAAATGAATGTCTATTTGGTGTGACTATTGTTCACCCAAGCGTCATATGAATTTAATATTTGTGTAACGTTTTGTAATATTCAGTCTCTCAAGGCATTTTAGTTTTGAGGATTTAGTAACGTAGTTTTAACTAAAAAGTGACCAAATGTGTTAAAATGTGTAACCATATGCTTTTTAAAGTCAAGTAAATGTCTATTTCGTGTGACTATTGTTCACCCAATAGCCACACAAATGTAATGTTTGTGTGGCGTTTTGTAATATTCAGTCACACTAGAAATTTTAATTGTGAGGATATAGCCACATAGTTATAATTAAAAAGTGACCAAATGTGCTAAAATGTGTGACCATATGCTTTTTAAAGTCTAGTGAATGTCTATTTGGTGTGATTATTGTTCACCCAAACGTCATATGAATTTAATATTTGTGTGACGTTTTATAATATTTAGTCACACAAGGCATTTTTATTCTGAGGATTTAGTCACATTGTTGTAACTAAAAAGTGACCAAATGTGTTAAAATGTGTGACCATATGCTTTTTAAAGTCAAGTGAATGTTTATTTCATGTGACTATTGTTCACCCAATGGTCACATGAATGTAATGTTTGTGTGGCGTTTTGCAATTTTTAGTCACACAAGGAATTTTAATTTTGAGGATATAGCAATATAGTTGTAATAAAAAAGTGACCAAATGTGCTAAAATGTGTGACTATATGCTTTTTAAAGTCAAGTGAATGTCTATTTGGTGATACTATTGTTCACCCAAACGTCATATGAATTTAATATTTGTGTGACGTTTTGTAATATTCAGTCACACAAGGCTTTTTAATTTTAAGGATTTAGTCACATAGTTGTAATTAAAAAGTGACCAAATGTGTTAAAATGTGTGACCATATGCTTTTTAAAGTCAAGTAAATGTCTATTTCGTGTGACTATTGTGCACCCAATAGCCATATGAATGTAATGTTTGTGTGGCGTTTCGTAATATTCACTTACACAAGGAATTTTTTTTTTTGAGGATATAGCCACATAATTGTAATTAAAAAGTGACTAAATGTGCTAAAATGTGTGACCATATGCTTTTTAAAGTCAAGTGAATGTCTATTTGGTGTGACTATTGTTCACCCAAACGTCATATGAATTTAATATTTGTGTGACATTTTGTAATATTTAGTCACACAAGGCATTTTAATTTGGAGGATTTAGTCACATAGTTGTAATTAAAAAGTGACCAAATGTGTTAAAATGTTTAACCATATGTTTTTTAAAGTCAAGTGAATGTCTATTTGGTGTGACTATTGTTCACCCAAGCGTCATATGAATTTAATATTTGTGTGACGTTTTGTAATATTCAGTCACACAAGGCATTTTAGTTTTGAGGATTTAGTCACGTAGTTTTAACTAAAAAGTGACCAAATGTGTTTATATGTGTAAGCATATGCTTTTTAAAGTCAAGTGAATATCTATTTGGTGTGACTATAGTTCACACAAGCGTCATATGAATTTAATATTTGTGTGACGTTTTGTAATAATCAGTCACCCAAGGCATTTTAATTTTGAGGATTTTGTCAAATAGTTGTAACTAAAAAGTGATCAAATGTGTTAAAATGTGTGACCATATGCTTTTAAAGTGAAGTGAATGTCTATTTCGTGTGACTATTGTTAACCCAATCGCCACATGAATGTAATATTTGTGTGGCGTTTTGCAATTTTCAATCACACAAGGAATTTTAATTTTGAGGATATAGCCATATAGTTGTAATAAAAAAGTGACCAAATGTGCTAAAATGTGTGACTATATGCTTTTTAAAGTCAAGTGAATGTCTATTTGGTGATACTATTATTCACCCAAACGTCATATGAATTTAATATTTGTGTGACGTTTTGTAATAATCAGTCTCACAAGGCATTTTAATTTTGAGGATTTAGTCACATAGTTGTAATTAAAAAGTGACCAAATGTGTTAAAATGTGTGACCATATGCTTTTTAAAGTCAAGTAAATGTCTATTTCGTGTGACTATTGTGCACCCAATAGCCATATGAATGTAATGTTTGTGTGGCGTTTCGTAATATTCGCTTACACAAGGAATTTTAATTTTGAGGATATAGCCACATAATTGTAATTAAAAAGTGACCAAATGTGCTAAAATGTGTGACCATATGCTTTTTAAAGTCAAGTGAATGTCTATTTGGTGTGACTATTGTTCACCCAAACGTCATATGAATTTAATATTTGTGTGACATTTTGTAATATTTTGTCACACAAGGCATTTTAATTTTGAGGATTTAGTCACATAGTTGTAATTAAAAAGTGACCAAATGTGTTAAAATGTTTAACCATATGCTTTTTAAAGTCAAGTGAATGTCTATTTGGTGTGACTATTGTTCACCCAAGCGTCATATGAATTTAATATTTGTGTGACGTTTTGTAATATTCAGTCACACAAGACATTTTAGTTTTGAGGATTTAGTCACGTAGTTTTAACTAAAAAGAGACCAAATGTGTTAATATGTGTGAGAATATGATTTTTAAAGTCAAGTGAATATCTATTTGGTGTGACTATAGTTCACACAAGCGTCATATGAATTTAATATTTGTGTGACGTTTTGTAATAATCAGTCACCCAAGGCATTTTAATTTTGAGGATTTAGTCAAATAGTTGTAACTAAAAAGTGATCAAATGTGTTAAAATGTGTGACCATATGCTTTTAAAGTGAATTGAATGTCTATTTCGTGTGACTATTGTTAACCCAATCGCCACATGAATGTAATATTTGTGTGGCGTTTTGCAATTTTCAATCACACAAGGAATTTTAATTTTGAGGATATAGTCATATAGTTGTAATAAAAAAGTGACCAAATGTGCTAAAATGTGTGACTATATGCTTTTTAAAGTCAAGTGAATGTCTATTTGGTGATACTATTGTTCACCCAAACGTCATATGAATTTAATATTTGTGTGACGTTTTGTAATAATCAGTCACACAAGGCATTTTAATTTTGAGGATTTAGTCACATAGTTGTAATTAAAAAGTGACCAAATGTGTTAAAATGTGTGACCATATGCTTTTTAAAGTCAAGTAAATGTCTATTTCGTGTGACTATTGTGCACCCAATAGCCATATGAATGTAATGTTTGTGTGGCGTTTCGTAATATTCACTTACACAAGGAATTTTAATTTTGAGGATATAGCCACATAATTGTAATTAAAAAGTGACCAAATGTGCTAAAATGTGTGACCATATGCTTTTTAAAGTCAAGTGAATGTCTATTTGGTGTGACTATTGTTCACCCAAACGTCATATGAATTTAATATTTGTGTGACATTTTGTAATATTTTGTCACACAAGGCATTTTAATTTTGAGGATTTAGTCACATAGTTGTAATTAAAAAGTGACCAAATGTGTTAAAATGTTTAACCATATGCTTTTTAAAGTCAAGTGAATGTCTATTTGGTGTGACTATTGTTCACCCAAGCGTCATATGAATTTAATATTTGTGTGACGTTTTGTAATATTCAGTCACACAAGACATTTTAGTTTTGAGGATTTAGTCACGTAGTTTTAACTAAAAAGAGACCAAATGTGTTAATATGTGTGAGAATATGATTTTTAAAGTCAAGTGAATATCTATTTGGTGTGACTATAGTTCACACAAGCGTCATATGAATTTAATATTTGTGTGACGTTTTGTAATAATCAGTCACCCAAGGCATTTTAATTTTGAGGATTTAGTCAAATAGTTGTAACTAAAAAGTGATCAAATGTGTTAAAATGTGTGACCATATGCTTTTAAAGTGAATTGAATGTCTATTTCGTGTGACTATTGTTAACCCAATCGCCACATGAATGTAATATTTGTGTGGCGTTTTGCAATTTTCAATCACACAAGGAATTTTAATTTTGAGGATATAGCCATATAGTTGTAATAAAAAAGTGACCAAATGTGCTAAAATGTGTGACTATATGATTTTTAAAGTCAAGTGAATGTCTATTTGGTGATACTATTGTTCACCCAAACGTCATATGAATTTAATATTTGTGTGACGTTTTGTAATAATCAGTCACACAAGGCATTTTAATTTTGAGGATTTAGTCACATAGTTGTAATTAAAAAGTGACCAAATGTGTTAAAATGTGTGACCATATGCTTTTTAAAGTCAAGTAAATGTCTATTTCGTGTGACTATTGTGCACCCAATAGCCATATGAATGTAATGTTTGTGTGGCGTTTCGTAATATTCACTTACACAAGGAATTTTAATTTTGAGGATATAGCCACATAATTGTAATTAAAAAGTGACCAAATGTGCTAAAATGTGTGACCAAATGCTTTTTAAAGTCAAGTGAATGTCTATTTGGTGTGACTATTGGTCACCCAAACGTCATATGAATTTAATATTTTTGTGACATTTTGTAATATTTAGTCACACAAGGCATTTTAATTTTGAGGATTTAGTCACATAGTTGTAATTAAAAAGCGACCAAATGTGTTAAAATGTTTAACCATATGCTTTTTAAAGTCAAGTGAATGTCTATTTGGTGTGACTATTGTTCACCCAAGCGTCATATGAATTTAATATTTGTGTGACGTTTTGTAATATTCAGTCACAGAAGGCATTTTAGTTTTGAGGATTTAGTCACGTAGTTTTAACTAAAAAGTGACCAAATGTGTTAATATGTGTGAGAATATGCTTTATAAAGTCAAGTGAATATCTATTTGGTGTGACTATAGTTCACACAAGCGTCATATGAATTTAATATTTGTGTCACGTTTTGTAATAATCAGTCACCCAAGGCATTTTAATTTTGAGGATTTAGTCAAATAGTTGTAACTAAAAAGTGATCAAATGTGTTAAAATGTGTGACCATATGCTTTTAAAGTGAAGTGAATGTCTATTTCGTGTGACTATTGTTAACCCAATCGCCACATGAATGTAATATTTGTGTGGCGTTTTGCAATTTTCAATCACACAAGGAATTTTAATTTTGAGGATATAGCCATATAGTTGTAATAAAAAAGTGACCAAATGTGCTAAAATGTGTGACTATATGCTTTTTAAAGTCAAGTGAATGTCTATTTGGTGATACTATTGTTCACCCAAACGTCATATGAATTTAATATTTGTGTGACGTTTTGTAATAATCAGTCACACAAGGCATTTTAATTTTGAGGATTTAGTCACATAGTTGTAATTAAAAAGTGACCAAATGTGTTAAAATGTGTGACCATATGCTTTTTAAAGTCAAGTAAATGTCTATTTCGTTTGACTATTGTGCACCCAATAGCCATATGAATGTAATGTTTGTGTGGCGTTTCGTAATATTCACTTACACAAGGAATTTTAATTTTGAGGATATAGCCACATAATTGTAATTAAAAAGTGACCAAATGTGCTAAAATGTGTGACCATATGCTTTTTAAAGTCAAGTGAATGTCTATTTGGTGTGACTATTGTTCACCCAAACGTCATATGAATTTAATATTTGTGTGACATTTTGTAATATTTTGTCACACAAGGCATTTTAATTTTGAGGATTTAGTCACATAGTTGTAATTAAAAAGTGACCAAATGTGTTAAAATGTTTAACCATATGCTTTTTAAAGTCAAGTGAATGTCTATTTGGTGTGACTATTGTTCACCCAAGCGTCATATGAATTTAATATTTGTGTGACGTTTTGTAATATTCAGTCACACAAGGCATTTTAGTTTTGAGGATTTAGTCACGTAGTTTTAACTAAAAAGTGACCAAATGTGTTAATATGTGTGAGAATATGATTTTTAAAGTCAAGTGAATATCTATTTGGTGTGACTATAGTTCACACAAGCGTCATATGAATTTAATATTTGTGTGACGTTTTGTAATAATCAGTCACCCAAGGCATTTTAATTTTGAGGATTTAGTCAAATAGTTGTAACTAAAAAGTGATCAAATGTGTTAAAATGTGTGACCATATGCTTTTAAAGTGAATTGAATGTCTATTTCGTGTGACTATTGTTAACCCAATCGCCACATGAATGTAATATTTGTGTGGCGTTTTGCAATTTTCAATCACACAAGGAATTTTAATTTTGAGGATATAGCCATATAGTTGTAATAAAAAAGTGACCAAATGTGCTAAAATGTGTGACTATATGCTTTTTAAAGTCAAGTGAATGTCTATTTGGTGATACTATTGTTCACCCAAACGTCATATGAATTTAATATTTGTGTGACGTTTTGTAATAATCAGTCACACAAGGCATTTTAATTTTGAGGATTTAGTCACATAGTTGTAATTAAAAAGTGACCAAATGTGTTAAAATGTGTGACCATATGCTTTTTAAAGTCAAGTAAATGTCTATTTCGTGTGACTATTGTGCACCCAATAGCCATATGAATGTAATGTTTGTGTGGCGTTTCGTAATATTCACTTACACAAGGAATTTTAATTTTGAGGATATAGCCACATAATTGTAATTAAAAAGTGACCAAATGTGCTAAAATGTGTGACCAAATGCTTTTTAAAGTCAAGTGAATGTCTATTTGGTGTGACTATTGGTCACCCAAACGTCATATGAATTTAATATTTTTGTGACATTTTGTAATATTTAGTCACACAAGGCATTTTAATTTTGAGGATTTAGTCACATAGTTGTAATTAAAAAGCGACCAAATGTGTTAAAATGTTTAACCATATGCTTTTTAAAGTCAAGTGAATGTCTATTTGGTGTGACTATTGTTCACCCAAGCGTCATATGAATTTAATATTTGTGTGACGTTTTGTAATATTCAGTCACAGAAGGCATTTTAGTTTTGAGGATTTAGTCACGTAGTTTTAACTAAAAAGTGACCAAATGTGTTAATATGTGTGAGAATATGCTTTATAAAGTCAAGTGAATATCTATTTGGTGTGACTATAGTTCACACAAGCGTCATATGAATTTAATATTTGTGTCACGTTTTGTAATAATCAGTCACCCAAGGCATTTTAATTTTGAGGATTTAGTCAAATAGTTGTAACTAAAAAGTGATCAAATGTGTTAAAATGTGTGACCATATGCTTTTAAAGTGAAGTGAATGTCTATTTCGTGTGACTATTGTTAACCCAATCGCCACATGAATGTAATATTTGTGTGGCGTTTTGCAATTTTCAATCACACAAGGAATTTTAATTTTGAGGATATAGCCATATAGTTGTAATAAAAAAGTGACCAAATGTGCTAAAATGTGTGACTATATGCTTTTTAAAGTCAAGTGAATGTCTATTTGGTGATACTATTGTTCACCCAAACGTCATATGAATTTAATATTTGTGTGACGTTTTGTAATAATCAGTCACACAAGGCATTTTAATTTTGAGGATTTAGTCACATAGTTGTAATTAAAAAGTGACCAAATGTGTTAAAATGTGTGACCATATGCTTTTTAAAGTCAAGTAAATGTCTATTTCGTTTGACTATTGTGCACCCAATAGCCATATGAATGTAATGTTTGTGTGGCGTTTCGTAATATTCACTTACACAAGGAATTTTAATTTTGAGGATATAGCCACATAATTGTAATTAAAAAGTGACCAAATGTGCTAAAATGTGTGACCATATGCTTTTTAAAGTCAAGTGAATGTCTATTTGGTGTGACTATTGTTCACCCAAACGTCATATGAATTTAATATTTGTGTGACATTTTGTAATATTTTGTCACACAAGGCATTTTAATTTTTAGGATTTAGTCACATAGTTGTAATTAAAAAGTGACCAAATGTGTTAAAATGTATAACCATATGCTTTTTAAAGTCAAGTGAATGTCTATTTGGTGTGACTATTGTTCACCCAAGCGTCATATGAATTTAATATTTGTGTGACGTTTTGTAATATTCAGTCACACAAGGCATTTTAGTTTTGAGGATTTAGTCACGTAGTTTTAACTAAAAAGAGACCAAATGTGTTAATATGTGTGAGAATATGATTTTTAAAGTCAAGTGAATATCTATTTGGTGTGACTATAGTTCACACAAGCGTCATATGAATTTAATATTTGTGTGACGTTTTGTAATAATCAGTCACCCAAGGCATTTTAATTTTGAGGATTTAGTCAAATAGTTGTAACTAAAAAGTGATCAAATGTGTTAAAATGTGTGACCATATGCTTTTAAAGTGAATTGAATGTCTATTTCGTGTGACTATTGTTAACCCAATCGCCACATGAATGTAATATTTGTGTGGCGTTTTGCAATTTTCAATCACACAAGGAATTTTAATTTTGAGGATATAGCCATATAGTTGTAATAAAAAAGTGACCAAATGTGCTAAAATGTGTGACTATATGCTTTTTAAAGTCAAGTGAATGTCTATTTGGTGATACTATTGTTCACCCAAACGTCATATGAATTTAATATTTGTGTGACGTTTTGTAATAATCAGTCACACAAGGCATTTTAATTTTGAGGATTTAGTCACATAGTTGTAATTAAAAAGTGACCAAATGTGTTAAAATGTGTGACCATATGCTTTTTAAAGTCAAGTAAATGTCTATTTCGTGTGACTATTGTGCACCCAATAGCCATATGAATGTAATGTTTGTGTGGCGTTTCGTAATATTCACTTACACAAGGAATTTTAATTTTGAGGATATAGCCACATAATTGTAATTAAAAAGTGACCAAATGTGCTAAAATGTGTGACCAAATGCTTTTTAAAGTCAAGTGAATGTCTATTTGGTGTGACTATTGGTCACCCAAACGTCATATGAATTTAATATTTTTGTGACATTTTGTAATATTTAGTCACACAAGGCATTTTAATTTTGAGGATTTAGTCACATAGTTGTAATTAAAAAGCGACCAAATATGTTAAAATGTTTAACCATATGCTTTTTAAAGTCAAGTGAATGTCTATTTGGTGTGACTATTGTTCACCCAAGCGTCATATGAATTTAATATTTGTGTGACGTTTTGTAATATTCAGTCACAGAAGGCATTTTAGTTTTGAGGATTTAGTCACGTAGTTTTAACTAAAAAGTGACCAAATGTGTTAATATGTGTGAGAATATGCTTTATAAAGTCAAGTGAATATCTATTTGGTGTGACTATAGTTCACACAAGCGTCATATGAATTTAATATTTGTGTCACGTTTTGTAATAATCAGTCACCCAAGGCATTTTAATTTTGAGGATTTAGTCAAATAGTTGTAACTAAAAAGTGATCAAATGTGTTAAAATGTGTGACCATATGCTTTTAAAGTGAAGTGAATGTCTATTCGTGTGACTATTGTTAACCCAATCGCCACATGAATGTAATATTTGTGTGGCGTTTTGCAATTTTCAATCACACAAGGAATTTTAATTTTGAGGATATAGCCATATAGTTGTAATAAAAAAGTGACCAAATGTGCTAAAATGTGTGACTATATGCTTTTTAAAGTCAAGTGAATGTCTATTTGGTGATACTATTGTTCACCCAAACGTCATATGAATTTAATATTTGTGTGACGTTTTGTAATAATCAGTCACACAAGGCATTTTAATTTTGAGGATTTAGTCACATAGTTGTAATTAAAAAGTGACCAAATGTGTTAAAATGTGTGACCATATGCTTTTTAAAGTCAAGTAAATGTCTATTTCGTTTGACTATTGTGCACCCAATAGCCATATGAATGTAATGTTTGTGTGGCGTTTCGTAATATTCACTTACACAAGGAATTTTAATTTTGAGGATATAGCCACATAATTGTAATTAAAAAGTGACCAAATGTGCTAAAATGTGTGACCATATGCTTTTTAAAGTCAAGTGAATGTCTATTTGGTGTGACTATTGTTCACCCAAACGTCATATGAATTTAATATTTGTGTGACATTTTGTAATATTTTGTCACACAAGGCATTTTAATTTTGAGGATTTAGTCACATAGTTGTAATTAAAAAGTGACCAAATGTGTTAAAATGTTTAACCATATGCTTTTTAAAGTCAAGTGAATGTCTATTTGGTGTGACTATTGTTCACCCAAGCGTCATATGAATTTAATATTTGTGTGACGTTTTGTAATATTCAGTCACACAAGGCATTTTAGTTTTGAGGATTTAGTCACGTAGTTTTAACTAAAAAGTGACCAAATGTGTTAATATGTGTGAGAATATGATTTTTAAAGTCAAGTGAATATCTATTTGGTGTGACTATAGTTCACACAAGCGTCATATGAATTTAATATTTGTGTGACGTTTTGTAATAATCAGTCACCCAAGGCATTTTAATTTTGAGGATTTAGTCAAATAGTTGTAACTAAAAAGTGATCAAATGTGTTAAAATGTGTGACCATATGCTTTTAAAGTGAATTGAATGTCTATTTCGTGTGACTATTGTTAACCCAATCGCCACATGAATGTAATATTTGTGTGGCGTTTTGCAATTTTCAATCACACAAGGAATTTTAATTTTGAGGATATAGCCATATAGTTGTAATAAAAAAGTGACCAAATGTGCTAAAATGTGTGACTATATGCTTTTTAAAGTCAAGTGAATGTCTATTTGGTGATACTATTGTTCACCCAAACGTCATATGAATTTAATATTTGTGTGACGTTTTGTAATAATCAGTCACACAAGGCATTTTAATTTTGAGGATTTAGTCACATAGTTGTAATTAAAAAGTGACCAAATGTGTTAAAATGTGTGACCATATGCTTTTTAAAGTCAAGTAAATGTCTATTTCGTGTGACTATTGTGCACCCAATAGCCATATGAATGTAATGTTTGTGTGGCGTTTCGTAATATTCACTTACACAAGGAATTTTAATTTTGAGGATATAGCCACATAATTGTAATTAAAAAGTGACCAAATGTGCTAAAATGTGTGACCAAATGCTTTTTAAAGTCAAGTGAATGTCTATTTGGTGTGACTATTGGTCACCCAAACGTCATATGAATTTAATATTTTTGTGACATTTTGTAATATTTAGTCACACAAGGCATTTTAATTTTGAGGATTTAGTCACATAGTTGTAATTAAAAAGCGACCAAATGTGTTAAAATGTTTAACCATATGCTTTTTAAAGTCAAGTGAATGTCTATTTGGTGTGACTATTGTTCACCCAAGCGTCATATGAATTTAATATTTGTGTGACGTTTTGTAATATTCAGTCACAGAAGGCATTTTAGTTTTGAGGATTTAGTCACGTAGTTTTAACTAAAAAGTGACCAAATGTGTTAATATGTGTGAGAATATGCTTTATAAAGTCAAGTGAATATCTATTTGGTGTGACTATAGTTCACACAAGCGTCATATGAATTTAATATTTGTGTCACGTTTTGTAATAATCAGTCACCCAAGGCATTTTAATTTTGAGGATTTAGTCAAATAGTTGTAACTAAAAAGTGATCAAATGTGTTAAAATGTGTGACCATATGCTTTTAAAGTGAAGTGAATGTCTATTTCGTGTGACTATTGTTAACCCAATCGCCACATGAATGTAATATTTGTGTGGCGTTTTGCAATTTTCAATCACACAAGGAATTTTAATTTAGAGGATATAGCCATATAGTTGTAATAAAAAAGTGACCAAATGTGCTAAAATGTGTGACTATATGCTTTTTAAAGTCAAGTGAATGTCTATTTGGTGATACTATTGTTCACCCAAACGTCATATGAATTTAATATTTGTGTGACGTTTTGTAATAATCAGTCACACAAGGCATTTTAATTTTGAGGATTTAGTCACATAGTTGTAATTAAAAAGTGACCAAATGTGTTAAAATGTGTGACCATATGCTTTTTAAAGTCAAGTAAATGTCTATTTCGTTTGACTATTGTGCACCCAATAGCCATATGAATGTAATGTTTGTGTGGCGTTTCGTAATATTCACTTACACAAGGAATTTTAATTTTGAGGATATAGCCACATAATTGTAATTAAAAAGTGACCAAATGTGCTAAAATGTGTGACCATATGCTTTTTAAAGTCAAGTGAATGTCTATTTGGTGTGACTATTGTTCACCCAAACGTCATATGAATTTAATATTTGTGTGACATTTTGTAATATTTTGTCACACAAGGCATTTTAATTTTGAGGATTTAGTCACATAGTTGTAATTAAAAAGTGACCAAATGTGTTAAAATGTTTAACCATATGCTTTTTAAAGTCAAGTGAATGTCTATTTCGTGTGAGTGTTGTTCACCCAAGCGTCATATGAATTTAATATTTGTGTGACGTTTTGTAATATTCAGTCACACAAGGCATTTTAGTTTTGAGGATTTAGTCACGTAGTTTTAACTAAAAAGTGACCAAATGTGTTAATATGTGTGAGAATATGATTTTTAAAGTCAAGTGAATATCTATTTGGTGTGACTATAGTTCACACAAGCGTCATATGAATTTAATATTTGTGTGACGTTTTGTAATAATCAGTCACCCAAGGCATTTTAATTTTGAGGATTTAGTCAAATAGTTGTAACTAAAAAGTGATCAAATGTGTTAAAATGTGTGACCATATGCTTTTAAAGTGAATTGAATGTCTATTTCGTGTGACTATTGTTAACCCAATCGCCACATGAATGTAATATTTGTGTGGCGTTTTGCAATTTTCAATCACACAAGGAATTTTAATTTTGAGGATATAGCCATATAGTTGTAATAAAAAAGTGACCAAATGTGCTAAAATGTGTGACTATATGCTTTTTAAAGTCAAGTGAATGTCTATTTGGTGATACTATTGTTCACCCAAACGTCATATGAATTTAATATTTGTGTGACGTTTTGTAATAATCAGTCACACAAGGCATTTTAATTTTGAGGATTTAGTCACATAGTTGTAATTAAAAAGTGACCAAATGTGTTAAAATGTGTGACCATATGCTTTTTAAAGTCAAGTAAATGTCTATTTCGTGTGACTATTGTGCACCCAATAGCCATATGAATGTAATGTTTGTGTGGCGTTTCGTAATATTCACTTACACAAGGAATTTTAATTTTGAGGATATAGCCACATAATTGTAATTAAAAAGTGACCAAATGTGCTAAAATGTGTGACCAAATGCTTTTTAAAGTCAAGTGAATGTCTATTTGGTGTGACTATTGGTCACCCAAACGTCATATGAATTTAATATTTTTGTGACATTTTGTAATATTTAGTCACACAAGGCATTTTAATTTTGAGGATTTAGTCACATAGTTGTAATTAAAAAGCGACCAAATATGTTAAAATGTTTAACCATATGCTTTTTAAAGTCAAGTGAATGTCTATTTGGTGTGACTATTGTTCACCCCAAGCGTCATATGAATTTAATATTTGTGTGACGTTTTGTAATATTCAGTCACAGAAGGCATTTTAGTTTTGAGGATTTAGTCACGTAGTTTTAACTAAAAAGTGACCAAATGTGTTAATATGTGTGAGAATATGCTTTATAAAGTCAAGTGAATATCTATTTGGTGTGACTATAGTTCACACAAGCGTCATATGAATTTAATATTTGTGTCACGTTTTGTAATAATCAGTCACCCAAGGCATTTTAATTTTGAGGATTTAGTCAAATAGTTGTAACTAAAAAGTGATCAAATGTGTTAAAATGTGTGACCATATGCTTTTAAAGTGAAGTGAATGTCTATTTCGTGTGACTATTGTTAACCCAATCGCCACATGAATGTAATATTTGTGTGGCGTTTTGCAATTTTCAATCACACAAGGAATTTTAATTTTGAGGATATAGCCATATAGTTGTAATAAAAAAGTGACCAAATGTGCTAAAATGTGTGACTATATGCTTTTTAAAGTCAAGTGAATGTCTATTTGGTGATACTATTGTTCACCCAAACGTCATATGAATTTAATATTTGTGTGACGTTTTGTAATAATCTGTCACACAAGGCATTTTAATTTTGAGGATTTAGTCACATAGTTGTAATTAAAAAGTGACCAAATATGTTAAAATGTGTGACCATATGCTTTTTAAAGTCAAGTAAATGTATATTTCGTTTGACTATTGTGCACCCAATAGCCATATGAATGTAATGTTTGTGTGGCGTTTCGTAATATTCACTTACACAAGGAATTTTAATTTTGAGGATATAGCCACATAATTGTAATTAAAAAGTGACCAAATGTGCTAAAATGTGTGACCAAATGCTTTTTAAAGTCAAGTGAATGTCTATTTGGTGTGACTATTGGTCACCCAAACGTCATATGAATTTAATATTTTTGTGACATTTTGTAATATTTAGTCACACAAGGCATTTTAATTTTGAGGATTTAGTCACATAGTTGTAATTAAAAAGCGACCAAATATGTTAAAATGTTTAACCATATGCTTTTTAAAGTCAAGTGAATGTCTATTTGGTGTGACTATTGTTCACCCCAAGCGTCATATGAATTTAATATTTGTGTGACGTTTTGTAATATTCAGTCACAGAAGGCATTTTAGTTTTGAGGATTTAGTCACGTAGTTTTAACTAAAAAGTGACCAAATGTGTTAATATGTGTGAGAATATGCTTTATAAAGTCAAGTGAATATCTATTTGGTGTGACTATAGTTCACACAAGCGTCATATGAATGTAATATTTGTGTGACGTTTTGTAATAATCAGTCACCCAAGGCATTTTAATTTTGAGGATTTAGTCAAATAGTTGTAACTAAAAAGTGATCAAATGTGTTAAAATGTGTGACCATATGCTTTTAAAGTGAAGTGAATGTCTATTTCGTGTGACTATTGTTAACCCAATCGCCACATGAATGTAATATTTGTGTGGCGTTTTGCAATTTTCAATCACACAAGGAATTTTAATTTTGAGGATATAGCCATATAGTTGTAATAAAAAAGTGACCAAATGTGCTAAAATGTGTGACTATATGCTTTTTAAAGTCAAGTGAATGTCTATTTGGTGATACTATTGTTCACCCAAACGTCATATGAATTTAATATTTGTGTGACGTTTTGTAATAATCAGTCACACAAGGCATTTTAATTTTGAGGATTTAGTCACATAGTTGTAATTAAAAAGTGACCAAATATGTTAAAATGTGTGACCATATGCTTTTTAAAGTCAAGTAAATGTATATTTCGTGTGACTATTGTGCACCCAATAGCCATATGAATGTAATGTTTGTGTGGCGTTTCGTAATATTCACTTACACAAGGAATTTTAATTTTGAGGATATAGCCACATAATTGTAATTAAAAAGTGACCAAATGTGCTAAAATGTGTGACCATATGCTTTTTAAAGTCAAGTGAATGTCTATTTGGTGTGACTATTGTTCACCCAAACGTCATATGAATTTAATATTTGTGTGACATTTTGTAATATTTTGTCACACAAGGCATTTTAATTTTGAGGATTTAGTCACATAGTTGTAATTAAAAAGTGACCAAATGTGTTAAAATGTTTAACCATATGCTTTTTAAAGTCAAGTGAATGTCTATTTGGTGTGACTATTGTTCACCCAAGCGTCATATGAATTTAATATTTGTGTGACGTTTTGTAATATTCAGTCACACAAGGCATTTTAGTTTTGAGGATTTAGTCACGTAGTTTTAACTAAAAAGTGACCAAATATGTTAATATGTGTGAGAATATGATTTTTAAAGTCAAGTGAATATCTATTTGGTGTGACTATAGTTCACACAAGCGTCATATGAATTTAATATTTGTGTGACGTTTTGTAATAATCAGTCACCCAAGGCATTTTAATTTTGAGGATTTAGTCAAATAGTTGTAACTAAAAAGTGATCAAATGTGTTAAAATGTGTGACCATATGCTTTTAAAGTGAATTGAATGTCTATTTCGTGTGACTATTGTTAACCCAATCGCCACATGAATGTAATATTTGTGTGGCGTTTTGCAATTTTCAATCACACAAGGAATTTTAATTTTGAGGATATAGCCATATAGTTGTAATAAAAAAGTGACCAAATGTGCTAAAATGTGTGACTATATGCTTTTTAAAGTCAAGTGAATGTCTATTTGGTGATACTATTGTTCACCCAAACGTCATATGAATTTAATATTTGTGTGACGTTTTGTAATAATCAGTCACACAAGGCATTTTAATTTTGAGGATTTAGTCACATAGTTGTAATTAAAAAGTGACCAAATGTGTTAAAATGTGTGACCATATGCTTTTTAAAGTCAAGTAAATGTCTATTTCGTGTGACTATTGTGCACCCAATAGCCATATGAATGTAATGTTTGTGTGGCGTTTCGTAATATTCACTTACACAAGGAATTTTAATTTTGAGGATATAGCCACATAATTGTAATTAAAAAGTGACCAAATGTGCTAAAATGTGTGACCAAATGCTTTTTAAAGTCAAGTGAATGTCTATTTGGTGTGACTATTGGTCACCCAAACGTCATATGAATTTAATATTTTTGTGACATTTTGTAATATTCAGTCACACAAGGCATTTTAATTTTGAGGATTTAGTCACATAGTTGTAATTAAAAAGCGACCAAATGTGTTAAAATGTTTAACCATATGCTTTTTAAAGTCAAGTGAATGTCTATTTTGTGTGACTATTGTTCACCCAAGCGTCATATGAATTTAATATTTGTGTGACGTTTTGTAATATTCAGTCACAGAAGGCATTTTAGTTTTGAGGATTTAGTCACGTAGTTTTAACTAAAAAGTGACCAAATGTGTTAATATGTGTGAGAATATGCTTTATAAAGTCAAGTGAATATCTATTTGGTGTGACTATAGTTCACACAAGCGTCATATGAATTTAATATTTGTGTCACGTTTTGTAATAATCAGTCACCCAAGGCATTTTAATTTTGAGGATTTAGTCAAATAGTTGTAACTAAAAAGTGATCAAATGTGTTAAAATGTGTGACCATATGCTTTTAAAGTGAAGTGAATGTCTATTTCGTGTGACTATTGTTAACCCAATCGCCACATGAATGTAATATTTGTGTGGCGTTTTGCAATTTTCAATCACACAAGGAATTTTAATTTTGAGGATATAGCCATATAGTTGTAATAAAAAAGTGACCAAATGTGCTAAAATGTGTGACTATATGCTTTTTAAAGTCAAGTGAATGTCTATTTGGTGATACTATTGTTCACCCAAACGTCATATGAATTTAATATTTGTGTGACGTTTTGTAATAATCAGTCACACAAGGCATTTTAATTTTGAGGATTTAGTCACATAGTTGTAATTAAAAAGTGACCAAATATGTTAAAATGTGTGACCATATGCTTTTTAAAGTCAAGTAAATGTATATTTCGTGTGACTATTGTGCACCCAATAGCCATATGAATGTAATGTTTGTGTGGCGTTTCGTAATATTCACTTACACAAGGAATTTTAATTTTGAGGATATAGCCACATAATTGTAATTAAAAAGTGACCAAATGTGCTAAAATGTGTGACCATATGCTTTTTAAAGTCAAGTGAATGTCTATTTGGTGTGACTATTGTTCACCCAAACGTCATATGAATTTAATATTTGTGTGACATTTTGTAATATTTTGTCACACAAGGCATTTTAATTTTGAGGATTTAGTCACATAGTTGTAATTAAAAAGTGACCAAATGTGTTAAAATGTTTAACCATATGCTTTTTAAAGTCAAGTGAATGTCTATTTGTTGTGACTATTGTTCACCCAAGCGTCATATGAATTTAATATTTGTGTGACGTTTTGTAATATTCAGTCACACAAGGCATTTTAGTTTTGAGGATTTAGTCACGTAGTTTTAACTAAAAAGTGACCAAATGTGTTAATATGTGTGAGAATATGATTTTTAAAGTCAAGTGAATATCTATTTGGTGTGACTATAGTTCACACAAGCGTCATATGAATTTAATATTTGTGTGACGTTTTGTAATAATCAGTCACCCAAGGCATTTTAATTTTGAGGATTTAGTCAAATAGTTGTAACTAAAAAGTGATCAAATGTGTTAAAATGTGTGACCATATGCTTTTAAAGTGAATTGAATGTCTATTTCGTGTGACTATTGTTAACCCAATCGCCACATGAATGTAATATTTGTGTGGCGTTTTGCAATTTTCAATCACACAAGGAATTTTAATTTTGAGGATATAGCCATATAGTTGTAATAAAAAAGTGACCAAATGTGCTAAAATGTGTGACTATATGCTTTTTAAAGTCAAGTGAATGTCTATTTGGTGATATTATTGTTCACCCAAACGTCATATGAATTTAATATTTGTGTGACGTTTTGTAATAATCAGTCACACAAGGCATTATAATTTTGAGGATTTAGTCACATAGTTGTAATTAAAAAGTGACCAAATGTGTTAAAATGTGTGACCATATGCTTTTTAAAGTCAAGTAAATGTCTATTTCGTGTGACTATTGTGCACCCAATAGCCATATGAATGTAATGTTTGTGTGGCGTTTCGTAATATTCACTTACACAAGGAATTTTAATTTTGAGGATATAGCCACATAATTGTAATTAAAAAGTGACCAAATGTGCTAAAATGTGTGACCAAATGCTTTTTAAAGTCAAGTGAATGTCTATTTGGTGTGACTATTGGTCACCCAAACGTCATATGAATTTAATATTTTTGTGACATTTTGTAATATTTAGTCACACAAGGCATTTTAATTTTGAGGATTTAGTCACATAGTTGTAATTAAAAAGCGACCAAATGTGTTAAAATGTTTAACCATATGCTTTTTAAAGTCAAGTGAATGTCTATTTGGTGTGACTATTGTTCACCCAAGCGTCATATGAATTTAATATTTGTGTGACGTTTTGTAATATTCAGTCACAGAAGGCATTTTAGTTTTGAGGATTTAGTCACGTAGTTTTAACTAAAAAGTGACCAAATGTGTTAATATGTGTGAGAATATGCTTTATAAAGTCAAGTGAATATCTATTTGGTGTGACTATAGTTCACACAAGCGTCATATGAATTTAATATTTGTGTCACGTTTTGTAATAATCAGTCACCCAAGGCATTTTAATTTTGAGGATTTAGTCAAATAGTTGTAACTAAAAAGTGATCAAATGTGTTAAAATGTGTGACCATATGCTTTTAAAGTGAAGTGAATGTCTATTTCGTGTGACTATTGTTAACCCAATCGCCACATGAATGTAATATTTGTGTGGCGTTTTGCAATTTTCAATCACACAAGGAATTTTAATTTTGAGGATATAGCCATATAGTTGTAATAAAAAAGTGACCAAATGTGCTAAAATGTGTGACTATATGCTTTTTAAAGTCAAGTGAATGTCTATTTGGTGATACTATTGTTCACCCAAACGTCATATGAATTTAATATTTGTGTGACGTTTTGTAATAATCAGTCACACAAGGCATTTTAATTTTGAGGATTTAGTCACATAGTAGTAAATAAAAAGTGACCAAAAGTGTTTAAATGTGTGACCATATGTTTTTTAAAGTCAAGAAAATTTGTATATCGTGTTACTATTGTTCACCCAAACGTCGCATGAATTTAATATTTGTGTGACATTTTCTATTATTCAGTCACACAAGGCATTTTAATTTTCAGAATTTAGTCACATAGTTGTAAGTAAAATGTATGACCATATGCTTTATAAATACAAGTGAATGTCTATTTGGTGTGACTATTATTCACCAAGCGTCATATGAATTTAATATTTGTGTGACGTTTTGTAATATTTCAGTCACACAAGGCATTTTTTAGTTTTGAGGATTTAGTCACGTAGTTTTAACTAAAAAGTGACCAAATGTGTTTAAATGTGTGACCATATGCTTTTTAAAGTCAAGTAAATTTGAATTTCGTGTGACTATTGTTCACCCAAACATCGCATGAATTTAATATTTGTGTGACATTTTGTATTATTCAGAAACATAAGGCATTTTAATATTGAATATTAGTCACATATTTGTAATTAAAAAGTGATCAAATGTGTTAAAATGTGTAACCATAAGCATTTTAAAGTCAAGTGAATGTCTATTTCGTGTGACTATTGTTCACCCAATCGCCACATGAATGTAATGTTTGGGTGTCGTTTTGTAATATTCAGTCACACAAGGATTTTTAATTTTGAGGATATAGCAATATAGTTGTAATAAAAAAGTGACCAAATGTGCTAAAATGTGTGACTATATGCTTTTTAAAGTCAAGTGAATGTCTATTTGGTGATACTATTGTTCACCCAAACGTCATATGAATTTAATATTTGTGTGACGTTTTGTAATAATCAGTCACACAAGGCATTTTAATTTTGAGGATTTAGTCACATAGTTGTAATTAAAAAGTGACCAAATGTGTTAAAATGTGTGACCATATGCTTTTTAAAGTCAAGTAAATGTCTATTTCGTGTGACTATTGTGCACCCAATAGCCATATGAATGTAATGTTTGTGTGGCTTTTCGTAATATTCACTTACACAAGGAATTTTAATTTTAAGGATATAGCCACATAATTGTAATTAAAAAGTAACCAAATGTGCTAAAATGTGTGACCAAATGCTTTTTAAAGTCAAGTGAATGTCTATTTGGTGTGACTATTGTTCACCCAAACGTCATATGAATTTAATATTTTTGTGACATTTTGTAATATTTAGTCACACAAGGCATTTTAATTTTGAGGATTTAGTCACATAGTTGTAATTAAAAAGTGACCAAATGTGTTAAAATGTTTAACCATATGCTTTTTAAAGTCAAGTGAATGTCTATTTCGTGTGAGTGTTGTTCACCCAAGCGTCATATGAATTTAATATTTGTGTGACGTTTTGTAATATTCAGTCACACAAGGCATTTTAGTTTTGAGGATTTAGTCACGTAGTTTTAACTAAAAATTGACCAAATGTGTTAATATGTGTGAGAATATGCTTTTTAAAGTCAAGTGAATATCTATTTGGTGTGACTATAGTTCACACAAGCGTCATATGAATTTAATATTTGTGTGACGTTTTGTAATAATCAGTCACCCAAGGCATTTTAATTTTGAGGATTTAGTCAAGTAGTTGTAACTAAAAAGTGATCAAATGTGTTAAAATGTGTGACCATATGCTTTTAAAGTGAAGTGAATGTCTATTTCGTGTGACTATTGTTAACCCAATCGCCACATGAATGTAATATTTGTGTGGCGTTTTGCAATTTTCAATCACACAAGGAATTTTAATTTTGAGGATATAGCAATATAGTTGTAATAAAAAAGTGACAAAATGTGCTAAAATGTGTGACTATATGCTTTTTAAAGTCAAGTGAATGTCTATTTGGTGATACTATTGTTCACCCAAACGTCATATGAATTTAATATTTGTGTGACGTTTTGTAATAATCAGTCACACAAGGCATTTTAATTTTGAGGATTTAGTCGCATAGTTGTAATTAAAAAGTGACCAAATGTGTTAAAATGTGTGACCATATGCTTTTTAAAGTCAAGTAAATGTCTATTTCGTGTGACTATTGTGCACCCAATAGCCATATGAATGTAATTTTTGTGTGGCGTTTCGTAATATTCACTTACACAAGGAATTTTAATTTTGAGGATATAGCCACATAGTTGTATTTAAAAAGTGACCAAATGTGCAAAAATGTGTGACCATATGCTTTTTAAAGTCAAGTGAATGTCTATTTGGTGTGACTATTGTTCACCCAAGCGTCATATGACTTTAATATTTGTGTAACCTTTTGTAATATTCAGTCACACAAGGCATTTTAGTTTTGAGGATTTAGTCACGTAGTTTTAACTAAAAAGTGACCAAATGTGTTAATATGTGTGAGAATATGCTTTTTAAAGTCAAGTGAATATCTATTTGGTGTGACTATAGTTCACACAAGCGTCATATGAATTTAATATTTGTGTGACGTTTTGTAATAATCAGTCACCCAAGGCATTTTAATTTTGAGGATTTAGTCAAATAGTTGTAACTAAAAAGTGACCAAATGTGCTAAAATGTGTGACTATATGCTTTTAAAAGTCAAGTGAATGTCTATTTGGTGATACTATTGTTCACCCAAACGTCATATTAATTTAATATTTGTGTGACGTTTTGTAATAATCAGTCACACAAGGCATTTTAATTTTGAGGATTTAGTCACATAGTTGTAATTAAAAAGTGACCAAATGTGTTAAAATGTGTGACCATATGCTTTTTAAAGTAAAGTAAATGTCTATTTCGTGTGACTATTGTGCACCCAATAGCCATATGAATGTAATGTTTGTGTGGCGTTTCGTAATATTCACTTACACAAGGAATTTTAATTTTGAGGATATAGCCACATAATTGTAATTAAAAAGTGACCAAATGTGCTAAAATGTGTGACCAAATGCTTTTTAAAGTCAAGTGAATGTCTATTTGGTGTGACTATTGTTCACCCAAGCGTCATATGAATTTAATATTTGTGTGACGTTTTGTAATATTCTGTCACACAAGGCATTTTAGTTTTGAGGATTTAGTCACGTAGTTTTAACTAAAAAGTGACCAAATGTGTTAATATGTGTGAGAATATGCTTTTTCAAGTCAAGTGAATATCTATTTGGTGTGACTATAGTTCACACAAGCGTCATATGAATTTAATATTTGTGTGACGTTTTGTAATAATCAGTCACCCAAGGCATTTTAATTTTGAGGATTTAATCAAATAGTTGTAACTAAAAAGTGATCAAATGTGTTAAAATGTGTGACCATATGCTTTTAAAGTGAAGTGAATGTCTATTTCGTGTGACTATTGTTAACCCAATCGCCACATTAATGTAATATTTGTGTGGCGTTTTGCAATTTTCACTCACACAAGGAATTTTAATTTTGAGGATATAGCCATATAGTTGTAATAAAAAAGTGACCAAATGTGCTAAAATGTGTGACTATATGCTTTTTAAAGTCAAGTGAATGTCTATTTGGTGATACTATTGTTCACCCAAACGTCATATGAATTTAATATTTGTGTGACGTTTTGTAATAATCAGTCACACAAGGCATTTTAATTTTGAGGATTTAGTCACATATTTGTAATTAAAAAGTGACCAAATGTGTTAAAATGTGTGACCATATGATTTTTAAAGTCAAGTAAATGTCTATTTCGTGTGACTATTGTGCACCCAATAGCCATATGAATGTAATGTTTGTGTGGCGTTTCGTAATATTCACTTACACAAGGAATTTTAATTTTGAGGATATAGCCACATAATTGTAATTAAAAAGTGACCAACTGTGCTAAAATGTGTGACCATATGCTTTTTAAAATCAAGTGAATGTCTATTTGGTGTGACTATTGTTCACCCAAACGTCATATGAATTTAAAATTTGTGTGACATTTTGTAATATTTAGTCACACAAGGCATTTTAACTTTGAGGATTTAGTCACATAGTTGTAATTAAAAAGTGACCAAATGTGTTAAAATGTTTAACCATATGCTTTTTAAAGTCAATTGAATGTCTATTTGGTGTGACTATTGTTCACCCAAGCGTCATATGAATTTAATATTTGGGTGACGTTTTGTAATATTCAGTCACACAAGGCATTTTAGTTTTGAGGATTTAGTCACGTAGTTTTAACTAAAAAGTGACCAAATGTGTTAAAATGTGTGAGCATATGCTTTTTAAAGTCAAGTGAATATCTATTTGGTGTGACTATAGTTCACCCAAGCATCATATGAATTTAATATTTGTGTGACATTTTGTAATATTTAGTCACACAAGGCATTTTATTTATGACGATTTTGTCACACAGTTGTAACTAAAAAGTGACCAAATGTGTTAAAATGTGTGACCATATACTTTTTAAAGTCAAGTGAATGTCTATTTCGTGTGAGTATTGTTCACCCAATGGTCACATTAATGTAATGTTTGTGTGGCGTTTTGTAATATTCAGTCACTCAAGGCATTTTTAAATTTGAGGATTTAGTCACATAGTAGTAAATAAAAAGTGACCAAAAGTGTTTAAATGTGTGACCATATGTTTTTTAAAGTCAAGAAAATTTGTATATCGTGTTACTATTGTTCACCCAAACGTCGCATGAATTTAATATTTGTGTGACATTTTCTATTATTCAGTCACACAAGGCATTTTAATTTTCAGAATTTAGTCACATAGTTGTAAGTAAAATGTATGACCATATGCTTTATAAATACAAGTGAATGTCTATTTGGTGTGACTATTATTCACCAAGCGTCATATGAATTTAATATTTGTGTGACGTTTTGTAATATTTCAGTCACACAAGGCATTTTTAAGTTTTGAGGATTTAGTCACGTAGTTTTAACTTAAAAGTGACCAAATGTGTTTAAATGTGTGACCATATGCTTTTTAAAGTCAAGTAAATTTGAATTTCGTGTGACTATTGTTCACCCAAACATCGCATGAATTTAATATTTGTGTGACATTTTGTATTATTCAGAAACATAAGGCATTTTAATATTGAATATTAGTCACATATTTGTAATTAAAAAGTGATCAAATGTGTTAAAATGTGTAACCATAAGCATTTTAAAGTCAAGTGAATGTCTATTTCGTGTGACTATTGTTCACCCAATCGCCACATGAATGTAATGTTTGGGTGTCGTTTTGTAATATTCAGTCACACAAGGATTTTTAATTTTGAGGATATAGCAATATAGTTGTAATAAAAAAGTGACCAAATGTGCTAAAATGTGTGACTATATGCTTTTTAAAGTCAAGTGAATGTCTATTTGGTGATACTATTGTTCACCCAAACGTCATATGAATTTAATATTTGTGTGACGTTTTGTAATAATCAGTCACACAAGGCATTTTAATTTTGAGGATTTAGTCACATAGTTGTAATTAAAAAGTGACCAAATGTGTTAAAATGTGTGACCATATGCTTTTTAAAGTCAAGTAAATGTCTATTTCGTGTGACTATTGTGCACCCAATAGCCATATGAATGTAATGTTTGTGTGGCTTTTCGTAATATTCACTTACACAAGGAATTTTAATTTTAAGGATATAGCCACATAATTGTAATTAAAAAGTAACCAAATGTGCTAAAATGTGTGACCAAATGCTTTTTAAAGTCAAGTGAATGTCTATTTGGTGTGACTATTGTTCACCCAAACGTCATATGAATTTAATATTTTTGTGACATTTTGTAATATTTAGTCACACAAGGCATTTTAATTTTGAGGATTTAGTCACATAGTTGTAATTAAAAAGTGACCAAATGTGTTAAAATGTTTAACCATATGCTTTTTAAAGTCAAGTGAATGTCTATTTGGTGTGAGTGTTGTTCACCCAAGCGTCATATGAATTTAATATTTGTGTGACGTTTTGTAATATTCAGTCACACAAGGCATTTTAGTTTTGAGGATTTAGTCACGTAGTTTTAACTAAAAATTGACCAAATGTGTTAATATGTGTGAGAATATGCTTTTTAAAGTCAAGTGAATATCTATTTGGTGTGACTATAGTTCACACAAGCGTCATATGAATTTAATATTTGTGTGACGTTTTGTAATAATCAGTCACCCAAGGCATTTTAATTTTGAGGATTTAGTCAAGTAGTTGTAACTAAAAAGTGATCAAATGTGTTAAAATGTGTGACCATATGCTTTTAAAGTGAAGTGAATGTCTATTTCGTGTGACTATTGTTAACCCAATCGCCACATGAATGTAATATTTGTGTGGCGTTTTGCAATTTTCAATCACACAAGGAATTTTAATTTTGAGGATATAGCCATATAGTTGTAATAAAAAAGTGACAAAATGTGCTAAAATGTGTGACTATATGCTTTTTAAAGTCAAGTGAATGTCTATTTGGTGATACTATTGTTCACCCAAACGTCATTTGAATTTAATATTTGTGTGACGTTTTGTAATAATCAGTCACACAAGGCATTTTAATTTTGAGGATTTAGTCGCATAGTTGTAATTAAAAAGTGACCAAATGTGTTAAAATGTGTGACCATATGCTTTTTAAAGTCAAGTAAATGTCTATTTCGTGTGACTATTGTGCACCCAATAGCCATATGAATGTAATTTTTGTGTGGCGTTTCGTAATATTCACTTACACAAGGAATTTTAATTTTGAGGATATAGCCACATAGTTGTATTTAAAAAGTGACCAAATGTGCAAAAATGTGTGACCATATGCTTTTTAAAGTCAAGTGAATGTCTATTTGGTGTGACTATTGTTCACCCAAGCGTCATATGAATTTAATATTTGTGTAACCTTTTGTAATATTCAGTCACACAAGGCATTTTAGTTTTGAGGATTTAGTCACGTAGTTTTAACTAAAAAGTGACCAAATGTGTTAATATGTGTGAGAATATGCTTTTTAAAGTCAAGTGAATATCTATTTGGTGTGACTATAGTTCACACAAGCGTCATATGAATTTAATATTTGTGTGACGTTTTGTAATAATCAGTCACTCAAGGCATTTTAATTTTGAGGATTTAGTCAAATAGTTGTAACTAAAAAGTGACCAAATGTGCTAAAATGTGTGACTATATGCTTTTAAAAGTCAAGTGAATGTCTATTTGGTGATACTATTGTTCACCCAAACGTCATATTAATTTAATATTTGTGTGACGTTTTGTAATAATCAGTCACACAAGGCATTTTAATTTTGAGGATTTAGTCACATAGGTGTAATTAAAAAGTGACCAAATGTGTTAAAATGTGTGACCATATGCTTTTTAAAGTAAAGTAAATGTCTATTTCGTGTGACTATTGTGCACCCAATAGCCATATGAATGTAATGTTTGTGTGGCGTTTCGTAATATTCACTTACACAAGGAATTTTAATTTTGAGGATATAGCCACATAATTGTAATTAAAAAGTGACCAAATGTGCTAAAATGTGTGACCAAATGCTTTTT
Source organism: Pulicaria dysenterica (assembly GCA_947179395.2). Lineage (NCBI taxonomy): Eukaryota > Viridiplantae > Streptophyta > Magnoliopsida > Asterales > Asteraceae > Pulicaria > Pulicaria dysenterica. Next base: position 60,905,153 of record OX359289.1, on the reverse strand, counting down.
AAAGTCAAGTGAATGTCTATTTGGTGTGACTATTGTTCACCCAAGCGTCATATGAATTTAATATTTGTGTGACGTTTTGTAATATTCAGTCACACAAGGCATTTTAGTTTTGAGGATTTAGTCACGTAGTTTTAACTAAAAAGTGACCAAATGTGTTAATATGTGTGAGAATATGCTTTTTCAAGTCAAGTGAATATCTATTTGGTGTGACTATAGTTCACACAAGCGTCATATGAATTTAATATTTGTGTGACGTTTTGTAATAATCAGTCACCCAATGCATTTTAATTTTGAGGATTTAATCAAATAGTTGTAACTAAAAAGTGATCAAATGTGTTAAAATGTGTGACCATATGCTTTTAAAGTGAAGTGAATGTCTATTTCGTGTGACTATTGTTAACCCAATCGCCACATTAATGTAATATTTGTGTGGCGTTTTGCAATTTTCACTCACACAAGGAATTTTAATTTTGAGGATATAGCCATATAGTTGTAATAAAAAAGTGACCAAATGTGCTAAAATGTGTGACTATATGCTTTTTAAAGTCAAGTGAATGTCTATTTGGTGATACTATTGTTCACCCAAACGTCATATGAATTTAATATTTGTGTGACGTTTTGTAATAATCAGTCACACAAGGCATTTTAATTTTGAGGATTTAGTCACATATTTGTAATTAAAAAGTGACCAAATGTGTTAAAATGTGTGACCATATGATTTTTAAAGTCAAGTAAATGTCTATTTCGTGTGACTATTGTGCACCCAATAGCCATATGAATGTAATGTTTGTGTGGCGTTTCGTAATATTCACTTACACAAGGAATTTTAATTTTGAGGATATAGCCACATAATTGTAATTAAAAAGTGACCTATTGTGCTAAAATGTGTGACCATATGCTTTTTAAAGTCAAGTGAATGTCTATTTGGTGTGACTATTGTTCACCCAAACGTCATATGAATTTAAAATTTGTGTGACATTTTGTAATATTTAGTCACACAAGGCATTTTAACTTTGAGGATTTAGTCACATAGTTGTAATTAAAAAGTGACCAAATGTGTTAAAATGTTTAACCATATGCTTTTTAAAGTCAAGTGAATGTCTATTTGGTGTGACTATTGTTCACCCAAGCGTTATATGAATTTAATATTTGTGTGACGTTTTGTAATATTCAGTCACACAAGGCATTTTAGTTTTGAGGATTTAGTCACGTAGTTTTAACTAAAAAGTGACCAAATGTGTTAAAATGTGTGAGCATATGCTTTTTATAGTCAAGTGAATATCTATTTGGTGTGACTATAGTTCACCCAAGCATCATATGAATTTAATATTTGTGTGACATTTTGTAATATTTAGTCACACAAGGCATTTTATTTATGACGATTTTGTCACACAGTTGTAACTAAAAAGTGACCAAATGTGTTAAAATGTGTGACCATATACTTTTTAAAGTCAAGTGAATGTCTATTTCGTGTGAGTATTGTTCACCGAATGGTCACATTAATGTAATGTTTGTGTGGCGTTTTGTAATATTCAGTCACTCAAGGCATTTTTAAATTTGAGGATTTAGTCACATAGTAGTAAATAAAAAGTGACCAAAAGTGTTTAAATGTGTGACCATATGTTTTTTAAAGTCAAGAAAATTTGTATATCGTGTTACTATTGTTCACCCAAACGTCGCATGAATTTAATATTTGTGTGACATTTTCTATTATTCAGTCACACAAGGCATTTTAATTTTCAGAATTTAGTCACATAGTTGTAAGTAAAATGTATGACCATATGCTTTATAAATACAAGTGAATGTCTATTTGGTGTGACTATTATTCACCAAGCGTCATATGAATTTAATATTTGTGTGACGTTTTGTAATATTTCAGTCACACAAGGCATATTTTAGTTTTGAGGATTTAGTCACGTAGTTTTAACTAAAAAGTGACCAAATGTGTTTAAATGTGTGACCATATGCTTTTTAAAGTCAAGTAAATTTGAATTTCGTGTGACTATTGTTCACCCAAACATCGCATGAATTTAATATTTGTGTGACATTTTGTATTATTCAGAAACATAAGGCATTTTAATATTGAATATTAGTCACATATTTGTAATTAAAAAGTGATCAAATGTGTTAAAATGTGTAACCATAAGCATTTTAAAGTCAAGTGAATGTCTATTTCGTGTGACTATTGTTCACCCAATCGCCACATGAATGTAATGTTTGGGTGTCGTTTTGTAATATTCAGTCACACAAGGAATTTTAATTTGGAGGATATAGCCACATAGTTGTAATTAAAAAGTGACCAAATGTGCTAAAATGTGTGACCATATGCTTTTTAAAGTCAAATGAATGTCTATTTGGTGTGACTATTGTTCACCCAAACGTCATATGAATTTAATATTTGTGTGACGTTTAGTAATATTCAGTCATACAAGGCATTTTAGTTTTGAGGATTTAGTCACGTAGTTTTAACTAAAAAGTGACCAAATGTGTTAATATGTGTGACCATATGCTTTTTAAAGTCAAGTGAATATCTAGTTGGTGTGACTATAGTTCACCCAAGCGTCATATGAATTTAATATTTGTGTGTCGTTTTGTAATATTCAGTCACACAAGGCATTTTAATTTTGAAGATTTAGTCAAATAGTAGTAACTAAAAAGTGTCCAAATATGTTAAAATGTGTGACCATATGCTTTTTAAAGTGAAGTGAATGTCTATTTCGTGTGACTATTGTTAACCCAATCGCCACATGAATGTAATGTTTGTGTGGCGTTTTGCAATTTTCAGTCACACAAGGATATTTAATTTTGAGGAAATAGCGACATAGTTGTAATTAAAAAGTGACCAAATGTGCTAAAATGTGTGACCATAAGATTTTTAAAGTCAAGTGAATGTCTTTTTCGTTTGACTATTGTTCACCCAATCGCCACATGAATGTAATGTTTGTGTGACGTTTTGTAATATTCAGTCACACAAGGAATTTTAATTTTGAGGATATAGCCACATAGTTGTAATTAAAAAGTGACCAAATGTGCTAAAATGTGTGACCATATGCTTTTTAAAGTTAAGTGAATGTCTATTTCGTGTGACTATTGAGCACCCAATAGCCATGTGAATGTAATGTTTGTGTGGCGTTTCGTAATATTCAGTTACACAAGGAATTTTAATTTTGAGGATATAGCCACATAGTTGTAATTAAAAAGTGACCAAATGTGCTAAAATGTGTGACCATATGCTTTTTAAAGTCAAATGAATGTCTATTTCGTGTGACTATTGTTCACCCAAACGTCGCATGAATTTAATATTTGTGTGACATTTTGTATTATTCAGAAACACAAGGCATTTTAATTTTGAGTATTAGTCACATAGTTGTAATTAAAAAGTGACCAAATGTGTTAAAATGTGTGACCATAAGCTTTTTAAAGTCAAGTGAATGTCTATTTGGTGTGACTATTGTTCACCCAAACGTCATATGAATTTAATACTTGTGTGAAGTTTAGTAATATTCAGTCATACAAGCCATTTTAGTTTTGAGGATTTAGTCACGTAGTTTTAACTAAAAAGTGAACAAATGTGTTAATATGTGTGACCATATGCTTTTAAAGTCAAGTGAATATCTAGTTGGTGTGACTATAGTTCACCCAAGCGTCATATGAATTTAATATTTGTGTGTCGTTTTGTAATATTCAGTCACACAAGGCATTTTAATTTTGAGGATTTAGTCACATAGTTGTAATTAAAAAGTGACCAAATGTGTTAAAATGTGTTACCATATGCTTTTTAAAGTCAAGTAATTGGCTATTTCGTGTGACTATTGTGCACCCAATAGCCATATGAATGTAATGTTTGTGTGGCGTTTTGTAATATTCAGTTACACAAGGAATTTTAATTTTGAGGATATAGCCACATAGTTGTAATTAAAAAGTGACCAAATGTGCTAAAATGTGTGACCATATGTTTTTTAAAGTCAAGTGAATGTCTATTTGGTGTGACTATTGTTCACCCAAACGTCATATGAATTTAATATTTGTGTGACATTTTGTAATATTTAGTCACACAAGGCATTTTAATTTTGAGGATTTAGTCACATAGTTGTAATTAAAAAGTGACCAAATGTGTTAAAATGTATAACCATATGCTTTTTAAAGTCAAGTGAATGTCTAATTCTTGTGACTATTGTTCACCCAATGGTCACATAAATGTTATTTTTGTGTGGCGTTTTGTAATATTAAGTCACACAAGGCATTTTAATTTTGAGGACATAGCCACGTATTTGTAATTAAAAAGTGACCAAATGTACTAAAATGTGTGACTATATGTTTTTTAAAGTCAAGCGAATATATATTTGGTGTGACTATTGTTCACCCAAGCGTCATATGAATTTATTATTTGTGTGACGTTTTGTATTATTTAGTCACACAAGGCATTTTATTTATGACGATTTTGTCACATAGTTGTAACTAAAAAGTGACCAAATGTGTTAAAATGTGTGACCATATACTTTTTAAAGTCAAGTGAATGTCTATTTCGTGTGACTATTGTTCACCCAATGGTCACATTAATGTAATGTTTGTGTGGCGTTTTGTAATATTCAGTCACTCAAGGCATTTTTAAATTTGAGGATTTAGTCACATAGTAGTAAATAAAAAGTGACCAAAAGTTTTTAAATGTGTGACCATATGCTTTTTAAAGTCAAGAAAATTTGTATATCGTGTTACTATTGTTCACCCAAACGTCGCATGAATTTAATATTTGTGTGACATTTTCTATTATTCAGTAACACAAGGCATTTTAAATTTGAGGATTTAGTCACATAGTTGTATTTTAAAAGTGACCAAATGTGTTAAAATGTGTGACCATATGCTTTTTAAACTCAAGTGAATGTCTATTTCATGTGACTATTGTTCTCCCAATAGCCACACGAATGTAATGTTTGTGTGGCGTTTTGTAATATTCAGTCACACAAGAAATTTTAATTTTGAGGATATAGCCACATACTTGTAATTAAAAAGTGACCAAATGTGCTAAAATGTGTGACTATATGTTTTTTAAAGTCAAGCGAATGTATATTTGGTGTGACTATTGTTCACCCAAACGTCATATGAACTTAATATTTGTGTAACGTTTTGTAATATTCAGTCACTCAAGACATTTTAGTTTTGAGGATTTAGTCACGTAATTTTAACTAAAAAGTGACCAAATGTGTTAAAATGTGTAACCATATGCTTTTTAAAGTCAAGTGAATGTCTATTTCGTGTGACTATTGTTCACCCAATAGCCACACGAATGTAATGTTTGTGTGACGTTTTGTAATATTCAGTCACACAATAACTTTTAATTTTGAGGATATAGCTACATAGTTGTCATTAAAAAGTGACCAAATGTGCTAAAATGTGTGACTATATGCTTTTTAAAGTCAAGCGAATGTCTATTTGGTGTGACTATTGTTCACCCAAACGTCATATCAATTTAATATTTGTGTGAAGTTTTTTATATTCAGTCACACAAGGCATTTTAATTTTCAGAATTTAGTCACATAGTTGTAAGTAAAATGTATGACCATATGCTTTTTAAAGTCAAGTGAATGTCTATTTCTTGTGACTATTGTTCACCCAATGGTCACATAAATGTAATGTTTGTGTGGCGTTTTGTAATATTCAGTCGTACTAGGCATTTTAATTTTGAGGATATAACCACATAGTTGTAATTAAAATGTGCTAAAATGTGTGACCATATGTTTTTTAAAGTGAAGTGAATGTCTATTTGGTGTGACTATTATTCACCCAAGCGTCATATGAATTTAATATTTGTGTGACGTTTTGAAATATTCAGTCACACAAGGCATTTTTAGTTTTGAGGATTTAGTCACGTAGTTTTAACTAAAAAGTGACCAAATGTGTATAAATGTGTGACCATATGCTTTTTAAAGTCAAGTAAATTTGAATTTCGTGTGACTATTGTTCACCCAAACGTCGCATGAATTTAATATTTGTGTGACATTTTGTATTATTCAGAAACACAAGGCATTTTAATTTTGAGTATTAGTCACATAGTTGTAAATAAAAAGTGACCAAATGTGTTAAAATGTGTGACCATAAGCTTTTTAAAGTCAAGTGAATGTCTATTTCGTTTGACTATTGTTCACCCAATAGCCATGTGAATGTAATGTTTATGTGGCGTTTCGTAATATTAAGTTACACAAGAAATTTTAATTTTGAGGATAGAGCCACATATTTGTAATTAAAAAGTGACCAAATGTGCTAAAATGTGTGACCATATGCTTTTTAAAGTCAAATGAATGTCTATTTCGTGTGACTATTGTTCACACAAACGTCGCATGAATTTAATATTTGTGTGACATTTTGTATTATTCAGAAACACAAGGCATTTTAATTTTGAGTATTAGTCACATAGTTGTAATTAAAAAGTGACCAAATGTGATAAAATGTGTGACCATATACTTTTTAAAGTTAAGTGAAGGTCTATTTCGTGTGACTATTGTGCACCCAATAGCCATGTGAATGTAATGTTTGTGTGGCGTTTCGTAATATTCAGTTACACAAGAAATTTTAATTGTTAGGATATAGCCACATAGTTGTAATTAAAAAGTGACCAAATGTGCTAAAATGTGTGACCATATGCTTTTTAAAGTCTAGTGAATGTCTATTTGGTGTGATTATTGTTCACCCAAACGTCATATGAATTTAATATTTGTGTAACGTTTTATAATATTTAGTCACACAAGGCATTTTAATTCTGAGGATTTAGTCACATTGTTGTAATTAAAAAGTGACCAAATGTGTTAAAATGTGTGACCATATGCTTTTTAAAGTCAAGTGAATGTGTATTTGGTGTGACTATTGTTCACCCAATGGTCACATGAATGTTATGTTTGTGTGGCGTTTTGTAATATTCAGTCACACAAGGCATTTTAATTTTGAGGATTTAGTCAAATAGTTGTAACTAAAAAGTGACCAAATATGTTAAAATGTGTGACCATATGCTTTTTAAAGTGAAGTGAATGTCTATTTCGTGTGACTATTGTTAACCCAATCTCCACATGAATGTAATATTTGTGTGGCGTTTTGCAATTTTCAGTCACACAAGGAATTTTAATTTTGAGAATATAGCCATATAGTTGTAATAAAAAAGTGACCAAATGTGCTAAAATGTGTGACTATATGCTTTTTAAAGTCAAGTGAATGTCTATTTGGTGATACTATTGTTCACCCAAACGTCATATGAATTTAATATTTGTGTGACATTTTGTAATATTCAGTCACACAAGGCATTTTAATTTTGAGGATTTAGTCACATAGTTGTAATTAAAAAGTGACCAAATGTGTAAAAATGTGTGACCATAGGCTTTTTAAAGTCAAGTAAATGTCTATTTCGTGTGACTATTGTGCACCCAATAGCCATATGAATGAAATGTTTGTGTGGCGTTTCATAATATTCAGTTACACAAGGAATTTTAATTTTGAGGATATAGCCACATAGTTGTAATTAAAAAGTGACCAAATGTGCTAAAATGTGTGACCATATGCTTTTTAAAGTCAAGTGAATGTCTATTTGGTGTGACTATTGTTCACCCAAACGTCATATTAATTTAATATTTGTGTGACATTTTGTAATATTTAGTCACACAAGGCATTTTAATTTTTAGGATTTAGTCACATAGTTGTAATTAAAAAGTGACCAAATGTGTTAAAATGTATAACCATATGCTTTTTAAAGTCAAGTGAATGTCTATTTGGTGTGACTATTGTTCACCCAAGCGTCATATGAATTTAATATTTGTGTGACGTTTTGTAATATTCAGTCACACAAGGCATTTTAGTTTTGAGGATTTAGTCACGTAGTTTTAACTAAAAAGTGACCAAATGTGTTAATATGTGTGATCATATGCTTTTTAAAGTCAAGTGAATATCTATTTGGTGTGACTATAGTTCACCCAAGCGTCTTATGAATTTAATAATTGTGTGACGTTTTGTAATAATCAGTCACCCAAGGCATTTTAATTTTGAGGATTTAGTCAAATAGTTGTATCTAAAAAGTGACCAAATGTGTTAAAATGTGTGACCATATGCTTTTAAAGTGAAGTGAATGTCTATTTCGTGTGACTATTGTTAACCCAATCGCCACATGAATGTAATATTTGTGTGGCGATTTGCAATTTTCAGTCACACAAGGAATTTTAATTTTGAGGATATAGCCATATAGTTGTAATAAAAAAGTGACCAAATGTGCTAAAATGTGTGACTATATGCTTTTTAAAGTCAAGTGAATGTCTATTTGGTGATACTATTGTTCACCCAAACGTCATATGAATTTAATATTTGTGTGACATTTTGTAATATTCAGTCACACAAGGCATTTTAGTTTTGAGGATTTAGTCACGTAGTTTTAACTAAAAAGTGACCAAATGTGTTAATATGTGTGATCATATGCTTTTTAAAGTCAAGTGAATATCTATTTGGTGTGACTATAGTTCACCCAAGCGTCATATGAATTTAATAATTGTGTGACGTTTTGTAATAATCAGTCACCCAAGGCATTTTAATTTTGAGGATTTAGTCAAATAGTTGTATCTAAAAAGTGACCAAATGTGTTAAAATGTGTGACCATATGCTTTTAAAGTGAAGTGAATGTCTATTTCGTGTGACTATTGTTAACCCAATCGCCACATGAATGTAATATTTGTGTGGCGATTTGCAATTTTCAGTCACACAAGGAATTTTAATTTTGAGGATATAGCCATATAGTTGTAATAAAAAAGTGACCAAATGTGCTAAAATGTGTGACTATATGCTTTTTAAAGTCAAGCGAATGTCTATTTGGTGATACTATTGTTCACCCAAACGTCATATGAATTTAATATTTGTGTGACGTTTTGTAATATTCAGTCACACAAGGCATTTTAGTTTTGAGGATTTAGTCACGTAGTTTAACTAAAAAGTGACCAAATGTGTTAATATGTGTGATCATATGCTTTTTAAAGTCAAGTGAATATCTATTTGGTGTGACTAGAGTTCACCCAAGCGTCATATGAATTTAATATTTGTGTGACGTTTTGTAATAATCAGTCACCGAAGGCATTTTGATTTTGAGGATTTAGTCAAATAGTTGTAACTAAAAAGTGACCAAATGTGCTAAAATGTGTGACTATATGCTTTTTAAAGTCAAGCGAATGTCTATTTGGTGTGACTATTGTTCACCCAAACGTCATATCAATTTAATATTTGTGTGAAGTTTTGTAATATTCAGTCACACAAGGCATTTTAATTTTCAGAATTTAGTCACATAGTTGTAAGTAAAAAGTGACCAAATGTGTTAAAATGTATGATCATATGCTTTTTAAAGTCAAGTGAATATGTATTTCTTGTGACTATTGTTCACCCAATGGTCACATGAATGTAATGTTTGTGTGGCGTTTTGTAATATTCAGTCACACTAGGCATTTTAATTTTGAGGATATAGCCACATAGTTGTAATTAAAAAGTGACCAAATGTGCTAAAATGTGTGACTATATGTTTTTTAAAGTCAAGTGAATGTCTATTTGGTGTGACTATTGTTCACCCAAGCGTCATATGAATTTAATATTTGTGTGACGTTTTGTAATATTTAGTCACACAAGGCATTTTAGTTTTGAGGATTTAGTCACGTAGTTTTAACTAAAAAGTGACCAAATGTGTTAATATGTGTGATCATATGCTTTTTAAAGTCAAGTGAATATCTATTTGGTGTGACTATAGTTCACCCAAGCGTCATATGAATTTAATATTTATGTTACGTTTTTTAATAATCAGTCACACAAGGCATTTTAATTTTGAGGATTTAGTCAAATAGTTGTAACTAAAAAGTGACCAAATGTGTTAAAATGTGTGACCATATGCTTTTTAAAGTGAAGTGAATGTCTATTTCGTGTGACTATTGTTAACCCAATCTCCACATGAATGTAATATTTGTGTGGCGTTTTGCAATTTTCAGTCACACAAGGAATTTTAATTTTGAGGATATAGCCATATAGTTGTAATAAAAAAGTGACCAAATGTGCTAAAATGTGTGACTATATGCTTTTTAAAGTCAAGTGAATGTCTATTTGGTGATACTATTGTTCACCCAAACGTCATATGAATTTAATATTTGTGTGACATTTTGTAATATTCAGTCACACAAGGCATTTTAATTTTGAGGATTTAGTCACATAGTTGTAATTAAAAAGTGACCAAATGTGTAAAAATGTGTGACCATATGCTTTTTAAAGTCAAGTAAATGTCTATTTCGTGTGACTATTGTGCACCCAATAGCCATATGAATGAAATGTTTGTGTGGCGTTTCATAATATTCAGTTACACAAGGAATTTTAATTTTGAGGATATAGCCACATAGTTGTAATTAAAAAGTGACCAAATGTGCTAAAATGTGTGACCATATGCTTTTTAAAGTCAAGTGAATGTCTATTTGGTGTGACTATTGTTCACCCAAACGTCATATTAATTTAATATTTGTGTGACATTTTGTAATATTTAGTCACACAAGGCATTTTAATTTTTAGGATTTAGTCACATAGTTGTAATTAAAAAGTGACCAAATGTGTTAAAATGTATAACCATATGCTTTTTAAAGTCAAGTGAATGTCTATTTGGTGTGACTATTGTTCACCCAAGCGTCATATGAATTTAATATTTGTGTGACGTTTTGTAATATTCAGTCACACAAGGCATTTTAGTTTTGAGGATTTAGTCACGTAGTTTTAACTAAAAAGTGACCAAATGTGTTAATATGTGTGATCATATGCTTTTTAAAGTCAAGTGAATATCTATTTGGTGTGACTATAGTTCACCCAAGCGTCATATGAATTTAATAATTGTGTAACGTTTTGTAATAATCAGTCACCCAAGGCATTTTAATTTTGAGGATTTAGTCAAATAGTTGTATCTAAAAAGTGACCAAATGTGTTAAAATGTGTGACCATATGCTTTTAAAGTGAAGTGAATGTCTATTTCGTGTGACTATTGTTAACCCAATCGCCACATGAATGTAATATTTGTGTGGCGATTTGCAATTTTCAGTCACACAAGGAATTTTAATTTTGAGGATATAGCCATATAGTTGTAATAAAAAAGTGACCAAATGTGCTAAAATGTGTGACTATATGCTTTTTAAAGTCAAGTGAATGTCTATTTGGTGATACTATTGTTCACCCAAACGTCATATGAATTTAATATTTGTGTGACATTTTGTAATATTCAGTCACACAAGGCATTTTAGTTTTGAGGATTTAGTCACGTAGTTTTAACTAAAAAGTGACCAAATGTGTTAATATGTGTGATCATATGCTTTTTAAAGTCAAGTGAATATCTATTTGGTGTGACTATAGTTCACCCAAGCGTCTTATGAATTTAATAATTGTGTGACGTTTTGTAATAATCAGTCACCCAAGGCATTTTAATTTTGAGGATTTAGTCAAATAGTTGTATCTAAAAAGTGACCAAATGTGTTAAAATGTGTGACCATATGCTTTTAAAGTGAAGTGAATGTCTATTTCGTGTGACTATTGTTAACCCAATCGCCACATGAATGTAATATTTGTGTGGCGATTTGCAATTTTCAGTCACACAAGGAATTTTAATTTTGAGGATATAGCCATATAGTTGTAATAAAAAAGTGACCAAATGTGCTAAAATGTGTGACTATATGCTTTTTAAAGTCAAGCGAATGTCTATTTGGTGATACTATTGTTCACCCAAACGTCATATGAATTTAATATTTGTGTGACGTTTTGTAATATTCAGTCACACAAGGCATTTTAGTTTTGAGGATTTAGTCACGTAGTTTAACTAAAAAGTGACCAAATGTGTTAATATGTGTGATCATATGCTTTTTAAAGTCAAGTGAATATCTATTTGGTGTGACTAGAGTTCACCCAAGCGTCATATGAATTTAATATTTGTGTGACGTTTTGTAATAATCAGTCACCGAAGGCATTTTGATTTTGAGGATTTAGTCAAATAGTTGTAACTAAAAAGTGACCAAATGTGCTAAAATGTGTGACTATATGCTTTTTAAAGTCAAGCGAATGTCTATTTGGTGTGACTATTGTTCACCCAAACGTCATATCAATTTAATATTTGTGTGACGTTTTGTAATATTCAGTCACACAAGGCATTTTAGTTTTGAGGATTTAGTCACGTAGTTTAACTAAAAAGTGACCAAATGTGTTAATATGTGTGATCATATGCTTTTTAAAGTCAAGTGAATATCTATTTGGTGTGACTATAGTTCACCCAAGCGTCATATGAATTTAATAATTGTGTGACGTTTTGTAATAATCAGTCACCCAAGGCATTTTAATTTTGAGGATTTAGTCAAATAGTTGTATCTAAAAAGTGACCAAATGTGTTAAAATGTGTGACCATATGCTTTTAAAGTGAAGTGAATGTCTATTTCGTGTGACTATTGTTAACCCAATCGCCACATGAATGTAATATTTGTGTGGCGTTTTGCAATTTTCAGTCACACAAGGAATTTTAATTTTGAGGATATAGCCATATAGTTGTAATAAAAAAGTGACTAAATGTGCTAAAATGTGTGACCATAAGCTTTTTAAAGTCAAGTGAATGTCTATTTGGTGTGACTATTGTTCACCCAAACGTCATATGAATTTAATACTTGTGTGAAGTTTAGTAATATTCAGTCATACAAGCCATTTTAGTTTTGAGGATTTAGTCACGTAGTTTTAACTAAAAAGTGAACAAATGTGTTAATATGTGTGACCATATGCTTTTAAAGTCAAGTGAATATCTAGTTGGTGTGACTATAGTTCACCCAAGCGTCATATGAATTTAATATTTGTGTGTCGTTTTGTAATATTCAGTCACACAAGGCATTTTAATTTTGAGGATTTAGTCACATAGTTGTAATTAAAAAGTGACCAAATGTGTTAAAATATGTTACCATATGCTTTTTAAAGTCAAGTAATTGTCTATTTCGTGTGACTATTGTGCACCCAATAGCCATATGAATGTAATGTTTGTGTGGCGTTTTGTAATATTCAGTTACACAAGGAATTTTAATTTTGAGGATATAGCCACATAGTTGTAATTAAAAAGTGACCAAATGTGCTAAAATGTGTGACCATATGTTTTTTAAAGTCAAGTGAATGTCTATTTGGTGTGACTATTGTTCACCCAAACGTCATATGAATTTAATATTTGTGTGACATTTTGTAATATTTAGTCACACAAGGCATTTTAATTTTGAGGATTTAGTCACATAGTTGTAATTAAAAAGTGACCAAATGTGTTAAAATGTATAACCATATGCTTTTTAAAGTCAAGTGAATGTCTAATTCTTGTGACTATTGTTCACCCAATGGTCACATAAATGTTATTTTTGTGTGGCGTTTTGTAATATTAAGTCACACAAGGCATTTTAATTTTGAGGACATAGGCACGTATTTGTAATTAAAAAGTGACCAAATGTACTAAAATGTGTGACTATATGTTTTTTAAAGTCAAGCGAATATATATTTGGTGTGACTATTGTTCACCCAAGCGTCATATGAATTTATTATTTGTGTGACGTTTTGTATTATTTAGTCACACAAGGCATTTTATTTATGACGATTTTGTCACATAGTTGTAACTAAAAAGTGACCAAATGTGTTAAAATGTGTGACCATATACTTTTTAAAGTCAAGTGAATGTCTATTTCGTGTGACTATTGTTCACCCAATGGTCACATTAATGTAATGTTTGTGTGGCGTTTTGTAATATTCAGTCACTGAAGGCATTTTTAAATTTGAGGATTAAGTCACATAGTAGTAAATAAAAAGTGACCAAAAGTTTTTAAATGTGTGACCATATGCTTTTTAAAGTCAAGAAAATTTGTATATCGTGTTACTATTGTTCACCCAAACGTCGCATGAATTTAATATTTGTGTGACATTTTCTATTATTCAGTAACACAAGGCATTTTAAATTTGAGGATTTAGTCACATAGTTGTATTTTAAAAGTGACCAAATGTGTTAAAATGTGTGACTATATGCTTTTTAAACTCAAGTGAATGTCTATTTCATGTGACTATTGTTCTCCCAATAGCCACACGAATGTAATGTTTGTGTGGCGTTTTGTAATATTCAGTCACACAAGAAATTTTAATTTTGAGGATATAGCCACATACTTGTAATTAAAAAGTGACCAAATGTGCTAAAATGTGTGACTATATGTTTTTTAAAGTCAAGCGAATGTATATTTGGTGTGACTATTGTTCACCCAAACGTCATATGAACTTAATATTTGTGTAACGTTTTGTAATATTCAGTCACTCAAGACATTTTAGTTTTGAGGATTTAGTCACGTAATTTTAACTAAAAAGTGACCAAATGTGTTAAAATGTGTAACCATATGCTTTTTAAAGTCAAGTGAATGTCTATTTCGTGTGACTATTGTTCACCCAATAGCCACACGAATGTAATGTTTGTGTGGCGTTTTGTAATATTCAGTCACACAATAACTTTTAATTTTGAGGATATAGCTACATAGTTGTCATTAAAAAGTGACCAAATGTGCTAAAATGTGTGACTATATGCTTTTTAAAGTCAAGCGAATGTCTATTTGGTGTGACTATTGTTCACCCAAACGTCATATCAATTTAATATTTGTGTGAAGTTTTTTATATTCAGTCACACAAGGCATTTTAATTTTCAGAATTTAGTCACATAGTTGTAAGTAAAATGTATGACCATATGCTTTTTAAAGTCAAGTGAATGTCTATTTCTTGTGACTATTGTTCACCCAATGGTCACATAAATGTAATGTTTGTGTGGCGTTTTGTAATATTCAGTCGTACTAGGCATTTTAATTTTGAGGATATAACCACATAGTTGTAATTAAAATGTGCTAAAATGTGTGACCATATGTTTTTTAAAGTGAAGTGAATGTCTATTTGGTGTGACTATTATTCACCCAAGCGTCATATGAATTTAATATTTGTGTGACGTTTTGAAATATTCAGTCACACAAGGCATTTTTAGTTTTGAGGATTTAGTCACGTAGTTTTAACTAAAAAGTGACCAAATGTGTTTAAATGTGTGACCATATGCTTTTTAAAGTCAAGTAAATTTGAATTTCGTGTGACTATTGTTCACCCAAACGTCGCATGAATTTAATATTTGTGTGACATTTTGTATTATTCAGAAACACAATGCATTTTAATTTTGAGTATTAGTCACATAGTTGTAAATAAAAAGTGACCAAATGTGTTAAATTGTGTGACCATAAGCTTTTTAAAGTCAAGTGAATGTCTATTTCGTTTGACTATTGTTCACCCAATCGCCACATGAATGTAATATTTGTGTGACGTTTTGTAATATTCAGTCACACAAGGAATTTTAATTTTGATGATATAGCCACATATTTGTAATTAAAAAGTGACCAAATGTGCTAAAATGTGTGACCATATGCTTTTTAAAGTTAAGTGAATGTCTATTTTGTGTGACTATTGTGCACCCAATAGCCATGTGAATGTAATGTTTGTGTGGCGTTTCGTAATATTAAGTTACACAAGGAATTTTAATTTTGAGGATAGAGCCACATATTTGTAATTAAAAAGTGACCAAATGTGCTAAAATGTGTGACCATATGCTTTTTAAAGTCAAATGAATGTCTATTTCGTGTGACTATTGTTCACACAAACGTCGCATGAATTTAATATTTGTGTGACATTTTGTATTATTCAGAAACACAAGGCATTTTAATTTTGAGTATTAGTCACATAGTTGTAATTAAAAAGTGACCAAATGTGATAAAATGTGTGACCATATACTTTTTAAAGTTAAGTGAATGTCTATTTCGTGTGACTATTGTGCACCCAATAGCCATGTGAATGTAATGTTTGTGTGGCGTTTCGTAATATTCAGTTACACAAGAAATTTTAATTGTTAGGATATAGCCACATAATTGTAATTAAAAAGTGACCAAATGTGCTAAAATGTGTGACCATATGCTTTTTAAAGTCTAGTGAATGTCTATTTGGTGTGATTATTGTTCACCCAAACGTCATATGAATTTAATATTTGTGTAACGTTTTTTAATATTTAGTCACACAAGGCATTTTAATTCGGAGGATTTAGTCACATTGTTGTAATTAAAAAGTGACCAAATGTGTTAAAATGTGTGACCATATGCTTTTTAAAGTCAAGTGAATGTCTATTTGGTGTGACTATTGTTCACCCAATGGTCACATGAATGTTATGTTTGTGTGGCGTTTTGTAATATTCAGTCACACAAGGCATTTTAATTTTTAGGATTTAGTCAAATAGTTGTAACTAAAAAGTGACCAAATGTGTTAAAATGTGTGACCATATGCTTTTTAAAGTGAAGTGAATGTCTATTTCGTGTGACTATTGTTAACCCAATCTCCACATGAATGTAATATTTGTGTGGCGTTTTGCAATTTTCAGTCACACAAGGAATTTTAATTTTGAGGATATAGCCATATAGTTGTAATAAAAAAGTGACCAAATGTGCTAAAATGTGTGACTATATGCTTTTTAAAGTCAAGTGAATGTCTATTTGGTGATACTATTGTTCACCCAAACGTCATATGAATTTAATATTTGTGTGACATTTTGTAATATTCAGTCACACAAGGAATTTTAATTTTGAGGATTTAGTCACATAGTTGTAATTAAAAAGTGACCAAATGTGTAAAAATGTGTGACCATATGCTTTTTAAAGTCAAGTAAATGTCTATTTCGTGTGACTATTGTGCACCCAATAGCCATATGAATGAAATGTTTGTGTGGCGTTTCATAATATTCAGTTACACAAGGAATTTTAATTTTGAGGATAGAGCCACATATTTGTAATTAAAAAGTGACCAAATGTGCTAAAATGTGTGACCATATGCTTTTTAAAGTCAAATGAATGTCTATTTCGTGTGACTATTGTTCACACAAACGTCGCATGAATTTAATATTTGTGTGACATTTTGTATTATTCAGAAACACAAGGCATTTTAATTTTGAGTATTAGTCACATAGTTGTAATTAAAAAGTGACCAAATGTGATAAAATGTGTGACCATATACTTTTTAAAGTTAAGTGAATGTCTATTTCGTGTGACTATTGTGCACCCAATAGCCATGTGAATGTAATGTTTGTGTGGCGTTTCGTAATATTCAGTTACACAAGAAATTTTAATTGTTAGGATATAGCCACATAGTTGTAATTAAAAAGTGACCAAATGTGCTAAAATGTGTGACCATATGCTTTTTAAAGTCTAGTGAATGTCTATTTGGTGTGATTATTGTTCACCCAAACGTCATATGAATTTAATATTTGTGTAACGTTTTTTAATATTTAGTCACACAAGGCATTTTAATTCGGAGGATTTAGTCACATTGTTGTAATTAAAAAGTGACCAAATGTGTTAAAATGTGTGACCATATGCTTTTTAAAGTCAAGTGAATGTCTATTTGGTGTGACTATTGTTCACCCAATGGTCACATGAATGTTATGTTTGTGTGGCGTTTTGTAATATTCAGTCACACAAGGCATTTTAATTTTTAGGATTTAGTCAAATAGTTGTAACTAAAAAGTGACCAAATGTGTTACCATATGCTTTTTAAAGTGAAGTGAATGTCTATTTCGTGTGACTATTGTTAACCCAATCTCCACATGAATGTAATATTTGTGTGGCGTTTTGCAATTTTCAGTCACACAAGGAATTTTAATTTTGAGGATATAGCCATATAGTTGTAATAAAAAAGTGACCAAATGTGCTAAAATGTGTGACTATATGCTTTTTAAAGTCAAGTGAATGTCTCTTTGGTGATACTATTGTTCACCCAAACGTCATATGAATTTAATATTTGTGTGACATTTTGTAATATTCAGTCACACAAGGAATTTTAATTTTGAGGATTTAGTCACATAGTTGTAATTAAAAAGTGACCAAATGTGTAAAAATGTGTGACCATATGCTTTTTAAAGTCAAGTAAATGTCTATTTCGTGTGACTATTGTGCACCCAATAGCCATATGAATGAAATGTTTGTGTGGCGTTTCATAATATTCAGTTACACAAGGAATTTTAATTTTGAGGATATAGCCACATAGTTGTAATTAAAAAGTGACCAAATGTGCTAAAATGTGTGACCATATGCTTTTTAAAGTCAAGTGAATGTCTATTTGGTGTGACTATTGTTCACCCAAACGTCATATTAATTTAATATTTGTGTGACATTTTGTAATATTTAGTCACACAAGGCATTTTAGTTTTGAGGATTTAGTCACGTAGTTTTAACTAAAAAGTGACCAAATGTGTTAATATGTGTGATCATATGCTTTTTAAAGTCAAGTGAATATCTATTTGGTGTGACTATAGTTCACCCAAGCGTCTTATGAATTTAATAATTGTGTGACGTTTTGTAATAATCAGTCACCCAAGGCATTTTAATTTTGAGGATTTAGTCAAATAGTTGTATCTAAAAAGTGACCAAATGTGTTAAAATGTGTGACCATATGCTTTTAAAGTGAAGTGAATGTCTATTTCGTGTGACTATTGTTAACCCAATCGCCACATGAATGTAATATTTGTGTGGCGATTTGCAATTTTCAGTCACACAAGGAATTTTAATTTTGAGGATATAGCAATATAGTTGTAATAAAAAAGTGACCAAATGTGCTAAAATGTGTGACTATATGCTTTTTAAAGTCAAGTGAATGTCTATTTGGTGATACTATTGTTCACCCAAACGTCATATGAATTTAATATTTGTGTGACGTTTTGTAATATTCAGTCACACAAGGCATTTTAGTTTTGAGGATTTAGTCACGTAGTTTAACTAAAAAGTGACCAAATGTGTTAATATGTGTGATCATATGCTTTTTAAAGTCAAGTGAATATCTATTTGGTGTGACTATAGTTCACCCAAGCGTCATATGAATTTAATATTTGTGTGACGTTTTGTAATAATCAGTCACCGAAGGCATTTTGATTTTGAGGATTTAGTCAAATAGTTGTAACTAAAAAGTGACCAAATGTGCTAAAATGTGTGACTATATGCTTTTTAAAGTCAAGCGAATGTCTATTTGGTGTGACTATTGTTCACCCAAACGTCATATCAATTTAATATTTGTGTGAAGTTTTGTAATATTCAGTCACACAAGGCATTTTAATTTTCAGAATTTAGTCACATAGTTGTAAGTAAAAAGTGACCAAATGTGTTAAAATGTATGATCATATGCTTTTTAAAGTCAAGTGAATCTGTATTTCTTGTGACTATTGTTCACCCAATGGTCACATGAATGTAATGTTTGTGTGGCGTTTTGTAATATTCAGTCACACTAGGCATTTTAATTTTGAGGATATAGCCACATAGTTGTAATTAAAAAGTGACCAAATGTGCTAAAATGTGTGACTATATGTTTTTTAAAGTCAAGTGAATGTCTATTTGGTGTGACTATTGTTCACCCAAGCGTCATATGAATTTAATATTTGTGTGACGTTTTGTAATATTCAGTCACACAAGGCATTTTAGTTTTGAGGATTAAGTCACGTAGTTTTAACTAAAAAGTGACCAAATGTGTTAATATGTGTGATCATATGCTTTTTAAAGTCAAGTGAATATCTATTTGGTGTGACTATAGTTCACCCAAGCGTCATATGAATTTAATATTTATGTGACGTTTTGTAATAATCAGTCACACAAGGCATTTTAATTTTGAGGATTTAGTCAAATAGTTGTAACTAAAAATTGACCAAATGTGTTAAAATGTGTGACCATATGCTTTTTAAAGTGAAGTGAATGTCTATTTCGTGTGACTATTGTTAACCCAATCGCCACATGAATGTAATATTTGTGTGGCGTTTTGCAATTTTCAGTCACACAAGGAATTTTAATTTTGAGGATATAGCCATATAGTTGTAATAAAAAAGTGACCAAATGTGCTAAAATGTGTGACTATATGCTTTTTAAAGTCAAGTGAATGTCTATTTGGTGATACTATTGTTCACCCAAACGTCATATGAATTTAATATTTGTGTGACGTTTTGTAATATTCAGTCACATAAGGCATTTTAATTTTGAGGATTTAGTCACATAGTTGTAATTAAAAAGTGACCAAATGTGTTAAAATGTGTGACCATATGCTTTTTAAAGTCAAGTGAATGTCTATTTGGTGTGACTATTGTTCACCCAATAGCCATATGAATGAAATGTTTGTGTGGCGTTTCATAATATTCAGTTACACAAGGCATTTTAATTTTGAGGATATAGCCACATAGTTGTAATTAAAAAGTGACCAAATTTGCTAAAATGTGTGACCATATGCTTTTTAAAGTCAAGTGAATGTCTATTTGGTGTGACTATTGTTCACCCAAACGTCATATTAATTTAATATTTGTGTGACATTTTGTAATATTTAGTCACACAAGGCATTTTAATTTTTAGGATTTAGTCACATAGTTGTAATTAAAAAGTGACCAAATGTGTTAAAATGTATAACCATATGCTTTTTAAAGTCAAGTGAATGTCTATTTGGTGTGACTATTGTTCACCCAAGCGTCATATGAATTTAATATTTGTGTGACGTTTTGTAATATTCAGTCACACAAGGCATTTTAGTTTTGAGGATTTAGTCACGTAGTTTTAACTAAAAAGTGACCAAATGTGTTAATATGTGTGATCATATGCTTTTTAAAGTCAAGTGAATATCTATTTGGTGTGACTATAGTTCACCCAAGCGTCATATGAATTTAATAATTGTGTGACGTTTTGTAATAATCAGTCACCCAAGGTATTTTAATTTTGAGGATTTAGTCAAATAGTTGTATCTAAAAAGTGACCAAATGTGTTAAAATGTGTGACCATATGCTTTTAAAGTGAAGTGAATGTCTATTTCGTGTGACTATTGTTAACCCAATCGCCACATGAATGTAATATTTGTGTGGCGTTTTGCAATTTTCAGTCACACAAGGAATTTTAATTTTGAGGATATAGCCATATAGTTGTAATAAAAAAGTGACCAAATGTGCTAAAATGTGTGACTATATGCTTTTTAAAGTCAAGTGAATGTCTATTTGGTGATACTATTGTTCACCCAAACGTCATATGAATTTAATATTTGTGTGACGTTTTGTAATATTCAGTCACACAAGGCATTTTAGTTTTGAGGATTTAGTCACGTAGTTTAACTAAAAAGTGACCAAATGTGTTAATATGTGTGATCATATGCTTTTTAAAGTCAAGTGAATATCTATTTGGTGTGACTATAGTTCACCCAAGCGTCATATGAATTTAATATTTGTGTGACGTTTTGAAATAATCAGTCACCGAAGGCATTTTGATTTTGAGGATTTAGTCAAATAGTTGTAACTAAAAAGTGACCAAATGTGCTAAAATGTGTGACTATATGCTTTTTAAAGTCAAGCGAATGTCTATTTGGTGTGACTATTGTTCACCCAAACGTCATATCAATTTAATATTTGTGTGAAGTTTTGTAATATTCAGTCACACAAGGCATTTTAATTTTCAGAATTTAGTCACATAGTTGTAAGTAAAAAGTGACCAAATGTGTTAAAATGTATGATCATATGCTTTTTAAAGTCAAGTGAATGTGTATTTCTTGTGACTATTGTTCACCCAATGGTCACATGAATGTAATGTTTGTGTGGCGTTTTGTAATATTCAGTCACACTAGGCATTTTAATTTTGAGGATATAGCCACATAGTTGTAATTAAAAAGTGACCAAATGTGCTAAAATGTGTGACCATATATTTTTTAAAGTCAAGTGAATGTCTATTTGGTGTGACTATTGTTCACCCAAGCGTCATATGAATTTAATATTTGTGTGACGTTTTGTAATATTCAGTCACACAAGGCATTTTAGTTTTGAGGATTTAGTCACGTAGTTTTAACTAAAAAGTGATCAAATGTGTTAATATGTGTGATCATATGCTTTTTAAAGTCAAGTTAATATCTATTTGGTTTGACTATAGTTCACCCAAGCGTCATATGAATTTAATATTTGTGTGACGTTTTGTAATAATCAGTCACACAAGGCATTTTAATTTTGAGGATTTAGTCAAATAGTTGTAACTAAAAAGTGACCAAATGTGTTAAAATGTGTGACCATATGCTTTTTAAAGTGAAGTGAATGTCTATTTCGTGTGACTATTGTTAACCCAATCGCCACATGAATGTAATATTTGTGTGGCGTTTTGCAATTTTCAGTTACACAAGGAATTTTAATTTTGAGGATATAGCCATATAGTTGTAATAAAAAAGTGACCAAATGTGCTAAAATGTGTGACTATATGCTTTTTAAAGTCAAGTGAATGTCTATTTGGTGATACTATTGTTCACCCAAACGTCATATGAATTTAATATTTGTGTGACGTTTTGTAATATTCAGTCACATAAGGCATTTTAATTTTGAGGATTTAGTCACATATTTGTAATTAAAAAGTGACCAAATGTGTTAAAATGTGTGACCATATGCTTTTTAAAGTCAAGTAAATGTCTATTTCGTGTGACTATTGTGCACCCAATAGCCATATGAATGTAATGTTTGTGTGGCGTTTTGTAATATTCAGTTACACAAGGAATTTTAATTTTGAGGATATAGCCACATAGTTGTAATTAAAAAGTGACAAAATGTGCTAAAATGTGTGACCATGTGCTTTTTAAAGTCAAGTGTATGTCTATTTGGGGTGACTATTGTTCACCCAAACGTCATATGAATTTAATATTTGTGTGACATTTTGTAATATTTAGTCACACAAGGCATTTTAATTTTGAGGATTTAGTCACATAGTTGTAATTAAAAAGTGACCAAATGTGTTAAAATGTGCTACCATATGCTTTTTAAGGTCAAGTGAATGTCTATTTCTTGTGACTATTGTTCACCCAATTGTCACATGAATGTAATGTTTGTGTGGCGTTTTGTAATATTCAGTCACACAAGGCATTTTAATTTTGAGGATATAGCCACATAGTTGTAATTAAAAATTGACTAAATGTGTTAAAATGTGTCACCATATGCTTTTTAAAGTCAAATGAATGTCTATTTGGTGTGACTATTGTTCACCCAAGCGTCATATGAATGTAATGTTTGTGTAACGTTTTGTAATATTCAGTCACTCAAGGCATTTTAGTTTTGAGGATTTAGTCACGTAGTTTAACTAAAAAGTGACCAAATGTGTTAAAATGTGTGACCATATGCTTTTTAAAGTCAAGTGAATGTCTATTTCGTGTTACTATTGTTCACCCAATAGCCACACGAATGTAATGTTTGTGTGGCGTTTTGTAATATTCATTCACACAAGAAATTTTAATTTTGAGGATATTGCCACATAGTTGTAATTAAAAAGTGACCAAATGTGCTAAAATGTGTGACTATATGCTTTTTAAAGTCAAGCGAATGTCTATTTGGTGTGACTATTGTTCACCCAAGCGTCATATCAATTTAATATTTGTGTGAAGTTTTGTAATATTCAGTCACACAAGGCATTTTAATTTTCAGAATTTAGTCACATAGTTGTAAGTAAAAAGTGACCAAATGTGTTAAAATGTATGATCATATGCTTTTTAAAGTCAAGTGAATGTGTATTTCTTGTGACTATTGTTCACCCAATGGTCACATGAATGTAATGTTTGTGTGGCGTTTTGTAATATTCAGTCACACTAGGCATTTTAATTTTGAGGATATAGCCACATAGTTGTAATTAAAAAGTGACCAAATGTGCTAAAATGTGTGACCATATATTTTTTAAAGTCAAGTGAATGTCTATTTGGTGTGACTATTGTTCACCCAAGCGTCATATGAATTTAATATTTGTGTGACGTTTTGTAATATTCAGTCACACAAGGCATTTTAGTTTTGAGGATTTAGTCACGTAGTTTTAACTAAAAAGTGATCAAATGTGTTAATATGTGTGATCATATGCTTTTTAAAGTCAAGTTAATATCTATTTGGTTTGACTATAGTTCACCCAAGCGTCATATGAATTTAATATTTGTGTGACGTTTTGTAATAATCAGTCACACAAGGCATTTTAATTTTGAGGATTTAGTCAAATAGTTGTAACTAAAAAGTGACCAAATGTGTTAAAATGTGTGACCATATGCTTTTTAAAGTGAAGTGAATGTCTATTTCGTGTGACTATTGTTAACCCAATCGCCACATGAATGTAATATTTGTGTGGCGTTTTGCAATTTTCAGTCACACAAGGAATATTAATTTTGAGGATATAGCCATATAGTTGTAATAAAAAAGTGACCAAATGTGCTAAAATGTGTGACTATATGCTTTTTAAAGTCAAGTGAATGTCTATTTGGATATACTATTGTTCACCCAAACGTCATATGAATTTAATATTTGTGTGACGTTTTGTAATATTCAGTCACATAAGGCATTTTAATTTTGAGGATTTAGTCACATATTTGTAATTAAAAAGTGACCAAATGTGTTAAAATGTGTGACCATATGCTTTTTAAAGTCAAGTAAATGTCTATTTCGTGTGACTATTGTGCACCCAATAGCCATATGAATGTAATGTTTGTGTGGCGTTTTGTAATATTCAGTTACACAAGGAATTTTAATTTTGAGGATATAGCCACATAGTTGTAATTAAAAAGTGACAAAATGTGCTAAAATGTGTGACCATGTGCTTTTTAAAGTCAAGTGTATGTCTATTTGGGGTGACTATTGTTCACCCAAACGTCATATGAATTTAATATTTGTGTGACATTTTGTAATATTTAGTCACACAAGGCATTTTAATTTTGAGGATTTAGTCACATAGTTGTAATTAAAAAGTGACCAAATGTGTTAAAATGTGCTACCATATGCTTTTTAAGGTCAAGTGAATGTCTATTTCTTGTGACTATTGTTCACCCAATTGTCACATGAA
Source organism: Pulicaria dysenterica (assembly GCA_947179395.2). Lineage (NCBI taxonomy): Eukaryota > Viridiplantae > Streptophyta > Magnoliopsida > Asterales > Asteraceae > Pulicaria > Pulicaria dysenterica. Next base: position 60,880,227 of record OX359289.1, on the reverse strand, counting down.
TGTAATGTTTGTGTGGCGTTTTGTAATATTCAGTCACACAAGACATTTTAATTTTGAGGATATAGCCACATAGTTGTAATTAAAAATTGACTAAATGTGTTAAAATGTGTCACCATATGCTTTTTAAAGTCAAATGAATGTCTATTTGGTGTGACTATTGTTCACCCAAGCGTCATATAAATGTAATGTTTGTGTAACGTTTTGTAATATTCAGTCACTCAAGGCATTTTAGTTTTGAGGATTTTGTCACGTAGTTTAACTAAAAAGTGACCAAATGTGTTAAAATGTGTGACCATATGCTTTTTAAAGTCAAGTGAATGTCTATTTCGTGTTACTATTGTTCACCCAATAGCCACACGAATGTAATGTTTGTGTGGCGTTTTGTAATATTCATTCACACAAGAAATTTTAATTTTGAGGATATTGCCACATAGTTGTAATTAAAAAGTGACCAAATGTGCTAAAATGTGTGACTATATGCTTTTTAAAGTCAAGCGAATGTCTATTTGGTGTGACTATTGTTCACCCAAACGTCATATCAATTTAATATTTGTGTGAAGTTTTGTAATATTCAGTCACACAAGGCATTTTAATTTTCAGAATTTAGTCACATAGTTGTAAGTAAAAAGTGACCAAATGTGTTAAAATGTATGATCATATGCTTTTTAAAGTCAAGTGAATGTGTATTTCTTGTGACTATTGTTCACCCAATGGTCACATGAATGTAATGTTTGTGTGGCGTTTTGTAATATTCAGTCACACTAGGCATTTTAATTTTGAGGATATAGCCACATAGTTGTAATTAAAAAGTGACCAAATGTGCTAAAATGTGTGACCATATATTTTTTAAAGTCAAGTGAATGTCTATTTGGTGTGACTATTGTTCACCCAAGCGTCATATGAATTTAATATTTGTGTGACGTTTTGTAATATTCAGTCACACAAGGCATTTTAGTTTTGAGGATTTAGTCACGTAGTTTTAACTAAAAAGTGATCAAATGTGTTAATATGTGTGATCATATGCTTTTTAAAGTCAAGTTAATATCTATTTGGTTTGACTATAGTTCACCCAAGCGTCATATGAATTTAATATTTGTGTGACGTTTTGTAATAATCAGTCACACAAGGCATTTTAATTTTGAGGATTTAGTCAAATAGTTGTAACTAATAAGTGACCAAATGTGTTAAAATGTGTGACCATATGCTTTTTAAAGTGAAGTGAATGTCTATTTCGTGTGACTATTGTTAACCCAATCGCCACATGAATGTAATATTTGTGTGGCGTTTTGCAATTTTCAGTCACACAAGGAATATTAATTTTGAGGATATAGCCATATAGTTGTAATAAAAAAGTGACCAAATGTGCTAAAATGTGTGACTATATGCTTTTTAAAGTCAAGTGAATGTCTATTTGGTGATACTATTGTTCACCCAAACGTCATATGAATTTAATATTTGTGTGACGTTTTGTAATATTCAGTCACATAAGGCATTTTAATTTTGAGGATTTAGTCACATATTTGTAATTAAAAAGTGACCAAATGTGTTAAAATGTGTGACCATATGCTTTTTAAAGTCAAGTAAATGTCTATTTCGTGTGACTATTGTGCACCCAATAGCCATATGAATGTAATGTTTGTGTGGCGTTTTGTAATATTCAGTTACACAAGGAATTTTAATTTTGAGGATATAGCCACATAGTTGTAATTAAAAAGTGACAAAATGTGCTAAAATGTGTGACCATGTGCTTTTTAAAGTCAAGTGTATGTCTATTTGGGGTGACTATTGTTCACCCAAACGTCATATGAATTTAATATTTGTGTGACATTTTGTAATATTTAGTCACACAAGGCATTTTAATTTTGAGGATTTAGTCACATAGTTGTAATTAAAAAGTGACCAAATGTGTTAAAATGTGCTACCATATGCTTTTTAAGGTCAAGTGAATGTCTATTTCTTGTGACTATTGTTCACCCAATTGTCACATGAATGTAATGTTTGTGTGGCGTTTTGTAATATTCAGTCACACAAGACATTTTAATTTTGAGGATATAGCCACATAGTTGTAATTAAAAATTGACTAAATGTGTTAAAATGTGTCACCATATGCTTTTTAAAGTCAAATGAATGTCTATTTGGTGTGACTATTGTTCACCCAAGCGTCATATAAATGTAATGTTTGTGTAACGTTTTGTAATATTCAGTCACTCAAGGCATTTTAGTTTTGAGGATTTTGTCACGTAGTTTAACTAAAAAGTGACCAAATGTGTTAAAATGTGTGACCATATGCTTTTTAAAGTCAAGTGAATGTCTATTTCGTGTTACTATTGTTCACCCAATAGCCACACGAATGTAATGTTTGTGTGGCGTTTTGTAATATTCATTCACACAAGAAATTTTAATTTTGAGGATATTGCCACATAGTTGTAATTAAAAAGTGACCAAATGTGCTAAAATGTGTGACTATATGCTTTTTAAAGTCAAGCGAATGTCTATTTGGTGTGACTATTGTTCACCCAAACGTCATATCAATTTAATATTTGTGTGAAGTTTTGTAATATTCAGTCACACAAGGCATTTTAATTTTCAGAATTTAGTCACATAGTTGTAAGTAAAAAGTGACCAAATGTGTTAAAATGTATGATCATATGCTTTTTAAAGTCAAGTGAATGTGTATTTCTTGTGACTATTGTTCACCCAATGGTCACATGAATGTAATGTTTGTGTGGCGTTTTGTAATATTCAGTCACACTAGGCATTTTAATTTTGAGGATATAGCCACATAGTTGTAATTAAAAAGTGACCAAATGTGCTAAAATGTGTGACCATATATTTTTTAAAGTCAAGTGAATGTCTATTTGGTGTGACTATTGTTCACCCAAGCGTCATATGAATTTAATATTTGTGTGACGTTTTGTAATATTCAGTCACACAAGGCATTTTAGTTTTGAGGATTTAGTCACGTAGTTTTAACTAAAAAGTGATCAAATGTGTTAATATGTGTGATCATATGCTTTTTAAAGTCAAGTTAATATCTATTTGGTTTGACTATAGTTCACCCAAGCGTCATATGAATTTAATATTTGTGTGACGTTTTGTAATAATCAGTCACACAAGGCATTTTAATTTTGAGGATTTAGTCAAATAGTTGTAACTAAAAAGTGACCAAATATGTTAAAATGTGTGACCATATGCTTTTTAAAGTGAAGTGAATGTCTATTTCGTGTGACTATTGTTAACCCAATCGCCACATGAATGTAATATTTGTGTGGCGTTTTGCAATTTTCAGTCACACAAGGAATTTTAATTTTGAGGATATAGCCATATAGTTGTAATAAAAAAGTGACCAAATGTGCTAAAATGTGTGACTATATGCTTTTTAAAGTCAAGTGAATGTCTATTTGGTGATACTATTGTTCACCCAAACGTCATATGAATTTAATATTTGTGTGACGTTTTGTAATATTCAGTCACATAAGGCATTTTAATTTTGAGGATTTAGTCACATAGTTGTAATTAAAAAGTGACCAAATGTGTTAAAATGTGTGACCATATGCTTTTTAAAGTCAAGTAAATGTCTATTTCGTGTGACTATTGTGCACCCAATAGCCATATGAATGTAATGTTTGTGTGGCGTTTTGTAATATTCAGTTACACAAGGAATTTTAATTTTGAGGATATAGCCACATAGTTGTAATTAAAAAGTGACAAAATGTGCTAAAATGTGTGACCATGTGCTTTTTAAAGTCAAGTGTATGTCTATTTGGGGTGACTATTGTTCACCCAAACGTCATATGAATTTAATATTTGTGTGACATTTTGTAATATTTAGTCACACAAGGCATTTTAATTTTGAGGATTTAGTCACATAGTTGTAATTAAAAAGTTACCAAATGTGTTAAAATGTGCTACCATATGCTTTTTAAGGTCAAGTGAATGTCTATTTCTTGTGACTATTGTTCACCCAATTGTCACATGAATGTAATGTTTGTGTGGCGTTTTGTAATATTCAGTCACACAAGGCATTTTAATTTTGAGGATATAGCCACATAGTTGTAATTAAAAATTGACTAAATGTGTTAAAATGTGTCACCATATGCTTTTTAAAGTCAAATGAATGTCTATTTGGTGTGACTATTGTTCACCCAAGCGTCATATGAATGTAATGTTTGTGTAACGTTTTGTAATATTCAGTCACTCAAGGCATTTTAGTTTTGAGGATTTAGTCACGTAGTTTAACTAAAAAGTGACCAAATGTGTTAAAATGTGTGACCATATGCTTTTTAAAGTCAAGTGAATGTCTATTTCGTGTTACTATTGTTCACCCAATAGCCACACGAATGTAATGTTTGTGTGGCGTTTTGTAATATTCATTCACACAAGAAATTTTAATTTTGAGGATATTGCCACATAGTTGTAATTAAAAAGTGACCAAATGTGCTAAAATGTGTGACTATATGCTTTTTAAAGTCAAGCGAATGTCTATTTGGTGTGACTATTGTTCACCCAAACGTCATATCAATTTAATATTTGTGTGAAGTTTTGTAATATTCAGTCACACAAGGCATTTTAATTTTCAGAATTTAGTCACATAGTTGTAAGTAAAAAGTGACCAAATGTGTTAAAATGTATGATCATATGCTTTTTAAAGTCAAGTGAATGTGTATTTCTTGTGACTATTGTTCACCCAATGGTCACATGAATGTAATGTTTGTGTGGCGTTTTGTAATATTCAGTCACACTAGGCATTTTAATTTTGAGGATATAGCCACATAGTTGTAATTAAAAAGTGACCAAATGTGCTAAAATGTGTGACCATATATTTTTTAAAGTCAAGTGAATGTCTATTTGGTGTGACTATTGTTCACCCAAGCGTCATATGAATTTAATATTTGTGTGACGTTTTGTAATATTCAGTCACACAAGGCATTTTAGTTTTGAGGATTTAGTCACGTAGTTTTAACTAAAAAGTGATCAAATGTGTTAATATGTGTGATCATATGCTTTTTAAAGTCAAGTTAATATCTATTTGGTTTGACTATAGTTCACCCAAGCGTCATATGAATTTAATATTTGTGTGACGTTTTGTAATAATCAGTCACACAAGGCATTTTAATTTTGAGGATTTAGTCAAATAGTTGTAACTAAAAAGTGACCAAATGTGTTAAAATGTGTGACCATATGCTTTTTAAAGTGAAGTGAATGTCTATTTCGTGTGACTATTGTTAACCCAATCGCCACATGAATGTAATATTTGTGTGGCGTTTTGCAATTTTCAGTCACACAAGGAATTTTAATTTTGAGGATATAGCCATATATTTGTAATAAAAAAGTGACCAAATGTGCTAAAATGTGTGACTATATGCTTTTTAAAGTCAAGTGAATGTCTATTTGGTGATACTATTGTTCACCCAAACGTCATATGAATTTAATATTTGTGTGACGTTTTGTAATATTCAGTCACATAAGGCATTTTAATTTTGAGGATTTAGTCACATAGTTGTAATTAAAAAGTGACCAAATGTGTTAAAATGTGTGACCATATGCTTTTTGAAGTCAAGTAAATGTCTATTTCGTGTGACTATTGTGCACCCAATAGCCATATGAATGAAATGTTTGTGTGGCGTTTCATAATATTCAGTTACACAAGGAATTTTAATTTTGAGGATATAGCCACATAGTTGTAATTAAAAAGTGACCAAATGTGCTAAAATGTGTGACCATATGCTTTTTAAAGTCAAGTGAATGTCTATTTGGTGTGACTATTGTTCACCCAAACGTCATATTAATTTAATATTTGTGTGACATTTTGTAATATTTAGTCACACAAGGCATTTTAATTTTTAGGATTTAGTCACATAGTTGTAATTAAAAAGTGACCAAATGTGTTAAAATGTATAACCATATGCTTTTTAAAGTCAAGTGAATGTCTATTTGGTGTGACTATTGTTCACCCAAGCGTCATATGAATTTAATATTTGTGTGACGTTTTGTAATATTCAGTCACACAAGGCATTTTAGTTTTGAGGATTTAGTCACGTAGTTTTAACTAAAAAGTGACCAAATGTGTTAATATGTGTGATCATATGCTTTTTAAAGTCAAGTGAATATCTATTTGGTGTGACTATAGTTCACCCAAGCGTCATATGAATTTAATAATTGTTTGACGTTTTGTAATAATCAGTCACCCAAGGCATTTTAATTTTGAGGATTTAGTCAAATAGTTGTATCTAAAAAGTGACCAAATGTGTTAAAATGTGTGCCCATATGCTTTTAAAGTGAAGTGAATGTCTATTTCGTGTGACTATTGTTAACCCAATCGCCACATGAATGTAATATTTGTGTGGCGTTTTGCAATTTTCAGTCACACAAGGAATTTTAATTTTGAGGATATAGCCATATAGTTGTAATAAAAAAGTGACCAAATGTGCTAAAATGTGTGACTATATGCTTTTTAAAGTCAAGTGAATGTCTATTTGGTGATACTATTGTTCACCCAAACGTCATATGAATTTAATATTTGTGTGACGTTTTGTAATATTCAGTCACACAAGGCATTTTAGTTTTGAGGATTTAGTCACGTAGTTTAACTAAAAAGTGACCAAATGTGTTAATATGTGTGATCATATGCTTTTTAAAGTCAAGTGAATATCTATTTGGTGTGACTATAGTTCACCCAAGCGTCATATGAATTTAATATTTGTGTGACGTTTTGTAATAATCAGTCACCGAAGGCATTTTGATTTTGAGGATTTAGTCAAATAGTTGTAACTAAAAAGTGACCAAATGTGCTAAAATGTGTGACTATATGCTTTTTAAAGTCAAGCGAATGTCTATTTGGTGTGACTATTGTTCACCCAAACGTCATATCAATTTAATATTTGTGTGAAGTTTTGTAATATTCAGTCACACAAGGCATTTTAATTTTCAGAATTTAGTCACATAGTTGTAAGTAAAAAGTGACTAAATGTGTTAAAATGTATGATCATATGCTTTTTAAAGTCAAGTGAATATGTATTTCTTGTGACTACTGTTCACCCAATGGTCACATGAATGTAATGTTTGTGTGGCGTTTTGTACTATTCAGTCACACTAGGCATTTTAATTTTGAGGATATAGCCACATAGTTGTAATTAAAAAGTGACCAAATGTGCTAAAATGTGTGACTATATGTTTTTTAAAGTCAAGTGAATGTCTATTTGGTGTGACTATTGTTCACCCAAGCGTCATATGAATTTAATATTTGTGTGACGTTTTGTAATATTCAGTCACACAAGGCATTTTAGTTTTGAGGATTTAGTCACGTAGTTTTAACTAAAAAGTGACCAAATGTGTTAATATGTGTGATCATATGCTTTTTAAAGTCAAGTGAATATCTATTTGGTGTGACTATAGTTCACCCAAGCGTCATATGAATTTAATATTTGTGTGACGTTTTGTAATAATCAGTCACACAAGGCATTTTAATTTTGAGGATTTAGTCAAATAGTTGTAACTAAAAAGTTACCAAATGTGTTAAAATGTGTGACCATATACTTTTTAAAGTGAAGTGAATGTCTATTTCGTGTGACTATTGTTAACCCAATCGCCACATGAATGTAATATTTGTGTGGCGTTTTGCAATTTTCAGTCACACAAGGAATTTTAATTTTGAGGATATAGCCATATAGTTGTAATAAAAAAGTGACCAAATGTGCTTAAATGTGTGACTATATGCTTTTTAAAGTCAAGTGAATGTCTATTTGGTGATACTATTGTTCACCCAAACGTCATATGAATTTAATATTTGTGTGACGTTTTGTAATATTCAGTCACACAAGCCATTTTAATTTTGAGGATTTAGTCACATAGTTGTAATTAAAGAGTGACCAAATTTGTTAAAATGTGTGACCATATGCTTTTTAAAGTCAAGTAAATGTCTATTTGGTGTGACTATTGTTCACCCAAACGTCATATGAATTTAATATTTGTGTGACATTTTGTAATATTTAGTCACACAAGGCATTTTAATTTTGAGGATTTAGTCACATAGTTGTAATTAAAAAGTGACCAAATGTGCTAAAATGTGTGACCATATGCTTTTTAAAGTCAAGTGAATGTCTATTTGGTGTGACTATTGTTCACCCAAACGTCATATGAATTTAATATTTGTGTGACATTTTGTAATATTTAGTCACACAAGGCATTTTAATTTTGAGGATTTAGTCACATAGTTGTAATTAAAAAGTGACCAAATGTGTTAAAATGTATAACCATATGTTTTTTAAAGTCAAGTGAATGTCTATTTGGTGTGACTATTGTTCACCCAAGCGTCATATGAATTTAATATTTGTGTGACGTTTTGTAATATTCAGTCACACAAGGGATTTTAGTTTTGAGGATTTAGTCACGTAGTTTTAACTAAAAAGTGACCAAATGTGTTAATATGTGTGATCATATGCTTTTTAAAGTCAAGTGAATATCTATTTGGTGTGACTATAGTTCACCCAAGCGTCATATGAATTTAATATTTGTGTGAAGTTTTGTAATAATCAGTCACCCAAGGCATTTTAATTTTGAGGATTTTGTCAAATAGTTGTAACTAAAAAGTGACCAAATGTGTTAAAATGTGTGACCATATGCTTTTAAAGTGAAGTGAATGTCTATTTCGTGTGACTATAGTTAACCCAATCGCCACATGAATGCAATATTTGTGTGGCGTTTTGCAATTTTCATTCACACAAGTAATTTTAATTTTGAGGATATAGCCATATAGTTGTAATAAAAAAGTGACCAAATGTGCTAAAATGTGTGACTATATGCTTTTTAAAGTCAAGTGAATGTCTATTTGGTGATACTATTGTTCACCCAAACGTCATATGAATTTAATATTTGTGTGACGTTTTGTAATATTCAGTCACACAAGGCATTTTAATTTTGAAGATTTAGTCACATAGTTGTAATTAAAAAGTGACCAAATGTGTTAAAATGTGTGACCATATGCTTTTTAAAGTCAAGTAATTGTCTATTTCGTGTGACTATTGTGCACCCAATAGCCATATGAATGTAATGTTTGTGTGGCGTTTTGTAATATTCAGTTACACAAGGAATTTTAATTTTGAGGATATAGCCACATAGTTGTAATTAAAAAGTGACAAAATGTGCTAAAATGTGTGACCATGTGCTTTTTAAAGTCAAGTGTATGTCTATTTGGGGTGACTATTGTTCACCCAAACGTCATATGAATTTAATATTTGTGTGACATTTTGTAATATTTAGTCACACAAGGCATTTTAATTTTGAGGATTTAGTCACATAGTTGTAATTAAAAAGTGACCAAATGTGTTAAAATGTGCTACCATATGCTTTTTAAGGTCAAGTGAATGTCTATTTCTTGTGACTATTGTTCACCCAATTGTCACATGAATGTAATGTTTGTGTGGCGTTTTGTAATATTCAGTCACACAAGGCATTTTAATTTTGAGGATATAGCCACATAGTTGTAATTAAAAATTGACTAAATGTGCTAAAATGTGTGACCATGTGCTTTTTAAAGTCAAATGAATGTCTATTTGGTGTGACTATTGTTCACCCAAGCGTCATATGAATGTAATGTTTGTGTAACGTTTTGTAATATTCAGTCACTCAAGGCATTTTAGTTTTGAGGATTTAGTCACGTAGTTTAACTAAAAAGTGACCAAATGTGTTAAAATGTGTGACCATATGCTTTTTAAAGTCAAGTGAATGTCTATTTCGTGTTACTATTGTTCACCCAATAGCCACACGAATGTAATGTTTGTGTGGCGTTTTGTAATATTCATTCACACAAGAAATTTTAATTTTGAGGATATTGCCACATAGTTGTAATTAAAAAGTGACCAAATGTGCTAAAATGTGTGACTATATGCTTTTTAAAGTCAAGCGAATGTCTATTTGGTGTGACTATTGTTCACCCAAACGTCATATCAATTTAATATTTGTGTGAAGTTTTGTAATATTCAGTCACACAAGGCATTTTAATTTTCAGAATTTAGTCACATAGTTGTAAGTAAAAAGTGACCAAATGTGTTAAAATGTATGATCATATGCTTTTTAAAGTCAAGTGAATGTGTATTTCTTGTGACTATTGTTCACCCAATGGTCACATGAATGTAATGTTTGTGTGGCGTTTTGTAATATTCAGTCACACTAGGCATTTTAATTTTGAGGATATAGCCACATAGTTGTAATTAAAAAGTGACCAAATGTGCTAAAATGTGTGACCATATATTTTTTAAAGTCAAGTGAATGTCTATTTGGTGTGACTATTGTTCACCCAAGCGTCATATGAATTTAATATTTGTGTGACGTTTTGTAATATTCAGTCACACAAGGCATTTTAGTTTTGAGGATTTAGTCACGTAGTTTTAACTAAAAAGTGATCAAATGTGTTAATATGTGTGATCATATGCTTTTTAAAGTCAAGTTAATATCTATTTGGTTTGACTATAGTTCACCCAAGCGTCATATGAATTTAATATTTGTGTGACGTTTTGTAATAATCAGTCACACAAGGCATTTTAATTTTGAGGATTTAGTCAAATAGTTGTAACTAAAAATTGACCAAATGTGTTAAAATGTGTGACCATATGCTTTTTAAAGTGAAGTGAATGTCTATTTCGTGTGACTATTGTTAACCCAATCGCCACATGAATGTAATATTTGTGTGGCGTTTTGCAATTTTCAGTCACACAAGGAATTTTAATTTTGAGGATATAGCCATATAGTTGTAATAAAAAAGTGACCAAATGTGCTAAAATGTGTGACTATATGCTTTTTAAAGTCAAGTGAATGTCTATTTGGTGATACTATTGTTCACCCAAACGTCATATGAATTTAATATTTGTGTGACGTTTTGTAATATTCAGTCACATAAGGCATTTTAATTTTGAGGATTTAGTCACATAGTTGTAATTAAAAAGTGACCAAATGTGTTAAAATGTGTGACCATATGCTTTTTAAAGTCAAGTGAATGTCTATTTGGTGTGACTATTGTTCACCCAAACGTCATATGAATTTAATATTTGTGTGACATTTTGTAATATTTAGTCACACAAGGCATTTTAATTTTGAGGATTTAGTCACATAGTTGTAATTAAAAAGTGACCAAATGTGTTAAAATGTGCTACCATATGCTTTTTAAGGTCAAGTGAATGTCTATTTCTTGTGACTATTGTTCACCCAATTGTCACATGAATGTAATGTTTGTGTGGCGTTTTGTAATATTCAGTCACACAAGGCATTTTAATTTTGAGGATATAGCCACATAGTTGTAATTAAAAATTGACTAAATGTGCTAAAATGTGTGACCATATGCTTTTTAAAGTCAAGTAAATGTCTATTTGGTGTGACTATTGTTCACCCAATAGCCATATGAATGTAATGTTTGTGTGGCGTTTCGTAATATTCAGTTACACAAGGAATTTTAATTTTGAGGATATAGCCACATTGTTGTAATTAAAAAGTGACCAAATGTACTAAAATGTGTGACCATATGCTTTTTAAAGTCAAGTGAATGTCTATTTGGTGTGACTATTGTTCACCCAAACGTCATATGAATTTAATATTTGTGTGACATTTTGTAATATTTAGTCACACAAGGAATTTTAATTTTGAGGATTTAGTCACATAGTTGTAATTAAAAAGTGACCAAATGTGTTAAAATGTATAACCATATGTTTTTTAAAGTCAAGTGAATGTCTATTTGGTGTGACTATTGTTCACCCAAGCGTCATATGAATTTAATATTTGTGTGACGTTTTGTAATATTCAGTCACACAAGGCATTTTAGTTTTGAGGATTTAGTCACGTAGTTTTAACTAAAAAGTGACCAAATGTGTTAATATGTGTGACCATATGCTTTTTAAAGTCAAGTGAATATCTATTTGGTGTGACTAGAGTTCACCCAAGCGTCATATGAATTTAATATTTGTTTGACGTTTTGTAATAATCAGTCACCCAAGGCATTTTAATTTTAAGGATTTAGTCAAATAGTTGTAACTAAAAAGTGACCAAATGTGTTAAAATGTGTGACCATATGCTTTTTAAAGTGAAGTGAATGTCTATTTCGTGTGACTATTGTTAACCCAATCGCCACATGAATGTAATATTTGTGTGGCGTTTTGCAATTTTCAGTCACACTAGGCATTTTAATTTTGAGGATATAGCCACATAGTTGTAATTAAAAAGTGACCAAATGTGTTAAAATGTGTGACCATATGCTTTTTAAAGTCAAGTGAATGTCTATTTGGTGTGACTATTGTTCACCCAAACGTCATATGAATTTAATATTTGTGTGACATTTTGTAATATTTAGTCACACAAGGCATTTTAATTTTGAGGATTTAGTCACATAGTTGTAATTAAAAAGTGACCAAATGTGTTAAAATGTGCTACCATATGCTTTTTAAGGTCAAGTGAATGTCTATTTCTTGTGACTATTGTTCACCCAATTGTCACATGAATGTAATGTTTGTGTGGCGTTTTGTAATATTCAGTCACACAAGGCATTTTAATTTTGAGGATATAGCCACATAGTTGTAATTAAAAATTGACTAAATATGCTAAAATGTGTGACCATATGCTTTTTAAAGTCAAATGAATGTCTATTTGGTGTGACTATTGTTCACCCAAGCGTCATATGAATTTAATATTTGTGTAACGTTTTGTAATATTCAGTCACTCAAGGCATTTTAGTTTTGAGGATTTAGTCACGTAGTTTAACTAAAAAGTGACCAAATGTGTTAAAATGTGTGACCATATGCTTTTTAAAGTCAAGTGAATGTCTATTTCGTGTTACTATTGTTCACCCAATAGCCACACGAATGTAATGTTTGTGTGGCGTTTTGTAATATTCATTCACACAAGAAATTTTAATTTTGAGGATATTGCTACATAGTTGTAATTAAAAAGTGACCAAATGTGCTAAAATGTGTGACTATATGCTTTTTAAAGTCAAGCGAATGTCTATTTGGTGTGACTATTGTTCACCCAAACGTCATATCAATTTAATATTTGTGTGAAGTTTTGTAATATTCAGTCACACAAGGCATTTTAATTTTCAGAATTTAGTCACATAGTTGTAAGTAAAAAGTGACCAAATGTGTTAAAATGTATGATCATATGCTTTTTAAAGTCAAGTGAATGTGTATTTCTTGTGACTATTGTTCACCCAATGGTCACATGAATGTAATGTTTGTGTGGCGTTTTGTAATATTCAGTCACACTAGGCATTTTAATTTTGAGGATATAGCCACATAGTTGTAATTAAAAAGTGACCAAATGTGCTAAAATGTGTGACCATATGTTTTTTAAAGTCAAGTGAATGTCTATTTGGTGTGACTATTGTTCACCCAAGCGTCATATGAATTTAATATTTGTGTGACGTTTTGTAATATTCAGTCACACAAGGCATTTTAGTTTTGAGGATTTAGTCACGTAGTTTTAACTAAAAAGTGATCAAATGTGTTAATATGTGTGATCATATGCTTTTTAAAGTCAAGTTAATATCTATTTGGTTTGACTATAGTTCACCCAAGCGTCATATGAATTTAATATTTGTGTGACGTTTTGTAATAATCAGTCACACAAGGCATTTTAATTTTGAGGATTTAGTCAAATAGTTGCAACTAAAAAGTGACCAAATGTGTTAAAATGTGTGACCATATGCTTTTTAAAGTGAAGTGAATGTCTATTTCGTGTGACTATTGTTAACCCAATCGCCACATGAATGTAATATTTGTGTGGCGTTTTGCAATTTTCAGTCACACAAGGAATTTTAATTTTGAGGATATAGCCATATAGTTGTAATAAAAAAGTGACCAAATGTGCTAAAATGTGTGACTATATGCTTTTTAAAGTCAAGTGAATGTCTATTAGGTGATACTATTGTTCACCCAAACGTCATATGAATTTAATATTTGTGTGACATTTTGTAATATTCAGTCACATAAGGCATTTTAATTTTGAGGATTTAGTCACATAGTTGTAATTAAAAAGTGACCAAATGTGTTAAAATGTGTGACCATATGCTTTTTAAAGTCAAGTAAATGTCTATTTTGTGTGACTATTTTGCACCCAATAGCCATATGAATGTAATGTTTGTGTGGCGTTTCGTAATATTCAGTTACACAAGGAATTTTAATTTTGAGGATATAGCCACATAGTTGTAATTAAAAAGTGACCAAATGTGCTAAAATGTGTGACCATATGCTTTTTAAAGTCAAGTGAATGTCTATTTGGTGTGACTATTGTTCACCTAAACGTCATATGAATTTAATATTTGTGTGACATTTTGTAATATTTAGTCACACAAGGCATTTTAATTTTGAGGATTTAGTCACATAGTTGTAATTAAAAAGTGACCAAATGTGTTAAAATGTATAACCATATGTTTTTTAAAGTCAAGTGAATGTCTATTTGGTGTGACTATTGTTCACCCAAGCGTCATATGAATTTAATATTTGTGTGACGTTTTGTAATATTCAGTCACACAAGACATTTTAGTTTTGAGGATTTAGTCACGTAGTTTTAACTAAAAAGTGACCAAATGTGTTAATATGTGTGACCATATGCTTTTTAAAGTCAAGTGAATATCTATTTGGTGTGACTAGAGTTCACCCAAGCGTCATATGAATTTAATATTTGTTTGACGTTTTGTAATAATCAGTCACCCAAGGCATTTTAATTTTAAGGATTTAGTCAAATAGTTGTAACTAAAAAGTGACCAAATGTGTTAAAATGTGTAACCATATGCTTTTTAAAGTGAAGTGAATGTCTATTTCGTGTGACTATTGTTAACCCAATCGCCACATGAATGTAATATTTGTGTGGCGTTTTGCAATTTTCAGTCACACTAGGCATTTTAATTTTGAGGATATAGCCACATAGTTGTAATTAAAAAGTGACCAAATGTGCTAAAATGTGTGACCATATGCTTTTTAAAGTCAAGTGAATGTCTATTTGGTGTGACTATTGTTCACCCAAACGTCATATGAATTTAATATTTGTGTGACATTTTGTAATATTTAGTCACACAAGGCATTTTAATTTTGAGGATTTAGTCACATAGTTGTAATTAAAAAGTGACCAAATGTGTTAAAATGTGCTACCATATGCTTTTTAAGGTCAAGTGAATGTCTATTTCTTGTGACTATTGTTCACCCAATTGTCACATGAATGTAATGTTTGTGTGGCGTTTTGTAATATTCAGTCACACAAGGCATTTTAATTTTGAGGATATAGCCACATAGTTGTAATTAAAAATTGACTAAATGTGCTAAAATGTGTGACCATATGCTTTTTAAAGTCAAGTAAATGTCTATTTCGTGTGACTATTGTGCACCCAATAGCCATATGAATGTAATGTTTGTGTGGCGTTTCGTAATATTCAGTTACACAAGGAATTTTAATTTTGAGGATATAGCCACATTGTTGTAATTAAAAAGTGACCAAATGTACTAAAATGTGTGACCATATGCTTTTTAAAGTCAAGTGAATGTCTATTTGGTGTGACTATTGTTCACCCAAACGTCATATGAATTTAATATTTGTGTGACATTTTGTAATATTTAGTCACACAAGGAATTTTAATTTTGAGGATTTAGTCACATAGTTGTAATTAAAAAGTGACCAAATGTGTTAAAATGTATAACCATATGTTTTTTAAAGTCAAGTGAATGTCTATTTGGTGTGACTATTGTTCACCCAAGCGTCATATGAATTTAATATTTGTGTGACGTTTTGTAATATTCAGTCACACAAGGCATTTTAGTTTTGAGGATTTAGTCACGTAGTTTTAACTAAAAAGTGACCAAATGTGTTAATATGTGTGACCATATGCTTTTTAAAGTCAAGTGAATATCTATTTGGTGTGACTAGAGTTCACCCAAGCGTCATATGAATTTAATATTTGTTTGACGTTTTGTAATAATCAGTCACCCAAGGCATTTTAATTTTAAGGATTTAGTCAAATAGTTGTAACTAAAAAGTGACCAAATGTGTTAAAATGTGTGACCATATGCTTTTTAAAGTGAAGTGAATGTCTATTTCGTGTGACTATTGTTAACCCAATCGCCACATGAATGTAATATTTGTGTGGCGTTTTGCAATTTTCAGTCACACTAGGCATTTTAATTTTGAGGATATAGCCACATAGTTGTAATTAAAAAGTGACCAAATGTGTTAAAATGTGTGACCATATGCTTTTTAAAGTCAAGTGAATGTCTATTTGGTGTGACTATTGTTCACCCAAACGTCATATGAATTTAATATTTGTGTGACATTTTGTAATATTTAGTCACACAAGGCATTTTAATTTTGAGGATTTAGTCACATAGTTGTAATTAAAAAGTGACCAAATGTGTTAAAATGTGCTACCATATGCTTTTTAAGGTCAAGTGAATGTCTATTTCTTGTGACTATTGTTCACCCAATTGTCACATGAATGTAATGTTTGTGTGGCGTTTTGTAATATTCAGTCACACAAGGCATTTTAATTTTGAGGATATAGCCACATAGTTGTAATTAAAAATTGACTAAATGTGCTAAAATGTGTGACTATATGCTTTTTAAAGTCAAGTGAATGTCTATTTGGTGATACTATTGTTCACCCAAACGTCATATGAATTTAATATTTGTGTGACGTTTTGTAATATTCAGTCACATAAGGCATTTTAATTTTGTGGATTTAGTCACATAGTTGTAATTAAAAAGTGACCAAATGTGTTAAAATGTGTGACCATATGCTTTTTAAAGTCAAGTAATTGTCTATTTCGTGTGACTATTGTGCACCCAATAGCCATATGAATGTAATGTTTGTGTGGCGTTTTGTAATATTCAGTTACACAAGGAATTTTAATTTTGAGGATATAGCCACATAGTTGTAATTAAAAAGTGACAAAATGTGCTAAAATGTGTGACCATGTGCTTTTTAAAGTCAAGTGTATGTCTATTTGGGGTGACTATTGTTCACCCAAACGTCATATGAATTTAATATTTGTGTGACATTTTGTAATATTTAGTCACACAAGGCATTTTAATTTTGAGGATTTAGTCACATAGTTGTAATTAAAAAGTGACCAAATGTGTTAAAATGTGCTACCATATGCTTTTTAAGGTCAAGTGAATGTCTATTTCTTGTGACTATTGTTCACCCAAACGTCATATGAATTTAATATTTGTGTGGCGTTTTGTAATATTCAGTCACACAAGGCATTTTAATTTTGAGGATATAGCCACATAGTTGTAATTAAAAATTGACTAAATGTGCTAAAATGTGTCACCATATGCTTTTTAAAGTCAAATGAATGTCTATTTGGTGTGACTATTATTCACCCAAGCGTCATATGAATTTAATATTTGTGTAACGTTTTGTAATATTCAGTCACTCAAGGCATTTTAGTTTTGAGGATTTAGTCACGTAGTTTAACTAAAAAGTGACCAAATGTGTTAAAATGTGTGACCATATGCTTTTTAAAGTCAAGTGAATGTCTATTTCGTGTTACTATTGTTCACCCAATAGCCACACGAATGTAATGTTTGTGTGGCGTTTTGTAATATTCATTCACACAAGAAATTTTAATTTTGAGGATATTGCCACATAGTTGTAATTAAAAAGTGACCAAATGTGCTAAAATGTGTGACTATATGCTTTTTAAAGTTAAGCGAATGTCTATTTGGTGTGACTATTGTTCACCCAAACGTCATATCAATTTAATATTTGTGTGAAGTTTTGTAATATTCAGTCACACAAGGCATTTTAATTTTCAGAATTTAGTCACATAGTTGTAAGTAAAAAGTGACCAAATGTGTTAAAATGTATGATCATATGCTTTTTAAAGTCAAGTGAATGTGTATTTCTTGTGACTATTGTTCACCCAATGGTCACATGAATGTAATGTTTGTGTGGCGTTTTGTAATATTCAGTCACACTAGGCATTTTAATTTTGAGGATATAGCCACATAGTTGTAATTAAAAAGTGACCAAATGTGCTAAAATGTGTGACCATATGTTTTTTAAAGTCAAGTGAATGTCTATTTGGTGTGACTATTGTTCACCCAAGCGTCATATGAATTTAATATTTGGGTGACGTTTTGTAATATTCAGTCACACAAGGCATTTTAGTTTTGAGGATTTAGTCACGTAGTTTTAACTAAAAAGTGATCAAATGTGTTAATATGTGTGATCATATGCTTTTTAAAGTCAAGTTAATATCTATTTGGTTTGACTATAGTTCACCCAAGCGTCATATGAATTTAATATTTGTGTGACGTTTTGTAATAATCAGTCACACAAGGCATTTTAATTTTGAGGATTTAGTCAAATAGTTGTAACTAAAAAGTGACCAAATGTGTTAAAATGTGTGACCATATGCTTTTTAAAGTGAAGTGAATGTCTATTTCGTGTGACTATTGTTAACCCAATCGCCACATTAAATGTAATATTTGTGTGGCGTTTTGCAATTTTCAGTCACACAAGGAATTTTAATTTTGAGGATATAGCCATATAGTTGTAATAAAAAAGTGACCAAATGTGCTAAAATGTGTGACTATATGCTTTTTAAAGTCAAGTGAATGTCTATTTGGTGATACTATTGTTCACCCAAACGTCATATGAATTTAATATTTGTGTGACATTTTGTAATATTCAGTCACATAAGGCATTTTAATTTTGAGGATTTAGTCACATAGTTGTAATTAAAAAGTGACCAAATGTGTTAAAATGTGTGACCATATGCTTTTTAAAGTCAAGTAAATGTCTATTTTGTGTGACTATTGTGCACCCAATAGCCATATGAATGTAATGTTTGTGTGGCGTTTCGTAATATTCAGTTACACAAGGAATTTTAATTTTGAGGATATAGCCACATAGTTGTAATTAAAAAGTGACCAAATGTGCTAAAATGTGTGACCATATGCTTTTTAAAGTCAAGTGAATGTCTATTTGGTGTGACTATTGTTCACCTAAACGTCATATGAATTTAATATTTGTGTGACATTTTGTAATATTTAGTCACACAAGGCATTTTAATTTTGAGGATTTAGTCACATAGTTGTAATTAAAAAGTGACCAAATGTGTTAAAATGTATAACCATATGTTTTTTAAAGTCAAGTGAATGTCTATTTGGTGTGACTATTGTTCACCCAAGCGTCATATGAATTTAATATTTGTGTGACGTTTTGTAATATTCAGTCACACAAGACATTTTAGTTTTGAGGATTTAGTCACGTAGTTTTAACTAAAAAGTGACCAAATGTGTTAATATGTGTGACCATATGCTTTTAAAAGTCAAGTGAATATCTATTTGGTGTGACTAGAGTTCACCCAAGCGTTATATGAATTTAATATTTGTTTGACGTTTTGTAATAATCAGTCACCCAAGGCATTTTAATTTTAAGGATTTAGTCAAATAGTTGTAACTAAAAAGTGACCAAATGTGTTAAAATGTGTGACCATATGCTTTTTAAAGTGAAGTGAATGTCTATTTCGTGTGACTATTGTTAACCCAATAGCCACATGAATGTAATATTTGTGTGGCGTTTTGCAATTTTCAGTCACACTAGGCATTTTAATTTTGAGGATATAGCCACATAGTTGTAATTAAAAAGTGACCAAATGTGCTAAAATGTGTGACCATATGCTTTTTAAAGTCAAGTGAATGTCTATTTGGTGTGACTATTGTTCACCCAAACGTCATATGAATTTAATATTTGTGTGACATTTTGTAATATTTAGTCACACAAGGCATTTTAATTTTGAGGATTTAGTCACATAGTTGTAATTAAAAAGTGACCAAATGTGTTAAAATGTGCTAACATATGCTTTTTAAGGTCAAGTGAATGTCTATTTCTTGTGACTATTGTTCACCCAATTGTCACATGAATGTAATGTTTGTGTGGCGTTTTGTAATATTCAGTCACACAAGGCATTTTAATTTTGAGGATATAGCCACATAGTTGTAATTAAAAATTGACTAAATGTGCTAAAATGTGTGACCATATGCTTTTTAAAGTCAAGTAAATGTCTATTTCGTGTGACTATTGTGCACCCAATAGCCATATGAATGTAATGTTTGTGTGGCGTTTCGTAATATTCAGTTACACAAGGAATTTTAATTTTGAGGATATAGCCACATTGTTGTAATTAAAAAGTGACCAAATGTGCTAAAATGTGTGACCATATGCTTTTTAAAGTCAAGTGAATGTCTATTTGGTGTGACTATTGTTCACCCAAACGTCATATGAATTTAATATTTGTGTGACCTTTTGTAATATTTAGTCACACAAGGCATTTTAATTTTGATGATTTAGTCACATAGTTGTAATTAAAAAGTGACCAAATGTGTTAAAATGTATAACCATATGTTTTTTAAAGTCAAGTGAATGTCTATTTGGTGTGACTATTGTTCACCCAAGCGTCATATGAATTTAATATTTGTGTGACGTTTTGTAATATTCAGTCACACAAGGCATTTTAGTTTTGAGGATTTAGTCACGTAGTTTTAACTAAAAAGTGACCAAATGTGTTAATATGTGTGACCATATGCTTTTTAAAGTCAAGTGAATATCTATTTGGTGTGACTAGAGTTCACCCAAGCGTCATATGAATTTAATATTTGTTTGACGTTTTGTAATAATCAGTCACCCAAGGCATTTTAATTTTAAGGATTTAGTCAAATAGTTGTAACTAAAAAGTGACCAAATGTGTTAAAATGTGTGACAATATGCTTTTTAAAGTGAAGTGAATGTCTATTTCGTGTGACTATTGTTAACCCAATCGCCACATGAATGTAATATTTGTGTGGCGTTTTGCAATTTTCAGTCACACTAGGCATTTTAATTTTGAGGATATAGCCACATAGTTGTAATTAAAAAGTGACCAAATGTGCTAAAATGTGTGACCATATGCTTTTTAAAGTCAAGTGAATGTCTATTTGGTGTGACTATTGTTCACCCAAACGTCATATGAATTTAATATTTGTGTGACATTTTTTAATATTTAGTCACACAAGGCATTTTAATTTTGAGGATTTAGTCACATAGTTGTAATTAAAAAGTGACCAAATGTGTTAAAATGTGCTACCATATGCTTTTTAAGGTCAAGTGAATGTCTATTTCTTGTGACTATTGTTCACCCAATTGTCACATGAATGTAATGTTTGTGTGGCGTTTTGTAATATTCAGTCACACAAGGCATTTTAATTTTGAGGATATAGCCACATAGTTGTAATTAAAAATTGACTAAATGTGCTAAAATGTGTCACCATATGCTTTTTAAAGTCAAATGAATGTCTATTTGGTGTGACTATTGTTCACCCAAGCGTCATATGAATTTAATATTTGTGTAACGTTTTGTAATATTCAGTCACTCAAGGCATTTTAGTTTTGAGGATTTAGTCACGTAGTTTAACTAAAAAGTGACCAAATGTGTTAAAATGTGTGACCATATGCTTTTTAAAGTCAAGTGAATGTCTATTTCGTGTTACTATTGTTCACCCAATAGCCACACGAATGTAATGTTTGTGTGGCGTTTTGTAATATTCATTCACACAAGAAATTTTAATTTTGAGGATATTGCTACATAGTTGTAATTAAAAAGTGACCAAATGTGCTAAAATGTGTGACTATATGCTTTTTAAAGTCAAGCGAATGTCTATTTGGTGTGACTATTGTTCACCCAAACGTCATATCAATTTAATATTAGTGTGAAGTTTTGTAATATTCAGTCACACAAGGCATTTTAATTTTCAGAATTTAGTCACATAGTTGTAAGTAAAAAGTGACCAAATGTGTTAAAATGTATGATCATATGCTTTTTAAAGTCAAGTGAATGTGTATTTCTTGTGACTATTGTTCACCCAATGGTCACATGAATGTAATGTTTGTGTGGCGTTTTGTAATATTCAGTCACACTAGGCATTTTAATTTTGAGGATATAGCCACATAGTTGTAATTAAAAAGTGACCAAATGTGCTAAAATGTGTGACCATATGTTTTTTAAAGTCAAGTGAATGTCTATTTGGTGTGACTATTGTTCACCCAAGCGTCATATGAATTTAATATTTGTGTGACGTTTTGTAATATTCAGTCACACAAGGCATTTTAGTTTTGAGGATTTAGTCACGTAGTTTTAACTAAAAAGTGATCAAATGTGTTAATATGTGTGATCATATGCTTTTTAAAGTCAAGTTAATATCTATTTGGTTTGACTATAGTTCACCCAAGCGTCATATGAATTTAATATTTGTGTGACGTTTTGTAATAATCAGTCACACAAGGCATTTTAATTTTGAGGATTTAGTCAAATAGTTGTAACTAAAAAGTGACCAAATGTGTTAAAATGTGTGACCATATGCTTTTTAAAGTGAAGTGAATGTCTATTTCGTGTGACTATTGTTAACCCAATCGCCACATGAATGTAATATTTGTGTGGCGTTTTGCAATTTTCAGTCACACTAGGCATTTTAATTTTGAGGATATAGCCACATAGTTGTAATTAAAAAGTGACCAAATGTGCTAAAATGTGTGACCATATGCTTTTTAAAGTCAAGTGAATGTCTATTTGGTGTGACTATTGTTCACCCAAACGTCATATGAATTTAATATTTGTGTGACATTTTGTAATATTTAGTCACACAAGGCATTTTAATTTTGAGGATTTAGTCACATAGTTGTAATTAAAAAGTGACCAAATGTGTTAAAATGTGCTAACATATGCTTTTTAAGGTCAAGTGAATGTCTATTTCTTGTGACTATTGTTCACCCAATTGTCACATGAATGTAATGTTTGTGTGGCGTTTTGTAATATTCAGTCACACAAGGCATTTTAATTTTGAGGATATAGCCACATAGTTGTAATTAAAAATTGACTAAATGTGCTAAAATGTGTGACCATATGCTTTTTAAAGTCAAGTAAATGTCTATTTCGTGTGACTATTGTGCACCCAATAGCCATATGAATGTAATGTTTGTGTGGCGTTTCGTAATATTCAGTTACACAAGGAATTTTAATTTTGAGGATATAGCCACATTGTTGTAATTAAAAAGTGACCAAATGTGCTAAAATGTGTGACCATATGCTTTTTAAAGTCAAGTGAATGTCTATTTGGTGTGACTATTGTTCACCCAAACGTCATATGAATTTAATATTTGTGTGACCTTTTGTAATATTTAGTCACACAAGGCATTTTAATTTTGATGATTTAGTCACATAGTTGTAATTAAAAAGTGACCAAATGTGTTAAAATGTATAACCATATGTTTTTTAAAGTCAAGTGAATGTCTATTTGGTGTGACTATTGTTCACCCAAGCGTCATATGAATTTAATATTTGTGTGACGTTTTGTAATATTCAGTCACACAAGGCATTTTAGTTTTGAGGATTTAGTCACGTAGTTTTAACTAAAAAGTGACCAAATGTGTTAATATGTGTGACCATATGCTTTTTAAAGTCAAGTGAATATCTATTTGGTGTGACTAGAGTTCACCCAAGCGTCATATGAATTTAATATTTGTTTGACGTTTTGTAATAATCAGTCACCCAAGGCATTTTAATTTTAAGGATTTAGTCAAATAGTTGTAACTAAAAAGTGACCAAATGTGTTAAAATGTGTGACCATATGCTTTTTAAAGTGAAGTGAATGTCTATTTCGTGTGACTATTGTTAACCCAATCGCCACATGAATGTAATATTTGTGTGGCGTTTTGCAATTTTCAGTCACACTAGGCATTTTAATTTTGAGGATATAGCCACATAGTTGTAATTAAAAAGTGACCAAATGTGCTAAAATGTGTGACCATATGCTTTTTAAAGTCAAGTGAATGTCTATTTGGTGTGACTATTGTTCACCCAAACGTCATATGAATTTAATATTTGTGTGACATTTTGTAATATTTAGTCACACAAGGCATTTTAATTTTGAGGATTTAGTCACATAGTTGTAATTAAAAAGTGACAAAATGTGTTAAAATGTGCTACCATATGCTTTTTAAGGTCAAGTGAATGTCTATTTATTGTGACTATTGTTCACCCAATTGTCACATGAATGTAATGTTTGTGTGGCGTTTTGTAATATTCAGTCACACAAGGCATTTTAATTTTGAGGATATAGCCACATAGTTGTAATTAAAAATTGACTAAATGTGCTAAAATGTGTGACCATATGCTTTTTAAAGTCAAATGAATGTCTATTTGGTGTGACTATTGTTCACCCAAGCGTCATATGAATTTAATATTTGTGTAACGTTTTGTAATATTCAGTCACTCAAGGCATTTTAGTTTTGAGGATTTAGTCACGTAGTTTAACTAAAAAGTGACCAAATGTGTTAAAATGTGTGACCATATGCTTTTTAAAGTCAAGTGAATGTCTATTTCGTGTTACTATTGTTCACCCAATAGCCACACGAATGTAATGTTTGTGTGGCGTTTTGTAATATTCATTCACACAAGAAATTTTAATTTTGAGGATATTGCTACATAGTTGTAATTAAAAAGTGACCAAATGTGCTAAAATGTGTGACTATATGCTTTTTAAAGTCAAGCGAATGTCTATTTGGTGTGACTATTGTTCACCCAAACGTCATATCAATTTAATATTTGTGTGAAGTTTTGTAATATTCAGTCACACAAGGCATTTTAATTTTCAGAATTTAGTCACATAGTTGTAAGTAAAAAGTGACCAAATGTGTTAAAATGTATGATCATATGCTTTTTAAAGTCAAGTGAATGTGTATTTCTTGTGACTATTGTTCACCCAATGGTCACATGAATGTAATGTTTGTGTGGCGTTTTGTAATATTCAGTCACACTAGGCATTTTAATTTTGAGGATATAGCCACATAGTTGTAATTAAAAAGTGACCAAATGTGCTAAAATGTGTGACCATATGTTTTTTAAAGTCAAGTGAATGTCTATTTGGTGTGACTATTGTTCACCCAAGCGTCATATGAATTTAATATTTGTGTGACGTTTTGTAATATTCAGTCACACAAGGCATTTTAGTTTTGAGGATTTAGTCACGTAGTTTTAACTAAAAAGTGATCAAATGTGTTAATATGTGTGATCATATGCTTTTTAAAGTCAAGTTAATATCTATTTGGTTTGACTATAGTTCACCCAAGCGTCATATGAATTTAATATTTGTGTGACGTTTTGTAATAATCAGTCACACAAGGCATTTTAATTTTGAGGATTTAATCAAATAGTTGTAACTAAAAAGTGACCAAATGTGTTAAAATGTGTGACCATATGCTTTTTAAAGTGAAGTGAATGTCTATTTCGTGTGACTATTGTTAACCCAATCGCCACATGAATGTAATATTTGTGTGGGGTTTTGCAATTTTCAGTCACACAAGGAATTTTAATTTTGAGGATATAGCCATATAGTTGTAATAAAAAAGTGACCAAATGTGCTAAAATGTGTGACTATATGCTTTTTAAAGTCAAGTGAATGTCTATTTGGTGATACTATTGTTCACCCAAACGTCATATGAATTTAATATTTGTGTGACGTTTTGTAATATTCAGTCACATAAGGCATTTTAATTTTGAGGATTTAGTCACATAGTTGTAATTAAAAAGTGACCAAATGTGTTAAAATGTGTGACCATATGCTTTTTAAAGTCAAGTAAATGTCTATTTCGTGTGACTATTGTGCACCCAATAGCCATATGAATGTAATGTTTGTGTGGCGTTTTGTAATATTCAGTTACACAAGGAATTTTAATTTTGAGGATATAGCCACATAGTTGTAATTAAAAAGTGACAAAATGTGCTAAAATGTGTGACCATGTGCTTTTTAAAGTCAAGTGTATGTCTATTTGGGGTGACTATTGTTCACCCAAACGTCATATGAATTTAATATTTGTGTGACATTTTGTAATATTTAGTCACACAAGGCATTTTAATTTTGAGGATTTAGTCACATAGTTGTAATTAAAAAGTGACCAAATGTGTTAAAATGTGCTACCATATGCTTTTTAAGGTCAAGTGAATGTCTATTTCTTGTGACTATTGTTCACCCAATTGTCACATGAATGTAATGTTTGTGTGGCGTTTTGTAATATTCAGTCACACAAGGCATTTTAATTTTGAGGATATAGCCACATAGTTGTAATTAAAAATTGACTAAATGTGCTAAAATGTGTCACCATATGCTTTTTAAAGTCAAATGAATGTCTATTTGGTGTGACTATTGTTCACCCAAGCGTCATATGAATTTAATATTTGTGTAACGTTTTGTAATATTCAGTCACTCAAGGCATTTTAGTTTTGAGGATTTAGTCACGTAGTTTAACTAAAAAGTGACCAAATGTGTTAAAATGTGTGACCATATGCTTTTTAAAGTCAAGTGAATGTCTATTTCGTGTTACTATTGTTCACCCAATAGCCACACGAATGTAATGTTTGTGTGGCGTTTTGTAATATTCATTCACACAAGAAATTTTAATTTTGAGGATATTGCCACATAGTTGTAATTAAAAAGTGACCAAATGTGCTAAAATGTGTGACTATATGCTTTTTAAAGTCAAGCGAATGTCTATTTGGTGTGACTATTGTTCACCCAAACGTCATATCAATTTAATATTTGTGTGAAGTTTTGTAATATTCAGTCACACAAGGCATTTTAATTTTCAGAATTTAGTCACATAGTTGTAAGTAAAAAGTGACCAAATGTGTTAAAATGTATGATCATATGCTTTTTAAAGTCAAGTGAATGTGTATTTCTTGTGACTATTGTTCACCCAATGGTCACATGAATGTAATGTTTGTGTGGCGTTTTGTAATATTCAGTCACACTAGGCATTTTAATTTTGAGGATATAGCCACATAGTTGTAATTAAAAAGTGACCAAATGTGCTAAAATGTGTGACCATATGTTTTTTAAAGTCTAGTGAATGTCTATTTGGTGTGACTATTGTTCACCCAAGCGTCATATGAATTTAATATTTGGGTGACGTTTTGTAATATTCAGTCACACAAGGCATTTTAGTTTTGAGGATTTAGTCACGTAGTTTTAACTAAAAAGTGATCAAATGTGTTAATATGTGTGATCATATGCTTTTTAAAGTCAAGTTAATATCTATTTGGTTTGACTATAGTTCACCCAAGCGTCATATGAATTTAATATTTGTGTGACGTTTTGTAATAATCAGTCACACAAGGCATTTTAATTTTGAGGATTTAGTCAAATAGTTGTAACTAAAAAGTGACCAAATGTGTTAAAATGTGTGACCATATGCTTTTTAAAGTGAAGTGAATGTCTATTTCGTGTGACTATTGTTAACCCAATCGCCACATGAATGTAATATTTGTGTGGCGTTTTGCAATTTTCAGTCACACAAGGAATTTTAATTTTGAGGATATAGCCATATAGTTGTAATAAAAAAGTGACCAAATGTGCTAAAATGTGTGACTATATGCTTTTTAAAGTCAAGTGAATGTCTATTTGGTGATACTATTGTTCACCCAAACGTCATATGAATTTAATATTTGTGTGACATTTTGTAATATTCAGTCACATAAGGCATTTTAATTTTGAGGATTTAGTCACATAGTTGTAATTAAAAAGTGACCAAATGTGTTAAAATGTGTGACCATATGCTTTTTAAAGTCAAGTAAATGTCTATTTAGTGTGACTATTGTGCACCCAATAGCCATATGAATGTAATGTTTGTGTGGCGTTTCGTAATATTCAGTTACACAAGGAATTTTAATTTTGAGGATATAGCCACATAGTTGTAATTAAAAAGTGACCAAATGTGCTAAAATGTGTGACCATATGCTTTTTAAAGTCAAGTGAATGTCTATTTGGTGTGACTATTGTTCACCTAAACGTCATATGAATTTAATATTTGTGTGACATTTTGTAATATTTAGTCACACAAGGCATTTTAATTTTGAGGATTTAGTCACATAGTTGTAATTAAAAAGTGACCAAATGTGTTAAAATGTATAACCATATGTTTTTTAAAGTCAAGTGAATGTCTATTTGGTGTGACTATTGTTCACCCAAGCGTCATATGAATTTAATATTTGTGTGACGTTTTGTAATATTCAGTCACACAAGACATTTTAGTTTTGAGGATTTAGTCACGTAGTTTTAACTAAAAAGTGACCAAATGTGTTAATATGTGTGACCATATGCTTTTTAAAGTCAAGTGAATATCTATTTGGTGTGACTAGAGTTCACCCAAGCGTCATATGAATTTAATATTTGTTTGACGTTTTGTAATAATCAGTCACCCAAGGCATTTTAATTTTAAGGATTTAGTCAAATAGTTGTAACTAAAAAGTGACCAAATGTGCTAAAATGTGTGACCATATGCTTTTTAAAGTCAAGTGAATGTCTATTTGGTGTGACTATTGTTCACCCAAACGTCATATGAATTTAATATTTGTGTGACATTTTGTAATATTTAGTCACACAAGGCATTTTAATTTTGAGGATTTAGTCACATAGTTGTAATTAAAAAGTGACCAAATGTGTTAAAATGTGCTACCATATGCTTTTTAAGGTCAAGTGAATGTCTATTTCTTGTGACTATTGTTCACCCAATTGTCACATGAATGTAATGTTTGTGTGGCGTTTTGTAATATTCAGTCACACAAGGCATTTTAATTTTGAGGATATAGCCACATAGTTGTAATTAAAAATTGACTAAATGTGCTAAAATGTGTGACCATATGCTTTTTAAAGTCAAGTAAATGTCTATTTCGTGTGACTATTGTGCACCCAATAGCCATATGAATGTAATGTTTGTGTGGCGTTTCGTAATATTCAGTTACACAAGGAATTTTAATTTTGAGGATATAGCCACATTGTTGTAATTAAAAAGTGACCAAATGTGCTAAAATGTGTGACCATATGCTTTTTAAAGTCAAGTGAATGTCTATTTGGTGTGACTATTGTTCACCCAAACGTCATATGAATTTAATATTTGTGTGACATTTTGTAATATTTAGTCACACAAGGCATTTTAATTTTGAGGATTTAGTCACATAGTTGTAATTAAAAAGTGACCAAATGTGTTAAAATGTATAACCATATGTTTTTTAAAGTCAAGTGAATGTCTATTTGGTGTGACTATTGTTCACCCAAGCGTCATATGAATTTAATATTTGTGTGACGTTTTGTAATATTCAGTCACACAAGGCATTTTAGTTTTTAGGATTTAGTCACGTAGTTTTAACTAAAAAGTGACCAAATGTGTTAATATGTGTGACCATATGCTTTTTAAAGTCAAGTGAATATCTATTTGGTGTGACTAAAGTTCACCCAAGCGTCATATGAATTTAATATTTGTTTGACGTTTTGTAATAATCAGTCACCCAAGGCATTTTAATTTTAAGGATTTAGTCAAATAGTTGTAACTAAAAAGTGACCAAATGTGTTAAAATGTGTGACCATATGCTTTTTAAAGTCAAATGAATGTCTATTTGGTGTGACTATTGTTCACCCAAGCTTCATATGAATTTAATATTTGTGTAACGTTTTGTAATAATCAGTCACACAAGGCATTTTAATTTTGAGGATTTAGTCAAATAGTTGTAACTAAAAAGTGACCATATGCTTTTTAAAGTGAAGTGAATGTCTATTTCGTGTGACTATTGTTAACCCAATCGCCACATGAATGTAATATTTGTGTGGCGTTTTGCAATTTTCAGTCACACTAGGCATTTTAATTTTGAGGATATAGCCACATAGTTGTAATTAAAAAGTGACCAAATGTGCTAAAATGTGTGACCATATGCTTTTTAAAGTCAAGTGAATGTCTATTTGGTGTGACTATTGTTCACCCAAACGTCATATGAATTTAATATTTGTGTGACATTTTGTAATATTTAGTCACACAAGACATTTTAATTTTGAGGATTTAGTCACATAGTTGTAATTAAAAAGTGACCAAATGTGTTAAAATGTGCTACCATATGCTTTTTAAGGTCAAGTGAATGTCTATTTCTTGTGACTATTGTTCACCCAATTGTCACATGAATGTAATGTTTGTGTGGCGTTTTGTAATATTCAGTCACACAAGGCATTTTAATTTTGAGGATATAGCCACATAGTTGTAATTAAAAATTGACTAAATGTGCTAAAATGTGTGACCATATGCTTTTTAAAGTCAAATGAATGTCTATTTGGTGTGACTATTGTTCACCCAAGCTTCATATGAATTTAATATTTGTGTAACGTTTTGTAATATTCAGT
Organism: Pulicaria dysenterica; assembly: GCA_947179395.2. Lineage (NCBI taxonomy): Eukaryota > Viridiplantae > Streptophyta > Magnoliopsida > Asterales > Asteraceae > Pulicaria > Pulicaria dysenterica. Next base: position 60,849,999 of record OX359289.1, on the reverse strand, counting down.
CACTCAAGGCATTTTAGTTTTGAGGATTTAGTCACGTAGTTTAACTAAAAAGTGACCAAATGTGTTAAAATGTGTGACCATATGCTTTTTAAAGTCAAGTGAATGTCTATTTCGTGTTACTATTGTTCACCCAATAGCCACACGAATATAATGTTTGTGTGGCGTTTTGTAATATTCATTCACACAAGAAATTTTAATTTTGAGGATATTGCTACATAGTTGTAATTAAAAAGTGACCAAATGTGCTAAAATGTGTGACTATATGCTTTTTAAAGTCAAGCGAATGTCTATTTGGTGTGACTATTGTTCACCTAAACGTCATATCAATTTAATATTTGTGTGAAGTTTTGTAATATTCAGTCACACAAGGCATTTTAATTTTCAGAATTTAGTCACATAGTTGTAAGTAAAAAGTGACCAAATGTGTTAAAATGTATGATCATATGCTTTTTAAAGTCAAGTGAATGTGTATTTCTTGTGACTATTGTTCACTCAATGGTCACATGAATGTAATGTTTGTGTGGCGTTTTGTAATATTCAGTCACACTAGGCATTTTAATTTTGAGGATATAGCCACATAGTTGTAATTAAAAAGTGACCAAATGTGCTAAAATGTGTGACCATATGTTTTTTAAAGTCAAGTGAATGTCTATTTGGTGTGACTATTGTTCACCCAAGCGTCATATGAATTTAATATTTGTGTGACGTTTTGTAATATTCAGTCACACAAGGCATTTTAGTTTTGAGGATTTAGTCACGTAGTTTTAACTAAAAAGTGATCAAATGTGTTAATATGTGTGATCATATGCTTTTTAAAGTCAAGTTAATATCTATTTGGTTTGACTATAGTTCACCCAAGCGTCATATGAATTTAATATTTGTGTGACGTTTTGTAATAATCAGTCACACAAGGCATTTTAATTTTGAGGATTTAGTCAAATAGTTGTAACTAAAAAGTGACCAAATGTGTGACCATATGCTTTTTAAAGTGAAGTGAATGTCTATTTCGTGTGACTATTGTTAACCCAATCGCCACATGAATGTAATATTTGTGTGGCGTTTTGCAATTTTCAGTCACACAAGGAATTTTAATTTTGAGGATATAGCCATATAGTTGTAATAAAAAAGTGACCAAATGTGCTAAAATGTGTGACTATATGCTTTTTAAAGTCAAGTGAATGTCTATTTGGTGATACTATTGTTCACCCAAACGTCATATGAATTTAATATTTGTGTGACGTTTTGTAATATTCAGTCACATAAGGCATTTTAATTTTGAGGATTTAGTCACATAGTTGTAATTAAAAAGTGACCAAATGTGTTAAAATGTGTGACCATATGCTTTTTAAAGTCAAGTAAATGTCTATTTCGTGTGACTATTGTGCACCCAATAGCCATATGAATGTAATGTTTGTGTGGCGTTTCGTAATATTCAGTTACACAAGGAATTTTAATTTTGAGGATATAGCCACATAGTTGTAATTAAAAAGTGACCAAATGTGCTAAAATGTGTGACCATATGCTTTTTAAAGTCAAGTGAATGTCTATTTGGTGTGACTATTGTTCACCCAAACGTCATATGAATTTAATATTTGTGTGACATTTTGTAATATTTAGTCACACAAGGCATTTTAATTTTGAGGATTTAGTCACATAGTTGTAATTAAAAAGGGACCAAATGTGTTAAAATGTATAACCATATGTTTTTTAAAGTCAAGTGAATGTCTATTTGGTGTGACTATTGTTCACCCAAGCGTCATATGAATTTAATATTTGTGTGACGTTTTGTAATATTCAGTCACACAAGGCATTTTAGTTTTGAGGATTTAGTCACGTAGTTTTAACTAAAAAGTGACCAAATGTGTTAATATGTGTGACCATATGCTTTTTAAAGTCAAGTGAATATCTATTTGGTGTGACTAGAGTTCACCTAAGCATCATATGAATTTAATATTTGTTTGACGTTTTGTAATAATCAGTCACCCAAGGCATTTTAATTTTAAGGATTTAGTCAAATAGTTGTAACTAAAAAGTGACCAAATGTGTTAAAATGTGTGACCATATGCTTTTTAAATTGAAGTGAATGTCTATTTCGTGTGACTATTGTTAACCCAATCGCCACATGAATGTAATATTTGTGTGGCGTTTTGCAATTTTCAGTCACACTAGGCATTTTAATTTTGAGGATATAGCCACATAGTTGTAATTAAAAAGTGACCAAATGTGCTAAAATGTGTGACTATATGCTTTTTAAAGTCAAGCGAATGTCTATTTGGTGTGACTATTGTTCACCCAAACGTCATATCAATTTAATATTTGTGTGAAGTTTTGTAATATTCAGTCACACAAGGCATTTTAATTTTCAGAATTTAGTCACATAGTTGTAAGTAAAAAGTGACCAAATGTGTTAAAATGTATGATCATATGCTTTTTAAAGTCAAGTGAATGTGTATTTCTTGTGACTATTGTTCACCCAATGGTCACATGAATGTAATGTTTGTGTGGCGTTTTGTAATATTCAGTCACACTAGGCATTTTAATTTTGAGGATATAGCCACATAGTTGTAATTAAAAAGTGACCAAATGTGCTAAAATGTGTGACCATATGTTTTTTAAAGTCAAGTGAATGTCTATTGTGTGTGACTATTGTTCACCCAAGCGTCATATGAATTTTATATTTGTGTGACGTTTTGTAATATTCAGTCACACAAGGCATTTTAGTTTTGAGGATTTAGTCACGTAGTTTTAACTAAAAAGTGATCAAATGTGTTAATATGTGTGATCATATGCTTTTTAAAGTCAAGTTAATATCTATTTGGTTTGACTATAGTTCACCCAAGCGTCATATGAATTTAATATTTGTGTGACGTTTTGTAATAATCAGTCACACAAGGCATTTTAATTTTGAGGATTTAGTCAAATAGTTGTAACTAAAAAGTGACCAAATGTGTTAAAATGTGTGACCATATGATTTTTAAAGTGAAGTGAATGTCTATTTCGTGTGACTATTGTTAACCCAATCGCCACATGAATGTAATATTTGTGTGGCGTTTTGCAATTTTCAGTCACACAAGGAATTTTAATTTTGAGGATATAGCCATATAGTTGTAATAAAAAAGTGACCAAATGTGCTAAAATGTGTGAATATATGCTTTTTAAAGTCAAGTGAATGTCTATTTGGTGATACTATTGTTCACCCAAACGTCATATGAATTTAATATTTGTGTGACGTTTTGTAATATTCAGTCACATAAGGCATTTTAATTTTGAGGATTTAGTCACATAGTTGTAATTAAAAAGTGACCAAATGTGTTAAAATGTGTGACCATATGCTTTTTAAAGTCAAGTAAATGTCTATTTCGTGTGACTATTGTGCACCCAATAGCCATATGAATGTAATGTTTGTGTGGCGTTTCGTAATATTCAGTTACACAAGGAATTTTAATTTTGAGGATATAGCCACATAGTTGTAATTAAAAAGTGACCAAATGTGCTAAAATGTGTGACCATATGCTTTTTAAAGTCAAGTGAATGTCTATTTGGTGTGACTATTGTTCACCCAAACGTCATATGAATTTAATATTTGTGTGACATTTTGTAATATTTAGTCACACAAGGCATTTTAATTTTGAGGATTTAGTCACATAGTTGTAATTAAAAAGTGACCAAATGTGTTAAAATGTATAACCATATGTTTTTTAAAGTCAAGTGAATGTCTATTTGGTGTGACTGTTGTTCACCCAAGCGTCATATGAATTTAATATTTGTGTGACGTTTTGTAATATTCAGTCACACAAGGCATTTTAGTTTTGAGGATTTAGTCACGTAGTTTTAACTAAAAAGTGACCAAATGTGTTAATATGTGTGACCATATGCTTTTTAAAGTCAAGTGAATATCTATTTGGTGTGACTAGAGTTCACCCAAGCGTCATATGAATTTAATATTTGTTTGACGTTATGTAATAATCAGTCACCCAAGGCATTTTAATTTTAAGGATTTAGTCAAATAGTTGTAACTAAAAAGTGACCAAATGTGTTAAAATGTGTGACCATATGCTTTTTAAAGTGAAGTGAATGTCTATTTCGTGTGACTATTGTTAACCCAATAGCCACATGAATGTAATATTTGTGTGGCGTTTTGCAATTTTCAGTCACACTAGGCATTTTAATTTTGAGGATATAGCCACATAGTTGTAATTAAAAAGTGACCAAATGTGCTAAAATGTGTGACCATATGCTTTTTAAAGTCAAGTGAATGTCTATTTGGTGTGACTATTGTTCACCCAAACGTCATATGAATTTAATATTTGTGTGACATTTTGTAATATTTAGTCACACAAGGCATTTTAATTTTGAGGATTTAGTCACATAGTTGTAATTAAAAAGTGACCAAATGTGTTAAAATGTGCTACCATATGCTTTTTAAGGTCAAGTGAATGTCTATTTCTTGTGACTATTGTTCACCCAATTGTCACATGAATGTAATGTTTGTGTGGCGTTTTGTAATATTCAGTCACACAAGGCATTTTAATTTTGAGGATATAGCCACATAGTTGTAATTAAAAATTGACTAAATGTGCTAAAATGTGTGACCATATGCTTTTTAAAGTCAAATGAATGTCTATTTGGTGTGACTATTGTTCACCCAAGCGTCATATGAATTTAATATTTGTGTAACGTTTTGTAATATTCAGTCACTCAAGGCATTTTAGTTTTGAGGATTTAGTCACGTAGTTTAACTAAAAAGTGACCAAATGTGTTAAAATGTGTGACCATATGCTTTTTAAAGTCAAGAGAATGTCTATTTCGTGTTACTATTGTTCACCCAATAGCCACACGAATGTAATGTTTGTGTGGCGTTTTGTAATATTCATTCACACAAGAAATTTTAATTTTGAGGATATTGCTACATAGTTGTAATTAAAAAGTGACCAAATGTGCTAAAATGTGTGACTATATGCTTTTTAAAGTCAAGCGAATGTCTATTTGGTGTGACTATTGTTCACCCAAACGTCATATCAATTTAATATTTGTGTGAAGTTTTGTAATATTCAGTCACACAAAGCATTTTAATTTTCAGAATTTAGTCACATAGTTGTAAGTAAAAAGTGACCAAATGTGTTAAAATGTATGATCATATGCTTTTTAAAGTCAAGTGAATGTGTATTTCTTGTGACTATTGTTCACCCAATGGTCACATGAATGTAATGTTTGTGTGGCGTTTTGTAATATTCAGTCACACTAGGCATTTTAATTTTGAGGATATAGCCACATAGTTGTAATTAAAAAGTGACCAAATGTGTGACCATATGTTTTTTAAAGTCAAGTGAATGTCTATTTGGTGTGACTATTGTTCACCCAAGCGTCATATGAATTTAATATTTGTGTGACGTTTTGTAATATTCAGTCACACAAGGCATTTTAGTTTTGAGGATTTAGTCACGTAGTTTTAACTAAAAAGTGATCAAATGTGTTAATATGTGTGATCATATGTTTTTTAAAGTCAAGGGAATGTCTATTTGGTGTGACTATTGTTCACCCAAACGTCATATGAATTTAATATTTGTGTGACATTTTGTAATATTTAGTCACACAAGGCATTTTAATTTTGAGGATTTAGTCACATAGTTGTAATTAAAATGTGACCAAATGTGTTAAAATGTGCTACCATATGCTTTTTAAGGTCAAGTGAATGTCTATTTCTTGTGACTTATGTTCACCCAATTGTCACATGAATGTAATGTTTGTGTGGCGTTTTGTAATATTCAGTCACACAAGGCATTTTAATTTTGAGGATATAGCCACATAGTTGTAATTAAAAATTGACTAAATGTGCTAAAATGTGTGACCATATGCTTTTTAAAGTCAAATGAATGTCTATTTGGTGTGACTATTGTTCACCCAAGCGTCATATGAATTTAATATGTGTGTAACGTTTTGTAATATTCAGTCACTCAAGGCATTTTAGTTTTGAGGATTTAGTCACGTAGTTTAACTAAAAAGTGACAAAATGTGTGACCATATGCTTTTTAAAGTCAAGTGAATGTCTATTTCGTGTGACTATTGTTCACCCAATAGCCACACGAATGTAATGTTTGTGTGGCGTTTTGTAATATTCATTCACACAAGAAATTTTAATTTTGAGGATATAGTCACATAGTTGTAATTAAAAAGTGACTAAATGTGCAAAAATGTGTGATTATATGCTTTTTAAAGTCAAGCGAATGTCTATTTGGTGTGACTATTGTTCACCCAAACGTCATATCAATTTAATATTTGTGTGAAGTTTTGTAATATTCAGTCACACAAGGCATTTTAATTATCAGAATTTAGTCACATAGTTGTAAGTAAAAAGTGATCAAATGTGTTAAATTGTATGATCATATGCTTTTTAAAGTCAAGTGAATGTCTATTTCTTGTGACTATTGTTCACCCAATGGTCACATGAATGTAATGTTTTTGTGGCGTTTTGTAAAATTCAGTCACACTAGGCATTTTAATTTTGAGGATATAGCCACATAGTCGTAATTAAAAAGTGACCAAATGTGCTAAAATGTGTGACCATATGTTTTTTAAATTCAAGTGAATGTCTATTGGGTGTGACTATCGTTCACCCAAGCGTCATATGAATTTAATATTTGTGTGACGTTTTGTAATATTCAGTCACACAAGGCATTTTAGTTTTGAGGATTTAGTCACGTAGTTTTAACTAAAAAGTGACCAAATGTGTTAATATGTGTGATCATATGCTTTTTAAAGTCAAGTGAATATCTATTTGGTGTGACTATAGTTCACCCAAGCGTCATATGAATTTAATATTTGTGTGACGTTTTGTAATAATCAGTCACACAAGGCATTTTAATTTTGAGGATTTAGTCAAATAGTTGTAACTAAAAAGTGACCAAATGTGTTAAAATGTGTGACCATATGCTTTTTAAAATGAAATTAATGTCTATTTCGTGTGACTATTGTTAACCCAATCGCCACATGAATGTAATATTTGTGTGGCGTTTTGCAATTTTCAGTTACACAAGGAATTTTAATTTTGAGGATATAGCCATATAGTTGTAATAAAAAAGTGACCAAATGTGCTAAAATGTGTGACTATATGCTTTTTAAAGTCAAGTGAATGTCTATTTGGTGATACTATTGTTCACACAAACGTCATATGAATTTAATATTTGTGTGACATTTTGTAATATTTAGTCACACAAGGCATTTTAATTTTGAGGATTTAGTCACATAGTTGTAATTAAAAAGTGAATAAATGTGTTAAAATGTATAACCATATGTTTTTTAAAGTCAAGTGAATGTCTATTTGGTGTGACTATTGTTCACCCAAGCGTCATATGAATTTAATATTTGTGTGACGTTTTGTAATATTCAGTCACACAAGGCATTTTGGTTTTGAGGATTTAGTCACGTAGTTTTAACTAAAAAGTGACCAAATGTGTTAATATGTGTGACCATATGCTTTTTAAAGTCAAGTGAATATCTATTTGGTGTGACTAGAGTTCACCCAAGCGTCATATAAATTTAATATTTGTTTGACGTTTTGTAATAATCAGTCACCCAAGGCATTTTAATTTTAAGGATTTAGTCACATAGTTGTAACTAAAAAGTGACCAAATGTGTTAAAATGTGTGACCATATGCTTTTTAAAGTGAAGTGAATGTCTATTTCGTGTGACTATTGTTAACCCAATCGCCACATGAATGTAATATTTGTGTGGTGTTTTGCAATTTTCAGTTACACAAGGAATTTTAATTTTGAGGATATAGCCATATAGTTGTAATAAAAAAGTGACCAAATGTGCTAAAATGTGTGACTATATGCTTTTTAAAGTCAAGTGAATGTCTATTTGGTGATACTATTGTTCACCCAAACGTCATATGAATTTAATATTTGTGTGACGTTTTGTAATATTCAGTCACACAAGGCATTTTAATTTTGAGGATTTAGTCACATAGTTGTAATTAAAAAGTGACCAAATGTGTTAAAATGTGTGACCATATGCTTTTTAAAGTCAAGTAAATGTCTATTTCGTGTGACTATTGTGCACCCAATAGCCATATGAATGTAATGTTTGTGTGGCGTTTCGTAATATTCAGTTACACAAGGAATTTTAATTTTGAGGATATAGCCACATAGTTGTAATTAAAAAGTGACCAAATGTGCTAAAATGTGTGACCATATGCTTTTTAAAGTCACGTGAATGTCTATTTGGTGTGACTATTGTTCACCCAAACGTCATATGAATTTAATATTTGTGTGACATTTTGTAATATTTAGTCACACAAGGCATTTTAATTTTGAGGATTTAGTCACATAGTTGTAATTAAAATGTGACCAAATGTGTTAAAATGTGCTACCATATGCTTTTTAAGGTCAAGTGAATGTCTATTTCTTGTGACTAATGTTCACCCAATTGTCACATGAATGTAATGTTTGTGTGGCATTTTGTAATATTCAGTCACACAAGGCATTTTAATTTTGAGGATATAGCCACATAGTTGTAATTAAAAATTGACTAAATGTGCTAAAATGTGTGACCATATGCTTTTTAAAGTCAAATGAATGTCTATTTGGTGTGACTATTGTTCACCCAAGCGTCATATGAATTTAATATTTGTGTAACGTTTTGTAATATTCAGTCACTCAAGGCATTTTAGTTTTGAGGATTTAGTCACGTAGTTTAACTAAAAAGTGACAAAATGTGTGACCATATGCTTTTTAAATTCAAGTGAATGTCTATTTCGTGTGACTATTGTTCACCCAATAGCCACACGAATGTAATGTTTGTGTGGCGTTTTGTAATATTCATTCACACAAGAAATTTTAATTTTGAGGATATAGTCACATAGTTGTAATTAAAAAGTGACCAAATGTGCTAAAATGTGTGATTATATGCTTTTTAAAGTCAAGCGAATGTCTATTTGGTGTGACTATTGTTCACCCAAACGTCATATCAATTTAATATTTGTGTGAAGTTTTGTAATATTCAGTCACACAAGGCATTTTAATTATCAGAATTTAGTCACATAGTTGTAAGTAAAAAGTGACCAAATGTGTTAAAATGTATGATCATATGCTTTTTAAAGTCAAGTGAATGTGTATTTCTTGTGACTATTGTTCACCCAATGGTCACATGAATGTAATGTTTGTGTGGCGTTTTGTAATATTCAGTCACACTAGGCATTTTAATTTTGAGGATATAGCCACATAGTTGTAATTAAAAAGTGACCAAATGTGCTAAAATGTGTGACCATATGTTTTTTAAACTCAAGTGAATGTCTATTTGGTGTGACTATTGTTCACCCAAGCGTCATATGAATTTAATATTTGTGTGACGTTTTGTAATATTCAGTCACACAAGGCATTTTAGTTTTGAGGATTTAGTCACGTAGTTTTAACTAAAAAGTGACCAAATGTGTTAATATGTGTGATCATATGCTTTTTAAAGTCAAGTGAATATCTATTTGGTGTGACTATAGTTTACCCAAGCGTCATATGAATTTAATAGTTGTTTGACGTTTTGTAATAATCAGTCACCCAAGGCATTTTAATTTTATGGATTTAGTCACATAGTTGTAACTAAAAAGTGACCAAATGTGTTAAAATGTGTGACCATATGCTTTTTAAAGTGAAGTGAATGTCTATTTCGTGTGACTATTGTTAACCCAATCGCCACATGAATGTAATATTTGTGTGGTGTTTTGCAATTTTCAGTTACACAAGGAATTTTAATTTTGAGGATATAGCCATATAGTTGTAATAAAAAAGTGACCAAATGTGCTAAAATGTGTGACTATATGCTTTTTAAAGTCAAGTGAATGTCTATTTGGTGATACTATTGTTCACCCAAACGTAATATGAATTTAATATTTGTGTGACGTTTTGTAATAATCAGTCACACAAGGCATTTTAATTTTGAGGATTTAGTCAAATAGTTGTAACTAAAAAGTGACCAAATGTGTTAAAATGTGTGACCATATGCTTTTTAAAGTGAAATGAATGTCTATTTCGTGTGACTATTGTTAACCCAATCGCCACATGAATGTAATATTTGTGTGGCGTTTTGCAATTTTCAGTTACACAAGGAATTTTAATTTTGAGGATATAGCCATATAGTTGTAATAAAAAAGTGACCAAATGTGCTAAAATGTGTGACTATATGCTTTTTAAAGTCAAGTGAATGTCTATTTGGTGATACTATTGTTCACCCAAACGTCATATGAACTTAATATTTGTGTGACGTATTGTAATATTCAGTCACACAAGGCATTTTAATTTTGAGGATTTAGTCACATAGTTGTAATTAAAAAGTGACCAAATGTGTTAAAATGTGTGACCATATGCTTTTTAAAGTGATGTAATTGTCTATTTCGTGTGACTATTGTGCACCCAATAGCCATATGAATGTAATGTTTGTGTGGCGTTTTGTAATATTCAGTCACACAAGGCATTTTAATTTTGAGGATATAGCCACATAGTTGTAATTAAAAATTGACTAAATGTGCTAAAATGTGTGACCATATGCTTTTTAAAGTCAAATGAATGTCTATTTTGTGTGACTATTGTTCACCCAAGCGTCATATGAATTTAATATTTGTGTAACGTTTTGTAATATTCAGTCACTCAAGGCATTTTAGTTTTGAGGATTTAGTCACGTAGTTTAACTAAAAAGTGACCAAATGTGTTAAAATGTGTGACCATATGCTTTTTAAAGTCAAGTGAATGTCTATTTCGTGTGACTATTGTTCACCCAATAGCCACACGAATGTAATGTTTGTGTGGCGTTTTGTAATATTCATTCACACAAGAAATTTTAATTTTGAGGATATAGCCACATAGTTGTAATTAAAAAGTGACCAAATGTGCTAAAATGTGTGACTATATGCTTTTTAAAGTCAAGCGAATGTCTATTTGGTGTGACTATTGTTCACCCAAACGTCATATCAATTTAATATTTGTGTGAAGTTTTATAATATTCAGTCACACAAGGCATTTTAATTTTCAGAATTTAGTCACATAGTTGTAAGTAAAAAGTGACCAAATGTGTTAAAATGTATGATCATATGCTTTTTAAAGTCAAGTGAATGTCTATTTCTTGTGACTATTGTTCACCCAATGGTCACATGAATGTAATGTTTGTGTGGCGTTTTGTAATATTCAGTCACACTAGGCATTTTAATTTTGAGGATATAGCCACATAGTTGTAATTAAAAAGTGACCAAATGTGCTAAAATGTGTGACCATATGTTTTTTAAAGTCAAGTGAATGTCTATTTGGTGTGACTATTGTTAACCCAAGCGTCATATGAATTTAATATTTGTGTGACGTTTTGTAATATTCAGTCACACAAGGCATTTTAGTTTTGAGGATTTAGTCACGTAGTTTTAACTAAAAAGTGATCAAATGTGTTAATATGTGTGATCATATGCTTTTTAAAGTCAAGTGAATATCTATTTGGTTTGACTATAGTTCAGCCAAGCGTCATATGAATTTAATATTTGTGTGACGTTTTGTAATAATCAGTCACACAAGGCATTTTAATTTTGAGGATTTAGTCAAATAGTTGCAACTAAAAAGTGACCAAATGTGTTAAAATGTGTGACCATATGCTTTTTAAAGTGAAATGAATGTCTATTTCGTGTGACTATTGTTAACCCAATCGCCACATGAATTTAATCACATAGTTGTAATTAAAAAGTGACCAAATGTGTTAAAATGTGTGACCATATGCTTTTTAAAGTCAAGTAAATGTCTATTTCGTGTGACTATTGTGCACCCAATAGCCATATGAATGTAATGTTTGTGTGGCGTTTCGTAATATTCAGTTACACAAGGAATTTTAATTTTAAGGATATAGCCACATAGTTGTAATTAAAAAGTGACCAAATGTGCTAAAATGTGTGACCATATGCTTTTTAAAGTCAAGTGAATGTCTATTTGGTGTGACTATTGTTCACCCAAACGTCATATGAATTTAATATTTGTGTGACATATTGTAATATTTAGTCACACAAGGCATTTTAATTTTGAGGATTTAGTCACATAGTTGTAATTAAAAAGTGACCAAATGTGTTAAAATGTGTGACCATATGCTTTTAAAGTGAAGTGAATGTCTATTTCGTGTGACTATTGTTAACCCAATCGCCACATGAATGTAATATTTGTGTGGCGTTTTGCAATTTTCAGTCACACAAGGAATTTTAATTTTGAGGATATAGCCATATAGTTGTAATAAAAAAGTGACCAAATGTGCTAAAATGTGTGACTATATGCTTTTTAAAGTCAAGTGAATGTCTATTTGGTGATACTATTGTTCACCCAAACGTCATATGAATTTAATATTTGTGTGACGTTTTGTAATATTCAGTCACACAAGGCATTTTAATTTTGAGGATTTAGTCACATAGTTGTAATTAAAAAGTGACAAAATGTGTTAAAATGTGTGACCATATGCTTTTTAAAGTGATGTAATTGTCTATTTCGTGTGACTATTGTGCACCAAATAGCCATATGAATGTAATGTTTGTGTGGCGTTTTGTAATATTCAGTTACACAAGGAATTTTAATTTTGAGGATATAGCCACATAGTTGTAATTAAAAAGTGACAAAATGTGTTAAAATGTATAACCATATGCTTTTTAAAGTCAAGTGAATGTCTAATTCTTGTGACTATTGTTCACCCAATGGTCACATAAATGTTATTTTTGTGTGGCGTTTTGTAATATTCAGTCACACAAGGCATTTTAATTTTGAGGATATAGCCACGTATTTGTAATTAAAAAGTGACCAAATGTACTAAAATGTGTGACTATATGTTTTTTAAAGTCAAGCGAATGTATATTTGGTGTGACTATTGTTCACCCAAGCGTCATATGAATTTACTATTTGTGTGATGTTTTGTATTATTTAGTCACACAAGGCATTTTAATTTTGAGGATTTAGTCACATAATTGTAATTAAAAAGTGACCAAATGTGTTAAAATGTGTAACCATATGCTTTTTAAAGTCAAGTGAATGTCTATTTCTTGTGACTATTGTTCACCCAATGGTCACATAAATGTTATTTTTGTGTGGCGTTTTGTAATATTCATTCACACAAGGCATTTTAATTTTGAGGATATAGCCACGTATTTGTAATTAAAAAGTGACCAAATGTACTAAAATGTGTGACTATATGTTTTTTAAAGTCAAGCGAATGTATATTTGGTGTGACTATTGTTCACCCAAGCGTCATATAAATTTATTATTTGTGTGACATTTTGTATTATTTAGTTACACAAGGCATTTTATTTATGATGATTTTGTCACATAGTTGTAACTAAAAAGTGACCAAATGTGTTAAAATATCTGACCATATACTTTTTAAAGTCAGGTGAATATCTATTTCGTCTGACTATTGTTTACGCAATAGTCACATGAATGTAATGTTTGTGTGGCGTTTTGTAATATTCAGTCACTCAAGGCATTTTTAAATTTGAGGATTTAGTCACATAGTAGTAAATAAAAAGTGACCAAAAGTGTTTAAATGTGTGACCATATGCTTTATAAAGTCAAGAAAATTTGTATATCGTGTTACTATTGTTCACCCAAACGTCGCATGAATTTAATATTTGTGTGACATTTTCTATTATTCAGTAACACAAGGCATTTTAAATTTGAGGATTTAGTCACATAGTTGTAATTTAAAAGTGAACAAATGTGTTAAAATTGTGACCATATGCTTTTTAAACTCAAGTGAATGTCTATTTCATGTAATGTTTGTGTGTCGTTTTGTAATATTCAGTCACACAAGGATTTTTAATTTGGAGGATATAGCCACATAGTTGTAATTAAAAGGTGACTAAATGTGCTAAAATGTGTGACCATATGCTTTTTAAAGTCAAATGAATGTCTATTTGGTGTGACTATTGTTCACCCAAACGTCATATGAATTTAATATTTGTGTAACGTTTTGTAATATTCAGTCACTCAAGGCATTTTAGTTTTGAGGATTTAGTCACGTAGTTTTAACTAAAAAGTGACCAAATGTGTTAAAATGTGTGACCATATGCTTTTTAAAGTCAAGTGAATGTCTATTTCGTGTGACTATTGTTCACCCAATAGCCACACGAATGTAATGGTTGTGTGTCATTTTGTAATATTCAGTCACACAATAAATTTTAATTTTGAGGATATAGCCACATAGTTGTAATTAAAAAGTGACCAAATGTGCTAAAATGTGTGACTATATGCTTTTTAAAGTCAAGCGAATGTCTATTTGGTGTGACTATTGTTCACCCAAACGTCATATCAATTTAATATTTGTGTGAAGTTTTTTATATTCAGTCACACAAGACATTTTAATTTTCAGAATTTAGTCACATAGTTGTAAGTAAAAAGTCACCAAATGTGTTAAAATGTATGACCATATGCTTTTTAAAGTCAAGTGAATGTCTATTTGTGTGACTATTGTTCACCCAATAGCCACACGAATGTAATGTTTGTGTGGCGTTTTGTAATATTCAGTCACAGATTAAATTTTAATTTTGAGGATATAGCCACATAGTTGTCATTAAAAAGTGACCAAATGTTCACCCAATAGCCACACGAATGTAATGTTTGTGCGGCGTTTTGTAATATTCAGTCACACAAGAAATTTTAATTTTGAGGATATAGCCACATAGTTGTAATTAAAAAGTGACCAAATGTGCTAAACTGTGTGACTATATGTTTTTTAAAGTCAAGCGAATGTATATATGGTGTGACTATTGTTCACCCAAACGTCATATGAACTTAATATTTGTGTAACGTATTGTAATATTCAGTCAGTCAAGGCATTTTAGTTTTGAGGATTTAGTCACGTAGTTTTAACTAAAAAGTGACCAAATGTGTTAAAATGTGTGATCATATGCTTTTTAAAGTCAAGTGAATGTCTATTTCGTGTGACTATTGTTCACCCAATAGCCACACGAATGTAATGTTTGTGTGGCGTTTTGTAATATTCAGTCACAGAATAAATTTTAATTTTGAGGATATAGCCACATAGTTGTAATTAAAATGTGACCAAATGTGCTAAAATGTGTGACTATATGTTTTTTAAAGTCAATCGAATGTCTATTTGGTGTGACTATTGTTCACCCAAACGTCATATCAATTTAATATTTGTGTGAAGTTTTTTATATTCAGTCACACAAGGCATTTTAATTTTCAGAATTTAGTCACATAGTTGTAAGTAAAAAGTGACCAAATGTGTTAAAATGTATGACCATATGATTTTTAAAGTCAAGTGAATGTCTATTTCTTGTGACTATTGTTAACCCAATGGTCACATGAATGTAATGTTTGTGTGGCATTTTGTAATATTCAGTCGTACTATGCATTTAAATTTGAGGATATAACCACATAGTTGTAATTAAAATGTGCTAAAATGTGTGACCATATGTTTTTTAAAGTGAAGTGAATGTCTATTTGGTGTGACTATTATTCACCCAAGCGTCATATGAATTTAATATTTGTGTGACGTTTTGTAATATTCAGTCACACAAGTCATTTTTAGTTTTGAGGATTTAGTCACGTAGTTTTAACTAAAAAGTGACCAAATGTGTTCAAATGTGTTTAAATGTGTGACCATATGCTTTTTAAAGTCAAGTAAATTTGAATTTCGTGTGACTATTGTTCACCCAAACGTCGCATGAATTTAATATTTGTGTGACATTTTGTATTATTCAGAAACACAAGGCATTTTAATTTTGAGTATTAGTCACATAGTGGTAATTAAAAAGTGACCAAATGTGTTAAAATGTGTGACCATAAGCTTTTTAAAGTCAAGTGAATGTCTATTTTGTGTGACTATTGTTCACCCAATCGCCACATGAATGTAATGTTTGGGTGTCGTTTTGTAATATTCAGCCACACAAGGAATTTTAATTTGGAGGATATAGCCAGATAGTTGTAATTAAAATGTGACCAAATGTGCTAAAATGTGTGACTATATGCTTTTTAAAGTCAAATTATTGTCTATTTGGTGTGACTATTGTTCACCCAAACGTCATATGATTTTAATATTTGTGTGACGTTTAGTAATATTCAGTCATACAAGGCATTTTAGTTTTGAGGATTTAGTCACGTAGTTTTAACTAAAAAGTGACCAAATGTATTAATATGTGTGACCATATGCTTTTTAAAGTCAAGTGAATATCTAGTTGGTGTGACTATAGTTCACCCAAGCGTCATATGAATTTAATATTTGTGTGACGTTTTGTAATATTCAGTCACACAAGGCATTTTAATTTTGAGGATTTAGTCAAATAGTTGTAACTAAAAAGTGACCGAATATGTTAAAATGTGTGACCATATGCTTTTTAAAGTGAAGTGAATGTCTATTTCGTGTGACTATTGTTAACCCAATCGCCACATGAATGTAATGTTTGTGTGGCGTTTTGCAATTTTCAGTCACACAAGGATATTTAATTTTGAGGATATAGCCACATGTAATTAAAAAGTGACCAAATGTGCTAAAATGTGTGACCATAAGCTTTTTAAAGTCAAGTGAATGTCTAGTTCGTTTGACTATTGTTCACCCAATCGCCACATGAATGTAATGTTTGTGTGACGTTTTGTAATATTCAGTCACACAATGAATTTTAATTTTGAGGATTTAGCCACATAGTTGTAATTAAAAAGTGACCAAATGTGCTAAAATGTGTGACCATATACTTTTTAAAGTTAAGTGAATGTCTATTTCGTGTGACTATTGTGCACCCAATAGCCATGTGAATGTAATGTTTGTGTGGCGTTTCGTAATATTCAGTTACACAAGAAATTTTAATTTTGAGGATATAGCCACATAGTAGTAATTAAAAAGTGACCAAATGTGCTAAAATGTGTGACCATATGCTTTTTAAAGTCAAATGAATGTCTATTTGGTGTGACTATTGTTCACCCAAACGTCATATGAATTTAATATTTGTGTGACGTTTTGTAATATTCAGTCATAAAAGGCATTTTAGTTTTGAGGATTTAGTCACGTAGTTTTAACTAAAAAGTGACCAAATGTGTTAATATGTGTGACCATATGCTTTTTTAAGTCAAGTGAATATCTAGTTGGTGTGACTATAGTTCACCCAAGCGTCATATGAATTTAATATTTGTGTGACGTTTTGTAATATTCAGTCACACAAGGCATTTTAATTTTGAGGATTTAGTCAAATAGTTGTAACTAAAAAGTGACCAAATATGTTAAAATGTGTGACCATATGCTTTTTAAAGCGAAGTGAATGTCTATTTCGTGTGACTATTGTTAACCCAATCGCCACATGAATGTAATGTTTGTGTGGCGTTTTGCAATTTTCAGTCACACAAGGATATTTAATTTTGAGAATATAGCCACATGTAATTAAAAAGTGACCAAATGTGCTAAAATGTGTGACCATAAGCTTTTTAAAGTCAAGTGAATGTCTATTTCGTTTGACTATTGTTCACCCAATCGCCACATGAATGTAATGTTTGTGTGACGTTTTGTAATATTCAGTCACACATTGAATTTTAATTTTGAGGATATAGCCACATAGTTGTAATTAAAAAGTGACCAAATGTGCTAAAATGTGTGACCATATGCTTTTTAAAGTTAAGTGAATGTCTATTTCGTGTGACTATTGTGCACCCAATAGCCATGTGAATGTAATGTTTGTGTGGCGTTTCGTAATATTCAGTTACACAAGGAATTTTAATTTTGAGGATATAGCCACATAGTTGTAATTAAAAAGTGACCAAATGTGCTACAAATGTGTGACCATATGCTTTTTAAAGTCAAATGAATGTCTATTTGGTGTGACTATTGTTCACCCAAACGTCATATGAATTTAATATTTGTGTGACGTTTAGTAATATTCAGTCATACAAGGCATTTTAGTTTTGAGGATTTAGTCACGTAGTTTTAACTAAAAAGTGACCAAATGTGTTAATCTGTGTGACCATATGCTTTTTAAAGTCAAGTGAATATCTAGTTGGTGTGACTATAGTTCACCCAAGCGTCATATAAATTTAATATTTGTGTGACGTTTTGTAATATTCAGTCACACAAGGCATTTTAATTTTGAGGATTTAGTCAAATAGTTGTAACTAAAAAGTGACCAAATGTGTTAAAACGTGTGACCATATGCTTTTTAAAGTGAAGTGAATGTCTATTTCGTGTGACTATTGTTAACCCAATCGCCACATGAATGTAATGTTTGTGTGGCGTTTTGCAATTTTCAGTCACACAAGGATATTTAATTTTGAGGATATAGCCACATTGTTGTAATTAAAAAGTGACCAAATGTGCTAAAATGTGTGACCATAAGCTTTTTAAAGTCAAGTGAATGTCTATTTCGTTTGACTATTGTTCACCCAATCCCCACAGAATGTAATGTTTGTGTGACGTTTTGTAATATTCAGTCACACAAGGAATTTTAATTTTGTGGATATAGCCACATAGTTGTAATTAAAAAGTGACCAAATGTGCTAAAATGTGTGACCATATGCTTTTTAAAGTTAAGTGAATGTCTATTTCGTGTGACTATTGTGCACCCAATAGCCATGTGAATGTAATGTTTGTGTGGCATTTCGTAATATTCAGTTACACAATGAATTTTAATTTTGAGGATATAGCCACATAGTTGTAATTAAAAAGTGACCAATTGTGCTAAAATGTGTGACCATATGCTTTTTAAAGTCAAGTGAATATCTATTTTGTATGACTATTGTTCACCCAAACGTCATATGAATTTAATATTTGTGTGACATTTTGTAATATTTAGTCACACAAGGCATTTTAATTTTGAGGATTTAGACACATAGTTGTAATTAAAAAGTGACCAAATGTGTTAAAATGTGTAACCATATGCTTTTTAAAGTCAAGTGAATGTCTAATTCTTCTGACTATTGTTCACCCAATGGTCACATAAATGTAATGTTTGTGTGGCGTTTTGTAATATTCGGTCACACAAGGCATTTTAATTTTGAGGATATAGCCACATAGTTGTAATTAAAAAGTGACCAAATGTGCTAAAATGTGTGACCATATGCTTTTTAAAGTCAAGTGAATGTCTATTTGGTGTGACTATTGTTCACCCAAACGTCATATGAATTTAATATTTGTGTGACATTTTGTAATATTTAGTCACACAAGGCATTTTAATTTTGAGGATTTGCCAGGATCGGATATAGTTTATATCAAATAACAAGAACTAACTTTTGAATAACCAATCAAAGTTGAATAAAAGTTAATCTTTAACTATGATCACAGTCAACTAAGAAGTTGCGGAATCACACTTAATTGATTAAAGAAGATTTTGATCACAAAGAGATTCAATCAAACAGTAATTTTATTAATCAATGAGAACGATTACAATAGCAAACTTCACCCCCAATCTAACTTATTATGTTAGACGAAGAACACAAATTGTTCTTAGGTTTCAACGAGAAACTTAGAGGCTTAGCACTATTCAGAAAGCAAATTACAACTTTAATAACGAATGCAAAAATACAATCAATAAGTAAGTTCTTTTATTATGAATTCTAATCTATCATTTATGTACTCCTTGATCTTCCTTGATTTTCTTACAGTTAGGTAATCTTCTATCTTCTGAGATAATCTTGATGATCTTCAAAATATTTCGAGATATCTTCAAAGATAGGATTTTTCCATATTTAGCTCAACAGAAACTGTTTAATGAATACAACAGTTCTTGATTCTTCTAACAGTCTTCAGCTTCAAGGTCTTCAAACAGTTGTAGACGTTTACACTAACAGTTCTCAACTATTTTTCACAATTTCAACTAACAGTTCTAAACTGTTTCTTCAACACTTCTTTTAACAGTTTTGAACTGTTTTCCATAAACTCTTCTAACAATTTCAACTTTGCATGTTAAACAGTCTTAATGCCTTAGTTAATTTCCCAACAATCTCCCCCTAACTTAAAGAATTTATCAAATTCTTTAAGTTCATAGACTTGACTCATGTCAGTCTTTCTTTCAATCTCTTGAACAAATCATCTTTTATTCTATCTGATCCATAGAATTTTGCTTTTAGTATACACTGAAGCTTGACTTTATTGTGCTCTATGAACTCCAAAGCAAACCATTGTTGTGTAGTGTTAGCCATCACCATATGGTACACTCCAGCTTTAACATACACTCTTACTGACTTGATAGGAAAAGCTTCATCAGCAATCAAAACTTGCATAATCTCATTTGGATGACATATGCTTGTTAGATGCCTCATCAACACTTTTATAGCAATCTCCTCAGTATTAGCAAAATGATTAACCCCATATATATACATTTCTTCAAGATCTCTCCTTGTACAATTATTCACTAATTGAAAGAAATTAGAGTAAATTTCAATCAACCCTTCTCTAACCACAGTTACTCCTGTCTTTCCAGTGTCCTCTCTTAACACCTCAAATATCCATTCTGTGATATGAGATTTTTGACCTAACTGTTCTTTTACCAACTTTTCAATCCCTGTTTCAAGCTCAGATCTCAGTCGGTCTTGGAGAATTGTTTGAACCATTTGAGCCTTTTCCTTTTCAACTTGTGGCTTGGAAGGAGGTAAAACAGTTTTCTTCTTTACAATTATTTTTCTTTTCACTCCCTTATCAGCTTTCTTAGCTTTCTCTTCCTCTTCAATCTGAGCTGTGATCTCATCAGCTAGCTTCTTTGCTACTTCAAAATCTTTCAATTCTTGTTCCCTTTGCTCAGTTGCTAGCCTTAATGCAAATTCATGATCACGCTCTTCTTGTTGTTGTCTTGAAAGCTTGAGCTTAGGACAAACAACAACAATTTCTTTACCTTTGCCTGGAACAGGAGGCAACTTAGATTCTTTCTTTCCTTCCTGGATGACTATGCTTTTATACCCTTTCTTTGGTGGTAAAGATTCTAACGTAGCAACCTTTCCATCAAGCCATCCATCATCGATTTTCTGTGCCATTCTAGAAGAACTTATTCCCAGATATTTAGCACTTATATCAACCAAGTAGTTCTGCTTAACTTTTGACCAAGATTTGAAAATCTCAGTGCTTGGAACATCTGCAGTTGACACCATCCTGTTGATTAGCACCCTATCAACACTTGAAAGCTGTTCTTCTTCTTCTTTATTAACAGCTTGGACACTTGCAACTGTTAGTTCACTTGGTGCAACTGTTTTTCCTTCAGCTGCAACTGTTTGTGTACAAGATGCAACTGTTAGTTCATCCACTGCAACTGTTTGTTCTGGCACTTCAGCAACTGTTGGTAATGAACTCTCTCCCTCTTTGATTGGAACAGTTGAAGGAGGTCTTGCAACAACTGTCAACTGTTGTAGTACTTGATCATGCAGTTTTAGCACCTCATTAGCATGCTTCAAACTGTTGGTCAAAACCTTAATTTGTTGATCTTGTTGAAGAATCCTTTTGTTTTGTAAGGCAATCTTCTTTTTGAGTTGTATATATGCAGCAAAGAAGGGTGCAATGTTGGAATCCGTCATTGCTTGGTGTTGCATTCTAGCCTCAATGTCAGTCAGTGTTGCCACTGTTAAACATATCATTGACAAATAAAACTGGTGGTTCACTCAATTGAGATTCCACACCAGTACCCCTCTTTTCTTGGTACTGGGGATTTCCAGAAACTGTTTGACCAGCCTCTGTTGCCGTGGCTGAGGTCTTAGATATGTTAACACTGTCCTGTTTATCCCTTGCGGATGAAACAGTAGTATCAGCCTCAACAACCACATGATCACCCTCTAATGGAGTGATCACCTCCTCATTGTGCATGGGAGACATCACAAGGGGTTCCCTTTCGATATTCTGCATAGGTGAATGCACCTGTTCAGGGTTAACAGTTTCAGTTTCATGAACTGTGGTGGAAGGAGCACCAACAGTTCTTTTCCTCTTCTTTTGAAATATTTTTAGTGTAGGGGCTTGTGTTGTAGCTTTTTCAAAGGAAGCAGATTGGGAATTTTGAGTATCTTGGACTGTGGGTTCCAGTGTTGGTGGTGTAGCAATACGTTGGGCTTCATGCTCAACACTGGCAGTCCTGTTTCTTGAAAGAAAATCCACCATTTCAGAGAGTGGTGGAGTTATGGCACCAGAGAAACTTTTGCCATTAACCAATAGTTTGCTCAAAGTGGAAGCCACATGAGCAGAGGGAATAATGACCCTCTTGTGTATTTTAAGGTTTGGAATCAAAAAGTTTAAACAAGTTTGCACAAACCGTGGATACATCAAAAATAGACCATACTTGGTCCCCAGATGTTTTACCATACCATTAAATATGAATTTTGAAAAATTAAAACATCTGTTGTTGGCTAGACAGATGAGTGCGAGAGCAATGTTGCTCCCAAACTCATTCCAGCCCGTTCTCTTAGGGCTTATGCACTGCTGGAGAGTATGGATAATGAACTTCCAGTGTGCGCAAAACTGCCCTTTGTAGAAGGTACCCTTACCCCCAGGGCCCTCATACCCAAGTTTCAGTAACTCGGTGTGTAGATATTCTAATGCAACCGAATCTGAATACTCACCATTAAGATCATTCAGTTGTAGTGCATGGCGAATAGTGTCTTCGGTTATAGAAACCTCCATATCATCAACAGTTGTAGAAATCTGTTGCACTTCATCAACTTCTTGGACTTTGGCATTTTTCCAGAAGTTCTCAATATGTGAGGTATAGATTGTGGGGTTGGCAGTTAGAGCATAATGAATGTTTGATACCGTGAGATAATCAATCATGACGTGGAAAGCGTCAAGATTGTCTGGTTTTTCAAGATAAGCGATCACATTGTGCTCTTTGACAAATGGAAGAGGAGACATTTTGATTTCGATCTCTGAGAGTTGTTGAGGGTTAGGGTTTGTTTCTGATCGAAGTTCGTTTTGGACGTGTGAGTTGCTTGGTAAGGAGGGAATTGCCTTATATATGTTTCGAATGTTGAATGCAATTCAAAGTTTCCAAAATTCTGCAAAGACCAAAACACCCTTTAATAGCTTAACAGTTGACGGACAAAATAAACTAACAGTTTTAAAGCTGTTTTCATAAAAAGTGACAACTGTTATTTAAAAGTTAACTCCCTTTTGTTTGATCATTTATTTGGATTAACAGCTGTTTAGTGTTTACAACTGTTCTCATTTCTCCTCCTCAGTTGACAAATTTCTCCCCCTCAGTTGCACACGGATTTTGCCTAACAGTTGTGAAAGCCATATACTAACAGTTGA
Organism: Pulicaria dysenterica; assembly: GCA_947179395.2. Lineage (NCBI taxonomy): Eukaryota > Viridiplantae > Streptophyta > Magnoliopsida > Asterales > Asteraceae > Pulicaria > Pulicaria dysenterica. The sequence goes on along the minus strand of OX359289.1, from coordinate 60,826,781 downwards.
AAACTGTTAGTATTTATTGAAACAAAATTGTGCAACTGTGATTTTTCCTCCCTTAGCATTTCCTCCAAATGCTACAAATCCACCAATGATGCTTCTGAAATCCTTCAAACAGTGTGGATTTCCAGTCATGTGCCTTGAGCATCCACTATCCACATGCTAGATAGATCCATGATTGGCCCTATGAATGCTCTGCACAAATAAAATCAGTTAGTAGCACGAAGTACCCGGGCCATGCAGGTCTTGGGTACACAATTCAAGTCATAATACTTAAACAGAGTTTGGTTCTTTTTGATTTCATCCAAATTAGATTTCTCTAATTTGTATGAGGAATACTTTGTAAGTATTTGGTGTGCCTATTGTTCACCCAAACGTCATATGAATTTAATATTTGTGTGACGTTTTGTAATATTCAGTCAGACAAGGCATTTTAATTTTGAGGATATAGCCACATAGTTGTAATTAAAAAGTGACCAAATGTGCTAAAATGTGTGACCATATGCTTTTTAAAGTCAAATGAATGTCTATTTGATGTGACTATTGTTCACCCAAACGTCATATGAATTTAATATTTGTGTGACGTTTTGTAATATTTATTCACACAAGGCATTTTAATTTTGAGGATTTAGTCACGTAATTTTAACTAAAAAGTGACCAAATGTGTTAATATGTGTGACCATATGCTTTTTAAAGTCAAGTGAAAATCTATTTGGTGTGACTATAGTTCACCCAAGCGTCATATGAATTTAATATTTGTGTGACGTTTTGTAATATTCAGTCACACAAGGTATTTTAATTTTGAGAATTTAGTCACATAGTTGTAATTAAAAACTGACAAAATGTGTTAAAATGTGTGACCATATGCTTTTTAAAGTCTATTGAATGTGTATTTCGTGTTACTATTGTTCACCCAATGGCCACATGAATGTAATATTTGTGTGGCGTTTTGTAATATTTAGTTACACAAGGCATTTTTATTTTGAGGATATAGCCACATAGTTGTAATTAAAAAGTGACCAAATGTGCTAAAATGTGTGACCATATGGTTTTTAAAGTCAAGTGAATGTCTATTTGGTGTGACTATTGTTCACCCAAGCGTCATATGAATTTAATATTTGTGTGACGTTTTGTAATATTCAGTCACACAAGGCATTTTAATTTTGAGGATTTAGTCACGTAGTTTTAACTAAAAAGTGACCAAATGTGTTAAAATGTGTGACCTTATGCTTTTTAAAGTCAAGTGAATGTCTATTTCGTGTGACTATTGTCACCCAATAGTCACATGAATTTAATTTTTGTGTGGCGTTTTGTAATATTTAGTCACACAAGGCATTTTAATTTTGACGATATAGCCACGTAGTTGTAATTAAAAAGTGACCAAATGTGCTAAAATGTGTGACCATATGGTTTTTAAAGTGAAGTGAATGTCTATTTGGTGTGACTATTGTTCACCCAAGCGTCATATGAATTTATTATTTGTGTGACGTTTTGTATTATTCAGTCACACAAGGCATTTTAATTATGAGGATTTAGTCATATAGTTGTAACTAAAAAGTGACCAAATGTGTTAAAATGTGTGACCATATACTTTTTAAAGTCAAATGAATGTCTATTTCGTGTGACTATTGTTCACCCAATGGTCACATGAATGTAATGTTTGTGTGGCGTTTTGTAATATTCAGTCACTCAAGGCATTTTTAAATTTGAGGATTTAGTCACATAGTAGTAATTAAAAAGTGACCAAATGTGTGACCATATGCTTTTTAAAGTCAAGTAAATTTGAATTTCTTGTGACTATTGTTCACACAAACGTCGCATGAATTTAATATTTGTGTGACATTTTGTATTATTCAGTAACACAAGGCATTTTAATTTTGAGGATATAGCAACATAGTTGTAATTAAAAAGTGACCAAATGTGCTAAAATGTGTGACCATATGCTTTTTAAAGTCAAATGAATGTCTATTTGATGTGACTATTGTTCACCCAAACGTCATATGAATTTAATATTTGTGTGACGTTTTGTAATATTTATTCACACAAGGCATTTTAATTTTGAGGATTTAGTCACGTAATTTTAACTAAAAAGTGACCAAATGTGTTAATATGTGTGACCATATGCTTTTTAAAGTCAAGTGAAAATCTATTTGGTGTGACTATAGTTCACCCAAGCGTCATATGAATTTCATATTTGTGTGACGTTTTGTAATATTCATTCACACAAGGCATTTTAATTTTGAGGATTTAGTCAAATAGTTGTAACTAAAAAGTGACCAAATGTGTGATCATATGCTTTTTAAAGTGAACTGAATGTCTATTTCGTGTGACTATTGTTAACCCAATCGCCACATAAATGTAATGTTTGTGTGGCGTTTTGCAGTTTTCAGTCACACAAGGAATTTTAATTTTGAGGATATAGCCACATAGTTGTAATTAAAAAGTGACCAAATGTGCTAAAATGTGTGACTATATGCTTTTTAAAGTCAAGTGAATATCTATTTGGTATGACTATTGTTCACCCAAACGTCATATGAAATTAATATTTGTGTGACATTTTGTATTATTTAATCACACAAGGCATTTTAATTTTGAGGATTTAGACACATAGTTGTAATTAAAAAGTGACCAAATGTGTTAAAATGTGTAACCATATGCTATTTAAAGTCAAGTGAATGTCTAATTCTTGTGACTATTGTTCACTCAATGGTCACATAAATGTAATGTTTGTGTGGCGTTTTGTAATATTCAGTCACACAAGGCATTTTAAGTTTGAGGATACAGCCACATAGTTGTAATTAAAAAGTAACCAAATGTGCTAAAATGTGTGACCATATGCTTTTTAAAGTCAAGTGAATGTCTATTTGGTGTGACTATTGTTTACCCAAATGTCATATGAATTTAATATTTGTGTGACATTTTGTAATATTTAGTCACACAAGGCATTTTAATTTTGAGGATTTAGACACATAGTTGTAATTAAAAAGTGACCAAATATGTTAAAATGTGTAACCATATGCTATTTAAAGTCAAGTGAATGTCTAATTCTTGTGACTATTGTTCACTCAATGGTCACATAAATGTAATGTTTGTGTGGCGTTTTGTAATATTCAGTCACACAAGGCATTTTAAGTTTGAGGATACAGCCACATAGTTGTAATTAAAAAGTAACCAAATGTGCTAAAATGTGTGACCATATGCTTTTTAAAGTCAAGTGAATGTCTATTTGGTGTGACTATTGTTTACCCAAATGTCATATGAATTTAATATTTGTGTGACATTTTGTAATATTTAGTCACACAAGGCATTTTAATTTTGAGGATTTAGACACATAGTTGTAATTAAAAAGTGACCAAATGTGTTAAAATGTGTAACCATATGCTTTTTAAAGTCAAGTGAATGTCTAATTCTTGTGACTATTGTTCACCCAATGGTCACATAAATGTAATGTTTGTGTGTCGTTTTGTAATATTCAGTCACACAAGGCATTTTAAGTTTGAGGATATAGCCACATAGTTGTAATTAAAAAGTGACCAAATGTGTTAAAATGTGTAACCATATGCTTTTTAAAGTCAAGTGAATGTCTAATTCTTGTGACTATTGTTCACCCAATGGTCACATAAATGTAATGTTTGTGTGGCGTTTTGTAATATTTAGTCACACAAGGCATTTTAAGTTTGAGGATATAGCCACATAGTTGTAATTAAAAAGTGACCAAATGTGCTAAAATGTGTGACCATATGCTTTTTAAAGTCAAGTGAATGTCTATTTGGTGTGACTATTGTTCACCCAAACGTCATATGAATTTAATATTTGTGTGAGATTTTGTAATATTTAGTCACACAAGGCATTTTAATTTTGAGGATTTAGTCACATAATTGTAATTAAAAAGTGACCAAATGTGTTAAAATGTGTAACCATATGCTTTTTAAAGACAAGTGAATGTCTAATTCTTGTGACTATTGTTCACCCAATGGTCACATAAATGTTATTTTTGTGTGGCGTTTTGTAATATTCAGTCACACAAGGCATTTTAATTTTGAGGATATAGCCACGTAGTTGAAATTAAAAAGTGACCAAATGTTTGTAAAATGTGTGACTATATGTTTTTTAAAGTCAAGCGAATGTATATTTGGTGTGACTATTGTTCACCCAAGCGTCATATGAATTTATTATTTGTGTAACGTTTTGTATTATTCAGTCACACAATGAATTTTATTTATGAGGATTTTATCACATAGTTGTAACTAAAAATGATCAAAAGTGTTTAAATGTTTAACCATATGCTTTTTAAAGTCAAGAAATTTTGTATATCGTGTTACTATTGTTCACCCAAACGTCGCATGAATTTAATATTTGTGTGACATTTTGTATTATTCAGTAACACAAGGCATTTTAATTTTGAGGATTTAGTCACATACTTGTAATTAAAAAGTGACCAAATGTGTTAAAATGTGTGACCATAAGCTTTTTAAAGTCAAATGAATGTCTATTTCGTGTGACTATTGTTCACCCAATCGCCACATGAATGTAATGTTTGTGTGACGTTTTGTAATATTCAGTCACACAAGGAATTTTAATTTTGAGGATATAGCAACATAGTTGTAATTAAAAAGTGACCAAATGTGCTAAAATGTGTGACCATATGCTTTTTAAAGTCAAATGAATGTCTATTTGGTGTGACTATGGTTCACCCAAGCGTCATATGAATTTATTATTTGTGTGACGTTTTGTATTATTCAGTTACACAAGGAATTTTATTTATGAGGATTTTGTCACATAGTTGTAAATAAAAAGTGACCAAATGTGTTAAAATGTGTGACCATATACTTTTTAAAGTCAAGTGAATGTCTATTTCGTGTGACTATTGTTCACCCAATGGTCACATGAATGTAACGTTTGTGTGGCGTTTTGTAATATTCAGTCACTCAAGGCATATTTAAATTTGAGGATTTTGTCACATAGTAGTAAATAAAAAGTGACCAAAAGTGTTTAAATGTGTGACCATATGCTTTTTAAAGTCAAGAAAAATTGTATATCGTGTTACTATTGTTCACCCAAACGTCGCATGAATTTAATATTTGTGTGACATTTTGTATTATTCAGTACACAAGGCATTTTAATTTTGAGGATTTAGTCACATACTTGTAATTAAAAAGTGACCAAATGTGTTAAAATGTGTGACCATAAGCTTTTTAAAGTCAAGCGAATGTCTATTTCGTATGACTATTGTTCACCCAATCGCCACATGAATGTAATGTTTGTGTGACGTTTTGTAATATTCAGTCACACAAGGAATTTTAATTTTGAGGATATAGCAACATAGTTGTAATTAAAAAGTGACCAAATGTGCTAAAATGTGTGACCATATGCTTTTTAAAGTCAAATGAATGTCTATTTGGTGTGACTATGGTTCACCCAAGCGTCATATGAATTTATTATTTGTGTGACGTTTTGTATTATTCAGTTACACAAGGAATTTTATTTATGAGGATTTTGTCACATAGTTGTAAATAAAAAGTGACCAAATGTGTTAAAATGTGTGACCATATACTTTTTAAAGTCAAGTGAATGTCTATTTCGTGTGACTATTGTTCACCCAATGGTCACATGAATGTAACGTTTGTGTGGCGTTTTGTAATATTCAGTCACTCAAGGCATATTTAAATTTGAGGATTTTGTCACATAGTAGTAAATAAAAAGTGACCAAAAGTGTTTAAATGTGTGACCATATGCTTTTTAAAGTCAAGAAAAATTGTATATCGTGTTACTATTGTTCACCCAAACGTCGCATGAATTTAATATTTGTGTGACATTTTGTATTATTCAGTACACAAGGCATTTTAATTTTGAGGATTTAGTCACATACTTGTAATTAAAAAGTGACCAAATGTGTTAAAATGTGTGACCATAAGCTTTTTAAAGTCAAGCGAATGTCTATTTCGTATGACTATTGTTCACCCAATCGCCACATGAATGTAATGTTTGTGTGACATTTTGTAATATTCAGTCACACAAGGAATTTTAATTTTGAGGATATAGCAACATAGTTGTAATTAAAAAGTGACCAAATGTGCTAAAATGTGTGACCATATGCTTTTTAAAGTCAAATGAATGTCTATTTGGTGTGACTATGGTTCACCCAAGCGTCATATGAATTTATTATTTGTGTGACGTTTTGTATTATTCAGTTACACAAGGAATTTTATTTATGAGGATTTTGTCACATAGTTGTAAATAAAAAGTGACCAAATGTGTTAAAATGTGTGACCATATACTTTTTAAAGTCAAGTGAATGTCTATTTCGTGTGACTATTGTTCACCCAATGGTCACATGAATGTAACGTTTGTGTGGCGTTTTGTAATATTCAGTCACTCAAGGCATATTTAAATTTGAGGATTTTGTCACATAGTAGTAAATAAAAAGTGACCAAAAGTGTTTAAATGTGTGACCATATGCTTTTTAAAGTCAAGAAAAATTGTATATCGTGTTACTATTGTTCACCCAAACGTCGCATGAATTTAATATTTGTGTGACATTTTGTATTATTCAGTACACAAGGCATTTTAATTTTGAGGATTTAGTCACATACTTGTAATTAAAAAGTGACCAAATGTGTTAAAATGTGTGACCATAAGCTTTTTAAAGTCAAGCGAATGTCTATTTCGTATGACTATTGTTCACCCAATCGCCACATGAATGTAATGTTTGTGTGACGTTTTGTAATATTCAGTCACACAAGGAATTTTAATTTTGAGGATATAGCAACATAGTTGTAATTAAAAAGTGACCAAATGTGCTAAAATGTGTGACCATATGCTTTTTAAAGTCAAATGAATGTCTATTTGGTGTGACTATGGTTCACCCAAGCGTCATATGAATTTATTATTTGTGTGACGTTTTGTATTATTCAGTTACACAAGGAATTTTATTTATGAGGATTTTGTCACATAGTTGTAAATAAAAAGTGACCAAATGTGTTAAAATGTGTGACCATATACTTTTTAAAGTCAAGTGAATGTCTATTTCGTGTGACTATTGTTCACCCAATGGTCACATGAATGTAACGTTTGTGTGGCGTTTTGTAATATTCAGTCACTCAAGGCATATTTAAATTTGAGGATTTTGTCACATAGTAGTAAATAAAAAGTGACCAAAAGTGTTTAAATGTGTGACCATATGCTTTTGAAAGACAAGAAAAATTGAATATCGTATTACTATTGTTCACCCAAACGTCGCATGAATTTAATATTTGTGTGACATTTTGTATTATTCAGTAACACAAGGAATTTTAATTTTGAGGATTTAGTCACATACTTGTAATTAAAAAGTGACCAAATGTGTTAAAATGTGTGACCATAAACTTTTTAAAGTCAAGTGAATGTCTATTTCGTGTGACTATTGTTCACCCAATCGCCACATGAATGTAATGTTTGTGTGACGTTTTGTAATATTCAGTCACACAAGGAATTTTAATTTTGAGGATATAGCCACATAGTTGTAATTAAAAAGTGACCAAATGTGCTAAAATGTGTGACCATATGCTTTTTAAAGTCAATTGAATGTCTATTTGGTGTGACAATTGTTCACCCAAATGTCATATGAATTTAATATTTGTGTGACATTTTGTAATATTTAGTCACACAAGGCATTTTAATTTTGAGGATTTAGACACATAGTTGTAATTAAAAAGTGACCAAATGTGTAACCATATGCTTTTTAAAGCCAAGTGAATGTCTAATTCTTGTGACTATTGTTCACCCAATGGTCACATAAATGTAATGTTTGTGTGGCGTTTTGTAATATTCAGTCACACAAGGCATTTTAATTTTGAGGATATAGCCACATAGTTGTAATTAAAAAGTGACCAAATGTGCTAAAATGTGTGACCATATTCTTTTTAAAGTCAAGTGAATGTCTATTTGGTGTGACTATTGTTCACCCAATCGTCATTTGAATTTAATATTTGTGCTGTTAGAGATATGCCCACTAATGCACGTACGCCATAGACCACTGCTGATGATGTATGGGCCTATTGGGTCATACACCGGGGTCAAACCTGACAGCAACTTAAGTTAAGGGACCAAATATGGCAAAAGACAAAAGTTGACATCGCAGGCCGCGTTAGCGCCGCTAACTATTAGGGGTTAGCTCCGCTAAGTCCTTAAGGTTAGCGCCGCTACGGCTGCATGTACTTTGTGTCACATCTCTGGCAAGCCGCGTTAGCGCCGCTAACTTTAGTGAGTTAGCGCCGCTAACTCTAGGTTAGCGCCGCTAACCCTGCAGACTGCCATTTGTCATTTCCACCTCCAAACTAGCCAATGCATGTGGCTTTTCGAAGCATGGCCGGTGGGGAGAGGGGTTATTTGGATCTGGACACAGATGAGAAGATGTATTGAATTCACTTTTTGGGCTAAGGGGTTCTCTCTCTTCTCTCTCTCTAAGATTATCACATATTCTTTCTTCTTTGGTGCTACTATGGCCAAGTGAAGATCCGAGAGGCTGCTCCAGATCCTTGGTCTCGTATAGCTGCTGTTCCAAAGGTGGTATTCAAGGTGAAGTACCACTAGAGGCAAGCTAGCACTCGTGGTTGACGTATTCCCGGGGTATATCCCAATAGAAGATCCGGTTTTCGTTCTTGGAGGATCATCACCACGATTGAAGATTACTGGAGCTAAGGAGAAAGGTATAACCTCTTTCTTTTCAAGTTGCATTTCTTGAACATAGAGTTTGGTCCATTTGAGGGATTTCGGTTTTTATGCTTTGATTGCTTGTACATTGGGCTATTTTGTTTGTACCTTGCTTCCGCTGTGAGCCCACGAAATCCCAACAGTGGTATCAGAGCCACCTCTATGTTAGATCTGCACTTGGTGACTTGAAAAATCCCGAAATCAAAATGGTTGTTTTCTGTTCGAACAGGGTTAGCGGCGCTAACTCATAAATGTTAGCGGCGCTAACGCGCTGTAACAGTTTTATTTTTCAAAGTTAAAATCAGTTTTGGTCTCGGGAATTTTTAGCCTTTTTGTGATTCTGGAAATTTGTTCCAGTTTTGTGTTTGGTAATTTTGTTACCACCTTGTTTGTTTGGTTGTATGTGATAGATTTGAAATTGGTAACCTTGTCTTTGACCTTGTGGTTGACTTTGTGTGTTTGGATGCATTTGGTGATTTTTAATCACATGGGCTGTAATATTTATTAAAATTGTTATATTTGTAATAATATTGTGACTTGCATGCCATTTCATTCATCCGTGTATTTGTACTAGATAAATAGGAAATTAGTGTGGCTTGTACGCCATTTCAATTTCTATTGTATTTGTTGTACAATTTGGATGAAAACACACAAGATGGAGTCGGAAGGAGATGGAGCGTGTCAATAGAAGCCGGTGAAGTCCATTGGTGATAGCGGTTCTAGTGGGAGCTCGCATTGAAGACCTTCCGTCCCTTAGTTGACCACGTTCTACCCGTTTTGGCTCACGGGAAGAACGCATAGGATTTTGGCAAGGGTTACCAATTTATTTCGTATATATGCGTGTGATGTGATTTTATTTTATTCTTGCATGGTTTGCTTAGGATTCGCATGCTAGAAATTTTTTTCGAAATTAATAAAATCACAAGAGATTTGGTAAAAATGGTTTACAACTCTCTCGCGCGCTCACATACAAGATTAACTCACCTAGTGAAAATAGGTTTTGTCACTAAACAAGTTAATCAGTAACCAAGCCGAAAACAAAAGCCCGTTTTCATAAAAACGTAAATCTTGCACCATCCAAAAGATGACACCACCCAAATCTAGTGAAGCATGGAGTGATTGTCGAGCTTAGCACGAGTTATTCCATGTGGATCTGTGTGGAAGGTGAGTGTGGGATCTTGAAATTATCGGTTGTCGAGCTTAGCACGAGCCGGTAGTTGTCGGGGTATCACCGTGTATCTTGTTGGACGATTTGCAATTACAAATTAGAATCCTTGAGTGATTGTCGAGCTTAGCACGAGTCAACCAAGAATTTTAATTTGGAATTGGTGCTAGTAGGGATCAAGCATGCCAAACGACCGATGGTTGTCGTAGGATCCCGCAAGTGTCTAAGAGTTGCAATAGAGATTGCAATCGGTAAAGTGGTTATCGGCCTAAATAGCTCCATGAAGTGATCCGCGGCAACCCCGTCTTGAATTGGAGTGAAATATGGTTCTTAGCCCTTGTTAAAATATTTTTCGAGACGATAAGGGTAATTATTTTAACGAGGATTCAAATCAAACTAACTAATTCGTGTACTCTACTTTAATATAGGATGTCGAATCAAAACCACAACACGTCAAATTTTTCACTTCGTATGAATCTACAAAGGGTGAAACTCACGGGAGTGAACTTTGTTGACTGGCTTAGGCAATTGAGAATTGTCCTACGTGCTGAGTCTAAGTTGCACATTCTTGAGGAACCCCTTCCTGAACCACCTGCTATCAATGCGGAATGGGCTATCCGATATGCGTATGAAAAGCGTGTTCGGGATACACACGATGTTGCTAGTCTCATGTTATCAAGTATGAGCTCGGAACTGCGAAAGCAATTTGAGCACATGACTGTGTATGACATGATTAACAAGCTGAAGGATGTTTTCCGACAGCAAGTTAGACAAGAACATTTTGAGTGTGTTAAAAGTCTAACCGGTTGTAAGATGCGGGAAGGCGGGAGTGTAAGTGCCCATGTTTTGAAGATGAAATCATACATGGACCAGATGGAGAGATTAGGTTTTCCTATAGGGAGGGAGCTTGGGGTGAATTTCATACTTTAGTCTCTGCCCGCCACATATGAAAAGTTTATAAAGGACTATCATATGCATGGAAAGGAAATGTCTATAGATGAATTGCATGGAATGTTGAAGATTGTAGAATCTAACATGTCCAAGCATGCATCATCTTCATCCACTCTTGTTTTTGGTTCTAAGGAACAACATAACATGAAGAAGAAGAAATCGATCCCATTAAAAAAAGAAGTTGGAGTTTCCAAGCTTGCTTCAAGTTTTGAGTCTATGGACATTGATGATGTGCCTAAAGAGACTCAACAAGGGGTGGTTTGCTACTTCTGCGGTAGATTTGGGGATTGGGGCCGTCATGCCTGCCCTTCGTGCCGAAAGGATATAAAACTTCTCAGACAAGAGAGAGTTAATTTTCCTACTTGAGGTACATTCATGATTATACTTCATTGCTATTCCTTATAAGCTGGGATGTTTACCCGAGCTATAAGACTCACGTTTGTCACAAATTTATTTTGTTGCAAAGTGTAGGTCTGTTCGTTGTAAAAAGGAAAAAGCTTGAAGAACCGGATCTCTGAAGAAGAAATTTTGTTAATTGTATTCTACAAGAGAAATGGGAGTGTTGGTCTCGCCATTAAATCCGGATTTATTATTACTTTTGTTTGTATGCCCTGCGTGGCAAGAACTACTTTAGTGTATGCTCATTTGGAGATGATGGATGTTTTTGAATCTTGTATTTTATAAAGATTTTTCATTTTAATAGTTTCATTTCAAATTCGATCCATGTCTATGCTTTTGTGTTATTTTGACTATTTTAGTGCTTAAATACACATTTGATGACGATGGATATGACTTAGAATTGAAACAATTTTGAAAAATTATTTTGAGATGATTTTATCAAAACTTATCCATATCATTGCATACATAAAGGCTCGTTATAAGTAATAAGACAATCATGAACAATTGATTCTTAAATCCAAAAGTGATTTGGATATATTAGCTCTATGGCATAATCAAACTTGACCAAGTAAACAACATTTGCATCGCTTAGATCCATGTGGTTAGGATCTTTGTAAAAGTTTAGCCTCGGGCTAAATGAAAGATACAAATCTTGTTTATTGGAATAGGATGATTAATGAAATCCTTCACCAGTATTGGTAAGGAAGGATTGTGACTTGTTGGATATGATCATATTTGTGTGGATAATCCGTTCAAGTATGCCACAAAGAGTGACACTAGTGAAATTCTTCATCACTATCTTTATGGTAGTAGTTGAGAGAATGTTTACAAGAGAAAAGGCTTATGTCTGAAACCTAGTGGTGTTCGGAATTAACCTAAAGAGAATTAAGAATCAATAAGGGCATATAGATATAAATTCTTAGATCTAGAATAGATGCTAAGTTTTCTTATCTATATTGGTTTAAACATAAAATGAATCATGGGTTTAACCCATAATTTGTTTTTCCGAAGAAACACATTTGCACATGGTGTTACTTTAAATAAAACCGGATATCTGTGTTGATGATCTGGTAAAAGGCAGGCCTAAAACATGTATTCAATGTGGTTGGTATATATTAATTTTATGAACCAAGTCCTCCATCTAAAACACAGCATTGTGGTCACTTAAGCATCGAATGAGATATTGACTATAAAGAGTTCTTTGGTTGTCAATCTCATAACTTAAATTATCCAGTCTACATTCAGTGGGAGATGGATGAATTATAAGTTGATGCCTACATATTTAAGTAGTTCATCTGAGTTTTGGATAATTGTTTCTTGAACTTTTGGGAACCATGTTTAGTTGCGCAAAAGGGAAAGTACAATTTACAAAAGCATTCCAGTGGAAGAACGTAAAACTTAAATAAAAGACCTAATGTTGACACTAGCATTTAATCAACATAGAGATGCTGGTAAAACCTGACAATATCCATTGCTTCTTTATATCTGATGGAAATCAAGAAGGTTGTTTAGATATGAGGTTGTCATATTTTACTAACAGCAGCTTGATGGTAAATCATTGTGATGTTACCATTCATTGGAAACATAGTGGGACCCTGTGTTCACTAGTGAATAGAAGAAGATAATGGTGTAACCTATTTGCTGCATCCAAGTACTTGACTTGGGTTAATCCCACACCTAAGGTGTAATTCAAGAAGGGTGAAGGGACTAACATATATGCCATAATGGACAACTTCAAATACCGACTAGAGACAAAGTGTTTCATATTGATTTTATGTAAACAAGTTCTAGTGGTTATGTTGAAGATAATTTGGATAAAGTGTAATTTTGTTGTCACCTTGTGGAAACTAGTTTGCTCACATGGACAAAAGAGATCTGAATCCTTCATAGGATCAAGTTGAGGAAATACTTAAGGCATTTTCCGAGGGTCTCATTCATCCATAAAAACCAGATTAAGTCTGGATTAAGCGAAACATTGTTGTCACTATGGGGAAACAAGTAATCTCGCATGGAAATAAAAGGCCAAGATCCTTTGCAGGATTAAATTGAGGAAATGTTTGAATCATGTTCCGAGGCCTTATATATCCATTATGTCCAAATTGTGTTCATGACTAAGGTCAGCAAAACTTGCATCTTGTGGCTGTAATCCTGCTTTATGAGAAAGTCAAAGGAATGAGTTTTCTAGAAAGCGTAGATTAAGCCAAATACCCTTGTCAGGGCTAGTGGGAGCATCATGTGTTCCTAGTCAAATATGCTTTATGAAAATAATGTCCTAATTTCGGGTTGTTCTACAACCTAATGGTGGAATTGTTGTTCTATGAGTATAAATATAAAATATGGAATCAAGTGGACTTTCTAATTCAAGAAGTACTGATGTATGTTCTTGATGTTCGACGAAAGTAGAATTGTCTTGAGTAAGTTATTACTGCAAGCAAATCTATGCTTATGAGACTATCGATTTTATCGAAGTTTAGATTAATCAAGTATGTGGTATAGATACGACATTTAGACCTAAATGAGTGTCATCGACCCTATTGTGGACTTCGGTCACATTGAGGGTATGTCGACTCTGATAAACATAAGTGTCAATGACTCTATTGTGAACTTCGGTTACATTGAGAGTATGTCGACTCTGATAATCATAAGTGTCATTAATCCTATTGTTGACTTCTGTAACATTGAGGATATGATGACTATGATAACTTTGTAAATGATCTCTTTAATAAACACTTCGCTAGTGGTTTAATAAGAGAATACAAAAGAGTACAAAGGGATATCGGGTAAATGATCCCATAATTAAGCCATTGTCAAATACTAGTGATGACTTTCATACTAGGTATAAAAGCATTGTTCATGCTTATGACCGGGCTTAAATATCGTTTTAGCATATGTTTGATTTACTTATAAGCTTTGGGAATGATACAGACAGTATTGTAATTTATGCATGTTTCGATATGCGAGTGATTCGGTTACATTCATAAGACTTTACTGTGTTCCATCTTAGCATGTTTAACCACTTCCCAGAATGTTTACACATTCTAAAATTCCACAGTCAGTCATTCTTCAAGGGAAGGAAGTTTGAAATAAGGCTGAGGTTAGGTGTTGGTTATGCATTAATCAAGGATTGAATGCATGAAACGCAACAGTAACCTGTGCTTGAAAGGGGTTTCAAGTGACTGGAAGACCCACACCTGAGTTCACTTCATGGATCATGGTCACAAGTAACTCGGGATGATAATATCATTACGTCCTTCGACCCGAGATGTATGAATTGCCATAGCATGAAACTTTCTTACTTTGGTTATTTCAAAACGTAGTTCGTAACTGGCTATTATAAAGGGAATAGCTGGGTAAGACAAGGTTCATGTTATGGGATTGTACAGTCAACGGAATTTGTTCCTCCTGTATGAGAGATATCCCTGGGCCCCTCGATGATTGGGCGCTGACACCAAAATAAGCATGGCCATGCGCAAAGGAATATTGATTGAGAATTAGATATGTCCTTAAATTTTGGTCACCACCAATCTTGATCGAGAAACATAATCGTGAACGATCTGGAGATTGACATATTAATCCATGTCTCGTGTTCACAAGGATATCGCGAACAAAAGGATGTTTGATCACTTATCTATAGGACCTCTACATTTTATGTAGGTTATGGTTTTCTGCAAGGAAGCGGAACCCATACTGACTTGGGGGCATCGATGCTTTGCTAGAGGCCGCTCTTTGTCTGTGGTTGCATGGGTACGGTGCATTATGTGCAAGTGGGAGTCTGTTAGAGATATACCCACTAATGCACGTACGCCATAGACCACTGCTGATGATGTATGGGCCTATTGGGTCATACACCGGGGTCAAACCTGACAGCAACTTAAGTTAAGGGACCAAATATGGCAAAAGACAAAAGTTGACATCGCAGGCCGCGTTAGCGCCGCTAACTATTAGGGGTTAGCGCCGCTAAGTCCTTAAGGTTAGCGCCGCTACGGCTGCATGTACTTTGTGTCACATCTCTGGCAGGCCGCGTTAGCGCCGCTAACTTTAGTGAGTTAGCGCCGCTAACTCTAGGTTAGCGCCGCTAACCTTGCAGACTGCCATTTGTCATTTCCACCTCCAAACTAGCCAATGCATGTGGCTTTTCGAAGCATGGCCGGTGGGGAGAGGGGTTATTTGGATCTGGACACAGATGAGAAGATGTATTGAATTCATTTTTTGGGCTAAGGGGTTCTCTCTCTTCTCTCTCTCTAAGATTATCACATATTCTTTCTTCTTTGGTGCTACTATGGCCAAGTGAAGATCCGAGAGGCTGCTCCAGATCCTTGGTCTCGTATAGCTGCTGTTCCAAAGGTGGTATTCAAGGTGAAGTACCACTAGAGGCAAGCTAGCACTCGTGGTTGACGTATTCCCGGGGTATATCCCAATAGAAGATCCGGTTTTCGTTCTTGGAGGATCATCACCACGATTGAAGATTACTGGAGCTAAGGAGAAAGGTATAACCTCTTTCTTTTCAAGTTGCATTTCTTGAACATAGAGTTTGGTCCATTTGAGGGATTTCGGTTTTTATGCTTTGATTGCTTGTACATTGGGCTATTTTGTTTGTACCTTGCTTCCGCTGTGAGCCCACGAAATCCCAACATGTGTGACATTTTGTAATATTTAGTCACACAAGGCATTTTAATTTTGAGGATTTAGTAACATAATTGTAATTAAAAAGTGACCAAATGTATTAAAATGTGTAACCATATGCTTTTTAAAGACAAGTGAATGTCTAATTCTTGTGACTATTGTTCACCCAATGGTCACATAAATGTTATTTTTGTGTGGCGTTTTGTAATATTCAGTCACACAAGGCATTTTAATTTTGAGGATATAGCCACGTAGTTGAAATTAAAAAGTGACCAAATGTTCTAAAATGTGTGACTATGTGTTTTTTAAAGTCAAGCGAATGTATATTTGGTGTGACTATTGTTAACCCAAGCGTCATATGAATTTATTATTTGTGTGACGTTTTATATTATTCAGTCACACAAGGCATTTTATTTATGAGGTTTTTGTCACATAGTTGTAACTAAAAAGTGACCAAATGTGTTAAAATGTGTGACCATATACTTTTTAAAGTCAAGTGAATGTCTATTTCGTGTGACTATTGTTCACCGAATGGTCACATGAATGTAATGTTTGTGTGGCGTTTTGTAATATTAAGTCACTCAAGGCATTTTTTAATTTGAGGATTTAGTCACATAATAGTATATAAAAAGTGACCAAAAGTGTTTAAATGTGTAACCATATGCTTTTTAAAGTCAAGAAAATTTGTATATCGTGTTACTATTGTTCACCCAAACGTCGCATGAATTTAATATTTGTGTGACATTTTGTATTATTCGGTAACACAAGGCATTTTAATTTTGAGGATTTAGTCACATAGTTGTAATTAAAAAGTGACCAAATGTGTTAAAATGTGTGACCATAATCTTTTTAAAGTCAAGTGAATGTCTATTTCGTGTGACTATTGTTCACCCAATCGCCACATGAATGTAATGTTTGTGTGACGTTTTGTAATATTCAGTCACACAAGGAATTTTAATTTTGAGGATATAGCCACATAGTTGTAATTAAAAAGTGACCAAATGTGCTAAAATGTGTGACCATATGCTTTTTAAAGTCAAATGAATGTCAATTTGGTGTGACTATTGTTCACCTAAACATCATATGAATTTAATATTTGTGTGACGTTTTGTAATATTCAGTCGTAAAAGGCATTTTAATTTTGAGGATTTAGTCACATAGTTGTAATTTAAAAGTGACCAAATGTGTTAAAATGTGTGACCGTATGCTTTATAAACTCAAGTGAATGTCTATTTCTTGTGACTATTGTTCACCCAATAGCCACACGAATGTAATGTTTGTGTGGCGTTTTTTCATATGCAGTCACCCAAGAGATTTTAATTTTGAGGATATAGACACATAGTTGTAATTAAAAAGTGACCAAATGTGATAAAATGTGTGACTATATGTTTTTTAAAGTCAAGCGAATGTATATTTGGTGTGACTATTGTTCACCCAAACGTCATATGAATTTAATATTTGTGTGACGTTTTGTAATATTCAGTCACACAAGGTATTTTAATTTTGAGAATTTAGTCACATAGTTGTAATTAAAAAGTGACCAAATGTGTTAAAATGTGTGACCATATGCTTTTTAAACTCTATTGAATGTCTATTTGGTGTTACTATTGTTCACCCAATGGCCACATGAATGTAATATTTGTGTGGCGTTTTGGTTCAGTCTGTGGATTTCACACAATGTCTATGTTCGGGATTTCTCTCCCAGATTGAACCAAAGGATCATCTTGAAGCTCTCAAGGATGACTCTTGGATTAATGCTATGCAAGAAGAGTTGCTTCAATTTCAGAAGTTGAATGTATGGCGCTTAGTGAACAAACCCAAGGGAGCTAAATCTTTTGGCTGTAGATGGGTTCTGAAGTGTAAAAGAGATGATCAGGGGGTGATTGTCAGGAACAAGGCAAGGCTCGTTGTTCAGGGGTTCAGACAAATTCCTGACATCGACTACACTGATGTGTTTGCTCCAGTCGCTCGGCTGGAAGCGATCCGCTTATTTCTCGCCTTTGCCTCGCACAAACGATTTAAAGTCTATCAGATGGATGTTAAAAGTGCGTTCCTGTATGGCGAAATTCAAGAGACAGTCTATGTGAACCAACCTCCGGGGTTTGTTGATCCGATCCATCCCGACAAAGTGTACTTGCTGAATAAATCGTTATATGGTCTTCATCAGGCACCGCGAGCATGGTATGAGACCCTCTCTCAATATCTGACTGATAATGGGTACCGGAGAGGAACCATCGACAAAACATTATTTATCAAGGGTGATGATAAAGACTTGATCTTGGTGCAAGTATATGTGGATGATATCATTTTCGGTTCTCCCAATCCGATTCTGTGTGAAGACTTTGCAAGGATTATGAAAGAAAAATTCGAAATGAGCTCAATAGGAGAGATGAAGTTCTTTCTTGGACTTCAAGTGGAGCAGACCGAGACAGGGATTTTTCTACATCAGTCGAAGTATGTTGCTGACATCCTAGCCCGTTTTGAAATGTCTACTGAGAAGACTGCTGCAACACCTCTGCCCATTAACCACGGCATGTCTCCAGATACTGAGGGGGAGTTGGTAAATGAGTCTCTCTACCGAGCGATGATTGGATCTTTGATGTATCTCACTGCATCCAGACCGGACATCATGTTTGCAATGTGTCTGATGGCAAGATATCAATCCAAGCCCAATGTCAAGCATCTGATGATTGTCAAGCGGATCTTTCGCTATCTGAAGGATGCTCCTAATCTTGGACTGTGGTATCCATATAATGATAATTTTGAGTTAACAGCGTACAGTGATTCAGACTATGGTGGATGCAAGAAGGATCACAAATCTACCTCTGGGGGTTGTCAATTTCTCGGATCACGTCTTGTCACATGGCAGTGTAAGAAGCAGACTGCAGTTGCGCTCCCTACGTGTGAAGCTGAATACATTTCGGCGGCGAGCTGCTGTTCTCAGGTCATCTGGATTCAACAACAACTGCGGGATTACGGTTTGCAATTCTCTACTACTCCCATTTTTGTTGATAATACTGCTGCCATTGCTATCACTAAAAATCCTGTTCAACATTCTAAAACCAAGCATATTGGTATCAAATACCATTTTATACGGGACTGCTGGGAAAAGAAATTAATTGATGTCGTGTCTATCCAAACTGAATTTCAAAAAGCAGACCTGTATACAAAGGCATTTGATAAACCCCGATTTCTATTCTTAGTGAATGAAAACGGGATGAAAACCAAGTGTGAGGTTGTCCCTGATGATTCGACTTAGTGTCCTTATTCGTATTTGTGACTGTGTGTCTATTTTCTGTGTGGTTATATCACGTTTGTCTTTCAGTTTACTCTCTGTGTGTCGTTGCATTTCTATTTTCTTAGTTTCTAGTTTGTTTAGTATTTTAGGGGGAGAGAGTTCAGAAAACTTAGAAAATACAAAAAAATCAGAAAACTTAGAAAATACAAAAAAATCAGAAAACTTAGAAAATACAAAAAAATCAGAAAACTTAGAAAATACAAAAAAAAAAAAAAAAAAACTCAGAAAAACAAAAATGAGAAGTTGAACCAACTCAAATGGAAAATGATGGTACACTGGCTTTCAATACAAAGTATGTCTAGTAAAATTAGGACTGAAAGCATGCACATATTCTTGAGAAAACTGTCTGAAAATTTGAGTCAAATCAGATAAGAAACAGATAGTGTGTAAGACATATAAGGAAAGTCTAGACTGATAAATGGTTATGCATGTGAAAATCAATCATAGATTTAAGCTATCGAGACATTCCAAGTCTATAAGTCAATAACAGTTGAGAATGATTTAGTTTGATGCACACACCTGTTACCATGCCAAATGTGCTTAGATGACAATGAGCAAAATGTAAAAGAGGGTGAAAAATTGACCCCAATCTGAGATGTCAAAAGAAATAGATACATTGATCTATCAATGTTGAATTGTCAAAGAGCATAAAATGCAGTGACAAAAGCTATATTGACCTATTAGTGTTGAATTGTCAAAGAGCATAAAATGCAGTGACAAAAGCTCAACAAAATTATCAGAAGAGGTGAAAAATTGACCTCCATGTCAGAGAGCATAAAATGCGTTGACAAAATCACAAAGCACATAAGCATGGTGGTTGGGTAATCAAGTTGTGCACCTACTGAGTGAATCAAAATACTGTGAGACTTTGAAAGAGATAGTCTTAACTGTGTATCCAGTTTAGATAATCTGAAAATGTTGAAACAAAATCTGTCATGATCTGAGGAAAGTTAGGTTGACAGACAGAGTTTGAGAGAATATGTTTATGTCCAAGGTTCTGAAATGAATGACTACTAAGTATAGATGTGCTGGTACTGATTCCATCTTGGAACCTTCTCACAAAAAGATTTAATTTCAGTATTTTAATTTCTGCAATTCTTTTTGTTTGGTTATTTTTGTTCTTTAGGATTTAATTCGTTAATAGTCTACTTCTGCATTTTCCTTTTCCTTTTAATCAGAAAAATACAAAAAGATTTTTGGTGTGTTTCTTATTTCTGTTGGTATGTTTATTTTCTATATATATATAATTTCTTGTGTTTGCATGTGCTTAAATATTTTTATCTGCATTGAAGTTACTAACAGCTGTGTGCTGAGTACAGGATCATTGAGAAAAAGGCCAACTCTATGTGAAGAAGTGAGCTCACACGAAGTGAATCAATCCGTGCGGAGTGAATGAGCAGGCCGTGCGAAATGGGTTTATGTGTGCGAAGTGATATCGAACTCGCACGAGGTAAGCATCACTACGTGCGAAATGGTGAGTCACTTCGTATGACCTTGTTGGATAACGTCATGCGAAGTGAACCCACTTCGCACGAAGTGAAACAGGGTATATATACTCGTCCCATGCGTGTTATTCAGTACGCGTTCATATTCTCTACAGTATACTTGCATTCTCTCTCGTTTGTGTTTTTGATTCCTGTGAGAAAAGAGTTTTTCGATCCACGATTGTTGAACGCCTTTGCTTTGTGAACATTCTGGTATAATTTTCGTCTCAATCCAACGGTTAGATCTGGAGTTATAGCCGATTTTGTGTTCGAAAGTCAAATAACCATTAAAACTGAGATTTGAGATCTACACGTGTTATTTTGTTAGATTTAATCGAGACAAATACACTGAAAATCGAGGGTTTTGAGTCAAACACATCGTCAAACTGTTCTTCGATGTTGATGATTGGCCGTGCGAAGTGAAGGCCAGATCGCACGAAGTGGGATTCACCTCGCACGTACTCAACTGTGGGGACGATGAAGCCGATGAGGTCCAGCCGCACGAAGTGAATTTCAATCCGTGCGTGCTGCGCCCATCACGTGCGAAGTGAATCGATTTTTAATTAAAATTAAAGTTTAGTACTTCCAACCACTTCGCACGTAGACTTCTCATCACGAACGTAATGATGGTCATTTCGCACGTGGTAGAATGTCAATTTTGAAACGAGCGTTTATTTTAATCTACAGATTTTAACTGTGTGTTCCGGTCTGTTGAATGTTTCTCACTAACGGGCTAAATGTTCTGTTCGCAGATTTTAAGTAATGGAACCTGCTCAAATTGAAAGTTCATCAACACAAAGTGTGGCTCAGATCGCATCTGGCAGCCAGACAAAGGCAGATTTGAAAGCAGGGGATATGCACAACATCCGGGCCTGTGTGACAAAAAGTAAACTGACCAGGGATTGTGACGAAATCATCGATTACCTGACAAGGTCGCGGATCTATAAAGCTATTACAACAGCCTGCACAGCATATGCTCCACATCAGCAGGAATTCTGGAACACTGCTGTGTATGATGAATCCCTTGGTGGGATTCGAGGGGAAGTGTTGAAACAACCTGTTTTTGTTTCAGAAAGGGTATTGAATGAATTGCTTGAGCTCGGAGATGACGTAGCCGACCCTATTGCTCTGAACAGCTGCCGAGTAAAAGGCTGTTTACTAAGATGTGGTTATACGGGGGAGATCCGAAATGAATCAATTTACAAAACCAAGTTCTGCCCCCCGTATCGTTACCTGATGCACGTCATTTCTCATTGTTTGGGGCCGCGGAGAACAGGCCATGATCAACTGAACCAAACTTTCTCTCATCTATTCGTTGCTCTGGTACTGAAAGTCAGATTTAACATCTCCAGGGCGATCTTCAATTGCTTGAAAGAAAACCTGTCTAAGAAAGAGGGACAGTTTCTGATGTACCCCCGGTTTGTACAGATGGTCATTGATACACAAGTTCAGGGGTTGATAAAAGAGGATAGTGATCAAATAAAGTTGAAACATATGAATGATCAGACTGTGAGACAGATGAGCCGATATATTGGTAACTCTATTCCTCCTAAGAGACGCTTGATCTGTCATCTGGGCAACCAAGACTACCAGGCTCCAGAACGAAAACACTTGTGGAGGAATGAGGGTTCAACCTCTCAGGTGGAGAATATTGAGATCATCTCAGATGATGAGGATGAGGAGGCCGAAATTCAAAGTCAAGAAGTCCGTGATCCCACAAGGGGTGAGGCTATCCCAGGAAGCTTGGATGATATCAACGTCGATGATTTTTTCGAGGAAGGTGAGGATGAGGTGAGTAGGAAAAGGAAGGAAAAGGCTGTAGTTGATGAGCCAGAGAAAAAGAAGAAAAAGGGTTATAAGTTCAAGCCGCTGGTTGCTTCTTCAGAAATCATTGTCAAACCCTCCACAGCAACAGCCACTCCAGTCACAACTCCTGCTCCAGGTGCTGAAGGATCCTCTCAGACCAGGTCCCAGCTGCCTACCCTAGCCATGGAGGCAAACCTCAGCAGGCTCCAAGGCTACATGCTTGATATGATCAAAGATGAAAACAAGAGAAAGCTGGAGCTAGCAGAGGTGAAGCAGAAACTGGTCGAGAAGGATGAGCAAATTGAAAATCTTTTGAAAAGAGATAAACAAATGGAGGATTTGTTAAAAAGAGATGCTGAGAGGATTGAGAGCTTGGAAAAGAGCAATGAAGAAAGAGCAATGATAATCAGCGAGCTTGTAAAGAAGAATGAAACGATGGAGCAGATCTTGCTTGAATATACCTCTGAGTTTAAAAGGTTGAAAGATAAAGTTGAGAAGCAGGATGAGGAGGTCCTAAGATTGAAAGAGGCCACGGAGTCCGAACAAGCATACATTTACTCTGGCGATGAGCAAGGTTGATTTGTGATCTTGTATTTATGATTTTATTGATGTATTCTGTGTGATGATGAACCTTTTGTACTGAAATGTTTATTCAATTATTATGAAATGAAATGGTTATGTTAACTTACAAATGTTTATGATTTCTTATTTCTGTGTGAAGATCCGTTAATCGTTCAGCCTTTGAAAGCTGATATTCCTCAATCGTCTCGCCTACTAAGTGTTGAAGGGCGAATTGTTCCTCAGAATGAATACGATGCAGAGGAAGGGGAGATTCTTCCATTCCTGACCAAGGAGCAAATCGCCGAACTTCTACAAATACCAATTGAGGATGTCATTTTTGAAGAGGTGGATGAAAGCTCTGTGCCACCACCTCGGGCTGAACAAGAACCCATATTTGATACAGATGAAATGGAAGTAGAAGACGAAACTGAACAGCGTTATCCGAGTCAACAAGAAGCTGATCTGCCTGATTTTGCTGAGCTGTTTAGAAATGCAAATGCTGATGAAGTTAATCGAAACGCTGAAGCTCGCGAACAGGTTAAGATTGACTTTGACTTGGAGAAATATCTTGGTGATAGAAAGTCCAAGGAAGAAGAAAGGACAGAAAGAAGAAGAAAGTATCAAAGATTCTTGGCTCGTCAAGCTGGGAAAGAAAAGAAATCCGAAAGCTCTCCAGAATACTCAAAGTTTTATCAAACACTGGGGAAGAAAACGGATGGTGAGATTGTAGGTTGGTGTTTCATGCCTGAATTCAATGTTTATGCAATCAAAAGGGAAAGAGGAGTTGAGTACTTCCAGAGGGCAAACGATATACAAACTCTGCCATTCTACGATATTCGACAACTCACTCGTCTGCCTCTTTTGGATTGTAATGATAACAGTATGGCAAAATGGTTCGAAACGCTGGTAAAGCGTGAGGCTCAATACGGATGGAAGAATTTAAAGCCTTATGTGCCAGGTGTCAAGAGTCATCCAACTAAGATTGATTCACTGACAGGAAGAAAGCTCAAAGTGCTTAACTGCAAAGCTCCTCGTTGTATGAAAAAGTTACCGTTGAGAACCATGCCTACTGGGTGGAGTGCAAGGTTTAAATGGTGGTACTTTCATGAGAAAACAACTGAGGTAGTGATCGTATTGGATGATGATCTGTCAGGTGGAGAAACGGTTAAAGTATTTGATCCTATGTGGATTAAAATTTTTGGGAAGGACGACATTACTGTTTTGTACTACAATCCAATCCTCTACAAAAATCAGTATATGGATTTGGCATTGCAATTTCAGAAAGTCGTCAGAATTTGCTTTGCATTTGACATCTATGCTGGTTCTGAAGAAGTAAAGTCTACAACTGTGTGATAGCTAGATTGTCATTTTGTTTGCTTAGTGCAATTTTTGTTGATAGAACTAGGTCTTAGGGGGAGTTTGTTGGTGCAAAATTGTAAATCCCTAGTTCTTATCAATCCAATATATACATGTTTACTTGAAATGTTAATTCAAATGTGTTTTGATTAATGGTTTGCATGTTTATACATTCTTAGTGATTCTATGTGATTATCTTAAGCTTACAAGTACTTAATCATGTGTTGATGTGTGTTTGGAAGTTTAAGTCTGTGTGAGAAATCACCTCGTGCGAAGTAAGTCTCACTACGTGCGTAGTGGAGATCACTACGCACGTAGTGAGTAGGTCGGTTTAAAACTAATTAATTATTATTTAAATAACCAGTACGTGCGTAATGAACTAGCTACGTGCGCAGTGAAGTGCATCACGTGCGTAGTGAATTTAATTACTCTATAAATACTTCTTAACCGCTTATTAGCGCGAGGAATCAAGCAGGTAACCTACGAATCAATAGACGAATTGACAGGTAATCAACCGGGAGCCTTCGTAATCGACCTTATCCGACCTTAAGCCTACAAAATCGTGACTTTAAACCTCGTAAACGAATACTGTGTGTTTAATCCGAATCCAAGGGCAGCCTTAAGCATCTCTGTGTGAGTTCTTAGTGTTTGTTCTTGTTTCTACTCTATGTGTTTCTTAGTGTTACTGTGTGCCGGACACCTAAGCAGATCTTAGAATCCTTAGGAGGTTTGGGAAATAGAAATTCCGCACTATTTCTCATCCTAGATCAGTCCTAGCATTAGGGTGTTTTAGCTTAGTTTAGAACCCCATCCCCCAACCGGTCCTACACAATCACACAAGGCATTTTAATTTTGAGGATATAGCCACGTAGTTGTAATTAAAAAGTGACCAAATGTGCTAAAATGTGTGACCATATATTTTTTAAAGTGAAGTGAATGTCTATTTGGTGTGACTATTGTTCACCCAAGCGTCATATGAATTTATTATTTGTGTGATGTTTTGTATTATTCAGTCACACAAGGCATTTTAATTATGAGGATTTAGTCATATAGTTGTAATTAAAAAGTGACCAAATGTGTTAAAATGTTTGACCATATACTTTTTAAAGTCAAATGAATGTCTATTTCGTGTGACTATTGTTCACCCAATGGTCACATGAATGTAATGTTTGTGTGGCATTTTGTAATATTCAGTCAGTCAAGGCATTTTTAAATTTGAGGATTTAGTCACATAGTAGTAATTAAAAAGTGACCAAATGTGTTTAAATGTGTGACCATATGCTTTTTAAAGTCAAGTAAATTTGAATTTCTTGTGACTATTGTTCACCCAAACGTCGCATTAATTTAATATTTGTGTGACATTTTGTGTTATTCAGTAACACAAGGCATTTTAATTTTGAGTATTAGTCACATAGTTGTAATTAAAAAGTGACCAAATGTGTGACCATAAGCTTTTTAAAGTCAAGTGAATGTCTATTTCGTGTGACTATTGTTCACCCAATCGCCACATGAATGTAATGTTTGTGTGTCGTTTTGTAATATTCAGTCACACAAGGAATTTTAATTTGGAGGATATAGCCACATAGTTGTAATTAAAAAGTGACCAAATGTGCTAAAATGTGTGACCATATGCTTTTTAAAGTCAAATGAATGTCTATTTGGTGTGACTATTGTTCACCCAAACGTCATATGAATTTAATATTTGTGTGACGTTTTGTAATATTCATTCACACATGGCATTTTAATTTTGAGGATTTAGTCAAATAGTTGTAACTAAAAAGTGACCAAATGTGTTAAAATGTGTGACCATATGCTTTTTAAAGTGAAGTGAATGTCTATTTCGTGTGACTATTTTTAACCCAATCGCCACATGAATGTAATGTTTGTGTGGCGTTTTGTAATTTTCAGTCACACAAGGAATTTTAATTTTGAGGATATAGCCACGTAGTTGTAATTAAAAAGTGACCAAATGTGATAAAATGTGTGACTATATGCTTTTTAAAGTCAAGTAAATGTCTATTTGGTGATACTATTGTTCACCCGAACGTCATATGAATTTAATATTTGTGTGACGTTTTGTAATATTCAGTCACACAAGGCATTTTAATTTAGAGGATTTAGTCACATATTTGTAATTAAAAAGTGACCAAATGTGTTAAAATGTGTGACCATATGCTTTTTAAAGTCAAGTGAATGTCTATTTCGTGTGACTATTGTGCACCCAATAGCCACATGAATATAATGTTTGTGTGGCATTTCGTAATATTCAGTTACACAAGGAATTTTAATTTTGAGGATATAGCCACATAGTTGTTGTTGGTCCCATATTATACGGATGAAGCAAATGCTTTAGAGTTAATGTGTGTGTTTGTATATGTAATCGGTAGAGAGAAAGAGAGCCAAGAGCTAAGAGAGAAAACACACACAAGAGTTTAGAAATATGCAAAGCTTAATTGATAATGAGTTCGAATGTTTGGTGGAAGGGGCCATTCGGATTCTCTTCTGAACTTTTCAGCTGCTTCAGTTTGTCTGTTCCTTTCCAGAATATCTGCAGCTGATTCTTGAAACTGACCCGGAGGAGGAGGGAATTGTTGATGAACTTCAAAGTTTATATTCCCTAGAACCCTTGAAACATCAAAGAAAGGCTTTGGCTGCTTTGGTTTTCTCCTTGCTTCCCTTCTAGAAACTGCTGCTCTTTCTTTTCTTCTTGCAGCAATTTCTTGTTCATTAAAGGATTCTTCGAATCTATCCATGATTCTGGGGAAGCAGGACGAGTAGCAATCTCGACATAATCATCAATACCTTCAAAAATCCTTTGAATTTCTGGGTCATCGGTTTCCTCTTCTGGTTCAGCAAGATTGCTTTCTCACATTTGCCTTGATGGTGATATGTGTAGTGATCCATATAAATCTTCCATTTAAGCATCAGAATCACTAGTCCAGTAAAAATCAAAGGCATGGGCCTGTTCAGACGATATTTCCGATTCTTCAAGATTTGCAGGCCTCGGTTCATTTTGTTGATGAGGTACATAGAGTACAATTTGTTTGCCAGCATTTTCTATTTGTTGTCGTTCATGAACTTCATCGGCCATTTGTTCAGTTGCTTGTTGTTGTTTCTGAGGCTGACTTCCAGCAGAACTAGTACCCGTAGATAGATATTTGCTGAAGGATGGAACAGGTACAGTTGCAGCTGAGGGGGTTGTTATGTATCTTCTTCTTTTCTCCCCCTCGGGACGATCATCAGGATCCTGATCATCCCGCCTCCTCTTTAACCCCTGAGCCTGGGCCTGACAGGTTTGTTCAAGTACCGTCAGCCGTTCAGTTACTTTTTGAAGGGAGGTGTAAAAACCTCTTGTCACCCCATCTATTTTCCTATTGACATCCTCATGAAATTCTGTAAAGTCATCCAAGGAGATTCCCTGTGGATTTCGTTCAGCCCGCAGAGTAGTCAAAAGGTCTTGATCATAAGCAGTGTCTGGTCTCTGTTCAAGAATTTTCGCATAAAGTATGCTTTTCAGAGCATCCACTGAGAGAGAAGTGACATCAGCTTGAGGTTGAGGCGCTGTTGCTGGAGGGCGAGCTGCAAGAAGATTTTCAATACGAGTGAGCTGCTCAGATTGTGCCCTGGAAGCCTTTTCGATCCGATCCAACTTTGAATTTGTCTCCTGCAGTTGTTGGCGGATTGGGGACACGGCTTTTTGAATAGCAAGTTGAAGATCTGCACGTGTAACAAACCCGGAATCACTCAGATTACTGGTTGAGGTACCTGTCACAGAGGCAGAACCACCTACTGGAGCAGCATGGATGTAGGCTCCAGTAGGATTTCCTTCCAATCCTCGAATGGCACCTTGAGAGGTACCACCTATGGAAGTTGAGGAGACTTGTTGAGTCAACAAGCTCAGTGCATCAATGGTGACTTGGTGTTGTTCAAGATAAGCGGAGATCCGCGGCATATCAAATTGTGCACGAAAAGGAGTCGAGGACGAGGGAGACGGTCCTCTTTGTTCAATAGGTCCAACACCCAATTGGGGTTGACCTAGTGTATGTGCTATAAACCTGTGCAATAAGGACGGAGTCTGTTGAGAGACACCGTAGTGGCTTGGTGGGGCAGAAACTTGCACGGGTGGGATCACCGCGACTTGTTCAATATGAGGCCCAGCAGTGCTAGGCCCCATAGCAAATGTGGCTTCCCGGCTTTCTGGGTTTGGTGAACCCTCAGCACTCACTTTTTCTTTTCTCACCTCCTCTCTATCACTCACACTCCTAATAACAAAACTACCTTCATCATCACTACTACCAGCACCATACCCCGCATATTGATCAGGTTGAATGAGAGAGTCAGGGGTGACAGAACTAGTTTCAACAGATAGGCTAAGAGATGGAGAAGTGACTGGAATGTCATGCTCTGGGGCTATAATGGCCCTGCGAATGATAGGAATGGTGGTTGTTTGAGCAGTTGAAGTCAAAGGAATGACCAGACCACCAGATTGTGAAATGACCTGAGTAGGTTGAACGGGGTGAGTCTGGTCGGGAGAGGTAGTATGTGGATCAGTAAGTTTCATGAAAGAGGGGGTACTTTCTGCTGGTTGGTCAATGGGGTGCTCAGAGGTGCCCATGGGAGATATAACAGTTTCAAAGGCAGGGGCACCTCCTGGATGAGATGCAGACTCATCGGTTGAAGATTCAGAGCTGGAAGACTCGGTGAAAATGAGTCCAAGCTCTTCCAGAACGGCTTGGTTGCGGGTTGGTTGAGAAAGAGTTTGTATAATGGCTTGAATGGTGGCGGGATCATATGCATCCCCTCCCTCTCTTCTCTAAAAACCTTCACCTTCTTCACCACCCCTCTCTATATTTTCCCTCTGCACATCCCTCTCAGCATCTCCCATAGATAGCTGAGTCCTAACCTCTATATTCTCACCTGGTGCTACTCCCCCTTGGGTAGGTATGGCCAGTTCTGGCTCAACCATGGAGGGTGCTCCTATACTCTCCCTATAAGTTCTTACAACATCATTCTGCTCACATAGATCTAGAAGAGATTCAGGGAAAGGTTTTGGAGCTGGTAGGTTGGCAGGAGTGGCAGGTTTAATGTATTGAATGAGTTTAGGAGTTATAGAGGGTAGACCTGCTCGGCGGGGAATGTCAACATTCCTGTCCATCACATATTGTATTATCATCGGAAGGAATCGATGGTATGGCAGCAGGTTAGCATCCTTCTTCTTTTGGGAATTCTTCCTTTGCATAGATGCTTTGATGCCTTGGAAGAGAAGGAATGCATAATCCACATGCATGTGAGTTGCAACTGCTACAAATATTTTGAGTTGATATTCCGTTGGGAATTCGTAGCCAGAATGCTTTGGAGTGAGACACCTCTGAAGCACCGTCATGAAAGTGTTATACTTTGGATGCAAGCTGGTGCGTTTGAATTGACCTTTGTGGGTGAGCTCCCCAGCATAGCCCATATTTCTGATGGCTGCAAGACATGCTTCCTCATCTGGGATTTCCTCAAAATCCGATGCTGGCAGTCTACTGTTAGCTTTTGGTAGCCTGAAAATTGAACGTAGGCGGTTGACAGGTATGTCTACAGTAAACTCATCCACCTCAGCATGGATAACCTCTTGACCTCTTTCATTGATTCGTACATCACATGTGTGCCAGAATTGTTGAACATAAAGTTCAGGAACATGTGTGCCGGTTGTTGCAGGGTTGTAGGTTAGGAGGTGGTTCAGAGGGTGGACTTTAAGAATTTCAGGAACAATGGGGTGAGTGGGGGTCGTGAATTTGGTAAGGTCAATATAGTGGTTATTTGGGTGAGTCCTGGTGCTAAGGAACTCAGCTTGAGGCATGATCTCCTCTGGGTCATGAATTGCTTGGGCCATCTTATCTGTACAGATAGATAAAAACGTTAAGGCATAGTGACAATGATAAGATTGGAGAACAACATTTATTTTGAATTTGGATCCAATGTATGATTTATATAATGGAGTTTGTATTGAACCAAAAATCTCAAGTATGAAGTGTTAGACAGAAAAATTATCTAACACTGGAGGGCTTCAGTGTGAAGATACCAAATTGATGTGTTGAAAAGTTATTGTTGATATCTTATTTCATTAAGTGAACAATGATAAACACATTTGTAGTACTGAAGCATGCCCCAAAAACCACCCTAACACTTCCTTTTAGGCCAAAAACCGAATCATTTGAGTATGTTTATACTCCCCAAGAACACGAAGAACACTTTTTAAGATTTTTGAAAGATTTTTGCACCAAAGTGTTCCTCATATGTTAAAACAACCCATCGCAAACTTTGTTTCATCAAACAAGTTTGTTTCGTGTACCAAAAATCCACTCAAAGTCTCGAAACCCTCATACGCAAAACAGTGTTCTAAGGCCAAAAAGTATCCTTTTAACTCAAAAACTTCAAAAAGTAACCCATACAAGTTGTTACCTTTGTGATTTCGAGTATTTTAACACTAAAATTTCAAATTTTGGCAGAGTAACAAGATGATTTGTATGTTAAAGTAACCAAGAAATCGAGAGAATACTTGTGAAATTTGAATCGCGTGAATGAAGAATGGTAACTGTTGGGGTAACTTGTAGTAGTGTAAAAAGACACGTGTCAAGCCCTGATTGGTTGTTAAAGCGGTGAAAAACGCGGCTGATAGAAGTTTAGATGCGGCTGATAAGTGTTTTCAATCGCATGAGATTCACACTGTGGTGTGTTAATCGCATGCGATTCAGCTTGGGTGTTGAAATTATGTGCATCTGAATCGCGTGCGATTAACACTAGCTGATTCAATCGCGTGCGATTCAACCTAACTTAATCGCATGCGATTCACACTAACTTAATCCGAATCGCATGCTATTCAACCTTGTATGCGATTGAAGGATATTTCATTTTTCTTTGGAAATCGCATGCGATTGAGTAATAGACTTTGTTTTCCTATGCGATTGACCCTTGACTTAGAAAATTATTAGTGATATGACATAAATTAATCCCATGCGATTGGTGCATAGAATCTGATTGGCTTTAATAGTCCTTAACACTTGAAAATTTTCTTATCAACTTCAAAGTATCTGGAATGTTGTGTTTAAAAAATTTATATTCCAAGATCATATGTTTGAAATTGTTTATGTTGACACACTCCCCCTCGATTGTTGCCTTTGATTTTGGAAAGTGTGTCACATGTGAATTTCTCCCCTACACATGTGCACGATGTGTATTCACTTTCTCCCCCGACACATTTGCACATGTGTACAACTCCTTAGCTCCCCCTTTGTATGTGCATCATACATCTGCACAGAGAACAAACAGTGTAACACCTACTCTAAAAAGGAAAGAAAATTAACGGAGGGAACATTATGTTAGATTTGCAGATTGAGCATGCCTAACTTGGATACCAACTCAGTGAATCGACTTTCGTCTAATGGTTTGGGAAACAGGTCAGCCAGCTGGTTTTCAGTAGGTACATACTGTAGCTCAATTAATCCTTTCTCAAAGTTATCTTTTATGAAGTGATAACGAATGTCGATATGTTTGGTTTTAGAGTGGTGTACCGGATTGCAGGAGATGGCAATGGCAGATTGAGAGTCGCATAACAATGGTACTTTGTCATACCTGAGTCCAAAGTCTGAGAGTTGTGTACGTATCCATAGGGTTTGGGAACAGCACCTTGCAGTAGCAACATATTCAGCTTCTGCTATAGAAGTGGATACACAATTTTGTTTCTTTGAAGCCCAGCAGACTAAACGATTTCCCAGAAAGTGTGCACTACCAGAGGTGCTTTTCCTGTCAATATTGTAACCGGCATAGTCAGCATCCGAATAAGCATGAAGGTCCAGATTGGAGTCCTTGGGATACCACAATCCTAGATCCATGGATCCTTTGAGATATCTGAAAATTCGCTTAACAGCCAGCAGATGTGACTCCTTGGGATTTGCCTGAAACCTTGCACAGAGACAGGTAGAGAACATGATGTCTGGACGACTTGCAGTGAGATATAGTAATGATCCAATCATCCCACGGTGTGTCTTGAGATCCACCGGAGAACCATCAGGATCTGCCAATAGTTGTGATTTGGCCGCCATGGGAGTTGAGATATGGTTGCAGTTGAGCATATCGTACTTCGTGAGAAGATCTTTAATATACTTAGATTGGCAAATGAACGTGCCATGACTCAACTGTTTAACCTGAAGACCGAGAAAGAATGACATCTCTCCCATCATACTCATTTGGAACCTGTTTGACATGGTTTGTGCAAACTCTTCACTGTACTTTGGATTTGTAGATCCAAAGATGATGTCATCCACATAAATTTGGACAAGGATTTTGTCCCTACCTTTTGTCTTTGTGAATAGAGTGGTGTCTGTCTTTCCTTTGGAGTAGCCTTCCCCTATCAGATATTCAGATAAGACATCGTATCATGCACGTGGAGCTTGTTTTAAACCGTACAGTGCCTTATCTAAAATGTAAACATGATTAGGGTATGAAGAATTGATGAAGCCCTCAGGTTGTGAAACGTAGACTTCTTCTTTGAGTACCCCATTGAGAAAGGCTGTTTATACATCCATTTGGAAGACACGAAAACTCCGGGAGGCTGCATATGCAAGAAATAAGCGTATAGCTTCAATTCGAGCAACAGGGGCAAAAGTTTCATCATATTCAATGCCCTCCTGTTGATTGTATCCCTTAGCAACCAACCTAGCTTTGTTACGTATGACCACTACATCCGAATCCCGTTTGTTCTTGAACACCCATTTAGTTCCAACAACAGATTTGCCATATGGAAGAGGAACTAATCTCCAGACTTTAAGACGATCAAATTGGTGTAATTATTCCTGCATGGCAATTACCCAATCTGGATCATCTAATGCGTCACAAGTCTTGGTGGGTTCAATGATGCTTAAGAAACCCGAGAATTGGCATTTGTTTGCTGTTGCGGATCTTGTTTGAATACCAACTGAAGGATCTCCAATGATGTTCTCTTCCGAGTGATGTCTGGTCCACTTAATTTCATGTGAAGTGGAAGATGAAGGAATGAGATCTTGTAAGTGGCGTGCTTCTTCTTCATCTTCTGGAGAGAAATGTGGGTCTGAATCAAACACAGGAGGGCTCTCTGGGTCAGGAATCTGAGAAGTCACAGGGGGACAAGTGACAGAAACAGAAGTTGAATCCTCAGCGTATAGATCTGCAAATGGATTCGTCTCAGTGACCGTAGGAGCCGTTAGAGTAACACTTGTTTGAACAACTGTGTCGTTCCTGTTGTCAGTTAAAACAGGAGAAGATTCAGGTCTAAAGAAATCATACAAAAAATCAAGATGTATATTTGAACGGGATGGATTGTCTGATTCTTTATTTTGAAGTGAAGGTCCTGAACAGGTATGTTCAGAAGCATTAACTGTTGATTTAGGTGGAAAATCTGTAGCATTCAATGTATCATCAAATGTTACGTTGATACTTTCAACAATGCTCTTTGTACGTTTGTTAAAAACTCTGTAGGCTTTGGACTCAGTAGAATAACCTAGAAAAACAGCATCATCCGCTTTGGGGGCAAATTTTCCTAGATTATTCTTGTCATTTAGTACAAAGCACCTATTACCAAATACATGGAAGTATTTGATATTAGGCACTATGCCATTGGCCAGTTCATATGGAGTTTTATTAAAGCGTTTGTTAATGAAAGAGCGGTTCTGCGTGTAGCAGGCAGTGCTAATTGCTTCAGCCCAGAAAGAAGGTGGGAGCCCGGAATATGAAAGCATTGTATGGGCAGCTTCAACCAAAGTTCTATTTCTTCGTTCCACTACACCATTTTGTGCAGAGAACTGGTGGCTGATTCCCACAAGGTCACACAAGCTCTTGAGAGTACTGTTTTTGAATTCCGTTCCATTGTCTGTCCGGATAGAGATAACACTCTGACTATGCTTGTTCTGCTATTGTTTGATGAAGGAAATGATTGTTGGAGTGGCTTCATCTTTTGAGCGCAGAAATTGGAACCAAGTATATCTAGAGTAGTCATCCACCATGACTAAAATATACTTCTTCCCATTGTTGGACTGGATTCTCATAGGACCACACAGATCCATGTGCAGGAGTTCCAAAGGCTTTGTAGTGCTAAATACTTGTTTAGATTGATGAGAAGCCTTCTTCATTTTTCCTTTTTCACAATCTGCACACATATGATCCTTCTTGAACCTTAACTTCGGAATGCCTCGCACCAAGTCACCAGTGACTAATTTGTTAATATTTTAAAAAATCAGGTGAGAGAGTTTTCTGTGCCATTGCCAAGTCAGATCCGTAGATGCTTCGGACAGTAGACACACAGAGGTTGGAGAGTCATATTTTTCCAAGTCAATGGAATACAGGTTAGAATTTCTGGAACCTGCGAGCAACTCATCTCCATTTTCAGTTAAAACTGAACATTTGTTCTTTTTGAACACGACCTCTAAGTCTTTATCACAGAACTGTCCAATGCTAAACAAGTTATGACTCAACCCTTCAACATATGAGACTTTCTTGATTTTAATGTGCTTTTTCTCAATGTCTCCGTACCCCATTATTGGTGCAACATTGTCATTCCCAAAATGTACATTCCCGGAGTACTTAGGAACATAGTTCTTGAGAAGGCTTTTGTTGCCAGTCATATGTTTGGTGCAGCCGGAGTCAAGGTACCACAAGTGAGGCACCTGCAATAAGAGAATAAAGCACGTTCAGGTCCCCATATATGAATGGGTCCTTGATTGTTAGTTCCTAAAGGTGGTTGAGTAGTGATTGTGTCTACTTGTTGTGGTGAAACTTGAGATGATCTATTCTTAATTACCCATGTGGGTCGAATCTTTTGTCGAGAATGAATAGATTTGGGAGAAATTGGTTGAGAAGAAAGTTTCTTTACCACTGTTGGTTTGACAGTTGATAGAATCAGAGGTTTTGGATTCGGTAGAGTTACGGAAGCGTTATGTTTGCGAATCCATAGTTGCGAGGAATTCTTAAGAATTCTCTGTGACCTCGGTGCATCAACTTGCTTTCGTTGAACTGGAGCATTGCGTTTAGTAGGTTGTGCTACTCGTTGAATGGATGATGGCTTGGGTTTAGGAGATTTGGGGATTTTGGAAGGGGAATTACGAGAACGCTTTTGAGAATGCAAGTGTTTTTCCTGTGCAATCCAGGCCCTTTTAAATGCGTCATATCCCTGCCGTCTGTAGACTTCCAGTTCCTTGATTGTGAGTAATCGGTTGGATTTATTTAGGCGTTTAAGTGCATGTGATTGACGTGTGGTGATCCATTGATTAATGATGTAGCCTTTGGAATTTATAAATGGAATACAGACTAGATTAGCATAAAAATCAGTCCAGTCAGCACATGGTTTAATACCTAAAGACTTTCTTAATTGATCATGACAACAATTAAATTCACAGTGTCCATGAGTACAGCCATCACTCATACAAAACATGGTAGAAGCAGTATTGTCTTGTGAACAAGAATGATTACAAACAGAATCAAACATCAAAATGTTTTCACAGACAGGTTTCAAATTTGAACACCTCCTAGTGGATATAGGAATAGCTCTTTTCCATGATGTATTTATTTCACACTTCTTGTTTCCAGCCTTCTTCACATCTGCAGCAGAGGGTAAAAGATTAGAATGAAGTCGTGGTCGACTGGCTGCAGCTCGTGATGATTCAGGTACTTCTAAGTGCACACGAGAACTGTGATTAGAAGTGGAAAGTTGCTTTGGTTTGTAAATCTGTTTAAGTTTAAGAGTTGTTACCGCAGTATGATTAACAGATTTTACTAGTTTGACATTTTGAGAAGATGTAGACACATGTTTGGAACCTTCAATTCGTTCATCTAATACTATTCCCTGTGGTGAGAAGGTAAATGGAGTGGGTGGTTCCAGTGCAGTTTCGACCTCTTTGATTCGTTCAAACAATTCAAAATTTTCTTTGCACAAGTCGTCAATGATCTTGCCATCAAGATTGAATACTGTTTGGAGACGTTTGTGGAGGATGGCGTTTTCTTGAACTAGTGGAGAGGGGTCAGATTTGGTTTCTGATTGGAAGGCTTTGGTGAGGTCATCTTGAACTAGATGAGTGAAGCAAAACTCCTGTAAGGTTTGAAACCTTTGCTGTAATTCCTTGTGGGGAATGTATTCAACAGTGGGCTTTGGTGAAACAGGAGAGTAGAGTTCTTCATCAGAATAGACGGAAGATGAAACATCAGTATTAGATGATGACGTGAGACAGGTGAGGTATGAGTTATTGAGATCAGAGTAGTCAAATGAAATTGTAGTTCTGAGATTAAGGGTTCGTTTGACATCTTCTTCAATACGTTCCTCTTCTTGACCAATAAAAACCATCCGTTGGGTAAGGCCTTCGCCAAACAGATCAGCATTATATAATTGTTTGGACGTAATCTTTCTCAATTTGAAGCCCAGCCCATCGAAATTCCATCTGGAGAAAGGACGTTCCTTTTCTTTGTATTGAGAGATGGTCTGTTCACTTTGATCACGTTTTGACAGAAGATATTCAAGTTCATAGATTCTAGAGTAAAGGGTACTTAGTTCATCTCTAAGTTCATGTTTGAGAATCTCAGAATCTTTTTCTGCACATGCACATTCTGCTTTAAGGTCTAATATAGTGTTATTAGTCCTACTGGTTAACTCTAAGAGCTCAGTTTCTTTAGCAGCTAATTGGTTCCTAAGGCTGATTAAGTTGTTATCTAACTTCTTAATTTTTGTTTGTGCCTCCAATTTTTGAGTGTGTGAACTATCTTCTAGAACTTGATTTCTTTTGGTTAAGTCTAGTGCCTGACATTCTAACTCTTTTATGCGATTTAATATGATCTGAATGTGTTCATGTTTATGAGTCATATTAAAGTTAGAGCTAGAAGATACCTTTTCATTTTCCAGGCTTTCCTCATCTGACTCGGAGAGTTCATCTCCATCGTCATCCTCTCTGCCTAATTCACTGTTGTGAGCCATCAGACAAAATTGTGCGTGATCTTCATCATCTAGATCATTGTCTGAGCCTGTGTCATCAAGAAACTGATCCTCCTCAACTAACAGCACATTCCCAGCCTGTTTTTGTTTAGACAGGCGGTACTTCTGCCGATAGTATTCTGCATCTTTTACCTTTTTCATCGGGCAGTTCCTGATCATGTGGCCCGACCTTCCACAGTTGTAACATTTAGACTCAACCTTCTTTTCTTCCTTCCTCTCATCTCTTTGATATCTGGGTTTGTCTACTGGAATTGCTCTTTCAGATCTTCTTGATCCGGATGTGAACCGTTGTCGATTGTTAGTCTTGCTGAAGCGGCTCTTGAAATGTTTGCTAGCTGATGTAAGAGCCTGAAAAGCTGCTTCGATCGAATCGTCCTCATCATCATCTTGGTCAGAATCACTGATGACCACCTGTTTGAGTTTCATTGGTCTTGATGTGCTTTCCCTAGGGGTTCTTTCAGCCACCACCAAAGCAAGAGAATCTGCAGCAGGCTGTTTTGGAGTGGACTGTAGTATCTCATCCTGGTACTGATTGAGATCTTCAAAGATGTTGTGGAAGGTGACAGAAGTGAGATCTTTGTTGATCTGTTTGTATAGTCTGCCATAGCCCTTCCATTCTGTACCTAGGGAATTTAGAAAAACACAGTTCAAATCAAGGTCAGTTCGAACTATCTGGTTGGATCTCATCTCGTTTTGCAGCTTGCAGAATCTCCCATATGTTTCAGACAGGAGTTCATTCTCACGAGCTTTGAACTCATGGTAGCTATTCACCAGTTGAGTTATTTTGATGTACTCTCCTTGTGCTGTCCCTTGCAGCTGTATCTTGATCTCATCCCATATCTCCTTGGCAGTTCCCAGGCTGTCTATCTTGAGATAGATTTCCGATGAGAGACCTTGTTTGAGGTAGTATTTTGCAAGCCTTTCAGCTTTCTTGATCTCCTTCTCTTCAGCAGTCAGTTTATCATTTGTCTTCTCGCGTTCATGTCGGAGAATGGGGGGATTGTTGGTCTGGTCAGCTTCAACGATCCTTGTGAATTTCTTGTTTCCCTTGTGGATGCATTCAATCATTTTGTCTCCACAAATTTCGTTGTGCTCTAGGAAGTCCATGAACCTTCCTTTCCAAACATTGTACTCCCCTCGAAACAAAACAGGAGGTTTTGTATCGGTACCTATAGACATCATCTCGTTTGTACTTGACATGCTTAATGACTTTTAGTTGAAAAAAAACCGTTTGCTTGTTAGATGGTTTGATTGTTCGAAAGCTTTCCCAAAAGTGATGAAAGAACAAAGTCTTTTGAAATTCAACTTTGAAATAGATCTAGTAAAGGTTAAATTCAATTTTGAACTAAATAGACTTTAAGTAATGTAATTCACCTTTGAATTAGATCTGATTTAAATTAAATTCAATTGTGAATTATATTGTTTGATTAAGTTCAAATTTCTTAGAGTTCTTTAATTCAAGTCCAAAGAGTCAATCACTTGTCCAAGTATAAGGAATAACTGATTGGAATTTGTCTTATCGAGTGCGATTTAGAGAATTCCTTGAAAACAAATGGACAGAGTAAGAACTTAGTATTGATTAGTAAAGTAAAAAATCGAGTTCGATTCAATCCTGTAGCATCAAAAACTTGGAAAATAACACAGTTAGTTCTGACAATCGAATGCGATTGCCAATAAAAGGCAGAAATCAATCAAGAGTTAATCGCATGCGAATCAAATTGGAAATTTAGAAAAATTTCAATCGCGTGCGATTCCTAATGTATAGGCCGGCTGATAGTACCAAGCTTAATCGTGTGCGATTGCCTTTGAGGATCCGGCTGATAGAATATCAATAATGCTCTATAAGCCGTATAGACCGATCGCGTGCGATTGGGGATCCGGCTGATAGAGTGTGATCTGTCCTTTTCTAATCAGATTGCCATACCCTGAATAGTGTCTAACCACTTGTACTTGATTGGTATGGCTAGTACTTGAGTTGCCTTGACTTACACTTAAACTTGGAAGAATTAATAATTATTTTTTAAATAAAAGCCAGAATTCTTCTACTTCAAGTCTGCATTTATGTCTCAAGAACACCATAAATGCATGATTTCCAAAAAATTTAATACCACAAAATCAAGTATTTAATGAACTTTTGAACCTTTTCCTTTAGAAGTACTACTCGGTTTTGAAATGTGATGAGAGAAAACCTTATACAACAGTAGTGTACTTCGAAAAACAGCTCCGAAAAATGATGAAAATAGAAGATTTTTATACCTTGAATATATTTGAGCCTTCAGAAGTATTTGAGGTTGTAGCTTTCTTGACTAGCCTTGTTGTTGGAAGCTTTGTTAGACCCGAGTGCTTGTTCTTCACTTTGAGCTTGAATTTTTCTAAATCTTCTTTGATGTTTTTCGAACAATCAAGAGCCAAAAAAAGTTTGGCTCTCATACCAATTGTTGGTCCCGTATTATACGGATGAAGCAAATGCTTTAGAGTTAATGTGTGTGTTTGTGTATGTAATCGGTAGAGAGAAAGAGAGCCGAGAGCTAAGAGAGAAAACACACACAAGAGTTTAAAATTTGCAAAGCTTAATTGATAATGAGTTGGGAAATGCCTTTTATAGCATTTCCCAACTTTGGTGTATTTACATATTACACCACTCACTTTAATATTTCTAACAGTTGTAATTAAAAAGTGACCAAATGATCTAAAATGTGTGACCTTATGCTTTTTAAAGTCAAGTGAATGTCTATTTGGTGTGACTAATGTTCACCTAAACGTCATATGAATTTAATATTTGTGTGACATTTTGTAATATTTAGTCACACAAGGTATTTTAATTTTGAGGATTTAGTCACATAGTTGTAATTAAAAAGTGACAAAATGTGTTAAAATGTGTAACCATATGCTTTTTAAAGTCAAGTGAATGTCTAATTCTTGTGACTATTGTTCACCCAATGGTCACATAAATGTAATGTTTGTGTGGCGTTTTGTAATATTTAGTCACACAAGGCATTTTAATTTTGAGGATTTAGTCACATAATTGTAATTAAAAAGTGACCAAATGTGTTAAAATGTGTAACCATATGCTTTTTAAAGTCAAGTGAATGTCTATTTTTTGTGACTATTGTTCACCCAATGGTCACATAAATGTTATTTTTGTGTGGCGTTTTGTAATATCCAGTCACACAAGGCATTTTAATTTTGAGGATATAGCCACGTAGTTGTAATTAAAAAGTTACCAAATGTACTAAAATGTGTGACCATATACTTTTTAAATTCAAATGAATGTCTATTTGGTGTGACTATGGTTCACCCAAGCATCATATGAATTTATTATTTGTGTGACGTTTTGTATTATTCAGTCACACAAGGCATTTTATTTATGAGGATTTAGTCACATAGTTGTAACTAAAAAGTGACCAAATGTGTTAAAATGTGTGACCATATACTTTTTAAAGTCAAGTGAATGTCTATTTCGTGTGACTATTGTTCACCCAGTGGTCACATAAATGTAATGTTTGTGTAGCGTTTTGTAATATTCAGTCACTCAAGGCATTTTTAAATTTGAGGATTTAGTCACATGGTAGTAAATAAAAAGTGACCAAAAGTGTTTAAATGTGTGACCATATGCTTTTTAAAGTCAAGAAAATTTGTATTTCGTGTGACTATTGTTCACCTAAACGTCGCATGAATTTAATATTTGTGTGACATTTTGTATTATTCAGTAACACAAGGCATTTTAATTTTGAGGATTTAGTCACATAGTTGTAATTAAAACGTGACCAAATGTGTGACCATAAGCTTTTTAAAGTCAAGTGAATGTCTATTTCGTGTGACTATTGTTCACCCAATCGCCACATGAATGTAATGTTTGTGTGACGTTTTGTAATATTCATTCACACAAGGAATTTTAATTTTGAGGATATAGCCACATAGTTGTGATTAAAAAGTGACCAAATGTGCTAAAATGTGTGACTATATGCTTTTTAAAGTCAAGTGAATGTCTATTTGGTGATACTATTGTTCACCCAAACGTCATATGAATTTACTATTTGTGTGACGTTTTGTAATATTCAGTCACACAAGGCATTTTAATTTTGAGGATTTAGTCACATATTTGTAATTAAAAAGTGACCAAATGTGTTAAAATGTGTGACCATATGCTTTTTAAAGTCTAGTGAATGTCTATTTCGTGTAACTATTGTTCACCCAATGGCCATGTGAATGTAATATTTTTATGGCGTTTTGTAATATTCAGTCACGCAAGGCATTTTTATTTTGACGATATAGCCACAAAGTTGTAATTAAAAAGTGACAAAATGTGCTAAAATTGTGACCATATGTATTTTAAAGTCAAGTGAATGTCTATTTGGTGTGACTATTGTTCACCCAAGCGTCATATGAATTTAATATTTTTGTGACGTTTTGTAATATCACAAGCCATTTTAATTTTTAGGATTTAGTCATGTAGTTTTAACTAAAAAGTGACCAAATGTGTTAAAATGTGTGACCTTATGCATTTTAAAGTCTAGTAAATGTCTATTTCGTGTGACTATTGTCACCCAATAGTCACATGAATTTAATTTTTGTGTGGCGTTTTGTAATATTTAGTCACACAAGGAATTTTAATTTTGAAGATATAGCCACGTAGTTGTAATTAAAAAGTGACCAAATGTGCTAAAATGTGTGACCATATGGTTTTTAAAGTGAAGTGAATGTCTATTTGGTGTGACTATTGTTCACCCAAGCGTCATATGAATTTATTATTTGTGTGACGTTTTGTATTATTCAGTCACACAGGGCATTTTAATTATGAGGATTTAGTCATATAGTTGTAACTAAAAAGTGACCAAATGTGTTAAAATGTGTGACCATATACTTTTTAGAGTCAAGTGAATGTCTATTTTGTGTGACTATTGTTAACCCAATGGTCACATGAATGTAATGTTTGTGTGGCGTTTTGTAATATTCAGTCACTCAAGGCATTTTTAAATTTGAGGATTTAGTCACATAGTAGTAATAAAAAGTGACCAAAAGTGCTTAAATGTGTGACCATATGCTTTTTAAAGTCAAGAAAATTTGTATTTCGTGTGACTATTGTTCACCCAAACATCGCATGAATTTAATATTTGTGTGACATTTTGTTTTATTCAGTAACACAAGGCATTTTAATTTTGAGGATTTAGTCACATAGTTGTAATTAAAACGTGACCAAATGTGTGACCATAAGCTTTTTAAAGTCAATTGAATGTCTATTTCGTGTGACTATTGTTCACCCAATCGCCACATGAATGTAATGTTTGTGTGACGTTTTGTAATATTCATTCACACAAGGAATTTTAATTTTGAGGATATAGCCACATAGTTGTGATTAAAAAGTGACCAAATGTGCTAAAATGTGTGACTATATGCTTTTTAAAGTCAAGTGAATGTCTATTTTGTGTGACTATTGTTCACCCAATGGTCACATGAATGTAATGTTTGTGTGGCGTTTTGTAATATTCAGTCACTCAAGGAATTTTTAAATTTGAGGATTTAGTCACATAGTAGTAATAAAAAGTGACCAAAAGTGTTTAAATGTGTGACCATATGCTTTTTAAAGTCAAGAAATTTTGTATTTCGTGTGACTATTGTTCACCCAAACATCGCATGAATTTAATATTTGTGTGACATTTTGTTTTATTCAGTAACAAAAGGCATTTTAATTTTGAGGATTTAGTCACATAGTTGTAATTAAAACGTGACCAAATGTGTTAAAATGTGTGACCATAAGCTTTTTAAAGTCAAGTGAATGTCTATTTCGTGTGACTATTGTTCACCCAATCGCCACATGAATGTAATGTTTGTGTGACGTTTTGTAATATTCAGTCACACAAGGAATTTTAATTTTGAGGATATAGCCACATAGTTGTAATTAAAAAGTGACCAAATGTGCTAAAATGTGTGACTATATGCTTTTTAAAGTCAAGTGAATGTCTATTTGGTGATACTATTGTTCACCCAAACGTCATATGAATTTAATATTTGTGTGACGTTTTGTAATATTCAGTCACACAAGGTATTTTAATTTTGACAATTTAGTCACATAGTTGTAATTAAAAAGTGACCAAATGTGTTAAAATGTGTGACCATATGCTTTTTAAAGACTAGTGAATGTCTATTTCGTGTGACTATTGTTCACCCAATGGCCATGTGAATGTAATATTTGTGTGGCATTTTGTAATATTCAGTCAAACAATGCATTTTTATTTTGAGGATATAGCCACATAGTTGTAATTAAAAAGTGACCAAATGTGCTAAAATGTGTGACCATATGCTTTTTAAAGTTAAGTGAATGTCTATTTTGTGTGACTATTGTTCACCCAAGCGTCATATGAATTTATTATTTGTGTGACGTTTTATATTATTCAGTCACACAAGGCATTTTAATTATGAGGATTTAGTCATATAGTTGTAACTAAAAAGTGACCAAATGTGTTAAAATGTGTGACCATATACTTTTTAGAGTCAAGTGAATGTCTATTTCGTGTGACTATTGTTCACCTAATGGTCACATGAATGTAATGTTTGTGTGGCGTTTTGTAATATTCAGTCACACAAGGCATTTTAATTTTGAGGATATAGCCACATAGTTGTAATTAAAAAGTGACCAAATGTGCTAAAATGTGTAACCATATGCATTTTAAAGTCAAATGAATGTCTATTTGGTGTGGCTATTGTTCACCTAAACGTCATATGAATTTAATATTTGTGTGACGTTTTGTAATATTCAGTCATACAAGGCATTTTAATTTTGAGGATTTAGTCACATACTTGTAATTAAAAAGTGACCAAATGTGT
This sequence comes from Pulicaria dysenterica, assembly GCA_947179395.2. Classification (NCBI taxonomy): domain Eukaryota; kingdom Viridiplantae; phylum Streptophyta; class Magnoliopsida; order Asterales; family Asteraceae; genus Pulicaria; species Pulicaria dysenterica. The sequence goes on along the minus strand of OX359289.1, from coordinate 60,782,637 downwards.
TAAAATGTGTGACCATATGCTTTTTAAAGTTAAGTGAATGTCTATTTCGTGTGACTATTGTTCACCCAATAGCCACTCGAATGTAATGTTTGTGTTGTTGGAGTATGCCCACGAACACACGTACGCCAAATGATCAATACTGATGATGTATGGGCCTATCGGGTCACACGCGGGGGGTTGACCTTGACACAACCTAATAGATGAGGGTGAGAAAGGATAAATAATGATAGTTGGTTTCCAGCAGGGGTTAGTGGCGCTAACTCTGGCGTCGCTAAATCAGTCGCGTTAGGGGCGCTAACTTTGGGCGGTTAGCGGCGCTAACTATGGGCGGCTAGCGGCGCTAACTCTGTCTGACAGAAATAACTTTATCTTTTCACCTCTAAATCCGACCAATGCATGTAATATCTATTGATGACTTCTGGGACCGACTAAGGGAGACCTGGAGTCGTGAGTTGGTCTATAAATCACATGCATATCTCTCATTCTCTACTCTTGGCCACTTGTTAAAAGAAATACAAACTTAGAACTCTTGTGATAGTTTCTAAGTTTAAATAAGAGAGAAAGTGAGCAGATTCCTGGTGGATTTTGGTTGTTTTTCAGAAGCTAATCTTCTTGTTGATTGAGCTAAAGGAGTGCTAGTACACTTGGGTCACGATTCACTCGGGGTGGACTTCGATATTGCTAGAAGGCGCCGAGAAAGGAGGTCACGAATTGAAAGCTAGCCACACACACATAACCATCAGAGACATCAAGGGTATAATTTCCTCTTTTCTTTCTGTTTAGTTGCTTAACTTAGTTGTAGAGTTAGATCCATTGATGGGGTTCCTATTGTGGTCTTGTTTTTGCTTGAAAAATTCGTTTATGACCTTGCATGCTTCCGTTGCTGTGTACCACGAACCCCAACATGTGTGGCGTTTTGTAATATTCAGTCACACAAGAAATTTTAATTTTGAGGATATAGCCACATAGTTGTAATTAACAAGTGACCAAATATGCTAAAATGTGTGACTATATGTTTTTTAAAGTAAAGCGAATGTCTATTTGGTGTGACTATTGTTCACCCAAACGTCATATGAATTTAATATTTGTGTGACGTTTTGTAATATTCAGTCACACAAGGTATTTTAATTTTGAGAATTTAGTCACATAGTTGTAATTAAAAAGTGACCAAATGTGTTAAAATGTGTGACCATGTGCTTTTTAATGTCAATTGAATGTCTATTTATTGTGACTATTATTCACCCAATGGTCACATGAATGTAATGTTTGTGTGGCGTTTTGTAATATTCAGTCACACTAGGCATTTTTATTTTGAGGATATAGCCACATAGTTGTACTTAAAAAGTGACCAAATGTGCTAAAATGTTTGATCATATGCTTTTTTAAGTCAAGTAAATGTCTATTTAGTGTGACTATTGTTCACCCAAGCGTCATATGAATTTATTATTTGTGTGACGTTTTGTATTATTCAGTCACACAAGGCATTTTAATTATGAGGATTTAGTAATATAGTTGTAACTAAAAAGTGACCAAAGGTGTTAAAATGTGTGACCATATACTTTTTAAAGTCAAGTGAATGTCTATTTCGTGTTACTATTGTTCACTCAATGGTCACATGAATGTAATGTTTGTGTGGCGTTTTGTAATATTCAGTCACACTAGGCATTTTAATTTTGAGGATATAGCCACATAGTTGTAATTTAAAAGTGACCAAATTTGCTAAAATGTGTGACCATATGTTTTTATAGTCAAGTGAATGTCTATTTGGTGTGACTATTATTCACCCAATCGCCACATGAATGTAATGTTTGTGTGGCGTTTTGTAATATTCAGTCACACAAGGAATTTTAATTTTGAGGATATAGCCACATAGTTGTATTTAAAAAGTGACCAAATGTGCTAAAATGTGTGACCATATGCTTTAAAGTCAAGTGAATGTCTATTTGGTGTGACTATTGTTCACCCAAGCGTCATATGAATTTAATATTTGTGTGACATTTTGTAATATTCAGTCACACAAAGCATTTTAATTTTGAGGATTTAGTCACGTAGTTTTAACTAAAAAGTGATCAAATGTGTTAAAATGTGTGACTCTATGCTTTTTAAAGTCAAGTGAATGTCTATTTCGTGTGACTATTGTCACCCAATCGTCACATGAATGTAATGTTTGTGTGGCGTTTTGTAATATTCAGTCACACAAGACATTTTAATTTTGAGGATATAGCCACGTAGTTGTAATAAAAAACTGACTAAATGTGCTAAAATGTGCGACCATATGGTTTTTAAAGTGAAGTGAATGTCTATTTTGTGTGACTATTGGTCACCCAAGCGTCATATGAATTTATTATTTGTGTGACGTTTTGTATTATTCAGTCACACAAGACATTTTAATTATGACGATTTTGTCATATAGTTGTAACTAAAAAGTGACCAAATGTGTTAAAATGTTTGACCATATACTTTTTAAAGTCAAGTGAATGTCAATTTCGTGTGACTATTGTTCACCCAATGGTCACATGAATGTAATGTTTGTGTAGCGTTTTGTAATATTCAGTCACTCAAGGCATTTTTAAATTTGAGGATTTAGTCTTATAGTAGTAATTAAAAAGTGACCAAATGTGTTTAAATGTGTGACCATATGCTTTTTAAAGTCAAGTAAATTTGAATTTCGTGTCACTATTGTTCACCCAAACGTCGTATGAATTTAATATTTGTGTGACATTTTGTATTATTCAGTAACACAAGGCATTTTAATTTTGAGTATTAGTCACATAATTGTAATTAAAAAGTGACCAAATGTGTTAAAATGTGTCACCATAAGCTTTTTAAAGTCAAGTGAATGTCTATTTCGTATGACTATTGTTCACCCAATCGCCACATGAATGTAATGTTTGTGTGGCGTTTTGTAATATTAAATCCCACAAAAATTTTAAATTTGGGGATATAGCCACATAGTTGTAATTAAAAAGTGACCAAATGTGCTAAAATGTGTGACCATATGCTTTTTAAAGTCAAATGAATGTCTATTTGGTGTGACTATTGTTCACCCAAACGTCATATGAATTTAATATTTGTGTGACGTTTTGTAATATTCAGTCACACAAGGTATTTTAATTTTGAGAATTTAGTCACATAGTTGTAATTAAAAAGTGACCAAATGTGTTAAAATGTGTGACCATATGCTTTTTAATGTCAATTGAATGTCTATTTATTGTGACTATTGTTCACCCAATGGTCACATGAATGTAATGTTTGTGTGGCGTTTTGTAATATTCAGTCACACTAGGCATTTTTATTTTGAGGATATAGCCACATAGTTGTACTTAAAAAGTGACCAAATGTGCTAAAATGTTTGATCATATGCTTTTTAAAGTCAAGTAATTGTCTATTTGGTGTGACTATTGTTCACCCAAGCGTCATATGAATTTATTATTTGTGTGACGTTTTGTATTATTCAGTCACACAAGGCATTTTAATTATGAGGATTTAGTAATATAGTTGTAACTAAAAAGTGACCAAAGGTGTTAAAATGTGTGACCATATACTTTTTAAAGTCAAGTGAATGTCTATTTCGTGTTACTATTGTTCACTCAATGGTCACATGAATGTAATGTTTGTGTGGCGTTTTGTAATATTCAGTCACACTAGGCATTTTAATTTTGAGGATATAGCCACATAGTTGTAATTTAAAAGTGACCAAATTTGCTAAAATGTGTGACCATATGTTTTTTATAGTCAAGTGAATGTCTATTTGGTGTGACTATTATTCACCCAATCGCCACATGAATGTAATTTTGTGTGGCGTTTTGTAATATTCAGTCACACAACGAATTTTAATTTTGAGGATATAGCCAAATAGTTGTATTTAAAAAGTGAACAAATGTGCTAAAATGTGTGACCATATGCTTTTTAAAGTCAAGTGAATGTCTATTTGGTGTGACTATTGTTCACCCAAGCGTCATATGAATTTAATATTTGTGTGACGTTTTGTAATATTCAGTCACACAAAGCATTTTAATTTTGAGGATTTAGTCACGTAGTTTTAACTAAAAAGTGATCAAATGTGTTAAAATGTGTGACTCTATGCTTTGTAAAATCAAGTGAATGTCTATTTCGTGTGACTATTGTCACCCAATTGTCACATGAATGTAATGTTTGTGTGGCGTTTTGTAATATTCAGTCACACAAGACATTTTAATTTTGAGGATATAGCCACGTAGTTGTAATAAAAAACTGACTAAATGTGCTAAAATGTGCGACCATATGGTTTTTAAAGTGAAGTGAATGTCTATTTTGTGTGACTATTGGTCACCCAAGCGTCATATGAATTTATTATTTGTGTGACGTTTTGTATTATTCAGTCACACAAGGCATTTTAATTATGACGATTTTGTCATATAGTTGTAACTAAAAAGTGACCAAATGTGTTAAAATGTTTGACCATATACTTTTTAAAGTCAAGTGAATGTCAATTTCGTGTGACTATTGTTCACCCAATGGTCACATGAATGTAATGTTTGTGTAGCGTTTTGTAATATTCAGTCACTCAAGGCATTTTTAAATTTGAGGATTTAGTCTTATAGTAGTAATTAAAAAGTGACCAAATGTGTTTAAATGTGTGACCATATGCTTTTTAAAGTCAAGTAAATTTGAATTTCGTGTCACTATTGTTCACCCAAACGTCGTATGAATTTAATATTTGTGTGACATTTTGTATTATTCAGTAACACAAGGCATTTTAATTTTGAGTATTAGTCACATAATTGTAATTAAAAAGTGACCAAATGTGTTAAAATGTGTCACCATAAGCTTTTTAAAGTCAAGTGAATGTCTATTTCGTATGACTATTGTTCACCCAATCGCCACATGAATGTAATGTTTGTGTGGCGTTTTGTAATATTAAATCCCACAAAAATTTTAAATTTGGGGATATAGCCACATAGTTGTAATTAAAAAGTGACCAAATGTGCTAAAATGTGTGACCATATGCTTTTTAAAGTCAAATGAATGTCTATTTGGTGTGACTATTGTTCACCCAAACGTCATATAAATTTAATATTTGTGTGACAATTTGTAATATTCAGTCATACAAGGCATTTTAAATTTGGGGATATAGCCACATAGTTGTAATTAAAAAGTGACCAAATGTGCTAAAATGTGTGACCATATGCTTTTTAAAGTCAAGTGAATGTCTATTTGGTGTGACTATTGTTCACCCAAGCGTTATATGAATTTAATATTTGTGTGACGTTTTATAATATTCAGTCACACAAGGCATTTTAATTTTGAGGATTTAGTCACATAGTTGTAATTAAAAAGTGACCAAATGTGCTAAAATGTGTGACCATATGCATTTCAAAGTCAAATGAATGTCTATTTAGTGTGACTATTGTTCACCTAAACGTCATATGAATTTAATATTTGTGTGACGTTTTGTTATATTCAGTCATACAAGGCATTTAAATTTTGAGGATTTAGTCACATAGTTGTAATTAAAAAGTGACAAAATGTGTTAAACTGTGTGACCATATGCTTTTTAAAGTCAAGTGAATGTCTATTTCGTGTGACTATTGTTCACCCAATCGCCACATGAATGTAATGTTTGTGTGGTGTATTGTAATATTCAGACACAAGGAATTTTAATTTTGAGGATATAGCCACATATTTGTAATTAAAAAGTGACCAAATGTGCTAAAATATGTGACCATATGCTTTTTAAAGTCAAGTGAATGTCTATTTCGTGTGACTATTGTTCACCCAATAGCTATACGAATGTAATGTTTGTGTGGCGTTTTATAATATTCAGTCACACAAGGCATTTTAATTTTGAGAATTTAGCCACATAGTTGTAAGTAAAAAGTGACCAATTGTGTTAAAATGTATGACCATATACTTTTAAAGTCAAGTTAATGTCTATTTCTTGCGACTATTGTTCACCCAATGGTCAAATGAATGTAATGTTTGTGTGGCGTTTTGTAATATTCAGTCACACTAGGCATTTTAATTTTGAGGATATAGCCACATAGTTGTAATTTAAAAGTGACTAAATTTGCTAAAATGTGTGACCATATGTTTTTTATAGTCAAGTGAATGTCTATTTGGTGTTACTATTATTCACCCAATCGCCACATGAATGTAATGTTTGTGTGGCGTTTTGTAATATTCAGTCACACAAGGAATTTTAATTTTGAGGATATAGCCACATAGTTGTATTTAAAAAGTGACCAAATGTGCTAAAATGTGTGACCATATACTTTTTAAAGTCAAGTGAATGTCTATTTGGTGTGACTATTGTTCACCCAAGCGTCATATGAATTTAATATTTGTGTGACGTTTTGTAATATTCAGTCACACAAGGCGTTTTAATTTTGAGGATTTAGTCACGTAGTTTTAACTAAAAAGTGATCAAATGTGTTAAAATGTGTGACTCTATGCTTTTTAAAGTCAAGTGAATGTTTATTTCGTGTGACTATTGTCACCCAATCGTCACATGAATGTAATGTTTGTGTGGCGTTTTGTAATATTCAGTCACACAAGACATTTTAATTTTGAGGATATAGCCACGTAGTTGTAATATAAAACTGACTAACTGTGCTAAAACGTGTGACCATATGGTTTTTAAAGTGAAGTGAATGTCTATTTTGTGTGACTATTGTTCACCCAAGCGTCATATGAATTTATTATTTGTGTGACGTTTTGTATTATTCAGTCACACAAGGCATTTTAATTATGACAATTTTGTCATATAGTTGTAACTAAAAAGTGACCAAATGTGTTAAAATGTTTGACCATATACTTTTTAAAGTCAAGTGAATGTCAATTTCGTGTGACTATTGTTCACCTAATGGTCACATGAATGTAATGTTAGTGTAGCGTTTTGTAATATTCAGTCACTCAAGGCATTTTTAAATTTGAGGATTTAGTCATATAGTAGTAATTAAAAAGTGACCAAATGTGTTTAAATGTGTGACCATATGCTTTTTAAAGTCAAGTAAATTTGAATTTCGTGTCACTATTGTTCCTCCAACCGTCGTATGAATTTAATATTTATGTGACATTTTGTATTATTCAGTAACACAAGGCATTTTAATTTTGAGTATTAGTCACATAATTGTAATTAAAAAGTGACCAAATGTGTTAAAATGTGTCACGATAAGCTTTTTAAAGTCAAGTGAATGTCTATTTCGTATGACTATTGTTCACCCAATCGCCACATGAATGTAATGTTTGTGTGACGTTTTGTAATATTAAATCCCACAAAAATTTTAAATTTGGGGATATAGCCACATAGTTGTAATTAAAAAGTGACCAAATATGCTAAAATGTGTGACCATATGCTTTTTAAAGTCAAATGAATGTCTATTTGGTGTGACTATTGTTCACCCAAACGTCATATAAATTTAATATTTGTGTGACGATTTGTAATATTCAGTCATACAAGGCATTTTAATTTTGAGGATTTAGTCATATAGTTGTAATTTAAAAGTGACCAAATGTGTTAAAATGTGTGACCACATGCTTTTTAAAGTCAAATGAATGTGTATTTGGTGTGACTATTGTTCACATAAACGTCATATGAATTTAATATTTGTGTGACGTTTTGTAATATTCAGTCATACAAAGCATTTTAATTTTGAGGATTTAGTCACATAGTTGTAATTAAAAAGTGACAAAATGTGTTAAAATGTGTGACCATATGGTTTTTAAAGTCAAGTGAATGTCTATTTCGTGTGACTATTGTTCACCCAATAGCCACTCGAATGTAATGTTTGTGTGGCGTTTTGTAATATTCAGTCACACAAGAAATTTTAATTTTGAGGATATAGCCACATAGTTGTAATTAAAAAGTGACCAAATGTGCTAAAATGTGTGAATATATGTTTTTTAAAGTCAAGCGAATGTCTATTTGGTGTGACTATTGTTCACCCAAACGTCATATGAATTTAATATTTGTGTGACGTTTTGTAATATTCAGTCACACAAGTTATTTTAATTTTGAGAATTTATTCACATAGTTGTAATTAAAAAGTGACCAAATGTGTTAAAATGTGTGACCATATGCTTTTTAATGTCAAGTGAATGTCTATTTATTGTGACTATTGTTCACCAAATGGTCACATGAATGTAATGTTTGTGTGGCGTTTTGTAATATTCAGCCACACTAGGCATTTTAATTTTTTGGATATAGCCACATAGTTGTACTTAAAAAGTGACCAAATGTGCTAAAATGTGTGACCATATGCTTTTTAAAGTCAAGTGAATGTCTATTTGGTGTGACTAAATCCTCAAAATTAAAATTCCTTGTGTGACTAAATATTACAAAACGTCACACAAATATTAAATTCATAATATTTGTGTGACGTTTTGTAATATTCAGTCACACAAGGCATTTTAATTTTGAGGATTTAGTCACGTAGTTTTAACTAAAAAGTGACCAAATGTGTTAAAATGTGTGACCTTATGCTTTTTAAATTCAAGTGAATGTCTATTTCGTGTGACTATTGTCACCCAATAGTCACATGAATTTAATTTTTGTGTGGCATTTTGTAATATTCAGTCACACAAGTCATTTTAATTTTGAGGATATAGCCACTTAGTTGTAATTAAAAAGTGACTAAATGTGCTAAAATGTGTGACCATATGGTTTTTAAAGTGAAGTGAATGTCTATTTGGTGTGACTATTGTTCAACCAAGCGTCATATGAATTTATTATTTGTGTGACGTTTTTTATTATTCAGTCACCCAAGGCATTTTAATTATGAGGATTTAGTAATATAGTTGTAACTAAAAAGTGACCAAATGTGTTAAAATGTGTGACCATATACTTTTTAAAGTCAAGTGAATGTCTATTTCGTGTGACTATTGTTCACCCAATGGTCACATGAATGTAATGTTTGTGTGGCGTTTTGTAATATTCAGTCACTTTAGGCATTTTTAAATTTGAGGATTTAGTCACATAGTGAAATTAAAAAGTGACCAAATGTGTTTAAATCTGTGACCATATGCATTTTAAAGTCAAATGAATATCTATTTGGTGTGACTATTGTTCACCTAAACGTTATATGAATTTAATATTTGTGTGACGTTTTGTAATATTCAGTCATACAAGGCATTTTAATTTTGAGGATTTAGTCACATAGTTGTAATTAAAAAGTGACCAAATGTGTTAAAATGTGTGACCATATGCTTTTTAAAGTCAAGTGAATGTCTATTTCGTGTGACTATTGTTCACCCAATAGCCACTCGAATGTAATGGTTGTGTGGCGTTTTGTAATATTCAGTCACACAAGAAATTTTAATTTTGAGGATATAGCCACTTAGTTGTAATTAAAAAGTGACCAAATGTGCTAAAATGTGTGACCATATGGTTTTTAAAATGAAGTGAATGTCTATTTGGTGTGACTATTGTTCACCCAAGCGTCATATGAATTTATTATTTTGTGTGACGTTTTGTATTATTCAGTCACATAATGCATTTTAATTATGAGGATTTAGTAATATAGTTGTAACTAAAAAGTGACCAAATGTGTTAAAATGTGTGACCATATACTTTTTAAAGTCAAGTGAATGTCTATTTCGTGTGACTATTGTTCACCCAATGGTCACATGAATGTAATGTTTGTGTGGCGTTTTGTAATATTCAGTCACACAAGAAATTTTAATTTTGAGGATATAGCCACATAGTTGTAATTAAAAAGTGACCAAATGTGCTAAAATGTGTGACTATATGTTTTTTAAAGTCAAGCGAATGTCTATTTGGTGTGACTATTGTTCACCCAAACGTCATATGAATTTAATATTTGTGTGACGTTTTGTAATATTCAGTCACACAAGTTATTTTAATTTTGAGAATTTAGTCACATAGTTTTAATTAAAAAGTGACCAAATGTGTTAAAATGTTTGACCATATGCTTTTTAATGTCAAGTGAATGTCTATTTATTGTGACTATTGTTCACTCAATGGTCACATGAATGTAATGTTTGTGTGACGTTTTGTAATATTCAGTCACACTAGGCATTTTAATTTTGAGGATATAGCCACATAGTTGTACTTAAAAAGTGACCAAATGTGCTAAAATGTGTGACCATATGCTTTTTAAAGTCAAGTGAATGTCTATTTCGTGTGACTAAATCCTCAAAATTAAAATGCCTTGTGTGACTGAATATTACAAAACGTGACACAAATATTAAATTCATATTATTTATGTGACGTTTTGTAATATTCAGTCACACAAGGCATTTTAATTTTGAGGATTTAGTCACGTAGTTTTAACTAAAAAGTGACCAAATGTGTTAAAATGTGTGACCTTATGCTTTTTAAATTCAAGTGAATGTCTATTTCGTGTGACTATTGTCACCCAATAGTCACATGAATTTAATTTTTGTGTGGCGTTTTTTAATATTCAGTCACACAAGGCATTTTAATTTTGAGGATATAGCCACTTAGTTGTAATTAAAAAGTGACCAAATGTGCTAAAATGTGTGACCATATGGTTTTTAAAATGAATTGAATGTCTATTTGGTGTGACTATTATTCACCCAAGCATCATATGAATTTTTTATTTTTGTGACGTTTTGTATTATTCAGTCAGACAAGGCATTTTAATTATGAGGATTTAGTAATATAGTTGTAACTAAAAATAGACTAAATGTGTTAAAATGTGTGACCATATACTTTTTAAAGTCAAGTGAATGTCTATTTCGTGTGACTATTGTTCACCCAATGGTCACATGAATGTAATATTTGTGTGGCGTTTTGTAATATTCAGTCACTTTAGGCATTTTTAAATTTGAGGATTTAGTCACATAGTAGTAATTAAAAAGTGACCAAATGTGTTAAAATGTGTGACCATAAGATTTTTAAAGTCAAGTGAATGTCTATTTCGTGTGACTATTGTCCACCAATCGCCACATGAATGTAATGTTTGTGTGGCGTTTTGTAATATTCAGACACAAGGAATTTTAATTTTGAGGATATAGCCACATAGTTGTAATTAAAAAGTGACCAAATGTGTTAAAATGTGTGACCATATGCTTTTTAAAGTCAAGTGAATGTCTATTTCGTGTGACTATTGTTCACCCAATGGTCACATGAATGTAATGTTTGTGTGGCGTTTTGTAATATTCAGTCACAATAGGCATTTTAATTTTGAGGATATAGCCACATGGTTGTAATTTAAAAGTGACCAAATTTGCTAAAATGTGTAAACATATGTTTTTTTTAGTCTAGTGAATGTCTATTTAGTTTGACTATTATTCACCCAATCGCCACATGAATGTAATGTTTGTGTGGCGTTTTGTAATATTCAGACACAAGGAATTTTAATTTTGAGGATATAGCCACATAGTTGTAATTAAAAAGTGACCAAATGTGTTAAAATGTGTGACCATATGCTTTTTAAAGTCAAATGAATGTCTATTTGGTGTGACTATTATTCACCCAAACGTCATATGAATTTAATATTTGTGTGACGTTTTGTAATATTCAGTCATATAAGGCATTTTAATTTTAAGGATTTAGTCACATAGTTGTAATTAAAAAGTGACCAAATGTGTTAAAATGTGTGACCATATGCTTTTTAAGGTCAAGTGAATGTCTATTTCGTGTGATTATTGTTCACCCAATAGCTATACGAATGTAATGTTTGTGTGGTGTTTTATAATATTCAGTCACACAAGGCATTTTAATTTTGAGAATTTAGCCACATAGTTGTAAGTAAGAAGTGACCAAATGTGTTAAAATGTATGACCATATGCTTTTTAAAGTCAAGTGAATGTCTATTTCTTGTGACTATGGTTCACCCAATGGTCACATGAATGTAATGTTTGTGTGGAGTTTTGTAATATTCAGTCACACTAGGCATTTTAATTTTGAGGATATAGCCACATAGTTGTAATTTATAAGTGACCAAATTTGCTAAAATGTGTGACCATATGTTTTTTAAAGTTAAGTGAATGTCTATTTGGTGTGACTATTATTCACCCAATCGCCACATGAATGTAATGTTTGTGTGGCGTTTTTTATATATTCAGTCACACAAGGAATTTTAATTTTGAGGATATAGCAACATAGTTGTAATTAAAAAGTGAAAAAATGTCCTAAAATGTGTGACCATATGCTTTTTAAAGTCAAATGAATGTCTATTTGGTGTGACTATTGTTCACCTAAACGTCATATTAATTTAATATTTGTGTGACGTTTTGTTATATTCAGTCATACAAGACATTTTAATTTTGAGGATTTAGTCACATAGTTGTAATTAAAAAGTGACCAAATGTGTTAAAATGTGTGACCATATGCTTTTTAAAGTCAAGTGAATGCCTATTTCGTGTGACTATTGTTCATCCAATAGCCACACGAATGTAATGTTTGTGTAGCGTTTTGTAATATTCAGTCACACTAGAAATTTTAATTTTGAGGATATAGCCACATAGTTGTAATTAAAAAGTGACCAAATGTGTTTAAATGTGTGACCATATGCTTTTTAAAGTCAAGTAAATTTGAATTTCGTGTGACTATTGTTCACCCAAACGTCGCATGAATTTAAGATTTGTGTGACATTTTGTATTATTCAGTAACACAAGGCATTTTAATTTTGAGTATTAGTTACATAGTTGTAATAAAAAAGTGACCAAATGTGTTAAAATGTGTGACCATAAGATTTTTAAAGTCAAGTGAATGTCTATTTCGTGTGACTATTGTTCACCAATCGCCACATGAATGTAATGTTTGTGTGGCGTTTTGTAATATTCAGACACAAGGAATTTTAATTTTGAGGATATAGCCACATAGTTGTAATTAAAAAGTGACCAAATGTGTTAAATTGTGTGACCATATGCTTTTTAAAGTCAAGTGAATGTCTATTTCGTGTGACTATTTTTCACCCAATGGTCACATGAATGTAATGTTTGTGTGGCGTTTTGTAATATTCAGTCACAATAGGCATTTTAATTTTGAGGATATAGCCACATGGTTGTAATTTAAAAGTGACCAAATTTGCTAAAATGTGTGAACATATGTTTTTTATAGTCTAGTGAATGTCTATTTGGTGTGACTATTATTCACCCAATCGCCACATGAATGTAATGTTTGTGTGGCGTTTTGTAATATTCAGTCACACAAGGAATTTTAATTTTGAGGATATAGCCACATAGTTGTAATTAAAAAGTGACCAAATGTGTTAAAATGTGTGACCATATGCTTTTTAAAGTCAAATGAATGTCTATTTGGTGTGACTATTATTCACCCAAACGTCATATGAATTTAATATTTGTGTGACGTTTTGTAATATTCAGTCATATAAGGCATTTTAATTTTAAGGATTTAGTCACATAGTTGTAATTAAAAAGTGACAAAATGTGTTAAAATGTGTGACCATATGCTTTTTAAAGTCAAGTGAATGTCTATTTCGTGTGATTATTGTTCACCCAATAGCTATACGAATGTAATGTTTGTGTGGTGTTTTATAATATTCAGTCACACAAGACATTTTAATTTTGAGAATTTAGCCACATAGTTGTAAGTAAGAAGTGACCAAATGTGTTAAAATGTATGACCATATGCTTTTTAAAGTCAAGTGAATGTCTATTTCTTGTGACTATGGTTCACCCAATGGTCACATGAATTTAATGTTTGTGTGGCGTTTTGTAATATTCAGTCACACTAGGCATTTTAATTTTGAGGATATAGCCACATAGTTGTAATTTATAAGTGACCAAATTTGCTAAAATGTGTGACCATATGTTTTTTAAAGTTAAGTGAATGTCTATTTGGTGTGACTATTATTCACCCAATCGCCACATGAATGTAATGTTTGTGTGGCGTTTTGTAATATTCAGTCACACAAGGAATTTTAATTTTGAGGATATAGCAACATAGTTGTAATTAAAAAGTGAAAAAATGTCCTAAAATGTGTGACCATATGCTTTTTAAAGTCAAATGAATGTCTATTTTGTTGGAGTATGCCCACTGTCACACGTACGCCAAATGATCACTACCGATGATGTATGGGCCTATCGGGTCACACGCCGGGGGTTGATCTTGACAACAACCTAAAAGGGAGGGTTGGAAATGAATAATTAAGGATAGTTGGTAATCAGGAAGGGTTAGCGGCGCTAAACCCTGCTGTCGCTAACTTGGCCGCGTTAGCGGCGCTAACCTTAAGTGGTTAGCGGCGCTACGTTTGGGCGGTTAGCGCCGTCTGGCAGATTACAACTTTATTCCTTTCACCTCCACTCTCCACCAATGCATGTGGATTGCTTGGATTTCTTTATGGCCGGCCTTGGGAGTTCCAGGGGCAGATGAGGTTCATAAAAACACATGCACTCTCTCATTTATACTCTAGTTGTTCTTGGTGAAAACACACACACATAAGAAGCCTCAAGTGGTTGTTCTTGTGAGTTGTAAGAGAGAATCTAAGTGAGAGTTCCTGGAGTTCTTTGGTTGTTGTTCCAGAAAGCATTCTTCATATAGGAAGGAATGCTTAAGGGATGCTAGTACATCAAGATCACGGTTTTTCCCGGGGTGGACTTCGATAGTCAAAGAGGAGCTTGTCACTTGCTTGGATTCTTGATCTACACCAACTCCAGAGGATTCTTCAAGGGTATATTTCTCCTCTCTTTCTGTTTTGAAGTTGCATTTCTTAGTTGTAGAGATTGGTACACTTATAGGGTTCTCCATGTGGTCTTGTTTATGTTTGAAAAATTCGTTTTTGACCTTGCATGCTTCCGTTGCTGTGTACCACGAACCCCAACAGTGGTATCAGAGCCACCTCTACACTAGATTTGCACTTTGTGGCTTTGAAAATCCGAAAAATGTGATTTTTGGTTCTGTCCAGGGTTTAGCGGCACTAACCTGTCCATGTTAGCGGCGCTATCCCGTAGTTAGCGGTCGCTAAGTCGTCTCGCGTTAGCGGCGCTAAGTATAAGTTAACGGCGCTAACTCTTATAGTTAGCGGCGCTAACCCGGCTGGCAGAATGCATTTTTGCCTAAAATCAATTTTGTTGGATCGATTGAGCTACTCGTTGATTCTGGAATTTATTCCAGATTTGTTGTGAGCTTTGATTAAGTTGCCTTATGTCTTGGTTGGTGTATTTATATGTGGATTAACATTTTGGCATGAAAGTGATTAATTGCATATACTTACATTGTGTATATATGACTATGGAATTTTGACTAGTTTAAGGTTCCTAATGCATATGTACATAGGATTATTTGTGCCTTGAGTGTTTTCATAATCTTAACCAAGACATATAAGATTTACATGGTTTTTGTGTGGCACACCATGTGGTTTTGTTGTATGTGGTTGTAATATTAGTGTCCGGTGACATTTTGAGCCTTTGAGACCTATGTGATGTGTTTGGTTGTTTAAATTAATTTATTCATTCATTTGGTGGTTTGTACCACATAATGGTTTGTAATAATTTAATTTATTCGGTTTGTATATTTTAACGGCTTGCTTGCCGATTTCGTATTCTTTGTAATTTGTAGTATTAGCTTAGAATAGAAATTGTGGCTTGCATGCCATTTCCTTTTAAATTTTGTAAATTGTAAAAAGAGAACCGAAGCAACCATCAAGAACCATGGAGGGTGTCTTGGCAAGCTTGGATCCGGAGGTCGGTAGGAGACGTGATGGATCGAGTGGGAGGAGCACACATCAAGTCATTCGGTCTAGTCCTTAGATGACTTAGTCTTACCCGTTGGCTCACGGGCAAGACGCATAGGGTTTATGGCTCGTTACCGGACTTGTATTACATGCGTGGTTGGTTTTATTTCGTTTTGTTTCTTGCATGGATGTTTAGGATCTTCGCATGCTAGAAAAACTTTTCAAAATAATAAAACCAAAGAGTTTCAACTAGTTTACAAACTCCGCGCGCCACATAGACAAGAATTGGTTAAAATTGTTTTAACCGGTAAAACAAAATCCCGTTTTTTCAAAATTGTAAATCTCACGCCATCCGTAAGATGACACCACCCGAATCTAGTGAAGCAAGATCGGTTGTCGAGCTCTAGCCGAGCCGGTTTTGTGTAACTGTGTGGAAGGTGCGTGTGGCAACTCGCAAGGGTCGGTTGTCGAGCTCTAGCCGAGCCGGCCATTGGGCTAGAGTACCACCGTGTATCTTGACGGTTAATTTACAATTCCAAGAATTAAAACGCCTTGGTAGTTGTCGAGCTCTAGCCGAGCTATCAAAGTGGATTAATGAGGAATGGTGTGAGAGGGATCAAACATGCCAAATGGGTGCTGCGAGTACCTAGGATCCCGCAAGTGTCTAAGAGTTGCGATCTCGGATTGCAATTGGTAAATCGTTTACCTGCCTAAAATAGCTTCATGAAGTGATCCGCGGCATACCCGTCATGGATTGGAGTATTTTGTAGGTTCTTAGCCCTTGTTAAGATAATTTGGTTTTCTTAAATCAAGTGGGTAATTATCATAACGAGGATTATATCAATACTTACTAAAACTCGTACTCTTTTTTTTTAGATGGAAAATCTTAACGACACTACATCAAAACTTTCATTTCGTTTGTTCCTGGAAAAGGAGAGACTCATTGGAGTGAACTTCGTTGACTGGTATCGTGTGTTAAGGATTGTCCTTCAACACGAGTCAAAGTTGCACGTCCTTGAGGAGCCTCTTCCGGAGCCACCTGCTAACAATGCGAGCTGGGCCACAAGATACGCATGGGAAAGGCGTGTCAGAGATACACAAGATGTTTCTTGTCTCATGTTGTCGACTATGAGCTGTGAGCTGCGAAAGCAACTCAAGCATATGAGTGCGTACGACATGATTAACAAGCTAAAGGACATGTTCCCGCAGCAAGTTAGACAAGAACTTTTTGAGTATGTTAAGGCTTTAGTCGGTTGTAGGATGCAGGAAGGCGGGGATGTAAGTGTTCATGTCCTTATGATGAAGGCGTACATGGACCAAATGGAGAGACTTGGATTTCCCATAGGGAGGGATTTGATGGTGAACTTGGTTCTCCAATCCCTGCCCACGTCTTATGAGAAGTTCGTCATGGAATATCTCAAAGACAATATGGAATGGTCCTTAAGTGAGCTTCATGGCATGTTAAAGGCTGCTGAGTTGAACATGGCCAAAGGAAAGCAAATCTCGTCCATACCCGCTAAGGCTACTGGGAATCAAAAACATAAGAAGAAGAAACTGACCTCAAATGGAAAGCTTGGTTTGACTAAGCCTACTATAAATGTGGAAGTTGAGGCAAATGAGATTGTGCCTCAAGATAACGTTTCACTTGGGGTAGTTTGCTACTTTTGTGGGGAAATCGGAAATTGGCGCCGTCACGCCTGCCCTAAGTGCCTGAATGAGCTAAGTATCCTAAAGCGGAAGAACGTTAGCTCCTCGACTTCAGGTACATTCATGATTATACTCCATTGATCTTCTACTTCAAAAGACTAGGTTTTTGAACGCTAGTCAAAACACTCACGTTTGTCACAAACTTGTTTGTTGCAAAGTGTAAGTGTTTGTCCGAAGTAGGCCAATGATGCATGGAGAGCTGGAAGAAGTGAAGAGAAGCTTGTGTGCTTATCTCTTGCTAAAAGGATTGGAAGAGTTGATCTTGTCATTCCTACCAGCTAATTTATTACTTCATTAGATAGATGTTTTACGCCCTGCGTGGCAAGAAGCATTGTATCTTCTATGCTATTGATGACGATGAATATTACTTTGAATTATGTTATTGTGGGTTTAGAGTTTTATATCAAAGTTTATTCATGTCGTGGCATAAATAATAAGCTTTTGCTTAAGAAGTAATAATATGATCATTCATTAGTTATCCTTACAACATTGGTGATTTAACCATATAAACAAGATTATCGTTACCAAGCACCATGTGGATAGGTACTTGGAATCTTTTAGCTTTGAGCTATTAGTTAATGATTGAATCTTGCTTATAAAGTTAAATACCTATGACTTCCTTCACTAGTTGAAGTGAGAGGAATAAAAGTTTGTTGGACTACGCTTGCACTTTACGTATAAGGTGCAATCAAACAAAAGGATGAACTAAGTATAAATTTGTTACCTTTACCTATGAAGGTAGAAGAAAAGGGTATTAGAAAAGTGTTTGAAACTTGAGAAGTATTCAAAGCTCACCCGTAACAAATTCATAACATGTGAAGAGGGCAAAAAGGAAACTAAAATACTCAAGTCTTATGAGATGTTGAGATATAATAGATTCCTTATTCATCAAAAGAATTATGAGAATATCTCATAATTTAACTCTCCTAGGATACATGTTCTACATGGATCGCCAAGTGGAGAAAAGGAACATACTAGATATGATTCCCTTTGATGGATTAGACTTGAGTAACCTAAAAGATGGGTGTACTTAAGTAGTGGCTGGCAATGTTCTTGTTTTATTACAACAAAGATGGTCAAATTAGCAACCATGGAGGTTAGACTAGAAAGATAGCTTTGCTTATCTACCTCATGGATTAAAGTTATCTTGTCTACATTTAGTAGGAGATGGATGAACTTAAAAAGATGCTAATACATTTAAATATGTTATTCTGAGTTTTGGATGTTCTTTTCATAACCTTTTGAGAACTGAGGTGAGTTGCTCGAAAAGGGAAATGAACAACTGAAGCATTCCTGTGGAAGAACGTGTAATTTAAATTATGACCTGATGTTGACACTAGCATTCAATCAGTAATGATTGGAACTTAACATGGCAATGTTGAAGTACTTGGCATTATGATATTACCTCTTCATAAGTCTGGTAATAGTCATCATAAGGCCGGAAATGTATTACATACATGAGGACGATGACTTATTGATAATACATTGCGTATGTATCAATTACCGGAATCTGTAGTGGACCTTGGGTCTACTAAGATAAGGAAAAAGGTAATGAGATAAGCTATAATCCATGCTGGATTTCAAGAATGAGCTTGGATAATCCAACACCTAGATGAGTCCAGTAAGGTGTAAATAGATCTTTTGGATATAAGATCTGCATGGATTAGTTTGTAGATAACTTCAAATACTGACCGGTTGGAATTGGTTTCATGATGATTGACCATGTGGAAGGTATCATATGAAGACATTCTTCCAGTGGATATGTTGAAGTTTACACGGACACTTACGCCGTTTGATGGCTGCACGATGCAAAGACCGTATTCCGTAATAAGAATTCAATGAGGAAGTGTTGGTAACACTGTCCGAAGGTGCTTTACATCTAAAAGTATCCATGTAATATCTACAAAACATGAAAAGGATTGCCTTGAACTTCAACAAACATCTAAGTTTCGTGTTGTGAAAATCAAGCGATTGGTTTTTCAGTGACCAACGATGAAACTTGGATAGATGTCAGAGCTAGTGGGAGGGCTGTTGTTATCCTATGTGATATGTCTTGGACATATGCCATAATGGAGATAATGTCTTGATCATTTATGGCTTGAGTCAAGAATTATACGTCCATTGAGGATTAACAAAGCAATTTATGAAGTACAAGAAATATTAAGATATGTTCTTGTTAATCATAAGATATGAGAGTAATTTATTACTCTGGTGATAGTTTATGTTTTGGGATAATCTCCAATTCGATTGGGTTTGTGATCCTACAAATATTGTGTCGTTAGTAAATGTGATTATTAAAGTATCAATAACTCTATAGAGATCCTTGTGAAAACTATGAGAGTGCGATGACTTTAACACATAAGATTTTATTCTTAAAGCATTGGTAACTCTATAGAGATCCTTGTGAAAACTATGAGAGTACAATGGCTTAAGCAAATAAGATTTTGATTTTAGAGCATCAATAACTCTATAGAGATCTTTATGAAAACTATGAGAGTATGATGGCTCATGCACGTTAAATTTTAGATCCAAGCGTTGTTTGTCTTATTGGATTCCTTTAAGACAATGCATGTATAACGGCTTGGACAAATGATCATAATCCCATCAACGCACACTTTGGAAGTGGTTGGTTGGAGAAGGGATACGATCATTATCAGAGTACACACGGAGAGCAATGGTGGCGGATCCGTTAACTAAGCTATAGTAGCGGGTTAGTGATTTTTATCAGACTAGGGCCTGCATATACTTGGCTTAAGTTCGTTTTAGTAATATTTTGATATGCTTTTCTTTTGGGAACATTAAGCAATATTGAGCTTCTGCTTGTATCGATTATCAAAAGGGTTTGGTAATGCGCGTGTAGCGGGTACTCTCAGTAAGCCTTATTGTGTTCCAACTTTGCATGTTTTACCTCTTCCCTGAATGTTTTACATTCTAAATGTCCACAGTCGGTCATTCTTCATGGGAAGGAAGTCTGAACTAAGACTGAGGGAAGTAATTGGTCATGTGTCCAATGGGGATTGGGGCACGGGGACGCAATTCTTCGCCTGTACTTGAAAGTGTTTCAAGTGACTGGACGACCCACACCTGATTTTACTTTATGGTACTTGTCATGAGTAAATCAAGATGATAATATCAGTTCATCCTCATACTGGAGATACATGTGCCTGCATCACTTTGGTTTGCTTTGCTCTAGTTGTTTTCAAACGCAATCCGTAACTGGTTGTTATAAAGGGAGCAGCTGGGCAAAGTATGATCTCTGTGGTGGGCAATGTGAGTCAAAGGAATTTGTTCCTCTGTTTAGAGAGATATCCCTGGGCCCCTCGATGATTGGTCGCTGACACCAAAATGCACGGCCGTGCTCAAGTGTGCAATGATTAATGAATCTGATTGCAACTTGCATGTTTTGGTTACCACTAATCTTGATCGAGAAACATAATCGTGAAGGGCCGAGAATGACTTAGTACCATGTCTCACCTTCGCACGGATATCGTGAACAAAAGGAAGATTGATCACTTATCGATAGGACCTTTCACATGAGTTGCAGATTGGTTTTTTGTACTGAAGACAAAACCCATACTGACCTGGGGGCAGGATGTCTTACTAGAGGCCGCTCCTTGTCTGTGATGTATTGGGTACGTAGAGTCATGTGCAAGTGGGAGTCTGTTGGAGTATGCCCACTGTCACACGTACGCCAAATGATCACTACCGATGATGTATGGGCCTATCGGGTCACACGCCGGGGGTTGATCTTGACAACAACCTAAAAGGGAGGGTTGGAAATGAATAATTAAGGATAGTTGGTAATCAGGAAGGGTTAGCGGCGCTAAACCCTGCTGTCGCTAACTTGGCCGCGTTAGCGGCGCTAACCTTAAGTGGTTAGCGGTGCTACGTTTGGGCGGTTAGCGGCGCTACGTTTGGGCGGTTAGCGGCGCTAACCCGTCTGGCAGATTACAACTTTATTCCTTTCACCTCCACTCTCCACCAATGCATGTGGATTGCTTGGATTTCTTTATGGCCGGCCTTGGGAGTTCCAGGGGCAGATGAGGTTCATAAAAACACATGCACTCTCTCATTTTACACTCTAGTTGTTCTTGGTGAAAACACACACACATAAGAAGCCTCAAGTGGTTGTTCTTGTGAGTTGTAAGAGAGAATCTAAGTGAGAGTTCCTGGAGTTCTTTGGTTGTTGTTCCAGAAAGCATTCTTCATATAGGAAGGAATGCTTAAGGGATGCTAGTACATCAAGATCACGGTTTTTCCCGGGGTGGACTTCGATAGTCAAAGAGGAGCTTGTCACTTGCTTGGATTCTTGATCTACACCAACTCCAGAGGATTCTTCAAGGGTATATTTCTCCTCTCTTTCTGTTTTGAAGTTGCATTTGTTAGTTGTAGAGATTGGTACACTTATGGGGTTCTCCATGTGGTCTTGTTTATGTTTGAAAAATTCGTTTTTGACCTTGCATGCTTCCGTTGCTGTGTACCACGAACCCCAACATATTTGGTGTGACTATTGTTCACCTAAACGTCATATTAATTTAATATTTGTGTGACGTTTTGTTATATTCAGTCATACAAGACATTTTAATTTTGAGGATATAGCCACATAGTTGTAATTAAAAAGTGACCAAATGTGTTTAAATGTGTGACCATATGCTTTTTAAAGTCAAGTAAATTTGAATTTCGTGTGACTATTGTTCACCCAAACGTCGCATGAATTTAAGATTTGTGTGACATTTTGTATTATTCAGTAACACAAGGCATTTTAATTTTGAGTATTAGTTACATAGTTGTAATAAAAAAGTGACCAAATGTGTTAAAATGTGTGACCATAAGATTTTTAAAGTCAAGTGAATGTCTATTTCGTGTGACTATTTTTCACCAATCGCCACATGAATGTAATGTTTGTGTGGCGTTTTGTAATATTCAGACACAAGGAATTTTAATTTTGAGGATATAGCCACATAGTTGTAATTAAAAAGTGACCAAATGTGTTAAAATGTGTGACCATATGCTTTTTAAAGTCAAGTGAATGTCTATTTCGTGTGACTATTGTTCACCCAATGGTCACATGAATGTAATGTTTGTGTGGCGTTTTGTAATATTCAGTCACACTAGGCATTTTAATTTTGAGGATATAGCCACATGGTTGTAATTTAAAAGTGACCAAATTTGCTAAAATGTGTGACCATATGTTTTTTATAGTCTAGTGAATGTCTATTTGGTGTGACTATTATTCACCCAATCGCCACATGAATGTAATGTTTGTGTGGCGTTTTGTAATATTCAGTCACACAAGGAATTTTAATTTTGAGGATATAGCCACATAGTTGTAATTAAAAAGTGACCAAATGTGTTAAAATGTGTGACCATATGCTTTTTAAAGTAAAGTGAATGTCTATTTCGTGTGACTATTGTTCACCCAATAGCCACTCGAATGTAATGTTTGTGTGGCGTTTTGTAATATTCAGTTGATCGTCCCGTGTTTATACGGATGAAGAAATGCTAGTGATTTCGTGTGTGTTTGTGTGTATGTTTCGGTAGAGAAGAGAGAGCCGAGAGCTTTTAGAGAGAGAGAACACAAACACACAAAGTTGATAATGCAAAGCTTAGTATTGAAATGTGGGGGAAATGCCTTTATATAGCATTTCCCCAACTTTGGTATAATTACATATTACACCCTCACTTAAATATATCTAACAATCTCCCCCTAAGTGAGGTGTGTAATCATTCACAACAAACAAATACATTGAAATCTATTCGAAAGCTGATTTGTTGCGAATGCCGAAGGCCACTTGCCATTTTCTGATTTCTCTCCTGCTAGCCAATGCTTTCCTTATTTGATCTATTGCCTTGTATGCCTGGGAATGTTCTTCATCTGTGTAAGCTGCTCGGTTATCCCAAACCTTTTGATGAATTTTATGATGAAGGATTTTCAAGGTGCCGTCAGAATATGCATTAAGGTCGTCTAGTCTGATGAAAATCTTTTCACCCTTTGTATTTTTGGAGACAACACCTCGAGAACCTTTAAAGTTTGGATGACCGTCATGGATTACTGTCAACTCTTCAAGTTGTTCTAGATCTGGATGATTCTTATTAGGCTTAAGAAGATTGACTTTCCGATAGTTGTTCTCAGCCCCGAGCTGGATATCGTGTTCCTCAAAGAATTCCATAAGATTTCTCATGTACCTCATTAACGCAACTCTACCAAATTCTTCATCAGGCCATTTTCCCTTTTTCTGGGAAAGGATATCGAATAAGAAGCTAATGTCTTCGATGTTTACATACCTCAAATCTGCTTCGGTGAGAAAGTATGTGAGGTTGTTAGCTCTTTTGACGTAGAAGATGGCATATTTTATGTTGAAGTTGGTTTCGGTAGACACACTGAGAAGGTCACTTATGGGATAATCTGATTTGATATCTTCTGGTTTGGTTTGTGAACGAGTGAGAATATGATTATATCTCCTTCTTTGTTTATCGTTCATGTTTCTCAGCTCGGGTGAGATAACCTCTATCAACTGACTGCTGAAGATTTCAGGAATTCGTTCTTCAAGATTGGCAGCGTTGACAAAGAAAGGTTTCCATATCGGGTTTTCTGCAGCATTCCTTGTGAACATATTCCCGACATCAAGACCAGGATCTCCACGATGCACTGGAGGAGCAGGTGGGACTGTGAAGCTTTCAGGCAAGGGCCATTCTGATTCTGCTCTAAACTTTTCAGCTGCCTCTGCTTATCTGTTTCTTTCTAATATGTCGGCAGCTGATTCTTGAAATCTACCAGGAGGAGGAGGGAAAGTTTCATGAACTTCAATATTAATCCCACTGAGAACCCTGGATACGTCGAAGATTGATTTCTTTTGTTTAGGCTTTCTCCTAGCGTCCCTTCTAGAAATTGCTTCCCTTTCTTTTCTTTTCAGTGCAAGTTCTCTTTCACTGGGAATATCATCAAATCTGTGGACAATTCTAGGAGAATCTGGACGTGCAGCAATCTCGACGTATTCATCAATACCCTTGAATAGATTTTCCATCTCAGGATCCTCAGCTTCTTCCTCTGGTTGAGCAGAACTGCTTTCTCCCATATGCCTTGCAGGTGATATGTGTATGGACTCATATAAATCTTTCATTTCTTCTTCTGAGTCGCTTGACCATTCAAACATCTCGGTATGGGGCTGCTCCGAAGATATCTCACCTTCTTCAAGATCACTTGGCCTCGGTTCAGTTTGTTGCTGGGGTACATATAGTACAATCTGTTTGTCAGCATTCTCATTCTGTTGTAATTCATAAACTTCATCGGCCGTTAATGATTCGGATCTATGTTGTTGACCCGTCTGGCTTCCAGATCCAGCAGAACCTGTACCTGTAGATAAGTATCTGCTCAATGATGGTACTGGTACAGTTGCGGCGGAGGGAGTTGTGATATATCTTCTTCTTTTCTCCCCCCTCGGGACGATCATCAGGATCTTGATCTTCCCGCCTCCTTTTTGACCCCTGAGCCTGGGCCTGACAGGTTTGTTCAAGTACCGTCAGCCGGTCAGTAACTTTTTGCAGGGAAGTATAGAACCCTCTTGTCACCTCATCAATCTTGCTGTTTACATCTTCATGAAACTCTGTAAATTCATCCAAGGAGATTCCCTGTGGACGTAGTTCAGTTTGCAGAGTAGTCAGAAGGTCTTGATTATAAGCAGAGTCTGGCCTTTGTTCAATCAGTTTAGCATAGAGGATGCTTTTTAAGGCGTCGACCGATAGTGAAGTGACATCCGGTTGAGATTGAGGAGTCGTTGCTGGAAGACGAGCTGCTAGAAGATCTTCAATACGTGACAGCTGCTCAGTCTGTTCCCTGGAAGCCCTTTCAATCCGATCAAACTTTTGATTTGTCTCCTGCAGGTGTTGGCGGATTGGAGACACGGCTTGTTGAATAGCAAGTTGAAGATCTGCACGTGTAACAAACCCGGAATCACTCAGATTACCGGTTGAGGTACCTGCCGCAGAGGCAGAACCACTTACTGGAGCAGCATGGATGTAGGCTCCAGCAGGATTTCCTTCCAATCCTCGAATGGCACCTTGATAGGTACCACCTACGGAAGTTGCAGAGACTTGTTGAGTCAACAAGCTCAGTGCATATATACTTACCTTGTGTTGTTCAAGATATGCGGATATCCGCGGCAAATCAAATCGTGCACGAAGAGGAGTCGAGGACGAGGGAGGCAGTCCTCTGTTTTCAATAGGTCCAACACCCAATTGGGGTTGGCCTAGATTGTGTGCTATAACCCTGTGCAATAAAGACGGTGCCTGTTGAGAGACACCGTAGTAGCTTGGTGGGGCAGAAACTTGCACGGGTGGGATAACCGCGGCTTGTTCAATATGAGGCTCAGCAGTGCTAGGCCTCATAGTAGATGTGGCTTCCCGGCTTTCTGGGTTTGGGGAACCCTCAGCACTCATTTTTTCTTTTCTCACCTCCTCTCTATCACTCGCACTCCTAACTACAAAACTATCTTCATCATCACCGCTACCGGCACCATACCCCGCATATTGATCAGGGTGAATAAGAGAGTCAGGAGTGACAGAACCAGATTCAATAGATAAAGAATGACTTGGCGAAGTTACTGGAATGTCATGTTCAGAAGCAACCATGGCCCTGCGAATGATTGAGGTGGTTTGAAGTGGTATGACCAGACCACGGGTAGGAGAGGGGGGTGTTGTCTGAGTGGTATGGGCCTGGTTTGGACTGATAGGATTGGGGTTGGTTATTTTCATGAAGGATGGGGTGCTATCAGTAGGTTGGTCTATTGGTTGCTCAGGGGTCCCCAAAGGTGATATTTCTGTTTCGGGGTCAGGGGCACCACCTGGATGGGAGGCTGACTCTTCTTGAGAGGAACTGGATGACTCAGAAAAGTCAAGTCCAAGTTCGGTTAAAACGGCTTGGGTACGGGTGGATACAGAGAGGGATTGGACAATGGATTGGATGACTGCTGGATCATATGTATCTTCTCCCTCTCTACTCTCATCACCTTCACCCACTTCTCCTCCCCTCTCTTGATTTTCTCTCTGCACATCCCTCTCAGCATCTCCCACAGATTGCTGAGTCCTATCCTCTATATTCTCACCGGGTGCTACTCCCTCTTGGGTAGGTATGGCCGGCTCTGGCACAACCATAGAGGGTATCCCTACACTCTCCCTGTATGTTCTCACTACATCATTTTGCTCACACAGATCCAGCAGAGACTCAGGGAATGGTTTAGGAATGGGCATATTAGAAGGAGTAGCAGGTTTAATTGATTGGAAGAGTTTGGGTGTTACAGAGGATAAACCTGCCCGTCGTGGAATGTCAGCATTTCTATCCATCACATATTGTATGATCATCGGAAGGAAGCGATGGTAAGGCAGCGGGTTAGCCTCCTTCTTCTTCTGGGAATTCTTCCTTTGCATGGTAGCTTTTATGTCCTGGAAGAGAAGGAATGCGTAATCCACATGCATATGTGTGGCAGCAGCAACGAAGATTTTTAGGTGGTTCTCCGTTGGAAACTCATACCCCGAGTGTTTTGGGGTGAGGCACCTTTGCAGCACGGTCATAAAGATGTTATACTTTGGGTGAAGACCAGTGCGTTTGAATTGATTCTTAGTTGTGAGCTCTCCAGCATAGCCCAACTGTCTTATTGCTGCCAGACATGTTTCCTCATTGGGAATTTCCTCAAAATCCGATGCAGAGGGTCTACTATTGGCTCTTGGTAACCGGAAAATTGAACGTAGACGGTGAACAGGTATGTCTACATCAAACTCATCCACTTCAGCATGGATAACTTCTAGACCTCTTTCATTGATTCGTACGTCACATGTCTGCCAGAATTGTTGAACATAAAGTTCAGGGACTTGTGTGCCGGTTGTTGCAGGATTGTAGGTTAGGAGGTGATTCAGAGGGTGGACTTTAAGAATTTCGGTAACAATGGGGTGAGTGGGGGTCGTGAATTTGGTAAGGTCAATATAGTGGTTATTTGGGTGAGTCCTGGTGCTAAGGAACTCAGCTTGAGGCATGATCTCCTCTGGGTCACGAATAGCTTGTGCCATCTTATCTGTACAGATAGAAAGAAATATTAAGACATAATGACAATGATAAGATTGGAGATTGCATTGGCCCAAGAATTTCAAGTGTCAAGTGTTAGACAGAAAAATTGTCTAACTATGGAGGACTTCAGTGTGAAGATATCAAATTGATGTGTTGAAAAGTTATTGTTGACATCTTATTTCATTAAATGAACAAAAATAAACACATTTGTAGTACTGAAGCATGCCTCAAAAATCACCCTAACACCTCTTTTTAGGCCAAAAACCAAATCATTTGAGTATGCTTATACTCCTCAAGAACACGAAGAACACTTTTTGAGATTTTTGAAAGATTTTTACATCAAAGTGTTCCCCAAGTGTTCTAGAAACCCATCGCAAACATGGATAAATCAAACAAGTTAGTTTGATATCCCAAAAATCCATCTAAAGTCCCGAAACCTTCATTCGCATACGGGTGTTCAAAGGCCAAAAAGTTCATTTTTAACTCAAAATTTCCAAAAAGTAAACCGTTCAAGTTGTTACCTTTGTGATTATGAGTATTTTGAATCTAAAAAGGTAAATTTTGGCAGAGTAACGAGATGATTTGTGTGTGAGACATATCAAACTCGAGAGAATACTTAGGAAAATTTTTCCGTAAGTTTGAAGCTTGTGAATGAAGATTGTAACCGTTGGGTAACGTATATCGATGTAAAAAGGACATGTGTTGAGCCCTGATTTGTTGTTACAACGGTAAAAAATGCGCCTGATAGAAGTTTGTCAATCGCATGCGATTCACACTGTGGTGTGTTAATCGTATGCAATTCACACTATCTGAGCTTAATCGCGTGCGATTCAACCTTAGACTGAATAGCATGCGATTCACACTAACTTAGCTGAATCACGTGCGATTCAACCTTTGTCCAAATCGTATGCGATTCACACTATCTTAGCTTAATCGCGTGCGATTCAACCTTAGTCTGAATAGCATGCGATTCACACTAACTTAGCTGAATCGCGTGCGATTCAACCTTTGTCCAAATCGTATGCGATTCACACTATCTTAGCTTAATCGCGTGCGATTCAACCTTTGTCCAAATCGTATGCGATTCACACTATCTTAGCTTAATCGCGTGCGATTCAACCTTAGACAACATTGCATTCGATTCACACTTGTTTCTCAACCTTCACATGCAAATAAAACCTTTAACATTTGCATGCGATTCACTCACATAGCTTGATCGCATGCGATTGAGCTATGACTTGGAAAAATTTGAGATATCTGAATTTTGAGATTATGAAAGTTAAATTTTCAGATATGGTTGATGTGAGTGTTTGTTTGACACACTCCCCCTAGACTTTTGCATCTGTTAACTTTGAGAGTGTGATAATTTTGAATTTCTCCCCCTACACATGGGCATCATGTGTATTTAACTTTTCTCCCCCTACACATATGCAGCATGTGTAGGACTTCAGAACTCCCCCTTTGCAGTTTCAGTAGACATCTGTACATTGAACACACAGTGTAACACCAACTCTAAAAAGAAAAAAATAAACAAGTTAACAGTATGTTAGATTTGCAAATTCAGCATGCCCAACTTGGATACCAGTTCAGTAAAACGACTTTCATCCAAAGGTTTGGTAAACAAGTCAGCAAGCTGATTCTCGGTGGGAACATACTGTAACTCAATTAATCCTTTTTCTACGTTATCTTTTATGAAGTGATAACGGATATCTATATGTTTGGTTTTAGAGTGATGTACCGGATTGCAGGAGATGGCAATGGCAGACTGAGAGTCGCATAACAATGGTATTTTGTCGTACCTGAGGCCAAAGTCTGAGAGTTGTGTACATATCCATAGGCTTTGGGAACAGCACATTGCAGCAGCAACATACTCAGCTTCTGCTGTAGAAGTGGATACACAGTTTTGTTTCTTTGAAGCCCAGCAGACTAAACGATCTCCCAGAAAGTGTGCACTACCAGAGGTGCTTTTCCTATCAATCTTGCAACCAGCATAGTCAGCATCTGAATAAGCATAAAGATCTAGATTGGAGTCCTTGGGATACCATAGTCCTAGATGCATGGACCCTTTGAGATATCTGAAAATTCGCTTAACAGCTAGCAGATGTGACTCCTTGGGATTGGCCTGAAACCTAGCACAGAGACACGTAGAGAACATGATGTCTGGACGACTTGCAGTGAGATATAGTAATGATCCAATCATCCCACGGTATGTCTTGAGATCCACCGGAGAACCATCAGGATCTGCCGATAGTTGTGATTTGGCCGCCATTGGAGTTGAGATAGGGTTGCAGTTGTGCATATCATACTTTGTGAGAAGATCTTTAATGTACTTGGATTAGCAGATGAAAGTGCCATGACTCAACTGTTTAACTTGAAGTCCTAGAAAGAACGACATCTCACCCATCATACTCATTTGGAACCTGTTTGACATTGTCTCTGCAAACTCTTCACTGTTCTTTGGATTTGTAGATCCAAAGATGATGTCATCCACATAAATTTGGACAAGGATTTTGTCCCTACCTTTTGTCTTTGTGAACAGAGTGGTGTCTGTCTTTCCTTTGGATTAGCCTTCCCCTATCAGATATTCAGATAAGACATCGTACCATGCACGTGGAGCTTGTTTTAAGCCGTACAGAGCCTTATCTAAAATATAAACATGATTAGGGTATGAAGAATTGATGAAGCCCTCAGGTTGTGAAACGTAGACTTCTT
This sequence comes from Pulicaria dysenterica, assembly GCA_947179395.2. Taxonomy (NCBI): domain Eukaryota; kingdom Viridiplantae; phylum Streptophyta; class Magnoliopsida; order Asterales; family Asteraceae; genus Pulicaria; species Pulicaria dysenterica. Next base: position 60,752,556 of record OX359289.1, on the reverse strand, counting down.
CTTTGAGTACCCCATTGAGAAAGGCTGTTTGGACATCCATTTGGAAGACTCGAAAGCTCCTGGAGGCTGCATATGCAAGAAATAAGCGTATAGCTTCAATTCGAGCAACAGGAGCAAAGGTTTCATCATAGTCGATACCCTCCTGTTGATTGTATCCCTTAGCAACCAACCTTGCTTTGTTACGAATGACCACTCCATCCGAATCCCGTTTGTTCTTGAACACCCATTTAGTTCCGACAACAGATTTGCCATATGGAAGAGGAACTAATCTCCATACTTTGAGACGAGCAAACTGGTGTAATTCTTCTTGCATAGCTAGTACCCAGTCCGGATCATTCAGTGCCTCACAAGTCTTTGTGGGTTCAATCATGCTTAAGAAACCTGCAAATTGGCACTCGTTAGCTGTGGTTGACCTTGTTTGAATGCCAACAGAGGGATCTCCAATGATATTCTCCTCAGAGTGATGTCGGATCCATTTTAGCTCATGCGAGTTAGAGGAGGAAGGGATGAGATCTTGAATATGTGGCGCTTCCTCTTCCATTTCTCTGGAGAAGTTTGGATCGGAGTCGAACACAGGTGAGTTCTCCTGATCAACTATTGGTTCTGTCACAGGGGAGTGTGTGACAGAAACAGATGTAGAATCCTCAGCAAATGGATTCGTTTCGGTGATTGTTGTATCTGTGATCGGGTCGCTTATCTGTGCACCGGCATTATCCCTGTTGTTTGCCAAAACAAGGGAAGAGTCAGATCTAAAGAAATCAGACATGAAATCGAGATTATTATCAGAAGTAGTGGGAATGTCTGATTCTTTAGAGTTAAGAACTGGTCCTGAACGGGTATGTTCAGAAGTAAAAATGTTGGACTGTTGTGGGGAGCCAGAGACAGTTAATGTATCATCAAACGTTACATTGATACTCTCTATGATGCTCTTTGTGCGTGTGTTTAAAACTCTATATGCTTTGGAGACGGTAGAATAACCTAAGAAAATAGCTTCATCAGCTTTCGGAGCAAATTTTCCTAGATTATCCTTTTCATTTTAAGACAAAACACCTATTACCAAATACATGAAAGTATTTGATATTAGGTACAATGCCATTTGCCAGTTCATAAGGAGTTTTATTAAAACGTTTATTAATGAAAGAGCGATTCTGCGTATAGCAGGCAGTGTTAATAGCTTCAGCCCAGAAGGAAGGAGGGAGCCCAGAGTAAGAAAGCATTGTTCGGGCAGCTTCAACCAGAGTTCTGTTTCTTCTTTCAACAACACCATTTTGTTGAGGTGTGTAAGCTGCAGAGAACTGATGGTTGATCCCAACTAGGTCACAGAAATTTTGCAGAGTGTTGTTTTTGAATTCCGTTCCATTGTCTGTTCGAATGGAGACAACACTTTGACCATATTTATTCTGCTGCTGTTTAATGAAAGTGATGATTGTTGGAGTAGCTTCATCCTTAGAGCGCAGAAATTTGACCCAAGTATACCGTGAGTAGTCATCCACCATGACCAGGATATACTTCTTCCCATGTTTGGACTGTATTCTCATTGGACCGCAGAGATCCATGTGCAGGAGATCCAAAGGCTTGGTTGTGTTGAATGCTTGCTTTGATTTGTGTGAGGCCTTCTTCATCTTCCCTTTTTCACAATTAGCACACAAATGATCCTTGTTGAACTTCAGTTTGGGTATCCCTCTCACCAAGTCACCATTGACTAGTTTGTTTATGTTTTGAAAGTTCAGGTGAGAGAGTCTTCTGTGCCAGAGCCAAGTAAGATTATTGGAGGCTTCTGACAGAAGACACACAGATGTAGGAGAGTCATACTTCTCCAGATCTATGGAATACAAATTAGAATTTCTGCATCCTGCAAGTACTTCATCACCGGTTTCTGTGATCACTGAGCATTTGTTCATTTTAAATACAACCACCATGTCTTTGTCACAGAACTGACCAATACTGAATAGGTTGTGCCCCAAGCCTTCTACGTAGGAGACTTTCTTGATTTTCACATGTTTTTTCTCTATGTCTCCGTACCCCATTATTGGTGCAACTTGGTCATTCCCAAAACGTACATTCCTGGAGTACTTAGGAACATAATTCTTGAGAAGACTTTTGTTGCCGGTCATATGTTTGGTACAGCCGGAGTCAAGGTACCACAAGTGAGGCACCTGCAAAAAGAGAATAAATCACGTTTAGGTCCCCATTTAGATATGGGTCCTTGATTGTTAGTCTCTAAGTTGGGTTGAGTAACAACTGTTGGTTTTGATGATGATGAAACTTCTAATGATCTATTCTTTGGTACCCAAATGGACTTAAGCTTTGGACGTGAAGGAATAGATTTGGAAGAAATTTGCTGAGAAGAAAGTTTCTTCACCACTGTTGGTTTGACAGTTGATGGAATCGGAGTTTTCGGATTCGGTAGAGTTGCGGAAGCGTTATATTTGCGAATCCATGGTTGAGAGGAATTCTTAAGAATTCTTTGTGGCCTCGGTGCATCAACTTGCTGTCGCGGAAATGGAACACTGCGATTAGCAGGTTTTGCTACTCGTTGAATGGATGATGACTTGGGTTTCGAAGATTTTGAGATTTTGGAAGGGGAATTGCGAGAACGCTTTTGAGAATGCAAGAGTTTTTCCTGTGCAATCCAAGCCCTTTTAAATGCTTCATAGCCCTGCCGTCTGTAGACTTCCAGTTCCTTGATCGTGAGTAATCGGTTGGATTTGTTTAAGCGTTTAAGAGCATGTGATTGACGAGTGGTGATCCATTGATTAATGATGTAGCCTTTTGAATTTAAAAATGGAACACAGATTTGATTAGCATAAAAATCAGTCCAATCAACACATGGTTTAACACCTAAAGTCTTTCTCAATTGATCATAGCAACAATTAAATTCACAATGTCCATGAGTACAACCATCACTTATACAAAACATGGTAGAAGCAATTTTGTCTTGTGAACTGGAATGATTACAAACAGAATCAAACATCAAAATGTTTTCACAGACAGGTTTCAAAGTTGAACACCTCCTAGTGGATCTAGGAATAGCTCTTTTCCATGATGTATTTGTTTCAAACTTCTTGTTTCCAGCCTTCTTCACATCTGCAGCAGAGGATAAAAGATTAGACTGAAGTCGTGGTCGACTGGCTGCAGCTTGTGATGATTCAGGTACTTCTATGTGCACACGAGAATTGGGATTAGGAGTGGATTGTTGCTTTGGTTTGTAAATCTGTTTAAGCTTAAGATTTGTTAAGTCAGGTTTATTAACAGATTTTACAGAAGTTGTGCAATATGTACCCTTGGTGTTTGCATGAGTTAGATCATCCATATCTGAACCAAAAAGTGAGAAGGTAAAGGGAACTATTGGAGTTTCCATCTTTACTTTGAGGGCTTTGATTCTTTCTTTCAAAACAAACTGTTTCCTACACAGTTTATCAATGATCTTTCCATCATGTACAAATGACATGTTGGGAATTTGTTGACAGGTGATGATTTCATGCATTGAAGGGAATGTCTCAGAGGTAGGAGGTTTTAAATCATTTTGAATGGCTTTGGTGAGGTCCTGTTGAATGACTTGGGTAAAACAAAATTCCTGCAGGGTGTTGAATCTGTCTTGTAATTCTTTGTGAGGAATGTATTCAACAGTGGGCTTTGGTGAAACAGGGGAGTAGAGTTCTTCATCAGAATAGACAGACGATGTAACATCAGAATCGGACGAGGAAGAGAGATTAGCAAGGTATGAGTCATTCAAATTAGAATAATCAAAAGGAATTTCAGTTTTGACATTAAGAGTTCGTTTGAAATCTTCCTCTATTTGTGTCTCTTCTTGGCCAACAAAGACCATCCTTTGGGTAAGTCCTAACCCAAACAGGTCAGCATTATATAATTGTTTGGACGTAATCCTTTTCAATTTGAAGCCAAGCCCATCGAAATTCCATCTGGAGAAAGGACGTTCCTTTTCTTTGTATTGAGAGATGGTATGTTCACTTTGATCACGTTTGGACAAAAGGTATTCAAGTTCATTGATTCTAGAGTAAAGAGTACTTCGTTCTTTCCTAAGTTCATTTTTGAGAATTTCTGAATCCTTTTCAGCACACTTACATTCTGCTTTGAGATCTAATATGGTGTTATTAGTCCTACTGGTTAATTCTAAAAGCTCAGATTCTTTTGCAGCTAATTGGTTCCTAAGGCTGATTAAGTCGTTATCTAACTTCTTAATTATTGTTTGTGCCTCCAATTTTTGAGTGTGTGAAACATCTTCTAGAACTTGATTTCTTGTGATTAAATCTAGTTCCTGACATTCTAACTCTTTTATGCGATTTAATATGGTTTGAATGTGTTTATGATTAATACCCATATTAAAGTTAGAGCTAGAAGATACCTTTCCACTGTCCAAGCTTTCCTCATCTGACTCGAAGAGATTATCTCCGTCATCATCCTCTCTACCTTCTTCACCATTGTGAGCCATCAGACAGAATTGAGCGTGATCTTCACCATCCAGATCACTGTCTGATCCTGTATCATCAAGGAACTGATCCTCCTCAACTAGCAGCACGTTCCCAGCCTGTTTTTGTTTAGACAGGCGGTACTTCTGCCGATAGTACTCTGCATCTTTTGTCTTTTTCATTGGACAGTTCCTGATCAGATGTCCTGACCTCCCGCAGTTATAACATTTGAAATCAACCTTCTTTTCTTCCTTCTTCTCATCCCTCTGGTACCTTGGCTTGTCAACAGCAGCAGCTCTTTCGGGTCTCCTTGAACCTGATGTGAATCGTTTTCTATTGTTAGTCTTGCTGAAACGGTTCATGAAGTTCTTGTTGGCCACTGTGAGAGCTTGAAATGCTGCTTCGATTGAATCATCATCATCATTATCATGATCAGAATCACTGAGAACCACTTGTTTAAGTTTCAAGGATCTTGATGATGTTTCCTTATGGATTCTGTCAGCCACCACCAAGGCAAGAGGGTCAGCAACTGGTTCTTTAGGGAGAGATTGCAAGATTTCATCTTGATACTGATTGAGATCTTCGAAGATGTTGTGGAAGGTGACTGATGTAAGATCTTTATTAATCTGTTTGTAAAGTCTGGCATAGCCTTTCCACTCAGAACCTAATGAATTCAGAAAAACACAGTTCAAATCAAGATCAGTTCTGACAATTTGATTAGATCTCATTTCATTTTGCAGCTTGCAGAATCTCCCATATGTTTCAGAGAGTAGTTCTTTTTCTCGAGCCTTGAAGTCATGATAGCTGTTGACTAGCTGAGTTCGTTTGATGTATTCTCCTTGCTCAGTGCCCTGAAGTTGTTTCTTGATCTCATCCCAGATTTCCTTGGCTGTGCCCAAGCTATCTATTTTGAGATAGATTTTAGATGAGAGGCCCTACTTGATGTAGTACTTGGCCAGTTTCTCTGCTTTCTTTGTTTCTCTTTCTGTATTGGTTATCTCATCATGAGTCTTCTCTCTTTCGTGTCTGGGAATGCCAGGGTTGTTATCTGGATCTGCTTCAACTACCTTCGTGAATTTGGTGTTTCCGTTGTTGATGCATTCAATCATCTTGTCACCGAAGAGGTCATTGTGCTCGAGGAAGTCCATGAACCTTCCTTTCCAGACATTGTATTCCCCTCGAAACAAAACAGGAGGTTTTGTGTCGGTGCCAATGGACATCATTTCATTTGTACTTGACATGATTAGTGATGTTTGTGAGAAATGATCGTTTACTTGTAAGATGGTTTGATTGTTCGAAAAACTTGTCCTGATTTTAAAGTGTTTTGAATGATTGATTAACGAACTAAGTCTTGTGAATTTCAATTTTGAATTAGATCTTAAAAGATTAAATTCAACCTTGAACTAGATAGACTTGATTGTTTGATTAAGTTCAAATGTCTTAGAGTTCTTTAATTCAAGTCCAAAGAGTCAATCACTTGTCCAAGTATAAGGAATAACTTGATTGGGATTTGTCTTATCAAATGCGAATACAGGTCAATCGAATGCGATTAGGTGTCCTTGAAAACAAGCAGAATAAGAACTTAGTTGTGATGGTTAATCGAATGCGAATCAATCCTGTTTCATCAAAAACTTAGAAAATAATCTGTTAGTCCTGTCAATCAAGTGCGAATCAAATAGAAACCTTTCAATCGCGTGCGATTCCCTTTACAAGCCGGCTGATAGATGTAAGTGTTAATCGCATGCGATTCAGGTAAACTTATCAACTGCTATAAGCCGCACAGTCTAATCGCATGCGATTCATTGAACTTGGCTTATAGCTATTTGATTAACACTTAGGTGTTCTAATTTGACAAAATTCTATAAGCCGCCCCAAGAGTCAATCGCATTAACCAAGGAACCGGCTGATAGACTCTGATGTGTCCTTGTTAAATCAGATTGCCATACCCTGAATAGTGTCTAACCACTTGTACTTGAATGGTATGGCAAGTACTTGATTTTCCTTGTACAACACTTAATCTATTATGAATTTATAATTAAATAAATTATAAAATTCGATTTCTTCTTTTTCCAGTTGTACTTTCAGATCAAGAACACCATAAATGCTTAATTACCCAGAAAATTTAATGTTGAAAAAGTGGATATTTAATGACCTTCTTGACTTAATACTTATAAAAACACCCACGGTTTGTGTTTTTCTTCAAAGAATGTTTTGTAACCTTTGTAAGACTATCGAAACAACTCAAAAGAAAGTTAAAGGAGATGTAGTTTATACCTTTAATGAGTTCTACCTTTAAAAGTCGTTTGAGCTTGAGTTTATCTTGAATAAAACTGACGTTCTTGAACCTTTGCACAACCGAGAGCCTTTTCTTCTTAGAAGCTTGAACACTTCGAGATTTTGTTGTCTTCTTTTGAACAATCACGAGCCAAAAACAAGTTTGGCTCTGATACCAATTGATGGTCCCGTGTTTATACGGATGAAGCAATGCTAGTGATTTCGTGTGTGTTTGTGTGTATGTTTCGGTAGAGAAGAGAGAGCCGAGAGCTTTTAGAGAGAGAGAACACAAACACACAAAGTTGATAATGCAAAGCTTAGTATTGAAATGTGGGGGAAATGCCTTTATATAGCATTTCCCCAACTTTGGTATAATTACATATTACACCCTCACTTTAATATATCTAACATCAGTCACACAAGAAATTTTAATTTTGAGGATATAGCCACATAGTTGTAATTAAAAAGTGACCAAATTTGCTAAAATGTGTGACTATATGTTTTTTAAAGTCAAGCGAATGTCTATTTGGTGTGACTATTGTTCACCCAAACGTCATATGAGTTTAATATTGGTGTGACGTTTTGTAATATTCAGTCACACAAGTTATTTTAATTTTGAGAATTTAGTCACATAGTTTTAATTAAAAAGTGACCAAATGTGTTAAAATGTGTGACCATACGCTTTTTAATGTCAAGTGAATGTCTATTTATTGTGACTATTGTTCACCCAATGGTCACATGAATGTAATGTTTGTGTGACGTTTTGTAATATTCAGTCACACTAGGCATTTTAATTTTGAGGATGTAGCCACATAGTTGTACTTAAAAAGTGACCAAATGTGCTAAAATGTGTGACCATATGCTTTTTAAAGTCAAGTGAATGTCTATTTCGTGTGGCTAAATCCTCAAAATTAAAATGCCTTGTGTGACTGAATATTACAAAACGTCACACAAATATTAAATTCATATTATTTATGTGACGTTTTGTAATATTTAGCCACACAAGGCATTTTAATTTTGAGGATTTAGTCACGTAGTTTAAACTAAAAAGTGACCAAATGTGTTAAAATGTGTGACCTTATGCTTTTTAAATTCAAGTGAATGTCTATTTCGTATGACTATTGTCACCCAATAGTCACATGAATTTAATTTTTGTGTGGCGTTTTGTAATATTCAGTCACACAAGGCATTTTAATTTTGAGGATATAGCCACTTAGTTGTAATTAAAAAGTGACCAAATGTACTAAAATATGTGACCATATGGTTTTTAAAGTGAAGTGAATGTCTATTTGGTGTGACTATTGTTCACCCAAGCATCATATGAATTTTTTATTTGTGTGACGTTTTGTATTATTCAGTCACACAAGGCATTTTAATTATGAGGATTTAGTAATATAGTTGTAACTAAAAAGTGACTAAATGTGTTAAAATGTGTGACCATATACTTTTTAAAGTCAAGTGAATGTCTATTTCGTGTGACTATTGTTCACCCAATGGTCACATGAATGTAATGTTTGTGTGGCGTTTTGTAATATTCAGTCACTTTAGGCATTTTTCAATTTGAGGATTTAGTCACATAGTAGTAATTAAAAAGTGACCAAATGTGTTTAAATGTGTGACAATATGCTTTTTAAAGTCAAGTAAATTTGAATTTCGTGTGACTATTGTTCACCCAAACGTAGCATGAATTTAATATTTGTGTGACATTTTGTATTATTCAGTAACACAAGGCATTTTAATTTTGAGTATTAGTTACATAGTTGTAATAAAAAAGTGACCAAATGTGTTAAAATGTGTGACCATAAGCTTCTTAAAGTCAAGTGAATATCTATTTCGTGTGACTATTGTTCACCCAATCGCCACATGAATGTAATGTTTGTGTGGCGTTTTGTAATATTCAGACACAAGGAATTTTAATTTTGAGGATATAGCCACATAGTTGTAATTAAAAAGTGACCAAATGTGTTAAAATGTGTGACCATGTGCTTTTTAAAGTCAAATGAATGTATATTTGGTGTGACTATTATTCACCCAAACGTCATATGAATTTAATATTTGTGTGACGTTTTGTAATATTCAGTCATATAAGGCATTTTAATTTTAAGGATTTAGTCACATAGTTGTAATTAAAAAGTGACCAAATGTGTGACCATATGCTTTTTAAAGCCAAGTGAATGTCTATTTCGTGTGACTATTGTTCACCCAATAGCTATACGAATGTAATGTTTGTGTGGTGTTTTATAATATTCAGTCACACAAGGCATTTTAATTTTGAGAATTTAGCCACATAGTTGTAAGTAAAAAGTGACCAAATGTGTTAAAATGTATGACCATATGCTTTTTAAAGTCAAGTGAATGTCTATTTCTTGTGACTATTGTTCACCCAATGGTCACATAAATGTAATGTTTGTGTGGCGTTTTGTAATATTCAGTCACACTAGGCATTTTAATTTTGAGGATATAGCCACATAGTTGTAATTTAAAAGTGACCAAATTTGCTAAAATGTGTGACCATATGTTTTTTAAAGTTAAGTGAATGTCTATTTGGTGTGATTATTTTTCACCCAATCGCCACATGAATGTAATGTTTGTGTGGCGTTTTGTAATATTCAGTCACACAAGGAATTTTAATTTTGAGGAAATAGCAACATGGTTGTAATTAAAAAGTGAAAAAATGTGCTAAAATGTGTGACCATATGCTTTTTAAAGTCAAATGAATGTCTATTTGATGAGACTATTGTTCACCTAAACGTCATATTAATTTAATATTTGTGTGACGTTTTGTAATATTCAGTCATATAAGGCATTTTAATTTTAAGGATTTAGTCACATAGTTGTAATTAAAAAGTGACCAAATGTGTTAAAATGTGTGACCATATGCTTTTTAAAGTCAAGTGAATGCCTATTTCGTGTGACTATTGTTCATTCAATAGCCACACGAATGTAATGTTTGTGTAGCGTTTTGTAATATTCAGTCACACTAAAAATTTTAATTTTGAGGATATAGCCACATAGTTGTAATTAAAAAGTGACCAAATGTGTTTAAATGTGTGACCATATGCTTTTTAAAGTCAAGTAAATTTGAATTTCGTGTGACTATTGTTCACCCAAACGTCGCATGAATTTAAGATTTGTGTGACATTTTGTATTATTCAGTAACACAAGGCATTTTAATTTTGAGTATTAGTTACATAGTTGTAATAAAAAAGTGACCAAATGTGTTAAAATAAGATTTTTAAAGTCAAGTGAATGTCTATTTCGTGTGACTATTGTTCACCAATCGCCACATGAAGGTAATGTTTGTGTGGCGTTTTGTAATATTCAGACACAAGGAATTTTAATTTTGAGGATATAGCCACATAGTTGTAATTAAAAAGTGACCAAATGTGCTAAAATGTGTGACCATATGCTTATTAAAGTCAAATGAATGTCTATTTGTTGTGACTATTGTTCACCCAAACGTCATATGAATTTAATATTTGTGTGACGTTTTGTAATATTCAGTCATATAAGGCATTTTAATTTTAAGGATTTAGTCACATAGTTGTAATTAAAAAGTGACCAAATGTGTTAAAATGTGTGACCATATGCTTTTTAAAGTCAAGTGAATGTCTATTTCGTGTGACTATTGTTCACCCAATGGTCACATGAATGTAATGTTTGTGTGGCGTTTTGTAATATTCAGTCACACTATGCATTTTAATTTTGAGGATATAGCCACATAGTTGTAATTTAAAAGTGACCAAATTTGCTAAAATGTGTGACCATATGTTCTTTATAGTCTAGTGAATGTCTATTTGGTGTGACTATTATTCACCCAATCGCCACATGAATGTAATGTTTGTGTGGCGTTTTGTAATATTCAGTCACACAAGGAATTTTAATTTTGAGGATATAGCCATATAGTTGTAATTAAAAAGTGACCAAATGTGCTAAAATGTGTGACCATATGCTTTTTAAAGTCAAATGAATGTCTATTTGGTGTGACAATTGTTCACCTAACGTCATATGAATTTAATATTTGTTTGACGTTTTGTTATTTTCAGTCATACAAGGCATTTTAATTTTGAGGATTTAGTCACATAGTTTTAATTAAAAAGTGACCAAATGTGTTAAAATGTGTGACCATATGCTTTTTAAAGTCAAGTGAATGTCTACTTCGTGTGACTATTGTTCACCCTATAGCCACACGAATATAATGTTTGTGTGGCGTTTTGTAATATTCAGTCACACTAGAAATTTTAATATTGAGGATATAGCCACATAGTTGTAATTAAAAAGTGACAAAATGTGCTAAAATGTGTGACTATATGTTTTTTAAAGTCAAGTGAATGCCTATTTCGTGTGACTATTGTTCATCCAATAGCCACACGAATGTAATGTTTGTGTAGCGTTTTGTAATATTTAGTCAAACTAGAAATTTTAATTTTGAGGATATAGCCACATAGTTGTAATTAAAAAGTGACCAAATGTGTTTAAATGTGTGACCCTATGCTTTTTAAAGTCAAGTAAATTTGAATTTCGTGTGACTATTGTTCACCCAAACGTCGCATGAATTTAAGATTTGTGTGACATTTTGTATTATTCAGTAACACAAGGCATTTTAATTTTGAGTATTAGTTACATAGTTGTAATAAAAAAGTGACCAAATGTGTTAAAATAAGATTTTTAAAGTCAAGTGAATGTCTATTTCGTGTGACTATTGTTCACCAATCGCCACATGAATGTAATGTTTGTGTGGCGTTTTGTAATATTCAGACACAAGGAATTTTAATTTTGAGGATATAGCCACATAGTTGTAATTAAAAAGTGACCAAATGTGCTAAAATGTGTGACCATATGCTTATTAAAGTCAAATGAATGTCTATTAGGTGTGACTATTGTTCACCCAAACGTCATATGAATTTAATATTTGTGTGACGTTTTTTAATATTCAGTCATATAAGGCATTTTAATTTTAAGGATTTAGTCACATAGTTGTAATTAAAAAGTGACCAAATGTGTTAACATGTGTGACCATATGCTTTTTAAAGTCAAGTGAATGTCTATTTCGTCTGACTATTGTTCACCCAATGGTCACATGAATGTAATGTTTGTGTGGCGTTTTGTAATATTCAGTCACACTATGCATTTTAATTTTGAGGATATAGCCACATAGTTGTAATTTAAAAGTGACCAAATTTGCTAAAATGTGTGACCATATGTTTTTTTTAGTCTAGTGAATTATATATTTGGTGTGACTATTATTCACCCAATCGCCACATGAATGTAATGTTTGTGTGGCGTTTTGTAATATTCAGTCACACAAGGAATTTTAATTTTGAGGATATAGCCATATAGTTGTAATTAAAAAGTGACCAAATGTGCTAAAATGTGTGACCATATGCTTTTTAAAGTCAAATGAATGTCTATTTGGTGTGACTATTGTTCACCTAACGTCATATGAATTTAATATTTGTGTGACGTTTTGTTATTTTCAGTCATACAAGGCATTTTAATTTTGAGGATTTAGTCACATAGTTTTAATTAAAAAGTGACCAAATGTGTTAAAATGTGTGACCATATGCTTTTTAAAGTCAAGTGAATGTCTACTTCGTGTGACTATTGTTCACCCAATAGCCACACGAATATAATGTTTGTGTGGCGTTTTGTAATATTCAGTCACAATAGAAATTTTAATTTTAAGGATATAGCCACATAGTTGTAATTAAAAAGTGACCAAATGTGCTAAAATGTGTGACTATATGTTTTTTAAAGTCAAGTGAATGTCTATTTCGTGTGACTATTGTTCATCCAATAGCCACACGAATGTAATGTTTGTGTAGCGTTTTGTAATATTCAGTCACACTAGAAATTTTAATTTTGAGGATATAGCCACATAGGTGTAATTAAAAAGTGACTAAATGTGTTTAAACGTGTGACCCTATGCTTTTTAAAGTCAAGTAAATTTGAATTTCGTGTGACTATTGTTCACCCAAACGTCGCATGAATTTAAGATTTGTGTGACATTTTGTATTATTCAGTAACACAAGGCATTTTAATTTTGAGTATTAGTTACATAGTTGTAATAAAAAAGTGACCAAATGTGTTAAAATAAGATTTTTAAAGTCAAATGAATGTCTATTTCATGTGACTATTGTTCACCAATCGCCACATGAATGTAATGTTTGTGTGGCGTTTTGTAATATTCAGACACAAGGAATTTTAATTTTGAGGATATAGCCACATAGTTGTAATTAAAAAGTGACCAAATGTGCTAAAATGTGTGACCATATGCTTATTAAAGTCAAATGAATGTCTATTTGGTGTGACTATTGTTCACACAAACGTCATATGAATTTAATATTTGTGTGACGTTTTGTAATATTCAGTCACACTAGGCATTTTAATTTTGAGGATATAGCCACATAGTTGTAATTTAAAAGTGACCAAATGTGTTAAAATGTGTGACCATATGTTTTTTATAGTCTAGTGAATGTCTATTTGGTGTGACTATTATTCACCCAATGGTCACATAAATGTAATGTTTGTGTGGCGTTTTGTAATATTCAGTCACACAGGGAATTTTAATTTTGAGGATATAGCCACATAGTTGTAATTAAAAAGTGACCAAATGTGCTAAAATGTGTGACCATATGCTTTTTAAAGTCAAATGAATTTCTATTTGGTGTGACTATTGTTCACCTAACGTCATATGAATTTAATATTTGTGTGACGATTTGTAATATTTAGTCATACAAGGCATTTTAATTTTGAGGATTTAGTCAAATAGTTGTAATTAAAAATTGACCAAATGTGTTAAAATGTGTGACCATATGCTTTTTAATGTCAAGTGAATGTCTATTTATTGTGACTATTGTTCACCAAATGGTCACATGATGTAATGTTTGTGTGGCGTTTTGTAATATTCAGCCACACTAGGCATTTTAATTTTTTGGATATAGCCACATAGTTGTAATTTAAAAGTGACCAAATTTGCTAAAATGTGTGACCATATGTTTTTTAAAGTTAAGTGAATGTCTAGTTGGTGTGACTATTATTCACCCAATCGCCACACGAATGTAATGTTTGTGTGGTGTTTTGTAATATTCAGTCACAATAGAAATTTTAATTTTAAGGATATAGCCACATAGTTGTAATTAAAAAGTGACCAAATGTGTTAAAATGTGTGACCATATGCTTTTTAAAGTCAAGTGAATGCCTATTTCGTGTGACTATTGTTCATCCAATAGCCACACGAATGTAATGTTTGTGTAGCGTTTTGTAATATTCAGTCACACTAAAAATTTTAATTTTGAAGATATAGCCACATACTTGTAATTAAAAAGTGACCAAATGTGTTTAAATGTGTGACCATATGCTTTTTAAAGTCAAGTAAATTTGAATTTCGTGTGACTATTGTTCACCCAAACGTCGCATGAATTTAAGATTTGTGTGACATTTTGTATTATTCAGTAACACAAGGCATTTTAATTTTGAGTATTAGTTACATAGTTGTAATAAAAAAGTGACCAAATGTGTTAAAATAAGATTTTTAAAGTCAAGTGAATGTCTATTTCGTGTGACTATTGTTCACCAATCGCCACATGAAGGTAATGTTTGTGTGGCGTTTTGTAATATTCAGACACAAGGAATTTTAATTTTGAGGATATAGCCACATAGTTGTAATTAAAAAGTGACCAAATGTGCTAAAATGTGTGACCATATGCTTATTAAAGTCAAATGAATGTCTATTTGTTGTGACTATTGTTCACCCAAACGTCATATGAATTTAATATTTGTGTGACGTTTTGTAATATTCAGTCATATAAGGCATTTTAATTTTAAGGATTTAGTCACATAGTTGTAATTAAAAAGTGACCAAATGTGTTAAAATGTGTGACCATATGCTTTTTAAAGTCAAGTGAATGTCTATTTCGTGTGACTATTGTTCACCCAATGGTCACATGAATGTAATGTTTGTGTGGCGTTTTGTAATATTCAGTCACACTATGCATTTTAATTTTGAGGATATAGCCACATAGTTGTAATTTAAAAGTGACCAAATTTGCTAAAATGTGTGACCATATGTTCTTTATAGTCTAGTGAATGTCTATTTGGTGTGACTATTATTCACCCAATCGCCACATGAATGTAATGTTTGTGTGGCGTTTTGTAATATTCAGTCACACAAGGAATTTTAATTTTGAGGATATAGCCATATAGTTGTAATTAAAAAGTGACCAAATGTGCTAAAATGTGTGACCATATGCTTTTTAAAGTCAAATGAATGTCTATTTGGTGTGACAATTGTTCACCTAACGTCATATGAATTTAATATTTGTTTGACGTTTTGTTATTTTCAGTCATACAAGGCATTTTAATTTTGAGGATTTAGTCACATAGTTTTAATTAAAAAGTGACCAAATGTGTTAAAATGTGTGACCATATGCTTTTTAAAGTCAAGTGAATGTCTACTTCGTGTGACTATTGTTCACCCTATAGCCACACGAATATAATGTTTGTGTGGCGTTTTGTAATATTCAGTCACACTAGAAATTTTAATATTGAGGATATAGCCACATAGTTGTAATTAAAAAGTGACAAAATGTGCTAAAATGTGTGACTATATGTTTTTTAAAGTCAAGTGAATGCCTATTTCGTGTGACTATTGTTCATCCAATAGCCACACGAATGTAATGTTTGTGTAGCGTTTTGTAATATTCAGTCACACTAAAAATTTTAATTTTGAGGATATAGCCACATACTTGTAATTAAAAAGTGACCAAATGTGTTTAAATGTGTGACCATATGCTTTTTAAAGTCAAGTAAATTTGAATTTCGTGTGACTATTGTTCACCCAAACGTCGCATGAATTTAAGATTTGTGTGACATTTTGTATTATTCAGTAACACAAGGCATTTTAATTTTGAGTATTAGTTACATAGTTGTAATAAAAAAGTGACCAAATGTGTTAAAATAAGATTTTTAAAGTCAAGTGAATGTCTATTTCGTGTGACTATTGTTCACCAATCGCCACATGAAGGTAATGTTTGTGTGGCGTTTTGTAATATTCAGACACAAGGAATTTTAATTTTGAGGATATAGCCACATAGTTGTAATTAAAAAGTGACCAAATGTGCTAAAATGTGTGACCATATGCTTATTAAAGTCAAATGAATGTCTATTTGTTGTGACTATTGTTCACCCAAACGTCATATGAATTTAATATTTGTGTGACGTTTTGT
This sequence comes from Pulicaria dysenterica, assembly GCA_947179395.2. Lineage (NCBI taxonomy): Eukaryota > Viridiplantae > Streptophyta > Magnoliopsida > Asterales > Asteraceae > Pulicaria > Pulicaria dysenterica. Next base: position 60,736,625 of record OX359289.1, on the reverse strand, counting down.
AATATTCAGTCATATAAGGCATTTTAATTTTAAGGATTTAGTCACATAGTTGTAATTAAAAAGTGACCAAATGTGTTAAAATGTGTGACCATATGCTTTTTAAAGTCAAGTGAATGTCTATTTCGTGTGACTATTGTTCACCCAATGGTCACATGAATGTAATGTTTGTGTGGCGTTTTGTAATATTCAGTCACACTATGCATTTTAATTTTGAGGATATAGCCACATAGTTGTAATTTAAAAGTGACCAAATTTGCTAAAATGAGTGACCATATGTTCTTTATAGTCTAGTGAATGTCTATTTGGTGTGACTATTATTCACCCAATCGCCACATGAATGTAATGTTTGTGTGGCGTTTTGTAATATTCAGTCACACAAGGAATTTTAATTTTGAGGATATAGCCATATAGTTGTAATTAAAAAGTGACCAAATGTGCTAAAATGTGTGACCATATGCTTTTTAAAGTCAAATGAATGTCTATTTGGTGTGACAATTGTTCACCTAACGTCATATGAATTTAATATTTGTTTGACGTTTTGTTATTTTCAGTCATACAAGGCATTTTAATTTTGAGGATTTAGTCACATAGTTTTAATTAAAAAGTGACCAAATGTGTTAAAATGTGAGACCATATGCTTTTTAAAGTCAAGTGAATGTCTACTTCGTGTGACTATTGTTCACCCTATAGCCACACGAATATAATGTTTGTGTGGCGTTTTGTAATATTCAGTCACACTAGAAATTTTAATATTGAGGATATAGCCACATAGTTGTAATTAAAAAGTGACAAAATGTGCTAAAATGTGTGACTATATGTTTTTTAAAGTCAAGTGAATGCCTATTTCGTGTGACTATTGTTCATCCAATAGCCACACGAATGTAATGTTTGTGTAGCGTTTTGTAATATTTAGTCAAACTAGAAATTTTAATTTTGAGGATATAGCCACATAGTTGTAATTAAAAAGTGACCAAATGTGTTTAAATGTGTGACCCTATGCTTTTTAAAGTCAAGTAAATTTGAATTTCGTGTGACTATTGTTCACCCAAACGTCGCATGAATTTAAGATTTGTGTGACATTTTGTAATATTCAGTAACACAAGGCATTTTAATTTTGAGTATTAGTTACATAGTTGTAATAAAAAAGTGACCAAATGTGTTAAAATAAGATTTTTAAAGTCAAGTGAATGTCTATTTCGTGTGACTATTGTTCACCAATCGCCACATGAATGTAATGTTTGTGTGGCGTTTTGTAATATTCAGACACAAGGAATTTTAATTTTGAGGATATAGCCACATAGTTGTAATTAAAAAGTGACCAAATGTGCTAAAATGTGTGACCATATGCTTATTAAAGTCAAATGAATGTCTATTAGGTGTGACTATTGTTCACCCAAACGTCATATGAATTTAATATTTGTGTGACGTTTTGTAATATTCAGTCATATAAGGCATTTTAATTTTAAGGATTTAGTCACATAGTTGTAATTAAAAAGTGACCAAATGTGTTAACATGTGTGACCATATGCTTTTTAAAGTCAAGTGAATGTCTATTTCGTCTGACTATTGTTCACCCAATGGTCACATGAATGTAATGTTTGTGTGGCGTTTTGTAATATTCAGTCACACTATGCATTTTAATTTTGAGGATATAGCCACATAGTTGTAATTTAAAAGTGACCAAATTTGCTAAAATGTGTGACCATATGTTTTTTTTAGTCTAGTGAATTATATATTTGGTGTGACTATTATTCACCCAATCGCCACATGAATGTAATGTTTGTGTGGCGTTTTGTAATATTCAGTCACACAAGGAATTTTAATTTTGAGGATATAGCCATATAGTTGTAATTAAAAAGTGACCAAATGTGCTAAAATGTGTGACCATATGCTTTTTAAAGTCAAATGAATGTCTATTTGGTGTGACTATTGTTCACCTAACGTCATATGAATTTAATATTTGTGTGACGTTTTGTTATTTTCAGTCATACAAGGCATTTTAATTTTGAGGATTTAGTCACATAGTTTTAATTAAAAAGTGACCAAATGTGTTAAAATGTGTGACCATATGCTTTTTAAAGTCAAGTGAATGTCTACTTCGTGTGACTATTGTTCACCCAATAGCCACACGAATATAATGTTTGTGTGGCGTTTTGTAATATTCAGTCACAATAGAAATTTTAATTTTAAGGATATAGCCACATAGTTGTAATTAAAAAGTGACCAAATGTGCTAAAATGTGTGACTATATGTTTTTTAAAGTCAAGTGAATGCCTATTTCGTGTGACTATTGTTCATCCAATAGCCACACGAATGTAATGTTTGTGTAGCGTTTTGTAATATTCAGTCACACTAGAAATTTTAATTTTGAGGATATAGCCACATAGGTGTAATTAAAAAGTGACTAAATGTGTTTAAATGTGTGACCCTATGCTTTTTAAAGTCAAGTAAATTTGAATTTCGTGTGACTATTGTTCACCCAAACGTCGCATGAATTTAAGATTTGTGTGACATTTTGTATTATTCAGTAACACAAGGCATTTTAATTTTGAGTATTAGTTACATAGTTGTAATAAAAAAGTGACCAAATGTGTTAAAATAAGATTTTTAAAGTCAAATGAATGTCTATTTCGTGTGACTATTGTTCACCAATCGCCACATGAATGTAATGTTTGTGTGGCGTTTTGTAATATTCAGACACAAGGAATTTTAATTTTGAGGATATAGCCACATAGTTGTAATTAAAAAGTGACCAAATGTGCTAAAATGTGTGACCATATGCTTATTAAAGTCAAATGAATGTCTATTTGGTGTGACTATTGTTCACACAAACGTCATATGAATTTAATATTTGTGTGACGTTTTGTAATATTCAGTCACACTAGGCATTTTAATTTTGAGGATATAGCCACATAGTTGTAATTTAAAAGTGACCAAATGTGTTAAAATGTGTGACCATATGTTTTTTATAGTCTAGTGAATGTCTATTTGGTGTGACTATTATTCACCCAATGGTCACATAAATGTAATGTTTGTGTGGCGTTTTGTATTATTCAGTCACACAGGGAATTTTAATTTTGAGGATATAGCCACATAGTTGTAATTAAAAAGTGACCAAATGTGCTAAAATGTGTGACCATATGCTTTTTAAAGTCAAATGAATGTCTATTTGGTGTGACTATTGTTCACCTAACGTCATATGAATTTAATATTTGTGTGACGATTTGTAATATTTAGTCATACAAGGCATTTTAATTTTGAGGATTTAGTCAAATAGTTGTAATTAAAAATTGACCAAATGTGTTAAAATGTATGACCATATGTTTTTTAAAGTCAAGTGAATGTCTATTTTGTGTGACTATAGTTCATCCAATAGCCACACGAATTTAATGTTTGTGTGGCGTTTTGTAATATTCAGTCACACTAGGCATTTTAATTTTGAGGATATAGCCACATAGTTGTAATTTAAAAGTGACCAAATTTGCTAAAATGTGTGACCATATGTTTTTTAATGTTAAGTGAATGTGTATTTGGTGTGACTATTATTCACCCAATCGCCTCACGAATGTAATGTTTGTGTGGTGTTTTGTAATATTCAGTCACACTAGAAATTTTAATTTTGAGGATATAGCCACATAGTTGTAATTAAAAAGTGACCAAATGTGCTAAAACGTGTGACTATATGTTTTTTAAAGTCAAGCGAATGTATATTTGGTGTGACTATTGTTCACCCAAACGTCATATGAATTTAATATTTGTGTGACGTTTTGTAATATTCAGTCACACAAGGTATTTTAATTTGAGAATTTAGTCACATAGTTGTAATTAAAAAGTGACCAAATGAGTTAAAATGTGTGACCATATGCTTTTTAATGTCAAGTGAATGTCTATTTATTGTGACTACTGTTCACCCAATGGTCACATGAATGTAATGTTTGTGTGTCATTTTGTAATATTCAGTCACACTAAGCATTTTAATTTTGAGGATATAGCCACATAGTTGTACGTAAAAAGTGACCAAATGTGCTAAAATGTGTGACCTTATGCTTTTTAAAGTTAAGTGAATTTCTATTTCGTGTGACTATTGTTCACCCAATAGCCATACGAATGTAATGTTTGTGTGACGTTTTGTAATATTCAGTCACACAAGTAATTTTAGTTTTGAGGATATAGCCACATAGTTGTAATTAAAAAGTGACCAAATGTGTTTAAATGTGTGACCACATGCTTTTTAAAGTCAAGTAAATTTGAATTTCGTGTGACTATTGTTCACCCAAACGTCGCTTGAATTTAAGATTTGTGTGACATTTTGTATTATTCAGAAACACAAGGCATTTTAATTTTGAGTATTAGTTACATAGTTGTAATAAAAAAGTGACCAAATGTGTTAAAATAAGATTTTTAAAGTCAAGTGAATGTCTATTTCGTGTGACTATTGTTCACCAATCGCCACATGATTGTAATGTTTGTGTGGCGTTTTGTAATATTCATACACAAGGAATTTTAATTTTGAGGATATAGCCACATAGTTGTAATTAAAAATTGACCAAATGTGCAAAAATGTGTGACCATATGCTTATTAAAGTCAAATGAATGTCTATTTGGTGTGACTATTGTTCACCCAAACGTCATATGAATTTAATATTTGTGTGACATTTTGTAATATTCAGTCATATAAGGCATTTTAATTTTAAGGATTTAGTCACATAGTTGTAATTAAAAAGTGACCAAATGTGTTAAAATGTGTGACCATATGCTTTTTAAAGTCAAGTGAATGTCTATTTCGTGTGAGTATTGTTCACCCAATGGTCACATGAATGTAATGTTTGTGTGGCGTTTTGTAATATTCAGTCACACTAGACATTTTAATTTTGAGGTTATAACCACATAGTTATAATTTAAAAGTGACCAAATTTGCTAAAATGTGTGACCATATGTTTTTTATAGTCTAGTGAATGTCTTTTTGGTGTGACTATTGTTCACCCAAGCGTCATATTAATTTAATATTTGTGTGACGTTTTGTAATATTCAGTCACACAAGGCATTTTAATTTTGAGGATTTAGTCACGTAGTTTTAACTAAAAAGTGACCAAATGTGTTAAAATGTGTGACTCTATGCTTTTTAAAGTCAAGTGAATGTCTATTTCGTGTGACTATTGTCACCCAATAGTCACATGAATTTAATTTTTGTGTGGCGTTTTGTAATATTCAGTCACACAAGGCATTTTAATTTTGAGGATATAGCCACGTAGTTGTAATAAAAAAACTGACTAAATTTGCTAAAATGTGTGTCCATATAGTTTGTAAGGTGAAGTGAATGTCTATTTGGTGTGACTATTGGTCACCCAAGCGTCATATTAATTTATTATTTGTGTGACATTTTGTATTATTCAGTCACACAAGGTATTTTAATTATGACGATATAGTCATATAGTTGTAACTAAAAAATGACCAAATGTGTTAAAATGTGTGACCATTTGCTTTTTAAAGTCAAGTGAATGTCAATTTCGTGTGACTATTGTTCACCCAATGGTCACATGAATGTAATGTTTGTGTAGCGTTTTGTAATATTCAGTCACTCAAGGCATTTTTAAATTTAAGGATTTAGTCACATAGTAGTAATTAAAAAGTGACCAAATGTGTTTAAATGTGTGACCATATGCTTTTTAAAGTCAAGTGAATGTCTATTTCGTGTGGACTATTGTTCACCCAATCGCCACATGAATATAATGTTTGTGTGGCGTTTTTTAATATTCAGACACAAGGAATTTTAATTTTGAGGATATAGCCACATAGTTGTAATTAAAAAGTGACCAAATGTGTTAAAATGTGTGACCATATGTTTTTTAAAGTCAAATGAATGTCTATTTGGTGTGACTATTATTCACCCAAACATCATATGAATTTAATATTTGTGTGACGTTTTGTAATATTCAGTCATATAAGGCATTTTAATTTTAAGGATTTAGTCACATAGTTGTAATTAAAAAGTGACCAAATGTGTTAAAATGTGTGACCATATGCTTTTTAAAGTCAAGTGAATGTCTATTTCGTGTGACTATTGTTCACCCAATAGCTATACGAATGTAATGTTTGTGTGGTGTTTTATAATATTCAGTCACACAAGTCATTTTAATTTTGAGAATTTAGCCACATAGTTGTAAGTAAAAAGTGACCAAATGTGTTAAAATGTATGACCATATGTTTTTTAAAGTCAAGTGAATGTCTATTTCTTTTGACTATTGTTCACCCAATGGTCACATGAATGTATTGTTTGTGTGGCGTTTTGTAATATTCAGTCACACTAGGCATTTTAATTTTGAGGATATAGTCACATAGTTGTAATTTAAAAGTGACCAAATTTGCTAAAATGTGTGACCATATGTTTTTTAAAGTTATGTGAATATCTATTTGGTGTGACAATTATTCACTCAATCGCCACATGAATGTAATGTTTGTGTGGCGTTTTGTAATATTCAGTCACACAAGGAATTTTAATTTTGTGGATATAGCCATATAGTTGTAATTAAAAAGTGACCAAATGTGCTAAAATGTGTGACCATATGCTTTTTAAAGTCAAATGAATGTCTATTTGGTGTGACTATTGTTCACCTAACGTCATATGAATTTAATATTTGTGTGACGTTTTGTTATTTACAGTCATACAAGGCATTTTAATAATGAGGATTTGGTCACATAGTTTTAATTAAAAAGTAACCAAATGTGTTAAAATGTGTGACCATATACTTTTTAAAGTCAAGTGAATGCCTATTTCATGTGACTATAGTTCATCCAATAGCCACACGAATGTAATGTTTGTGTGGCGTTTTGTAATATTCAGTCACACTAGAAATTTTAATTTTGAGGATATAGCCACATAGTTGTAATTAAAAAGTGACCAAATGTGTGACCATATGCTTTTTAAAGTAAAGTAAATTTGAATTTCGTGTGACTATTGTTCACCTAAACGTCGCATGAATTTAATATTTGTGTGACATTTTGTATTATTCAGTAACACAAGGCATTTTAATTTTGAGTATTAGTTACATAGTTGTAATAAAAAAGTGACCAAATGTGTTAAAATGTGTGACCATATGCTTTTTAAAGTCAAGTGAATGTCTATTTCGTGTGACTATTGTTCACCAATCGCCACATGAATGTAATGTTTGTGTGGCGTTTTGTAATATTCAGACACAAGGAATTTTAATTTTGAGTATATAGCCACATAGTTGTAATTAAAAAGTTACCAAATGTGCTAAAATGTGTGACCATATGCTTTTTAAAGTCAAATGAATGTCTATTTGGTGTGACTATTGTTCACCCAAACGTCATATGAATTTAATATTTGTATGATGTTTTGTAATATTCAGTCATATAAGGCATTTTAATTTTGAGAATTTAGTCACATAGTTGTAATTAAAAAGTGACCAAATGTGTTAAAATTTGTGACCATATGCTTTTTAATGTCAAGTGAATGTCTATTTATTGTGACTATAGTTCACCCAATGGTTACATGAATGTAATGTTTGTGTGGCGTTTTGTAATATTCAGTCACACTAGACATTTTAATTTTGAGGATATAGCCACATAGTTGTACTTAAAAAGTGACCAAATGTGCTAAAATGTGTGACCATATGCCTTTTAAAGTCAAGTGAATGTCTATTTGGTGTGACTATTGTTCACCCAAGCGTCATATTAATTTAATATTTGTGTGACGTTTTGTAATATTCAGTCACACAAGGCATTTTAATTTTGAGGATTTAGTCACGTAGTTTTAACTAAAAAGTGACCAAATGTGTTAAAATGTGTGACTCTATGCTTTTTAAAGTCAAGTGAATGTCTATTTCGTGTGACTATTGTCACCCAATAGTTACATGAATTTAATTTTTGTGTGGCGTTTTGTAATATTCAGTCACACAAGGCATTTTAATTTTGAGGATATAGCCACGTAGTTGTAACAAAAAACTGACTAAATGTGCTAAAATGTGTGACCATATGGTTTGTAAGGTGAAGTGAATGTCTATTTGGTGTGACTATTGGTCACCCAAGCGTCATATGAATTTATTATTTGTGTGACGTTTTGTATTATTCAGTCACACAAGGCATTTTAATTATGACGATTTAGTCATATAGTTGTAACTAAAAAGTGACCAAATGTGTTAAAATGTGTGACCATTTACTTTTTAAAGTCAAGTGAATGTCAATTTCGTGTGACTATTGTTCACCAAATGCTCACATGAATGTAATGTTTGTGTAGCGTTTTGTAATATTCAGTCACTCAAGGCATTTTTAAATTTAAGGATTTAGTCACATAGTAGTAATTAAAAAGTGACCAAATGTGTTTCAATGTGTGACCATATGCTTTTTAAAGTCAAGTAAATTTGAATTTCGTGTGACTATTGTTCACCTAAACGTCGCATGAATTTATTATTTGTGTGACATTTTGTATTATTAAGTAACACAAGGCATTTTAATTTTGAGTATTAGTTACATAGTTGTAATAAAAAAGTGACCAAATGTGTTAAAAATGTGTGACCATAAGCTTTTTAAAGTCAAGTGAATGTCTATTTCGTGTGACTATTGTTCACCCAATCGCCACATGAATGTAATGTTTGTGTGGCGTTTTGTAATATTCAGACACAAGGAATTTTTATTTTGAGGATATAGTCACATAGTTGTAATTAAAAAGTGACCAAATGTGTTAAAATGTGTGACCATATGTTTTTTAAAGTCAAATGAATGTCTATTTGGTGTGACTATTATTCACCCAAACGTCATATGAATTTAATATTTGTGTGACGTTTTGAAATATTCAGTCATATAAGGCATTTTAATTTTAAGGATTTAGTCACATAGTTGTAATTAAAAAGTGACGAAATGTGTTAAAATGTGTGACCATATGCTTTTTAAAGTCAAGTGAATGTCTATTTCGTGTGACTATTGTTCACCCAATAGCTATACGAATGTAATGTTTGTGTGGTGTTTTATAATATTCAGTCACACAAGTCATTTTAATTTTGAGAATTTAGCCACATAGTTGTAAGTAAAAAGTGACCAAATGTGTTAAAATGTATGACCATATGCTTTTTAAAGTCAAGTGAATGTCTATTTCTTTTGACTATTGTTCACCCAATGGTCACATGAATGTAATGTTTGTTAGGCGTTTTGTAATATTCAGTCACACTAGGCATTTTAATTTTGAGGATATAGTCACATAGTTGTAATTTAAAAGTGACCAAATTTGCTAAAATGTGTGACCATATGTTTTTTAAAGTTAAGTGAATGTCTATTTGGTCTCACAATTATTCACCCAATCGCCACATGAATGTAATGTTTGTGTGGCGTTTTTAATATTCAGTCACACAAAGAAAATTTTAATTTTGAGGATATAGCCACATAGTTGTAATTAAAAAGTGAAAAAATGTGCTAAAATGTGTGACCATATGTTTTTTAAAGTTAAATGAATGTCTATTTGGTGTGACTATTGTTCCCCTAAACGTCATATTAATTTAATATTTGTGTTACGTTTTGTTATATTCAGTCATATAAGGCATTTTAATTTTGAGGATTTAGTCACATAGTTGTAATTAAAAAGTGACCAAATGTGTTAAAATGTGTGACCATATGCTTTTTAAAGTCAAGTGAATGCCTATTTCATGTGACTATTGTTTATCCAATAGCCACACGAATGTAATATTTGTGTGGCGTTTTGTAATATTCAGTCACACTAGAAATTTTAATTTTGAGGATATAGCCACATAGTTGTAATTAAAAAGTGACCAAATGTGTGACCATATGCTTTTTAAAGTCAAGTAAATTTGAATTTCGTGTGACTATTGTTCACCCAAACGTCGCATGAAGTTAATATTTGTGTGACATTTTGTATTATTCAGTAACACAAGGCATTTTAATTTTGAGTATTAGTTACATAGTTGTAATAAAAAAGTGACCAAATGTGTTAAAATGTGTGACCATAAGCTTTTTAAAGTCAATGAATGTCTATTTCGTGTGACTATTGTTCACCAATAGCTACATGAATGTAATGTTTGTATGGCGTTTTGTAATATTCAGACACAAGGAATTTTAATTTTGAGGATATAGCCACATAGTTGTAATTAAAAAGTGACCAAATGTGCTAAAATGTGTGACCATATGCTTTTTAAAGTCAAATGAATGTCTATTTGGTGTGACTATAGTTCACCCAAGCGTCATATGAATTTAATAATTTTGTGAATTTTTGTAATATTCAGTCACACAAGGCATTTTAATTTTGAGGATTTAGTCACATAGTTGTAACTAAAAAGTGACCAAATGTGTTAAAATGTGTGACCACATGCTTTTTAAAGTGAAGTGAAGGATTATTTCGTGTTACTATTGTTAATCCAAACGCCACAGGAATGTAATATTTGTGTGGCGTTTTTTAATATTCAGTGACACAAGGAATTTTAATTTTGAGGATATAGCCACATAGTCGTAATTTAAAAGTGACCAAATGTGCTAAAATGTTTGACCATATGTTTTTTAAAGTCAAGTGAATGTCAATTTGGTGTGACTATTGTTCACCCAAGCGTCATATTAATTTAATATTTGTGTGACGTTTTGTAATATTCAGTCACACAAGGCATTTTAGTTTTGAGGATTTAGTCACGTAGTTTTAACTAAAAAGTGAACAAATGTGTTAATATGTGTGACTATATGCTTTTTAAAGTCAAGTGAATGTCTATTTGGTGTGACTATAGTTCACCCAAGCGTCATATGAATTTAATATTTGTGTGACGTTTTGTAATATTCAGTCACACAAGGCATTTTAATTTTGAGGATTTAGTCACATAGTTGTAATTAAAAAGTGACCAAATGTGTTAAAATGTGTGACCATATGCTTTTTAAAGTCAAGTGAATGTGTATTTCGTGTGACTATTGTTCACCCAATAGCCATACGAATATAATGTTTGTGTGGCGTTTTGTAATATTCAGTCACAAAAGAAATTTTAATTATGAGGATATAGCCACATAGTTGTAATTAAAAAGTGACCAAATGTGTTAAAATGTGTGACGATATGCTTTTTAAATTTAAATGAATGTCTATTTTATGTGATTATTGTTGACGCAAACGTCATATGAATTTAATATGTGTGTGATGTTTTGTAATATTCAGTCATACAAAGAATTTTAATTTTGAGGATTTAGTCACATAGTTGTAATTAAAAAGTGACCAAATGTGTTACAATGTTTGACCATGTGCTTTTTAAAGTCAATTGAATGTCTATTTCGTGTGACTATTGTTCACCTAATAGCCATACGAATGTAATGTTTGTGTGGCGTTTTGTAATATTCAGTCACACAAGAAATTTTAATTTTGAGGATATAGCCACATAGTTGTAATTAAAAAGTGACCAAATGTGCTAAAATGTGTGACTATATGCTTTTTAAAGTCAAACGAATGTTTATTTGGTGTGACTATTGTTCACCCAAACGTCATATGAATTTAATATTTGTGTGACGTTTTGTAATATTCAGTCACACAAGGCATTTTAATTTTGAGAATTTAGTCACATAGTTGTAAGTAAAAAGTGACCAAATATGTTAAAATGTATGACCATATTCTTTTTAAAGTCAAGTGAATGTCTATTTCTTGTGACTATTGTTCACCCAATGGTCACATGAATGTAGTGTTTGTGTGGCATTTTGTAATATTCAGTCACACTATGCATTTAAATTTTGAGGATATAGCCACATAGTTGTAATTTAAAAGTGACCAAATTTGCTAAAATGTGTGACCATATGTTTTTTAAAGTTAAGTGAATGTCTATTTGGTGTGACTATTATTCACCCAATCGCCACATGAATGTAATGTTTGTGTGGCGTTTTGTACTATTCAGTCACACAAGGAATTTTAATTTTAAGGATATAGCCACATAGTTGTAATTAAAAAGTGACAAAATGTGCTAAAATGTGTGACCATATGCTTTTTAAAGTCAAATGAATGTCTATTTGGTGTGACTATTGTTCACCCAATGGTCACATGAATGTAATGTTAGTGTGGCGTTTTGTAATATTCAGTCACACTATGCTTTTTAATTTTGAGGATATAGCCACATAGTTGTAATTAAAAAGTGACCAAATGTGCTAAAATGTGTGACCATATGTTTTTTAAAGTCAAATGAATGTCTATTTCGTGTGACTATTGTTCACCCAATGGTCACATGAATGTAATGTTTGTGTGGCGTTTTGTAATATTCAGTCACACTATGCATTTTAATTTTGAGGATATAGCCACATAGTTGTAATTAAAAAATGACCAAATATGCTAAAATGTGTGACCGTATGTTTTTTAAAGTCAACTGAATGTCTATTTGGTGTGACTATTGTTCACCCAAGCGTCATATGAATTTAATATTTGTGTGACGTTTTGTAATATTCAGTCACACAAGGCATTTTAGTTTTGAGGATTTAGTCATGTAGTTTTAACTAAAAAGTGACCAAATGTGTTAATATGTGTGACCATATGCCTTTTAAAGTTAAGTGAATGTCTATTTCGTGTGACTATAGTTCACCCAAGCGTCATATGAATTTAATAATTTTGTGAATTTTTGTAATATTCAGTCACACAAGGCATTTTAATTTTGAGGATTTAGTCACATAGTTGTAACTAAAAAGTGACCAAATGTGTTAAAATGTGTGACCACATGCTTTTTAAAGTGAAGTGAAGGATTATTTCGTGTTACTATTGTTAATCCAAACGCCACAGGAATGTAATATTTGTGTGGCGTTTTTTAATATTCAGTGACACAAGGAATTTTAATTTTGAGGATATAGCCACATAGTCGTAATTTAAAAGTGACCAAATGTGTTAAAATGTTTGACCATATGTTTTTTAAAGTCAAGCGAATGTCTATTTGGTGTGATTATTGTTCACCCAAGCGTCATATTAATTTAATATTTGTGTGATGTTTTGTAATATTCAGTCACACAAGCCATTTTAGTTTTGAGGATTTAGTCACGTAGTTTTAACTAAAAAGTGAACAAACGTGTTAATATGTGTGACCGTATGCTTTTTAAAGTCAAGTGAATGTCTGTTTGGTGTGACTATAGTTCACCCAAGCGTCATATGAATTTAATATTTGTGTGACGTTTTGTAATATTCAGTCACACAAGGCATTTTAATTTTGAGGATTTAGTCACATAGTTGTAATTAAAAAGTGACCAAATGTGTTAAAATGTGTGACCATATGCTTTTTAAAGTTAAGTGAATGTGTATTTCGTGTGACTATTGTTCACCCAATAGCCATACGAATGTAATGTTTGTGAGGCGTTTTGTAATATTCAGTCACAAAAGAAATTTTAATTATGAGGATATAGCCACATAGTTGTAATTAAAAAGTGACCAAATTTGCTAAAATGTGTGACGATATGCTTTTTAAATTTAAATGAATGTCTATTTTATGTGACTATTGTTGACGCAAACGTCATATGAATTTAATATGTGTGTGATGTTTTGTAATATTCAGTCATACAAAGCATTTTAATTTTGAGGATTTAGTCACATAGTTGTAATTAAAAAGTGACCAAATGTGTTAAAATGTGTGACCATGTGCTTTTTAAAGTCAATTGAATGTCTATTTCGTGTGACTATTGTTCACCTAATAGCCATACGAATGTAATGTTTGTGTGGCGTTTTGTAATATTCAGTCACACAAGAAATTTTAATTTTGAGGATATAGCCACATAGTTGTAATTAAAAAGTGACCAAATGTCCTAAAATGTGTGACTATAATCTTTTTAAAGTCAAACGAATGTCTATTTGGTGTGACTATTGTTCACCCAAACGTCATATGAATTTAATATTTGTGTGACGTTTTGTAATATTCAGTCACACAAGGCATTTTAATTTTGAGAATTTAGTCACATAGTTGTAAGTAAAAAGTGACCAAATATGTTAAAATGTATGACCATATTCTTTTTAAAGTCAAGTGAATGTCTATTTCTTGTGACTATTGTTCACCCAATGGTCACATGAATGTAGTGTTTGTGTGGCATTTTGTAATATTCAGTCACACTAGGCATTTTTATTTTGAGGATATAGCCACATAGTTGTAATTTAAAAGTGACCAAATTTGCTAAAATGTGTGACCATATGTTTTTTAAAGTTAAGTGAATGTCTATTTGGTGTGACTATTATTCACCCAATCGCCACATGAATGTAATGTTTGTGTGGCGTTTTGTACTATTCAGTCACACAAGGAATTTTAATTTTAAGGATATAGCCACATAGTTGTAATTAAAAAGTGACAAAATGTGCTAAAATGTGTGACCATATGCTTTTTAAAGTCAAATGAATGTCTATTTGGTGTGACTATTGTTCACCCAATGGTCACATGAATGTAATGTTTGTGTGGCGTTTTCTAATATTCAGTCACACTATGCTTTTTAATTTTGAGGATATAGCCACATAGTTGTAATTAAAAAGTGACCAAATGTGCTAAAATGTGTGACCATATGTTTTTTAAAGTCAAGTGAATGTCTATTTGGTGTGACTATTGTTCACACAAGCGTCATATGAATTTAATATTTGTGTGACGTTTTGTAATATTCAGTCACACAAGGCATTTTAGGTTTGAGGATTTATTCACGTAGTTTTAACTAAAAAGTGACCAAATGTGTTAATATGTGTGACCATATGCTTTTTAAAGTCAAGTGAATGTCTATTTGGTGTGACTATAATTCACCCAAGCGTCATATGAATTTAATATTTGTGTGACGTTTTGTAATATTCAGTCACACAAGGCATTTTAATTTTGAGTATTTAGTCACATAGTTGTAACTAAAAAGTGACTAAATGTGTTAAAATGTGTGACCATATGCTTTTTAAAGTGAAGTGAAGGTCTATTTCGTGGGACTATTGTTAATCCAAACGCCACATGAATATAATATTTGTGTGGCGTTTTTTAATATTCAGTCACACAAGGAATTTTAATTTTGAGGATATAGCCACATAGTCGTAATTTAAAAATGATCAAATGTGCTAAAATGTGTGACCATATGTTTTTTAAAGTCAAGTGAATGTCTATTTGGTGTGACTATTGTTCACCCAAGCGTCATATTAATTTAATATTTGTGTGAAGTTTTTTAATATTCAGTCACACTAGGCATTTTAGTTTTGAGGATTTAGTCACGTAGTTTTATCTAAAAAGTGAACAAATGTGTTAATATGTGTGACCATATGCTTTTTAAAGTCAAGTGATTGTCTATTTGGTGTGACTATAGTTCACCCAAGCGTCATATGAATTTAATATTTGTGTGACGTTTTGTAATATTCAGTCACACAAGGCATTTTAATTTTGAGGATTTAGTCACATAGTTGTAATTAAAAAGTGACCAAATGTGTTAAAATGTGTGACCATATGCTTTTTAAAGTCAAGTGAATGTCTATTTCGTGTGACTATTGTTCACCCAATAGCCATACGAATGTAATGTTTGTGTGGTGTTTTCTAATATTCAGTCACTCAAGAAATTTTAATTTTGAGGATATAGCCACATAGTTGTAATTAAAAAGTGACCAAATGTGCTAAAATGTGTGACGATATGCTTTTTAAATTTAAATGAATGTCTATTTTATGTGACTATTGTTGACCCAAACGTCATATGAATTTAATATTTGTGTGATGTTTTGTAATATTCAGTCATACAAGGCATTTTAATTTTGAGGATTTAGTCACATAGTTGTAACTAAAAAGTGACCAAATGTGTTAAAATGTGTGACCATATTCTTTTTAAAGTGAAGTGAAGGTCTATATCGTGTGACTATTGTTAACACAAACGCCACATGAATGTAATATTTGTGTGGCGTTTTTTAATATTCAGTCACACAATGAATTTTAATTTTGATGATATAGCCACATAGTCGTAATTTAAAAGTGACCAAATGTGCTAAAATGTGTGACCATATGTTTTTTAAAGTCAAGTGAATGTCTATTTGGTGTGACTATTGTTCACCCATGCGTCATATTAATTTTATATTTGTGTCACGTTTTGTAATATTCAGTCACACAAGGCATTTTAGTTTTGAGGATTTAGTCACGTAGTTTTAACTAAAAAGTGAACAAATGTGTTAATATGTGTGACCATATGCTTTTTAAAGTCAAGTGAATGTCTATTTGGTGTGACTATAGTTCACCCAAGCGTCATATGAATTTAATATTTGTGTGACGTTTTGTAATATTCAGTCACACAAGGCATTTTAATTTTGAGGATTTAGTCACATAGTTGTAATTAAAAAGTGACCAAATGTGTTAAAATGTGTGACCATATGCTTTTTAAAGTCAAGTGAATGTCTATTTCGTGTGACTATTGTTCACCCAATAGCCATACGAATGTAATGTTTGTGTGGCGTTTTGTAATATTCAGTCACACAAGAAATTTTAATTTTGAGGATATAGCCACATAGTTGTAATTAAAGAGTGACCAAATGTGCTAAAATGAGTGACTATATGCTTTTTAAAGTCAAGCGAATGTCTATTTGGTGTGACTATTGTTCACCCAAACGTCATATGAATTTAATATTTGTGTGACGTTTTGTAATATTCAGTCACACAAGGCATTTTAATTTTGAGAATTTAGTCACATAGTTGTAAGTAAAAAGTGACCAAATATGTTAAAATGTATGACCATATTCTTTTTAAAGTCAAGTGAATGTCTATTTCTTGTGACTATTGTTCACCCAATGGTCACATGAATGTAGTGTTTGTGTGGCATTTTGTAATATTCAGTCACACTAGGCATTTTTATTTTGAGGATATAGCCACATAGTTGTAATTTAAAAGTGACCAAATTTGCTAAAATGTGTGACCATATGTTTTTTAAAGTTAAGTGAATGTCTATTTGGTGTGACTATTATTCACCCAATCGCCACATGAATGTAATGTTTGTGTGGCGTTTTGTACTATTCAGTCACACAAGGAATTTTAATTTTAAGGATATAGCCACATAGTTGTAATTAAAAAGTGACAAAATGTGCTAAAATGTGTGACCATATGCTTTTTAAAGTCAAATGAATGTCTATTTGGTGTGACTATTGTTCACCCAATGGTCACATGAATGTAATGTTTGTGTGGCGTTTTCTAATATTCAGTCACACTATGCTTTTTAATTTTGAGGATATAGCCACATAGTTGTAATTAAAAAGTGACCAAATGTGCTAAAATGTGTGACCATATGTTTTTTAAAGTCAAGTGAATGTCTATTTGGTGTGACTATTGTTCACACAAGCGTCATATGAATTTAATATTTGTGTGACGTTTTGTAATATTCAGTCACACAAGGCATTTTAGGTTTGAGGATTTATTCACGTAGTTTTAACTAAAAAGTGACCAAATGTGTTAATATGTGTGACCATATGCTTTTTAAAGTCAAGTGAATGTCTATTTGGTGTGACTATAATTCACCCAAGCGTCATATGAATTTAATATTTGTGTGACGTTTTGTAATATTCAGTCACACAAGGCATTTTAATTTTGAGTATTTAGTCACATAGTTGTAACTAAAAAGTGACTAAATGTGTTAAAATGTGTGACCATATTCTTTTTAAAGTGAAGTGAAGGTCTATTTCGTGGGACTATTGTTAATCCAAACGCCACATGAATATAATATTTGTGTGGCGTTTTTTAATATTCAGTCACACAAGGAATTTTAATTTTGAGGATATAGCCACATAGTTGTAATTTAAAAATGATCAAATGTGCTAAAATGTGTGACCATATGTTTTTTAAAGTCAAGTGAATGTCTATTTGGTGTGACTATTGTTCACCCAAGCGTCATATTAATTTAATATTTGTGTGAAGTTTTTTAATATTCAGTCACACTAGGCATTTTAGTTTTGAGGATTTAGTCACGTAGTTTTATCTAAAAAGTGAACAAATGTGTTAATATGTGTGACCATATGCTTTTTAAAGTCAAGTGATTGTCTATTTGGTGTGACTATAGTTCACCCAAGCGTCATATGAATTTAATATTTGTGTGACGTTTTGTAATATTCAGTCACACAAGGCATTTTAATTTTGAGGATTTAGTCACATAGTTGTAATTAAAAAGTGACCAAATGTGTTAAAATGTGTGACCATATGCTTTTTAAAGTCAAGTGAATGTCTATTTCGTGTGACTATTGTTCACCCAATAGCCATACGAATGTAATGTTTGTGTGGTGTTTTCTAATATTCAGTCACTCAAGAAATTTTAATTTTGAGGATATAGCCACATAGTTGTAATTAAAAAGTGACCAAATGTGCTAAAATGTGTGACGATATGCTTTTTAAATTTAAATGAATGTCTATTTTATGTGACTATTGTTGACCCAAACGTCATATGAATTTAATATTTGTGTGATGTTTTGTAATATTCAGTCATACAAGGCATTTTAATTTTGAGGATTTAGTCACATAGTTGTAACTAAAAAGTGACCAAATGTGTTAAAATGTGTGACCATATTCTTTTTAAAGTGAAGTGAAGGTCTATATCGTGTGACTATTGTTAACACAAACGCCACATGAATGTAATATTTGTGTGGCGTTTTTTAATATTCAGTCACACAATGAATTTTAATTTTGATGATATAGCCACATAGTCGTAATTTAAAAGTGACCAAATGTGCTAAAATGTGTGACCATATGTTTTTTAAAGTCAAGTGAATGTCTATTTGGTGTGACTATTGTTCACCCATGCGTCATATTAATTTTATATTTGTGTCACGTTTTGTAATATTCAGTCACACAAGGCATTTTAGTTTTGAGGATTTAGTCACGTAGTTTTAACTAAAAAGTGAACAAATGTGTTAATATGTGTGACCATATGCTTTTTAAAGTCAAGTGAATGTCTATTTGGTGTGACTATAGTTCACCCAAGCGTCATATGAATTTAATATTTGTGTGACGTTTTGTAATATTCAGTCACACAAGGCATTTTAATTTTGAGGATTTAGTCACATAGTTGTAATTAAAAAGTGACCAAATGTGTTAAAATGTGTGACCATATGCTTTTTAAAGTCAAGTGAATGTCTATTTCGTGTGACTATTGTTCACCCAATAGCCATACGAATGTAATGTTTGTGTGGCGTTTTGTAATATTCAGTCACACAAGAAATTTTAATTTTGAGGATATAGCCACATAGTTGTAATTAAAGAGTGACCAAATGTGCTAAAATGAGTGACTATATGCTTTTTAAAGTCAAGCGAATGTCTATTTGGTGTGACTATTGTTCACCCAAACGTCATATGAATTTAATATTTGTGTGACGTTTTGTAATATTCAGTCACACAAGGCATTTTAATTTTGAGAATTTAGTCACATAGTTGTAAGTAAAAAGTGACCAAATATGTTAAAATGTATGACCATATGCTTTTTAAAGTCAAGTGAATGTCTATTTCTTGTGACTATTGTTCACCCAATGGTCACATGAATGTAGTGTTTGTGTGGCATTTTGTAATATTCAGTCACACTAGGCATTTTTATTTTGAGGATATAGCCACATAGTTGTAATTTAAAAGTGACCAAATTTGCTAAAATGTGTGACCATATGTTTTTTAAAGTTAAGTGAATGTCTATTTGGTGTGACTATTATTCACCCAATCGCCACATGAATGTAATGTTTGTGTGGCGTTTTGTACTATTCAGTCACACAAGGAATTTTAATTTTAAGGATATAGCCACATAGTTGTAATTAAAAAGTGACCAAATGTGCTAAAATGTGTGACCATATGCTTTTTAAAGTCAAATGAATACTATTTGGGGTGACTATTGTTCACACAAACGTCATATGAATTTAATATTTGTGTGACGATTTGTAATATTCAGTCATACAAGGCATTTTAATTTTGAGGATTTAGTCATATAGTTGTAATTAAAAATTGACCAAATGTGTTAAAATGTATGACCATATGCTTTTTAAAGTCAAGTGAATGTCTATTTGGTGTGACTATAGTTCACCCAAGCGTCATATGAATTTAATATTTGTGTGACGTTTTGTAATATTCAGTCACACAAGGCATTTTAATTTTGAGAATTTAGTCATATAGTTGTAACTAAAAAGTGACCAAATGTGTTAAAATGTGTGACCATATTCTTTATAAAGTGAAGTGAAGGTCTATATCGTGTGACTATTGTTAACACAAACGCCACATGAATGTAATATTTGTGTGGCGTTTTTTAATATTCAGTCACACAATGAATTTTAATTTTGATGATATAGCCACATAGTCGTAATTTAAAAGTGACCAAATGTGCTAAAATGTGTGACCATATGTTTTTTAAAGTCAAGTGAATGTCTATTTGGTGTGACTATTGTTCACCCATGCGTCATATTAATTTAATATTTGTGTGACGTTTTGTAATATTCAGTCACACAAGGCATTTTAGTTTTGAGGATTTAGTCACGTAGTTTTAACTAAAAAGTGAACAAATGTGTTAATATGTGTGACCATATGCTTTTTAAAGTCAAGTGAATGTATATTTGGTGTGACTATAGTTCACCCAAGCGTCATATGAATTTAATATTTGTGTGACGTTTTGTAATATTCAGTCACACAAGGCATTTTAATTTTGAGGATTTAGTCACATAGTTGTAATTAAAAAGTGACCAAATGTGTTAAAATGTGTGACCATATGCTTTTTAAAGTCAAGTGAATGTCTATTTCTTGTGACTATTGTTCACCCAATAGCCATACGAATGTAATGTTTGTGTGGAGTTTTGTAATATTCAGTCACACAAGAAATTTTAATTTTGAGGATATAGCCACATAGTTGTAATTAAAGAGTGACCAAATGTGCTAAAATGTGTGACTATATGCTTTTTAAAGTCAAGCGAATGTCTATTTGGTGTGACTATTGTTCACCCAAACGTCATATGAATTTAATATTTGTGTGACGTTTTGTAATATTCAGTCACACAAGGCATTTTAATTTTGAGAATTTAGTCACATAGTTGTAAGTAAAAAGTGACCAAATATGTTAAAATGTATGACCATATGCTTTTTAAAGTCAAGTGAATGTCTATTTCTTGTGACTATTGTTCACCCAAAGGTCACATTAATGTAATGTTTGTGTGGCGTTTTGTAATATTCAGTCACACTAGGCATTTTAATTTTGAGGATATAGCCACATAGTTGTAATTAAAAAGTGACCAAATGTGCTAAAATGTGTGACCATATGCTTTTTAAAGTCAAATGAATGCTATTTGGGGTGACTATTGTTCACCCAAACGTCATATGAATTTAATATTTGTGTGACGATTTGTAATATTCAGTCATACAAGGCATTTTAATTTTGAGGATTTAGTTATATAGTTGTAATTAAAAAATGACCAAATGTGTTAAAATGTATGACCATATGCTTTTTAAAGTCAAGTAAATGTCTATTTGGTGTGACTATAGTTCACCCAAGCGTCATATGAATTTAATATTTCTGTGACGTTTTGTAATATTCAGTCATACAAGGCATTTTAATTTTGAGGATTTAGTCACATAATTGTAATTAAAAAGTGACCAAATGTGTTAAAATGTGTGACCATATGCTTTTCAAAGTCAAGTGAATGTCTATTTCGTGTGACTATTGTTCACCCAATAGCCATACGAATGTAATGTTTGTGTGGCGTTTTGTAATATTCAGTCACACAAGAATTTTTAATTTTGAGGATATAGCCACATAGTTGTAATTAAAAAGTGACCAAATGTGCTAAAATGTGTGACGATATGCTTTTTAAATTTAAATGAATATCTATTTTATGTGACTATTGTTGACCCAAACGTCATATGAATTTAATATTTGTGTGACGATTTGTAATATTCAGTCATACAAGGCATTTTAATTTTGAGGATTTACTCATATAGTTGTAATTAAAAATTGACCAAATGTGTTAAAATGTATGACCATATGCTTTTTAAAGTCAAGTGAATGTCTATTTGGTGTGACTATAGTTCACCCAAGCGTCATATGAATTTAATATTTGTGTGACGTTTTGTAATATTCAGTCACACAAGGCATTTTAATTTTGAGAATTTAGTCAAATAGTTGTAACTAAAAAGTGACAAAATGTGTTAAAATGTGTGACCATATTCTTTTTAAAGTGAAGTGAAGGTCTATATCGTGTGACTATTGTTAATCCAAACGCCACATGAATGTAATATTTGTGTGGCGTTTTTTAATATTCAGTCACACAAGGAATTTTAATTTTGAGGATATAGCCACATAGTCGTAATTGAAAAGTGACCAAATGTGCTAAAATGTGTTAAAATGTGTGACCATATGATTTTTAAAGTCAAGTGAATGTCTATTTGGTGTGACTATTGTTCACCCAAGCGTCATATTAATTTAATATTTGTGTGACGTTTTGTAATATTCAGTCACACATAGCATTTTAGTTTTGAGGATTTAGTCACGTAGTTTAAACTAAAAAGTGAACAAATGTGTTAATATGTGTGACCATATGCTTTTTAATGTCAAGTGAATGTCTATTTGGTGTGACTATAGTTCACCCAAGCGTCATATAAATTTAATATTTGTGTGACGTTTTGTAATATTCAGTCACACAAGGCATTTTAATTTTGAGGATTTAGTCACATAGTTGTAATTAAAAAGTGACCAAATGTGTTAAAATGTGTGACCATATGCTTTTTAAAGTCAAGTGAATGTCTATTTCGTGTGACTATTGTTCACCCAATAGCCATACGAATGTAATGTTTGTGTGACGTTTTGTAATATTCAGTCACACAAGAAATTTTAGTTTTGAGGATATAGCCACATAGTTGTAATTAAAAAGTGACTAAATGTGCTAAAATGTGTGACGATATGCTTTTTAAATTTAAATGAATGTCTATTTTATGTGACTATTGTTGACCCAAACGTCATATGAATTTAATATTAGTGTGACGTTTTGTAATATTCAGTCGTACAAGGCATTTTAATTTTGAGTATTTAGTCACATAGTTGTAATTAAAAAGTGACCAAATGTGTTAAAATGTGTGACCATATGCTTTTTAAAGCCAATTGAATGTCTATTTCGTGTGACTATTGTTCACCCAATAGCCATACAAATGTAATGTTTGTGTGGCGTTTTGTAATATTTAGTGACACAAGAAATTTTAATTTTGAGGATATAGCCACATAATTGTAATTAAAAAGTGACCAAATGTGCTAAAATGTGTGAATATATGCTTTTTAAAATCAAGCGAATGTCTATTTGGTGTGACTATTGTCCACCCAAACGTCATATTAATTTAATATTTGTGTGACGTTTTGTAATATTCAGTCACACAAGGCATTTTAATTTTGAGAATTTAGTCACATAGTTGTAAGTAAAAAGTGACCAAATATGTTAAAATGTATGACCATATGCTTTTTAAAGTCAAGTGAATGTCTATTTCTTGTGACTATTGTTCACCCAATGGTCACATGAATGTAATATTTGTGTGGCGTTTTGTAATATTCAGTCACACTAGGCATTTTAATTTTGAGGATATAGCCACATAGTTGTAATTAAAAAGTGACCAAATGTGCTAAAATGTGTGACCATATGCTTTTTAAAGTCAAATGAATGCTATTTGGTGTGACTATTGTTTATCCAAACATCATATGAATTTAATATTTGTGTGACGATTTGTAATATTTAGTCATACAAGGCATTTTAATTTTGAGGATTTAGTCAAATAGTTGTAATTAAAAATTGACCAAATGTGTTAAAATGTAAGAACATATGCTTTTTAAAGTCAAGTGAATGTCTATTTGGTGTGACTATAGTTCATCCAATAGCCACACGAATTTAATGTTTGTGTGGCGTTTTGTAATATTCAGTCACACTAGGCATTTGAATTTTGAGGATATAGCCACATAGTTGTAATTTAAAAGTGACCAAATTTGCTAAAATGTGTGACCATATGTTTTTTAAAGTTAAGTGAATGTCTATTTGGTGTGACTATTATTCACCCAATCGCCACATGAATGTAATGTTTGTGTGGCGTTTTGTAATATTCAGTCACACAAGGTATTTTATATTTGAGGATATAGGCACATAGTTGTAATTAAAATGTGACAAAATGTGCTAAAATGTGTGACCAAATGCTTTTTAAATTCAAATGAATGTCTATTTGGTGTGACTATTGTTCACCCAATGGTCACATTAATGTAATGTTTGTGTGACATTTTGTAATATTCAGTCACACTATGCAATAAATTTTGAGGATATAGCCACATAGTTGTAATTAAAAAGTGACCAAATGTGCTAAAATGTGTGACCATATGTTTTTTAAAGTCAAGTGAATGTCTATTTGGTGTGACTATTGTTCACCCAAGCGTCATGTGAATTTAATATTTGTGTGACGTTTTGTAATATTCAGTCACACAAGGCATTTTAGGTTTGAGGATTTACTCACGTAGTTTTAACTAAAAAGTGACCAAATGAGTTAAAATGTGTGACCATATGCTTTTTAATGTCAAGTGAATGTCTATTTATTGTGACTACTGTTCACCCAATGGTCACATGAATGTAATGTTTGTGTGGCATTTTGTAATATTCAGTCACACTAAGCATTTTAATTTTGAGGATATAGCCACATAGTTGTACTTAAAAAGTGACCAAATGTGCTAAAATGTGTGACCATGTGTTTTTTAAAGTTAAGTGAATTTCTATTTCGTGTGACTATTGTTCACCCAATAGCCATACGAATGTAATGTTTGTGTAACGTTTTGTAATATTCAGTCGCACAAGGCATTTTAATTAAAAAGTGACCAAATGTGTTAAAATGTATGACCATATGCTTTTTAAAGTCAAGTGAATGTTTATTTCGTGTGACTATTGTTCACCCAATAGCCACACGAATGTAATGTTTGTGTGGCGTTTTGTAATATTCAGTCACACTAGAAATTTTAATTTTGAGGATATAGCCACATAGTTGTAATTAAAAAGTGACCAAATGTGCTAAAACGTGTGACTATATGTTTTTTAAAGTCAAGCGAATGTATATTTGGTGTGACTATTGTTCACTCAAACGTCATATGAATTTAATATTTGTGTGACGTTTTGTAATATTCAGTCACACAAGGTATTTTAATTTGAGAATTTAGTCACATAGTTGTAATTAAAAAGTGACCAAATGAGTTAAAATGTGTGACCATATGCTTTTTAATGTCAAGTGAATATCTATTTATTGTGACTACTGTTCACCCAATGGTCACATGAATGTAATGTTTGGGTGGCATTTTGTAATATTCAGTCACACTAAGCATTTTAATTTTGAGGATATAGCCACATAGTTGTACTTAAAAAGTGACCAAATGTGCTAAAATGTGTGACCATATGCTTTTTAAAGTTAAGTGAATTTCTATTTCGTGTGACTATTGTTCACCCAATAGCCATACGAATGTAATGTTTGTGTGACGTTTTGTAATATTCAGTCACACAAGAAATTTTAGTTTTGAGGATATAGCCACATAGTTGTAATTAAAAAGTGACCAAATGTGCTAAAATGTGTGACGATATGCTTTTTAAATTTAAATGAATGTCTATTTTATGTAACTATTGTTGACCCAAACGTCATATGAATTTAATATTTGTGTGACGTTTTGTAATATTTAGTCGTACAAGGCATTTTAATTTTGAGGATTTAGTCACATAGTTGTAATTAAAAAGTGACCAAATGTGTTAAAATGTGTGACCATATGCTTTTTAAAGCCAATTGAATGTCTATTTCGTGTGACTATTGTTCACCCAGTAGCCAAACGAATGTAATGTTTGTGTGGCGTTTTGTAACATTCAGTCACACAAGAAATTTTAATTTTGAGGATATAGCCACATAGTTGTAATTAAAAAGTGACCAAATGTGCTAAAATGTGTGACTATATGCTTTTTAAAGTCAAGCGAATGTCTATTTGGTGTGACTATTGTTCACCCAAAAGTCATA
This sequence comes from Pulicaria dysenterica, assembly GCA_947179395.2. NCBI lineage: Eukaryota > Viridiplantae > Streptophyta > Magnoliopsida > Asterales > Asteraceae > Pulicaria > Pulicaria dysenterica. The sequence goes on along the minus strand of OX359289.1, from coordinate 60,710,688 downwards.
TACATTTAATATTTGTGTGACTTTTTGTAATATTCAGTCACACAAGGCATTTTAATTTTGAGGATTTAGTCACATATTTGTAATTAAAAAGTGACCAAATGTGTTAAAATGTGTGACCATATGCTTTTTAAAGACTAGTGAATATCTATTTCGTGTGACTATTGTTCACCCAATGGCCATGTGAATGTAATATTTGGGTGGCGTTTTGTAATATTCAGTCAAACAATGCATTTTTATTTTGAGGATATAGCCACATAGTTGTAATTAAAAAGTGACCAAATGTGCTAAAATGTGTGACCATATGCTTTTTAAAGTAAAGTGAATGTCTATTTGGTGTGACTATTGTTCACCCAAGCGTCATATGAATTTAATATTTTTGTGACGTTTTGTAATATTCAGTCACACAAGGCATTTTAATTTTGAGGATTTAGTCACGTAGTTTTAACTAAAAAGTGACCAAATGTGTTAAAATGTGTGACCTTATGCTTTTTAAAGTCTAGTGAATGTCTATTTCGTGTGACTATTATTCACCCAATGGTCACATGAATGTAATATTTGTGTGGCGTATTGTAATATTCAGTCACACTAGGCATTTTAATTTTGAGGATATAGCTACATAGTTGTAATTAAAAAGTGACCAAATGTGCTAAAATGTGTGACCATATGCTTTTTAAAGTCAAATGAATGCTATTTGGTGTGACTATTGTTCATCCAAACATCATATGAATTTAATATTTGTGTGACGATTTGTAATATTTAGTCATACAAGGCATTTTAATTTTGAGGATTTAGTCAAATAGTTGTAATTAAAAATTGACCAAATGTGTTAAAATGTATGACCATATGTTATATAAAGTCAAGTGAATGTCTATTTTGTGTGACTATAGTTCATCCAATAGCCACACGAATTTAATGTTTGTGTGGCGTTTTGTAATATTCAGTCACACTTGGCATTTTAATTTTGAGGATATAGCAACATAGTTGTAATTTAAAAGTGACCAAATTTGCTAAAATGTGTGACCATATGTTTTTTAAAGTTAAGTGAATGTCTATTTGGTGTGACTATTATTCACCCAATCGCCACACGAATGTAATGTTTGTGTGGCGTTTTGTAATATTCAGTCACACTAGAAATTTTAATTTGAGGATATAGCCACATAGTTGTAATTAAAAAGTGACCAAATGTGCTAAAACGTGTGACTATATGTTTTTTAAAGTCAAGCGAATGTATATTTGGTGTGACTATTGTTCACCCAAACGTCATATGAATTTAATATTTGTGTGACGTTTTGTAATATTCAGTCACACAAGGTATTTTAATTTGAGAATTTAGTCACATAATTGTAATTAAAATTGACCAAATGAGTTAAAATGTGTGACCATATGCTTTTTAATGTCAAGTGAATGTCTATTTATTGTGACTACTGTTCACCCAATGGTCACATGAATGTAATGTTTGTGTGGCATTTTGTAATATTCAGTCACACTAAGCATTTTAATTTTGAGGATATAGCCACATAGTTGTACTTAAAAAGTAACCAAATGTGCTAAAATGTGTGACCTTATGCTTTTTAAAGTTAAGTGAATTTCTATTTCGTGTGACTATTGTTCACCCAATAGCCATACGAATGTAATGTTTGTGTGACGTTTTGTAATATTCAGTCACACAAGAAATTTTAGTTTTGAGGATATAGCCACATAGTTGTAATTAAAAAGTGACCAAATGTGCTAAAATGTGTGACGATATACTTTTTTAATTTAAATGAATGTCTATTTTATGTGACTATTGTTGACCCAAACGTCATATTAATTTAATATTTGTGTGACGTTTTGTAATATTCAGTCGTACAAGGCATTTTAATTTTGAGGATTTAGTCACATAGTTGTAATTAAAAAGTGACCAAATGTGTTAAAATGTGTGACCATATGCTTTTTAAAGCCAATTGAATGTCTATTTCGTGTGACTATTGTTCACCCAATAGCCATACGAATGTAATGTTTGTGTGGCGTTTTGTAACATTCAGTCACACAAGAAATTTTAATTTTGAAGATATAGCCACATAGTTGTAATTAAAAAGTGACCAAATGTGCTAAAATGTGTGACTATATGCTTTTTAAAGTCAAGCGAATGTCTATTTGGTGTGACTATTGTTCCCCCAAACGTCATATAAATTTAATATTTGTGTGACTTTTTGTAATATTCAGTCACACAAGGCATTTTAATTTTGAGGATTTAGTCACATATTTGTAATTAAAAAGTGACCAAATGTGTTAAAATGTGTGACCATATGCTTTTTAAAGACTAGTGAATGTCTATTTCGTGTGACTATTGTTCACCCAATGGCCATGTGAATGTAATATTTGTGTGGTGTTTTGTAATATTCAGTCAAACAATGCATTTTTATTTTGAGAATATAGCCACATAGTTGTAATTAAAAAGTGACCAAATGTGCTAAAATGTGTGACCATATGCTTTTTAAATTTAAATGAATGTCTATTTTATGTGACTATTGTTGACCCAAACGTCATATGAATTAAATATTTGTGTGACGTTTTGTAATATTCAGTCGTACAAGGCATTTTAATTTTGAGGATTTAGTCAAATAGTTGTAATTAAAAATTGACCAAATGTGTTAAAATGTATGACCATATGCTTTTTAAAGTCAAGTGAATGTCTATTTGGTGTGACTATAGTTCATCCAATAGCCACACGAATGTAATGTTTGTGTGGCGTTTTGTAATATTCAGTCACACTAGAAATTTTAATTTTGAGGATATAGCCACATAGTTGTAATTAAAAAGTGACAAAATGTGCTAAAACGTGTGACTATATGTTTTTTAAAGTCAAGCGAATGTATATTTGGTGCGACTATTGTTCACCCAAACGTCATATGAATTTAATATTTGTGTGACGTTTTGTAATATTCTGTCGTACAAGGCATTTTAATTTTGAGGATTTAGTCAAATAGTTGTAATTAAAAATTGACCAAATGTGTTAAAATGTATGACCATATGTTTTTTAAAGTCAAGTGAATGTCTATTTGGTGTGACTATAGTTCATCCAATAGCCACACGAATGTAATGTTTGTGTGGCGTTTTGTAATATTCAGTCACACTAGAAATTTTAATTTTGAGGATATAGCCACATAGTTGTAATTAAAAAGTGACCAAATGTGCTAAAACGTGTGACTATATGATTTTTAAAGTCAAGCGAATGTATATTTGGTGTGACTATTGTTCACCCAAACGTCATATGAATTTAATATTTGTGTGACGTTTTGTAATATTCAGTCACACAAGGTATTTTAATTTGAGAATTTAGTCACATAGTTGTAATTAAAAAGTGACCAAATGAGTTAAAATGTGTGACCATATGCTTTTTAATGTCAAGTGAATGTCTATTTATTGTGACTACTGTTCACCCAATGGTCACATGAATGTAATGTTTGTGTGGCATTTTGTAATAATCAGTCACACTAAGCATTTTAATTTTGAGGATATAGCCACATAGTTGTACTTAAAAAGTGACCAAATGTGCTAAAATGTGTGACCATATGCTTTTTAAAGTTAAGTGAATGTCTATTTGGTGTGATTATTGTTCACCCAAGCGTCATATGAATTTAATCTTTGTGTGACGGTTTGTAATATTCAGTCACACAAGACATTTTAATTTTGAGGATTTAGTAGGGTAGTTTTAACTAAAATGTGCTAAAATGTGTGACCTTGTGCTTTTTAAAGTCAAATGAATGTCTATTTCGTGTTACTATTGTCACCCAATAGTCACATGAATTTAATTTTTGTGTGGCGTTTTGTAATATTCAGTCACACAAGACATTTTAATTTTGAGGTTATAGCCACGTAGTTGTAATAAAAAACTGACTAAAGTGAATGTCCATTTGGTGTGACTATTGTCACCCAAGCGTCAATTAAATTTATTATTTGTGTCATGTTTTGTATTATTCAGTCACACAAGACATTTTAATTATGACGATTTAGTCATATAGTTGTAACTAAAAAGTGACCAAATGTGTTAAAATGTGGACCATATACTTTTTAAAGTCAAGTGAATGTCAATTTGGTGTGACTATTGTTCACCCAATGGTCACATTAATGTAATGTTTGTATGGTGTTTTGTAATATTCAGTCACACTAGGCATTTTAATTTTGAGGATATAGCCACATAGTTGTAATTAAAAAGTGACCAAATGTGCTAAAATGTGTGACCATATGTTTTTTAAAGTCAAATGAATGCTATTTGGTGTGACTATTGTTCATCCAAACATCATATGAATTTAATATTTGTGTGACGATTTGTAATATTTAGTCATACAAGGCATTTTAATTTTGAGGATTTAGTCAAATAGTTGTAATTAAAAATTGACCAAATGTGTTAAAATGTATGACCATATGCTTTTTAAAGTCAAGTGAATATCTATTTGGTGTGACTATTGTTCATCCAATAGCCACACGAATGTAATGTTTGTGTTGCGTTTTGTAATATTCAGTCACACTAGGAATTTTAATTTTGAGGATATAGCCACATAGTTGTAATTTAAAAGTGACCAAATTTGCTAAAATGTGTGACCATATGTTTTGTAAAGTTAAGTGAATTTCTATTTGGTGTGACTATTATTCACCCAATCGCCCCATGAATGTAATGTTTGTGTGGCGTTTTGTAATATTTAGTCACACAAGGTATTTTAATTTTGAGGATATAGGCACATAGTTGTAATTAAAAAGTGACAAAATGTGCTAAAATGTGTGACCAAATGCTTTTTAAAGTCAAATGAATGTCTATTTGGTGTGACTATTGTTCACCCAATGTTCACATGAATGTAATGTTTGTGTGGCGTTTTGTAATATTCAGTCACACTATGCATTTTAATTTTGAGGATATAGCCACATAGTTGTAATTAAAAAGTGACCAAATGTGCTAAAATGTGTGACCATATGTTTTTTAAAGTCAAGTAAATGTCTATTTGGTGTGACTATTGTTCACCCAAGCGTCATATGAATTTAATATTTGTGTGACGTTTTGTTATATTCAGTCACACAAGGCATTTTAGTTTTGAGGATTTAGTCACGTAGTTTTAACTAAAAAGTGACCAAATGTGGTAATATGTGTGACCATATGCTTTTTAAAGTCAAGTAAATTTGAATTTCGTGTAACTATTGTTCACCCAAACGTCGCATGAATTTAATATTTGTGTGACATTTTATATTATTCAGTAACACAAGGCATTTTAATTTTGAGTATTAGTCACATAATTGTAATTAAAAAGTGAATTAATGTGTTAAAATGTGTGACCATAAGCATTTTAAAGTCAAATAATTGTCTATTTCGTGTGACGATTGTCACACAATAGTCACATGAATTTAATTTTTGTGTGGCGTTTTGTAATATTCAGTCAAACAAGACATTTTAATTATGAGGATATAGCCACGTAGTTGTAATAAAAAACTGACTAAATGTGCTAAAATGTGAGACCATATGGTTTTTAAAGTGAAGTGAATGTCTATTTGGTGTGACTATTGGTCACCCAAGCATATATAAATTTATTATTTGTGTCATGTTTTGTATTATTCAGTCACACAAGGCATTTTAATTATGACGATTTAGTCATATAGTTGTAACTAAAAAGTGACCAAATGTGTTAAAATGTGTGACCATATACTTTTTAAAGTCAAGTGAATGTCAATTTCGTGTGACTATTGTTCACCCAATGGTCACATTAATGTAATGTTTGTGTGGCGTTTTGTAATATTCAGTCACACTAGGCATTTTAATTTTGACACATAGTTGTAATTAAAAAGTGACCAAATGTGCTAAAATGTGTAACCATATGCTTTTTAAAGTCAAATGAATGTTATTTGGTGTGACTGTTGTTCATCCAAACATCATATGAATTTAATATTTGTGTGACGATTTGTAATATTTAGTCATACAAGGCATTTTAATTTTGAGGATTTAGTCAAATAGTTGTAATTAAAAATTAACCAAATGTGTTAAAATGTATGACCATATGCTTTTTAAAGTCAAGTGAATGTCTATTTGGTGTGACTATTGTTCATCCAATAGCCACATGAATGTAATGTTTGTGGGGCGTTTTGTAAAATTCAGTCACACAAGGTATTTTAATTTTGAGGATATAGCCACATAGTTGTAATTAAAAAGTGACCAAATGTGCTAAAATGTGTGACCATATGTTTTTTAAAGTCAAGTGAATGTCTATTTGGTGTGACTATTGTTCACCCAAGCGTCATATGAATTTAATATTTGTGTGACGTTTTGTTATATTCAGTCACACAAGGCATTTTAGTTTTGAGGATTTAGTCACGTAGTTTTAACTAAAAAGTGACCAAATGTGTTAATATGTGTGACCATATGCTTTTTAAAGTCAAGTGAATGTCTATTTGGTGTGACTATAGTTCACCCAAGCGTCATATGAATTTAATATTTGTGTTACGTTTTGTAATATTCAGTCACACAAGGCATTTTAATTTTGAGGATTTAGTCACATAGTTGTAACTAAAAAGTGACCAAATGTGTTAAAATGTGTGACCATATGCTTTTTAAAGTGAAGTGAAGGTCTATTTCATGTGACTATTGTTAATCCAAACGCCACACGAATGTAATATTTGTGTGCCGTTTTTTAATATAAAGCCACACAAGGAATTTTAATTTTGAGGATATAGCCACATAGTCGTAATTTAAAACTGACCAAATGTGCTAAAATGTGTGACCATATGTTTTTTAAAGTTAAGTGAATGTCTATTTGATGTGACTATTGTTCACCCAAGCGTCATATGAATTTAATATTTGTGTGACGTTTTGTAATATTCAGTCACACAAGGCATTTTAGTTTTGAGGATTTAGTCACGTAGTTTTAACTAAAAAGTTAACAAATGTGTTAATATGTGTGACCATATGCTTTTTAAAGTCAAGTGAATGTCTATTTGTTGTGACTATAGTTCACCCAAGCGTCATATAAATTTAATATTTGTGTGACGTTTTGTAATATTCAGTCACACAAGGCATTTTAATTTTAAAGATTTAGTCACATAGTTGTAATTAAAAAGTGACCAAATGTGTTAAAATGTGTGACCATATGCTTTTTAAAGTCAAGTGAATGTCTATTTCGTGTGACTATTGTTCACCCAATAGCCATACGAATGTAATGTTTGTGTGGCATTTTGTAATATTTAGTCACACAAGAAATTTTAATTTTGAGGATATAGCCACATAGTTGTAATTAAAAAGTGACCAAATGTGCTAAAATGTGTGACGATATGCTTTTTAAATTTAAATGAATGTCTATTTTGTATGACTATTGTTCACCCAAACGTCATATGAATTTAATATTTGTGTGACGATTTGTAATATTCAGTCATACAAGGCATTTTAATTTTGAGGATTTAGTCATATAGTTGTAATTAAAAAGTGACCAAATGTGTTAAAATGTGTGACCATATGCTTTTTAAAGTCAAGTGAATGTCTATTTGGTGTGACTATTGTTCACCGAAACGTCATATGAATTTAATATTTGTGTGACGTTTTGTAATATTCAGTCACGCAATGCATTTTAATTTTGAGAATTTAGTCACATATTTGTAATATTCACCCAATGGTCGATTGAATGTAATGTTTGTGTGGTGTTTTGTAATATTAAGTCACACTATGCATTTTAATTTTGAGGATATAGCCACATAGTTGTAATTAAAAAGTGACCAAATGTGTTAAAATGTATGACCATATGTTTTTTAAAGTCAAGTGAATGTCTATTTTGTGTGACTATAGTTCATCCAATAGCCACACGAATTTAATGTTTGTGTGACGTTTTGTAATATTCAGTCACACAAGGCATTTTAGTTTTGAGGATTTAGTCACGTAGGTTTAACTAAAAAGTGACCAAATGTGTTAATATGTGTGACCATATGCTTTTTAAAGTCAAGTGAATGTCTATTTGGTGTGACTATAGTTGACCCAAGCGTCATATGAATTTAATATTTGTGTGACGTTTTTTAATATTCAGTCACACAAGGCATTTTAATTTTAAGTATTTAGTCACATAGTAGTAATTAAAAAGTGACCAAATGTGTTAAAATGTGTGACCATATGCTTTTTAAAGTCAAGTGAATGTCTATTTGGTGCGACTATTGTTCACCCAAACGTCATATGAATTTAATATTTGTATGACGATTTGTAATATTTAGTCATACAAGGCATTTTAATTTTGAGGATTTAGTCATATAGTTGTAAATAAAAAGTGACCAAATGTGCTAAAATGTGTGACCATATGTTTTTTAAAGTCAAGTGAATGTCTATTTGGTGTGACTATTGTTCACCCAAGCGTCATATAAATTTAATATTTGTGTGACGTTTTGTAATATTCAGTCACACAAGGCATTTTAGTTTTGAGGATTTAGTCACGTAGTTTTAACTAAAAAGTGACCAAATGTGTTCATATGTGTGACCATATGCTTTTTAAAGTCAAGTGAATGTCTATTTGGTGTGACTATAGTTCCCCCAAGCGTCATATGAATTTAATATTTGTGTGACGTTTTGTAAGATTCAGTGACACAAGGCATTTTAATTTTGAGGATTTAGACACATAGTTGTAACTAAAAAGTGACCAAATGTGTTAAAATGTGTGACCATATGCTTTTTAAATTGAAGTGAAGGTCTATTTCCTGTGACTATTGTTAACCCAATCGCCACATGAATGTAATGTTTGTGTGGCGTTTTTGAATATTTAGTCACACAAGGAATTTTAATTTTGAGGATATAGCCACATAGTTGTAATTAAAAACTGACCAAATGTGCTAAAATGTGTGACCATATGTTTTTTAAAGTCAAGTGAATGTCTATTTGGTGTGACTATTGTTCACCCAAGCGTCATATGAATTTAATATTTGTGTGACGTTTTGTAATATTCAGTCACACAAGGCATTTTAGTTTTGAGGATTTAGTCACGTAGTTTTAACTAAAAAGTTAACAAATGTGTTAATATGTGTGACCATATGCTTTTTAAAGTCAAGTGAATGTCTATTTGTTGTGACTATAGTTCACCCAAGCGTCATATGAATTTAATATTTGTGTGACGTTTTGTAATATTCAGTCACACAAGGCATTTTAATTTTAAGGATTTAGTCACATAGTTGTAATTAAAAAGTGACCAAATGTGTTAAAATGTGTGACCATATGCTTTTTAAAGTTAAGTGAATGTCTATTTCGTGTGACTATTGTTCTCCCAATAGCCATACGAATGTAATGTTTGTGTGGCATTTTGTAATATTTAGTCACACAAGAAATTTTAATTTTGAGGATATAGCCACATAGTTGTAATTAAAAAGTGACCAAATGTGCTATAATGTGTACCGATATGCTTTTTAAATTTAAATGAATGTCTATTTTGTGTGACTATTGTTCACCCAAACGTCATATGAATTTAATATTTGTGTGACGATTTGTAATATTCAGTCATACAAGGCATTTTAATTTTGAGGATTTAGTCATATAGTTGTAATTAAAAAGGGACCAAATGTGTTAAAATGTGTGACCATATGCTTTTTAAAGTCAAGTGAATGTCTATTTCGTGTGGCAAATGTCACCCAATAGCCATATGAATGTAATGTTTGTGTGGCGTTTTGTAATATTCAGTCACACAAGAAATTTTAATTTTGAGGATATAGCCACATAGTTGTAATTAAAAAGTGACCAAATGTGCTAAAATGTGTGACTATATGCTTTTTAAAGTCAAGCGAATGTCTATTTGGTGTGACTATTGTTCACCGAAACGTCATATGAATTTAATATTTGTGTGACGTTTTGTAATATTCAGTCACACAATGCATTTTAATTTTGAGAATTTAGTCACATATTTGTAAGTAAAAAGTGATCAAATGTGTTAAGATGAATTACCATATGTTTTTTAAAGTCAAGTGAATGTCTATTTCTTGTGACTATTGTTCACCCAATGGTCACATGAATGTAATGTTTGTGTGGCGTTTTGTAATATTCAGTCACACTATGCATTTTAATTTTGAGGATATAGCCACATAGTTGTAATTAAAAAGTGACCAAATGTGCTAAAATGTGTGACCATATGTTTTTTAAAGTCAAGTGAATGTCTATTTGGTGTGACTATTGTTCACCCAAGAGTCATATAAATTTAATATTTGTGTGACGTTTTGTAATATTTAGTCACACAAGGCATTTTAGTTCTGAGGATTTAGTCACGTAGTTTTAACTATAAAGTTAACAAATGTGTTAATATGTGTGACCATATGCTTTTTAAAGTCAAGTGAATGTCTATTTGTTGTGACTATAGTTCACCCAAGCGTCATATGAATTTAATATTTGTGTGACGTTTTGTAATATTCAGTCACACAAGGCATTTTAATTTTAAGGATTTAGTCACATAGTTGTAATTAAAAAGTGACCAAATGTGTTAAAATGTGTGACCATATGCTTTTTAAAGTCAAGTGAATGTCTATTTCGTGTGACTATTGTTCACCCAATAGCCATACGAATGTAATGTTTGTGTGGCATTTTGTAATATTTAGTCACACAAGAAATTTTAATTTTGAGGATATAGCCACATAGTTGTAATTAAAAAGTGACCAAATGTGCTATAATGTCTGACGATATGCTTTTTAAATTTAAATGAATGTCTATTTTGTGTGACTATTGTTCACCCAAACGTCATATGAATTTAATATTTGTGTGACGATTTGTAATATTCAGTCATACAAGACATTTTAATTTTGAGGATTTAGTCATATAGTTGTAATTAAAAAGGGACCAAATGTGTTAAAATGTGTGACCATATGCTTTTTAAAGTCAAGTGAATGTCTATTTGGTGTGACTATTGTTCACCGAAACGTCATATGAATTTAATATGTGTGTGACGTTTTGTAATATTCAGTCACACAATGCATTTTAATTTTGAGAATTTAGTCACATAGTTGTAAGTAAAAAGTGACCAAATAAATTAAAATGTATGACCATATGCTTTTTAAAGTCAAGTGAATGTCTATTTCTTGTGACTATTGTTCACTCAATGGTCGATTGAATGTAATGTTTGTGTGGTGTTTTGTAATATTAAGTCACACTATGCATTTTAATTTTGAGGATATAGCCACATAGTTGTAATTAAAAAGTGACCAAATGTGCTAAAATGTGTGACCATATGTTTTTTAAAGTCAAGTGAATGTCTATTTGGTGTGACTATTGTTCACCCAAGCGTCATATAAATTTAATATTTGTGTGACGTTTTGTAATATTCAGTCACACAAGGCATTTTAGTTTTGAGGATTTAGTCACGTAGGTTTAACTAAAAAGTGACCAAATGTGTTAATATGTGTGACCATATGCTTTTTAAAGTCAAGTGAATGTCTATTTGGTGTGACTATAGTTGACCCAAGCGTCATATGAATTTAATATTTGTGTGACGTTTTTTAATATTCAGTCACACAAGGCATTTTAATTTTAAGTATTTAGTCACATAGTTGTAATTAAAAAGTGACCAAATGTGTTAAAATGTGTGACCATATGCTTTTTAAAGTCAAGTGAATGTCTATTTGGTGCGACTATTGTTCACCCAAACGTCATATGAATTTAATATTTGTGTGACGATTTGTAATATTCAGTCATACAAGGCATTTTAATTTTGAGGATTTAGTCATATAGTTGTAATTAAAAAGTGACCAAATGTGCTAAAATGTGTGACCATATGTTTTTTAAAGTCAAGTGAATGTCTATTTGGTGTGACTATTGTTCACCCAAGCGTCATATAAATTTAATATTTGTGTGACGTTTTGTAATATTCAGTCACACAAGGCATTTTAGTTTTGAGGATTTAGTCACGTAGTTTTAACTAAAAAGTGACCAAATGTGTTAATATGTGTGACCATATGCTTTTTAAAGTCAAGTGAATGTCTATTTGGTGTGACTATAGTTCCCCCAAGCGTCATATGAATTTAATATTTGTGTGACGTTTTGTAATATTCAGTGACACAAGGCATTTTAATTTTGAGGATTTAGACACATAGTTGTAACTAAAAAGTGACCAAATGTGTTAAAATGTGTGACCATACGCTTTTTAAATTGAAGTGAAGGTCTATTTCCTGTGACTATTGTTAACCCAATCGCCACATGAATGTAATGTTTGTGTGGCGTTTTTGAATATTTAGTCACACAAGGAATTTTAATTTTGAGGATATAGCCACATAGTTGTAATTAAAAACTGACCAAATGTGCTAAAATGTGTGACCATATGTTTTTTAAAGTCAAGTGAATGTCTATTTGGTGTGACTATTGTTCACCCAAGCGTCATATGAATTTAATATTTGTGTGACGTTTTGTAATATTCAGTCACACAAGGCATTTTAGTTTTGAGGATTTAGTCACGTAGTTTTAACTAAAAAGTTAACAAATGTGTTAATATGTGTGACCATATGCTTTTTAAAGTCAAGTGAATGTCTATTTGTTGTGACTATAGTTCACCCAAGCGTCATATGAATTTAATATTTGTGTGACGTTTTGTAATATTCAGTCACACAAGGCATTTTAATTTTAAGGATTTAGTCACATAGTTGTAATTAAAAAGTGACCAAATGTGTTAAAATGTGTGACCATATGCTTTTTAAAGTTAAGTGAATGTCTATTTCGTGTGACTATTGTTCACCCAATAGCCATACGAATGTAATGTTTGTGTGGCATTTTGTAATATTTAGTCACACAAGAAATTTTAATTTTGAGGATATAGCCACATAGTTGTAATTAAAAAGTTACCAAATGTGCTATAATGTGTGACGATATGCTTTTTAAATTTAAATGAATGTCTATTTTGTGTGACTATTGTTCACCCAAACGTAATATGAATTTAATATTTGTGTGACGATTTGTAATATTCAGTCATACAAGGCATTTTAATTTTGAGGATTTAGTCATATAGTTGTAATTAAAAAGGGACCAAATGTGTTAAAATGTGTGACCATATGCTTTTTAAAGTCAAGTGAATGTCTATTTCGTGTGACAATTGTCACCCAATAGCCATATGAATGTAATGTTTGTGTGGCGTTTTGTAATATTCAGTCACACAAGGAATTTTAATTTTGAGGATATAGCCACATAGTTGTAATTAAAAACTGACCAAATGTGCTAAAATGTGTGACCATATGTTTTTTAAAGTCAAGTGAATGTCTATTTGGTGTGACTATTGTTCACCCAAGCGTCATATGAATTTAATATTTGTGTGACGTTTTGTAATATTCAGTCACACAAGGCATTTTAGTTTTGAGGATTTAGTCACGTAGTTTTAACTAAAAAGTTAACAAATGTGCTAAAATGTGTGACGATATGCTTTTTAAATTTAAATGAATGTCTATTTTGTATGACTATTGTTCACCCAAACGTCATATGAATTTAATATTTGTGTGACGATTTGTAATATTCAGTCACACAAGGCATTTTAATTTTGAGGGTTTAGTCACATAGTTGTAATTAAAAAGTGACCAAATGTGTTAAAATGTGTGACCATATGCTTTTTAAAGTAAAGTGAATGTCTATTTCGTGTGACTATTGTTCACCCAATAGCCATACAAATGTAATGTTTGTGTGGCATTTTGTAATATTTAGTCACACAAGAAATTTTAATTTTGAGGATATAGCCACATAGTTGTAATTAAAAAGTGACCAAATGTGCTATAATGTGTGACGATATGCTTTTTAAATTTAAATGAATGTCTATTTTGTGTGACTATTGTTCACCCAAACGTCATATGAATTTAATATTTGTGTGACGATTTGTAATATTCAGTCATACAAGACATTTTAATTTTGAGGATTTAGTCATATAGTTGTAATTAAAAAGGGACCAAATGTGTTAAAATGTGTGACCATATGCTTTTTAAAGTCAAGTGAATGTCTATTTCGTGTGACAATTGTCACCCAATAGCCATATGAATGTAATGTTTGTGTGGCGTTTTGTAATATTCAGTCACACAAGAAATTTTAATTTTGAGGATATAGCCACATAGTTGTAATTAAAAAGTGACCAAATGTGCTAAAATGTGTGACTATATGCTTTTTAAAGTCAAGCGAATATCTATTTGGTGTGACTATTGTTCACCGAAACGTCATATGAATTTAATATTTGTGTGACGTTTTATAATATTCAGTCACACAATGCATTTTAATTTTGAGAATTTAGTCACATATTTGTAAGTAAAAAGTGACCAAATGTGTTAAGATGAATTACCATATGCTTTTTAAAGTCAAGTGAATGTCTATTTCTTGTGACTATTGTTCACCCAATGGTCGCATGAATGTAATGTTTGTGTGGCGTTTTGTAATATTCAGTCACACTATGCATTTTAATTTTGAGGATATAGCCACATAGTTGTAATTAAAAAGTGACCAAATGTGCTAAAATGTGTGACCATATGTTTTTTAAAGTCAAGTGAATGTCTATTTGGTGTGACTATTGTTCACCCAAGAGTCATATAAATTTAATATTTGTGTGACGTTTTGTAATATTTAGTCACACAAGGCATTTTAGTTCTGAGGATTTAGTCACGTAGTTTTAACTAAAAAGTTAACAAATGTGTTAATATGTGTGACCATATGCTTTTTAAAGTCAAGTGAATGTCTATTTGTTGTGACTATAGTTCACACAAGCGTCATATGAATTTAATATTTGTGTGACGTTTTGTAATATTCAGTCACACAAGGCATTTTAATTTTAAGGATTTAGTCACATAGTTGTAATTAAAAAGTGACCAAATGTGTTAAAATGTGTGACCATATGCTTTTTAAAGTTAAGTGAATGTCTATTTCGTGTGACTATTGTTCACCCAATAGCCATACGAATGTAATGTTTGTGTGGCATTTTGTAATATTTAGTCACACAAGAAATTTTAATTTTGAGGATATAGCCACATAGTTGTAATTAAAAAGTGACCAAATGTGCTATAATGTGTGACGATATGCTTTTTAAATTTAAATGAATGTCTATCTTGTGTGACTATTGTTCACCCAAACGTCATATGAATTTAATATTTGTGTGACGATTTGTAATATTCAGTCATACAAGGCATTTTAATTTTGAGGATTTAGTCATATAGTTGTAATTAAAAAGGGACCAAATGTGTTAAAATGTGTGACCATATGCTTTTTAAAGTCAATTGAATGTCTATTTCGTGTGACAATTGTCACCCAATAGCCATATGAATGTAATGTTTGTGTGGCGTTTTGTAATATTCAGTCACACAAGAAATTTTAATTTTGAGGATATAGCCACATAGTTGTAATTAAAAAGTGACCAAATGTGCTAAAATGTGTGACTATATGCTTTTTAAAGTCAAGCGAATGTCTATTTGGTGTGACTATTGTTCACCGAAACGTCATATGAATTTAATATTTGTGTGACTTTTTGTAATATTCAGTCACACAATGCATTTTAATTTTTAGAATTTAGTCACATATTTGTAAGTAAAAAGTGACCAAATATGTTAAGATGAATGACCATATGCTTTTTAAAGTCAAGTGAATGTCTATTTCTTGTGACTATTGTTCACCCAATGGTCACATGAATGTAATGTTTGTGTGGCGTTTTGTAATATTCAGTTACACTATGCATTTTAATTTTGAGGATATAGCCACATAGTTGTAATTAAAAAGTGACCAAATGTGCTAAAATGTGTGACGATATGCTTTTTAAATTTAAATGAATGTCTATTTTGTATGACTATTGTTCACCCAAACGTCATATGAATTTAATATTTGTGTGACGATTTGTAATATTCAGTCATACAAGGCATTTTAATTTTGAGGGTTTAGTCATATAGTTGTAATTAAAAAGTGACCAAATGTGTTAAAATGTGTGACCATATGCTTTTTAAAGTCAAGTGAATGTCTATTTCGTGTGACTATTGTTCACCCAATAGCCATACGAATGTAATGTTTGTGTGGCATTTTGTAATATTTAGTCACACAAGAAATTTTAATTTTGAGGATATAGCCACATAGTTGTAATTAAAAAGTGACCAAATGTGCTATAATGTGTGACGATATGCTTTTTAAATTTAAATGAATGTCTATTTTGTGTGACTATTGTTCACCCAAACGTCATATGAATTTAATATTTGTGTGACGATTTGTAATATTCAGTCATACAAGGCATTTTAATTTTGAGGATTTAGTCATATAGTTGTAATTAAAAAGGGACCAAATGTGTTAAAATGTGTGACCATATGCTTTTTAAAGTCAAGTGAATGTCTATTTCGTGTGACTATTGTTCACCCAATAGCCATACGAATGTAATGTTTGTGTGGCATTTTGTAATATTTAGTCACACAAGAAATTTTAATTTTGAGGATATAGCCACATAGTTGTAATTAAAAAGTGACCAAATGTGCTAAAATGTGTGACGATATGCTTTTTAAATTTAAATGAATGTCTATTTTGTGTGACTATTGTTCACCCAAACGTCATATGAATTTAATATTTGTGTGACGTTTTGTAATATTCAGTCACACAAGGCATTTTAGTTTTGAGGATTTAGTCACGTAGTTTTAACTAAAAAGTTAACAAATGTGTTAATATGTGTGACCATATGCTTTTTAAAGTCAAGTGAATGTCTATTTGTTGTGACTATAGTTCACCCAAGCGTCATATGAATTTAATATTTGTGTGACGTTTTGTAATATTCAGTCACACAAGGCATTTTAATTTTAAGGATTTAGTCACATAGTTGTAATTAAAAAGTGACCAAATGTGTTAAAATGTGTGACCATATGCTTTTTAAAGTAAAGTGAATGTCTATTTCGTGTGACTATTGTTCACCCAATAGCCATACAAATGTAATGTTTGTGTGGCATTTTGTAATATTTAGTCACACAAGAAATTTTAATTTTGAGGATATAGCCACATAGTTGTAATTAAAAAGTGACCAAATGTGCTATAATGTGTGACGATATGCTTTTTAAATTTAAATGAATGTCTATTTTGTGTGACTATTGTTCACCCAAACGTCATATGAATTTAATATTTGTGTGACGATTTGTAATATTCAGTCATACAAGGCATTTTAATTTTGAGGATTTAGTCATATAGTTGTAATTAAAAAGGGACCAAATGTGTTAAAATGTGTGACCATATGCTTTTTAAAGTCAAGTGAATGTCTATTTCGTGTGACAATTGTCACCCAATAGCCATATGAATGTAATGTTTGTGTGGCGTTTTGTAATATTCAGTCACACAAGAAATTTTAATTTTGAGGATATAGCCACATTGTTGTAATTAAAAAGTGACCAAATGTGCTAAAATGTGTGACTATATGCTTTTTAAAGTCAAGCGAATGTCTATTTGGTGTGACTATTGTTCACCGAAACGTCATATGAATTTAATATTTGTGTGACGTTTTATAATATTCAGTCACACAATGCATTTTAATTTTGAGAATTTAGTCACATATTTGTAAGTAAAAAGTGACCAAATGTGTTAAGATGAATTACCATATGCTTTTTAAAGTCAAGTGAATGTCTATTTCTTGTGACTATTGTTCACCCAATGGTCGCATGAATGTAATGTTTGTGTGGCGTTTTGTAATATTCAGTCACACTATGCATTTTAATTTTGAGGATATAGCCACATAGTTGTAATTAAAAAGTGACCAAATGTGCTAAAATGTGTGACCATATGTTTTTTAAAGTCAAGTGAATGTCTATTTGGTGTGACTATTGTTCACCCAAGAGTCATATAAATTTAATATTTGTGTGACGTTTTGTAATATTTAGTCACACAAGGCATTTTAGTTCTGAGGATTTAGTCACGTAGTTTTAACTAAAAAGTTAACAAATGTGTTAATATGTGTGACCATATGCTTTTTAAAGTCAAGTGAATGTCTATTTGTTGTGACTATAGTTCACACAAGCGTCATATGAATTTAATATTTGTGTGACGTTTTGTAATATTCAGTCACACAAGGCATTTTAATTTTAAGGATTTAGTCACATAGTTGTAATTAAAAAGTGACCAAATGTGTTAAAATGTGTGACCATATGCTTTTTAAAGTTAAGTGAATGTCTATTTCGTGTGACTATTGTTCACCCAATAGCCATACGAATGTAATGTTTGTGTGGCATTTTGTAATATTTAGTCACACAAGAAATTTTAATTTTGAGGATATAGCCACATAGTTGTAATTAAAAAGTGACCAAATGTGCTATAATGTGTGACGATATGCTTTTTAAATTTAAATGAATGTCTATCTTGTGTGACTATTGTTCACCCAAACGTCATATGAATTTAATATTTGTGTGACGATTTGTAATATTCAGTCATACAAGGCATTTTAATTTTGAGGATTTAGTCATATAGTTGTAATTAAAAAGGGACCAAATGTGTTAAAATGTGTGACCATATGCTTTTTAAAGTCAATTGAATGTCTATTTCGTGTGACAATTGTCACCCAATAGCCATATGAATGTAATGTTTGTGTGGCGTTTTGTAATATTCAGTCACACAAGAAATTTTAATTTTGAGGATATAGCCACATAGTTGTAATTAAAAAGTGACCAAATGTGCTAAAATGTGTGACTATATGCTTTTTAAAGTCAAGCGAATGTCTATTTGGTGTGACTATTGTTCACCGAAACGTCATATAAATTTAATATTTGTGTGACTTTTTGTAATATTCAGTCACACAATGCATTTTAATTTTTAGAATTTAGTCACATATTTGTAAGTAAAAAGTGACCAAATATGTTAAGATGAATGACCATATGCTTTTTAAAGTCAAGTGAATGTCTATTTCTTGTGACTATTGTTCACCCAATGGTCACATGAATGTAATGTTTGTGTGGCATTTTGTAATATTCAGTCACACTATGCATTTTAATTTTGAGGATATAGCCACATAGTTGTAATTAAAAAGTGACCAAATGTGCTAAAATGTGTGACGATATGCTTTTTAAATTTAAATGAATGTCTATTTTGTATGACTATTGTTCACCCAAACGTCATATGAATTTAATATTTGTGTGACGATTTGTAATATTCAGTCATACAAGGCATTTTAATTTTGAGGGTTTAGTCATATAGTTGTAATTAAAAAGTGACCAAATGTGTTAAAATATGTGACCATATGCTTTTTAAAGTCAAGTGAATGTCTATTTCGTGTGACTATTGTTCACCCAATAGCCATACGAATGTAATGTTTGTGTGGCATTTTGTAATATTTAGTCACACAAGAAATTTTAATTTTGAGGATATAGCCACATAGTTGTAATTAAAAAGTGACCAAATGTGCTATAATGTGTGACGATATGCTTTTTAAATTTAAATGAATGTCTATTTTGTGTGACTATTGTTCACCCAAACGTCATATGAATTTAATATTTGTGTGACGATTTGTAATATTCAGTCATACAAGGCATTTTAATTTTGAGGATTTAGTCATATAGTTGTAATTAAAAAGGGACCAAATGTGTTAAAATGTGTGACCATATGCTTTTTAAAGTCAAGTGAATGTCTATTTCGTGTGACTATTGTTCACCCAATAGCCATACGAATGTAATGTTTGTGTGGCATTTTGTAATATTTAGTCACACAAGAAATTTTAATTTTGAGGATATAGCCACATAGTTGTAATTAAAAAGTGACCAAATGTGCTAAAATGTGTGACGATATGCTTTTTAAATTTAAATGAATGTCTATTTTGTGTGACTATTGTTCACCCAAACGTCATATGAATTTAATATTTGTGTGACGATTTGTAATATTCAGTCATACAAGGCATTTTAATTTTGAGGATTTAGTCATATAGTTGTAATTAAAAAGGGACCAAATGTGTTAAAATGTGTGACCATATGCTTTTTAAAGTCAAGTGAATGTCTATTTCGTGTGACAATTGTCACCCAATAGCCATATGAATGTAATGTTTGTGTGGCGTTTTGTAATATTCAGTCACACAAGAAATTTTAATTTTGAGGATATAGCCACATAGTTGTAATTAAAAAGTGACCAAATGTGCTAAAATGTGTGACTATATGCTTTTTAAAGTCAAGCGAATGTCTATTTGGTGTGACTATTGTTCACCGAAACGTCATATGAATTTAATATTTGTGTGACGTTTTATAATATTCAGTCACACAATGCATTTTAATTTTGAGAATTTAGTCACATATTTGTAAGTAAAAAGTGGCCAAATGTGTTAAGATGAATTACCATATGCTTTTTAAAGTCAAGAGAATGTCTATTTCTTGTGACTATTGTTCACCCAATGGTCACATGAATGTAATGTTTGTGTGGCGTTTTGTAATATTCAGTCACACTATGCATTTTAATTTTGAGGATATAGCCACATAGTTGTAATTAAAAAGTGACCAAATGTGCTAAAATGTGTGACCATATGTTTTTTAAAGTCAAGTGAATGTCTATTTGGTGTGACTATTGTTCACCCAAGAGTCATATAAATTTAATATTTGTGTGACGTTTTGTAATATTTAGTCACACAAGGCATTTTAGTTCTGAGGATTTAGTCACGTAGTTTTAACTAAAAAGTTAACAAATGTGTTAATATGTGTGACCATATGCTTTTTAAAGTCAAGTGAATGTCTATTTGTTGTGACTATAGTTCACCCAAGCGTCATATGAATTTAATATTTGTGTGACGTTTTGTAATATTCAGTCACACAAGGCATTTTAATTTTAAGGATTTAGTCACATAGTTGTAATTAAAAAGTGACCAAATGTGTTAAAATGTGTGACCATATGCTTTTTAAAGTCAAGTGAATGTCTATTTCGTGTGACTATTGTTCACCCAATAGCCATACGAATGTAATGTTTGTGTGGCATTTTGTAATATTTAGTCACACAAGAAATTTTAATTTTGAGGATATAGCCACATAGTTGTAATTAAAAAGTGACCAAATGTGCTAAAATGTGTGACGATATGCTTTTTAAATTTAAATGAATGTCTATTTGGTGTGACTATTGTTCACCGAAACGTCATATGAATTTAATATTTGTGTGACGTTTTGTAATATTCAGTCACACAATGCATTTTAATTTTTAGAATTTAGTCACATATTTGTAAGTAAAACGTGACCAAATGTGCTAAAATGAATGACCATATGATTTTTAAAGTCAAGTGAATGTCTATTTCTTGTGACTATTGTTCACCCAAGCGTCATATGAATTTAATATTTGTGTGACGTTTTGTAATATTCAGTCACACAAGGCATTTTAATTTTAAGGATTTAGTCACATAGTTGTAATTAAAAAGTGACCAAATGTGTTAAAATGTGTGACCATATGCTTTTTAAAGTCAAGTGAATGTCTATTTCGTGTGACTATTGTTCACCCAATAGCCATACGAATGTAATGTTTGTGTGGCATTTTGTAATATTTAGTCACACAAGAAATTTTAATTTTGAGGATATCGCCACATAGTTGTAATTAAAAAGTGACCAAATGTGTTAAAATGTGTGACCATATGCTTTTTAAAGTTAAGTGAATGTCTATTTCGTGTGACTATTGTTCACCCAATAGCCATACGAATGTAATGTTTGTGTGGCATTTTGTAATATTTAGTCACACAAGAAATTTTAATTTTGCGGATATAGCCACATAGTTGTAATTAAAAAGTGACCAAATGTGCTATAATGTGTGACGATATGCTTTTTAAATTTAAATGAATGTCTATTTTGTATGACTATTGTTCACCCAAACGTCATATGAATTTAATATTTGTGTGACGATTTGTAATATTCAGTCATACAAGGCATTTTAATTTTGAGGATTTAGTCATATAGTTGTAATTAAAAAGTGACCAAATGTGTTAAAATGTGTGACCATATGCTTTTTAAAGTCAAGTGAATGTCTATTTCTTGTGACTATTGTTCACCCAATGGTCACATGAATGTAATGTTTGTGTGGCGTTTTGTAATATTCAGTCACACTATGCATTTTAATTTTGAGGATATAGCCACATAGTTGTAATTAAAAAGTGACCAAATGTGCTAAAATGTGTGACCATATGTTTTTTAAAGTCAAGTGAATGTCTATTTGGTGTGACTATTGTTCACCCAAGAGTCATATAAATTTAATATTTGTGTGACGTTTTGTAATATTTAGTAACACAAGGCATTTTAGTTCTGAGGATTTAGTCACGTAGTTTTAACTAAAAAGTTAACAAATGTGTTAATATGTGTGACCATATGCTGTTTAAAGTCAAGTGAATGTCTATTTGTTGTGACTATAGTTCACCCAAGCGTCATATGAATTTAATATTTGTGTGACGTTTTGTAATATTCAGTCAGACAAGGCATTTTAATTTTAAGGATTTAGTCACATAGTTTTAATTAAAAAGTGACCAAATGTGTTAAAATGTGTGACCATATGCTTTTTAAAGTCAAGTGAATGTCTATTTCGTGTGACTATTGTTCACCCAATAGCCATACGAATGTAATGTTTGTGTGGCATTTTGTAATATTTAGTCACACAAGAAATTTTAATTTTGAGGATATAGCCACATAGTTGTAATTAAAAAGTGACCAAATGTGCAAAAATGTGTGACGATATGCTTTTTAAATTTAAATGAATGTCTATTTTGTATGACTATTGTTCACCCAAACGTCATATGAATTTAATATTTGTGTGACGATTTGTAATATTCAGTCATACAAGGCATTTTAATTTTGAGGATTTAGTCATATAGTTGTAATTAAAAAGTGACCAAATGTGTGACCATATGCTTTTTAAAGTCAAGTGAATGTCTATTTCTTGTGACTATTGTTCACCCAATGGTCACATGAATGTAATGTTTGTGTGGCGTTTTGTAATATTCAGTCACACTATGCATTTTAATTTTGAGGATATAGCCACATATTTGTAATTAAAAAGTGACCAAATGTGCTAAAATGTGTGACCATATGTTTTTTAAAGTCAAGTGAATGTCTATTTGGTGTGACTATTGTTCACCCAAGAGTCATATAAATTTAATATTTGTGTGACGTTTTGTAATATTTAGTCACACAAGGCATTTTAGTTCTGAGGATTTAGTCACGTAGTTTTAACTAAAAAGTTAACAAATGTGTTAATATGTGTGACCATATGCTTTTTAAAGTCAAGTGAATGTCTATTTCTTGTGACTATAGTTCACCCAAGCGTCATATGAATTTAATATTTGTGTGACGTTTTGTAATATTCAGTCACACAAGGCATTTTAATTTTAAGGATTTAGTCACATAGTTGTAATTAAAAAGTGACCAAATGTGTTAAAATGTGTGACCATATGCTTTTTAAAGTCAAGTGAATGTCTATTTCGTGTGACTATTGTTCACCCAATAGCCATACGAATGTAATGTTTGTGTGGCATTTTGTAATATTTAGTCACACAAGAAATTTTAATTTTGAGGATATAGCCACATAGTTGTAATTAAAAAGTGACCAAATGTGCTATAATGTGTGACGATATGCTTTTTAAATTTAAATGAATGTCTATCTTGTGTGACTATTGTTCACCCAAACGTCATATGAATTTAATATTTGTGTGACGATTTGTAATATTCAGTCATACAAGGCATTTTAATTTTGAGGATTTAGTCATATAGTTGTAATTAAAAAGTGACCAAATGTGTTAAAATGTGTGACCATATGCTTTTTAAAGTCAAGTGAATGTCTATTTCTTGTGACTATTGTTCACCCAATGGTCACATGAATGTAATGTTTGTGTGGCGTTTTGTAATATTCAGTCACACAAGAAATTTTAATTTTGAGGATATAGCCACATAGTTGTAATTAAAAAGTGACCAAATGTGCTAAAATGTGTGACTATATGCTTTTTAAAGTCAAGCGAATGTCTATTTGGTGTGACTATTGTTCACCGAAACGTCATATGAATTTAATATTTGTGTGACGTTTTGTAATATTCAGTCACACAATGCATTTTAATTTTTAGAATTTAGTCACATATTTGTAAGTAAAAAGTGACCAAATGTGTTAAGATGAATGACCATATGCTCTTTAAAGTCAAGTGAATGTCTATTTCTTGTGACTATTGTTCACCCAATGGTCACATGAATGTAATGTTTGTGTGGCGTTTTGTAATATTCAGTCACAGTATGCATTTTAATTTTGAGGATATAGCCACATAGTTGTAATTAAAAAGTGACCAAATGTGCTAAAATGTGTGACCATATGTTTTTTAAAGTAAAGTGAATGTCTATTTGGTGTGACTATTGTTCACCCAAGCGTCATATAAATTTAATATTTGTGTGACGTTTTGTAATATTTAGTCACACAAGGCATTTTAGTTCTGAGGATTTAGTCACGTAGTTTTAACTAAAAAGTTAACAAATGTGTTAATATGTGTGACCATATGCTTTTTAAAGTCAAGTGAATGTCTATTTGTTGTGACTATAGTTCACCCAAGCGTCATATGAATTTAATATTTGTGTGACGTTTTGTAATATTCAGTCACACAAGGCATTTTAATTTTAAGGATTTAGTCACATAGTTGTAATTAAAAAGTGACCAAATGTGTTAAAATGTGTGACCATATGCTTTTTAAAGTTAAGTGAATGTCTATTTCGTGTGACTATTGTTCACCCAATAGCCATACGAATGTAATGTTTGTGTGGCATTTTGTAATATTTAGTCACACAAGAAATTTTAATTTTGAGGATATAGCCACATAGTTGTAATTAAAAAGTGACCAAATGTGCTATAATGTGTGACGATATGCTTTTTAAATTTAAATGAATGTCTATTTTGTGTGACTATTGTTCACCCAAACGTCATATGAATTTAATATTTGTGTGACGATTTGTAATATTCAGTCATACAAGGCATTTTAATTTTGAGGATTTAGTCATATAGTTGTAATTAAAAAGGGACCAAATGTGTTAAAATGTGTGACCATATGCTTTTTAAAGTCAAGTGAATGTCTATTTCGTGTGACAATTGTCACCCAATAGCCATATGAATGTAATGTTTGTGTGGCATTTTGTAATATTCAGTCACACAAGAAATTTTAATTTTGAGGATATAGCCACATAGTTGTAATTAAAAAGTGACCAAATGTGCTAAAATGTGTGACTATATGCTTTTTAAAGTCAAGCGAATGTCTATTTGGTGTGACTATTGTTCACCGAAACGTCATATGAAATTAATATTTGTGTGACGTTTTGTAATATTCAGTCACACAATGCATTTTAATTTTTAGAATTTAGTCACATATTTGTAAGTAAAAAGTGATCAAATGTGTTAAGATGAATGACCATATGCTTTTTAAAGTCAAGTGAATGTCTATTTCTTGTGACTATTGTTCACCCAATGGTCACATGAATGTAATGTTTGTGTGGCGTTTTGTAATATTCAGTCACACTATGCATTTTAATTTTGAGGATATAGCCACATAGTTGTAATTAAAAAGTGACCAAATGTGCTAAAATGTGTGACGATATGCTTTTTAAATTTAAATGAATGTCTATTTTGTATGACTATTGTTCACCCAAACGTCATATGAATTTAATATTTGTGTGACGATTTGTAATATTCAGTCATACAAGGCATTTTAATTTTGAGGATTTAGTCATATAGTTGTAATTAAAAAGTGAGCAAATGTGTTAAAATGTGTGACCATATGCTTTTTAAAGTCAAGTGAATGTCTATTTCTTGTGACTATTGTTCACCCAATGGTCACATGAATGTAATGTTTGTGTGGCGTTTTGTAATATTCAGTCACACTATGCATTTTAATTTTGAGGATATAGCCACATAGTTGTAATTAAAAAGTGACCAAATGTGCTAAAATGTGTGACGATATGCTTTTTAAATTTAAATGAATGTCTATTTTGTATGACTATTGTTCACCCAAACGTCATATGAATTTAATATTTGTGTGACGATTTGTAATATTCAGTCATACAAGGCATTTTAATTTTGAGGATTTAGTCATATAGTTGTAATTAAAAAGTGAGCAAATGTGTTAAAATGTGTGACCATATGCTTTTTAAAGTCAAGTGAATGTCTATTTCTTGTGACTATTGTTCACCCAATGGTCACATGAATGTAATGTTTGTGTGGCGTTTTGTAATATTCAGTCACACTATGCATTTTAATTTTGAGGATATAGCCACATAGTTGTAATTAAAAAGTGACCAAATGTGCTAAAATGTGTGACCATATAAACAAAGTCAAGTGAATGTCTATTTGGTGTGACTATTGTTCACCCAAGAGTCATATAAATTTAATATTTGTGTGACGTTTTGTAATATTTAGTCACACAAGGCATTTTAGTTCTGAGGATTTAGTCACGTAGTTTTAACTAAAAAGTTAACAAATGTGTTAATATGTGTGACCTTTTTAAAGTTAAGTGAATGTCTATTTGTTGTGACTATAGTTCACCCAAGCGTCATATGAATTTAATATTTGTGTGACGTTTTGTAATATTCAGTCACACAATGCATTTTAATTTTAAGGATTTAGTCACATAGTTGTAATTAAAAAGTGACCAAATGTGTTAAAATGTGTGACCATATGCTTTTTAAAGTCAAGTGAATGTCTATTTCGTGTGACTATTGTTCACCCAATAGCCATACGAATGTAATGTTTGTGTGGCATTTTGTAATATTTAGTCACACAAGAAATTTTAATTTTGAGGATATATCCACATAGTTGTAATTAAAAAGTGACCAAATGTGCTATAATGTGTGACGATATGCTTTTTAAATTTAAATGAATGTCTATCTTGTGTGACTATTGTTCACCCAAACGTCATATGAATTTAATATTTGTGTGACGATTTGTAATATTCAGTCATACAAGGCATTTTAATTTTGAGGATTTAGTCATATAGTTGTAATTAAAAAGGGACCAAATGTGTTAAAATGTGTGACCATATGCTTTTTAAAGTCAAGTGAATGTCTATTTCGTGTGACAAATGTCACCCAATAGCCATATGAATGTAATGTTTGTGTGGCGTTTTGTAATATTCAGTCACACAAGAAATTTTAATTTTGAGGATATAGCCACATAGTTGTAATTAAAAAGTGACCAAATGTGCTAAAATGTGTGACTATATGCTTTTTAAAGTCAAGCGAATGTCTATTTGGTGTGACTATTGTTCACCGAAACGTCATATGAATTTAATATTTGTGTGACGTTTTGTAATATTCAGTCACACAATGCATTTTAATTTTTAGAATTTAGTCACATATTTGTAAGTAAAAAGTGACCAAATGTGTTAAGATGAATGACCATATGCTTTTTAAAGTCAAGTGAATGTCTATTTCTTGTGACTATTGTTCACCCAATGGTCACATGAATGTAATGTTTGTGTGACGTTTTGTAATATTCAGTCACACTATGCATTTTAATTTTGAGGATATAGCCACATAGTTGTAATTAAAAAGTGACCAAATGTGCTAAAATGTGTGACCATATGTTTTTTAAAGTCAAGTGAATGTCTATTTGGTGTGACTATTGTTCACCCAAGCGTCATATAAATTTAATATTTGTGTGACGTTTTGTAATATTTAGTCACACAAGGCATTTTAGTTCTGAGGATTTAGTCACGTAGTTTTAACTAAAAAGTTAACAAATGTGTTAATATGTGTGACCATATGCTTTTTAAAGTCAAGTGAATGTCTATTTGTTGTGACTATAGTTCACCCAAGCGTCATATGAATTTAATATTTGTGTGACGTTTTGTAATATTCAGTCACACAAGGCATTTTAATTTTAAGGATTTAGTCACATAGTTGTAATTAAAAAGTGACCAAATGTGTTAAAATGTGTGACCATATGCTTTTTAAAGTCAAGTGAATGTCTATTTGGTGTGACTATTGTTCACCCAAGAGTCATATAAATTTAATATTTGTGTGACGTTTTGTAATATTTAGTCACACAAGGCATTTTAGTTCTGAGGATTTAGTCACGTAGTTTTAACTAAAAAGTTAACAAATGTGTTAATATGTGAGACCATATGCTTTTTAAAGTCAAGTGAATGTCTATTTGTTGTGACTATAGTTCACCCAAGCGTCATATGAATTTAATATTTGTGTGACGTTTTGTAATATTCAGTCACACAATGCATTTTAATTTTAAGGATTTAGTCACATAGTTGTAATTAAAAAGTGACCAAATGTGTTAAAATGTGTGACCATATGCTTTTTAAAGTCAAGTGAATGTCTATTTCGTGTGACTATTGTTCACCCAATAGCCATACGAATGTAATGTTTGTGTGGCATTTTGTAATATTTAGTCACACAAGAAATTTTAATTTTGAGGATATATCCACATAGTTGTAATTAAAAAGTGACCAAATGTGCTATAATGTGTGACGATATGCTTTTTAAATTTAAATGAATGTCTATCTTGTGTGACTATTGTTCACCCAAACGTCATATGAATTTAATATTTGTGTGACGATTTGTAATATTCAGTCATACAAGGCATTTTAATTTTGAGGATTTAGTCATATAGTTGTAATTAAAAAGGGACCAAATGTGTTAAAATGTGTGACCATATGCTTTTTAAAGTCAAGTGAATGTCTATTTCGTGTGACAAATGTCACCCAATAGCCATATGAATGTAATGTTTGTGTGGCGTTTTGTAATATTCAGTCACACAAGAAATTTTAATTTTGAGGATATAGCCACATAGTTGTAATTAAAAAGTGACCAAATGTGCTAAAATGTGTGACTATATGCTTTTTAAAGTCAAGCGAATGTCTATTTGGTGTGACTATTGTTCACCGAAACGTCATATGAATTTAATATTTGTGTGACGTTTTGTAATATTCAGTCACACAATGAATTTTAATTTTTAGAATTTAGTCACATATTTGTAAGTAAAAAGTGACCAAATGTGTTAAGATGAATGACCATATGCTTTTTAAAGTCAAGTGAATGTCTATTTCTTGTGACTATTGTTCACCCAATGGTCACATGAATGTAATGTTTGTGTGGCGTTTTGTAATATTCAGTCACACTATGCATTTTAATTTTGAGGATATAGCCACATAGTTGTAATTAAAAAGTGACCAAATGTGCTAAAATGTGTGACCATATGTTTTTTAAAGTCAAGTGAATGTCTATTTGGTGTGACTATTGTTCACCCAAGCGTCATATAAATTTAATATTTGTGTGACGTTTTGTAATATTTAGTCACACAAGGCATTTTAGTTCTGAGGATTTAGTCAC
Organism: Pulicaria dysenterica; assembly: GCA_947179395.2. Lineage (NCBI taxonomy): Eukaryota > Viridiplantae > Streptophyta > Magnoliopsida > Asterales > Asteraceae > Pulicaria > Pulicaria dysenterica. Next base: position 60,681,471 of record OX359289.1, on the reverse strand, counting down.
GTAGTTTTAACTAAAAAGTTAACAAATGTGTTAATATGTGTGACCATATGCTTTTTAAAGTCAAGTGAATGTCTATTTGTTGTGACTATAGTTCACCGAAGTGTCATATGAATTTAATATTTGTGTGACGTTTTGTAATATTCAGTCACACAAGGCATTTTAATTTTAAGGATTTAGTCACATAGTTGTAATTAAAAAGTGACCAAACGTGTTAAAATGTGTGACCATATGCTTTTTAAAGTCAAGTGAATGTCTATTTCGTGTGACTATTGTTCACCCAATAGCCATACGAATGTAATGTTTGTGTGGCATTTTGTAATATTTAGTCACACAAGAAATTTTAATTTTGAGGATATAGCCACATAGTTGTAATTAAAAAGTGACCAAATGTGTTATAATGTGTGACGATATGCTTTTTAAATTTAAATGAATGTCTATTTTGTGTGACTATTGTTCACCCAAACGTCATATGAATTTAATATTTGTGTGACGATTTGTAATATTCAGTCATACAAGGCATTTTAATTTTGAGGATTTAGTCATATAGTTGTAATTAAAAAGGGACCAAATGTGTTAAAATGTGTGACCATATGCTTTTTAAAGTCAAGTGAATGTCTATTTCGTGTGACAATTGTCACCCAATAGCCATATGAATGTAATGTTTGTGTGGCGTTTTGTAATATTAAGTCACACAAGAAATTTTAATTTTGAGGATATAGCCACATAGTTGTAATTAAAAAGTGACCAAATGTGCTAAAATGTGTGACTATATGCTTTTTAAAGCCAAGCGAATGTCTATTTGGTGTGACTATTGTTCACCGAAACGTCATATGAATTTAATATTTGTGTGACGTTTTGTAATATTCAGTCACACAATGCATTTTAATTTTTAGAATTTAGTCACATATTTGTAAGTAAAAAGTGACCAAATGTGTTAAGATGAATGACCATATGCTTTTTAAAGTCAAGTGAATGTCTATTTCTTGTGACTATTGTTCACCCAATGGTCACATGAATGTAATGTTTGTGTGGCGTTTTGTAATATTCAGTCACACTATGCATTTTAATTTTGAGGATATAGCCACATAGTTGTAATTAAAAAGTGACCAAATGTGCTAAAATGTGTGACGATATGCTTTTTAAATTTAAATGAATGTCTATTTTGTATGACTATTGTTCACCCAAACGTCATATGAATTTAATATTTGTGTGACGATTTGTAATATTCAGTCATACAAGGCATTTTAATTTTGAGGATTTAGTCATATAGTTGTAATTAAAAAGTGACCAAATGTGTTAAAATGTGTGACCATATGCTTTTTAAAGTCAAGTGAATGTCTATTTCTTGTGACTATTGTTCACCCAATGGTCACATGAATGTAATGTTTGTGTGGCGTTTTGTAATATTCAGTCACACTATGCATTTTAATTTTGAGGATATAGCCACATAGTTGTAATTAAAAAGTGACCAAATGTGCTAAAATGTGTGACCATATGTTTTTTAAAGTCAAGTGAATGTCTATTTGGTGTGACTATTGTTCACCCAAGAGTCATATAAATTTAATATTTGTGTGACGTTTTGTAATATTTAGTCACACAAGGCATTTTAGTTCTGAGGATTTAGTCACGTAGTTTTAACTAAAAAGTTAACAAATGTGTTAATATGTGTGACCATATGCTTTTTAAAGTCAAGTGAATGTCTATTTGTTGTGACTATAGTTCACCCAAGCGTCATATGAATTTAATATTTGTGTGACATTTTGTAATATTCAGTCACACAAGGCATTTTAATTTTAAGGATTTAGTCACATAGTTGTAATTAAAAAGTGACCAAATGTGTTAAAATGTGTGACCATATGCTTTTTAAAGTCAAGTGAATGTCTATTTCGTGTGACTATTGTTCACCCAATAGCCATACGAATGTAATGTTTGTGTGGCATTTTGTAAGATTTAGTCACACAAGAAATTTTAATTTTGAGGATATAGCCACATAGTTGTAATTAAAAAGTGACCAAATGTGCTAAAATGTGTGACGATATGCTTTTTAAATTTAAATGAATGTCTATTTTGTATGACTATTGTTCACCCAAACGTCATATGAATTTAATATTTGTGTGACGATTTGTAATATTCAGTCATACAAGGCATTTTAATTTTGAGGATTTAGTCATATAGTTGTAATTAAAAAGTGACCAAATGTGTTAAAATGTGTGACCATATGCTTTTTAAAGTCAAGTGAATGTCTATTTCTTGTGATTATTGTTCACCCAATGGTCACATGAATGTAATGTTTGTGTGGCGTTTTGTAATATTCAGTCACACTATGCATTTTAATTTTGAGGATATAGCCACATAGTTGTAATTAAAAAGTGACCAAATGTGCTAAAATGTGTGACCATATGTTTTTTAAAGTCAAGTGAATGTCTATTTGGTGTGACTATTGTTCACCCAAGAGTCATATAAATTTAATATTTGTGTGACGTTTTGTAATATTTAGTCACACAAGGCATTTTAGTTCTGAGGATTTAGTCACGTAGTTTTAACTAAAAAGTTAACAAATGTGTTAATATGTGTGACCATATGCTTTTTAAAGTCAAGTAAATGTCTATTTGTTGTGACTATAGTTCACCCAAGCGTCATATGAATTTAATATTTGTGTGACATTTTGTAATATTCAGTCACACAAGGCATTTTAATTTTAAGGATTTAGTCACATAGTTGTAATTAAAAAGTGACCAAATGTGTTAAAATGTGTGACCATATGCTTTTTAAAGTCAAGTGAATGTCTATTTCGTGTGACTATTGTTCACCCAATAGCCATACGAATGTAATGTTTGTGTGGCATTTTGTAAGATTTAGTCACACAAGAAATTTTAATTTTGAGGATATAGCCACATAGTTGTAATTAAAAAGTGACCAAATGTGCTAAAATGTGTGACGATATGCTTTTTAAATTTAAATGAATGTCTATTTTGTATGACTATTGTTCACCCAAACGTCATATGAATTTAATATTTGTGTGACGATTTGTAATATTCAGTCATACAAGGCATTTTAATTTTGAGGATTTAGTCATATAGTTGTAATTAAAAAGTGACCAAATGTGTTAAAATGTGTGACCATATGCTTTTTAAAGTCAAGTGAATGTCTATTTCTTGTGACTATTGTTCACCCAATGGTCACATGAATGTAATGTTTGTGTGGCGTTTTGTAATATTCAGTCACACTATGCATTTTAATTTTGAGGATATAGCCACATAGTTGTAATTAAAAAGTGACCAAATGTGCTAAAATGTGTGACCATATGTTTTTTAAAGTCAAGTGAATGTCTATTTGGTGTGACTATTGTTCACCCAAGAGTCATATAAATTTAATATTTGTGTGACGTTTTGTAATATTTAGTCACACAAGGCATTTTAGTTCTGAGGATTTAGTCACGTAGTTTTAACTAAAAAGTTAACAAATGTGTTAATATGTGTGACCATATGCTTTTTAAAGTCAAGTAAATGTCTATTTGTTGTGACTATAGTTCACCCAAGCGTCATATGAATTTAATATTTGTGTGACATTTTGTAATATTCAGTCACACAAGGCATTTTAATTTTAAGGATTTAGTCACATAGTTGTAATTAAAAAGTGACCAAATGTGTTAAAATGTGTGACCATATGCTTTTTAAAGTCAAGTGAATGTCTATTTCGTGTGACTATTGTTCACCCAATAGCCATACGAATGTAATGTTTGTGTGGCATTTTGTAAGATTTAGTCACACAAGAAATTTTAATTTTGAGGATATAGCCACATAGTTGTAATTAAAAAGTGACCAAATGTGCTAAAATGTGTGACGATATGCTTTTTAAATTTAAATGAATGTCTATTTTGTATGACTATTGTTCACCCAAACGTCATATGAATTTAATATTTGTGTGACGATTTGTAATATTCAGTCATACAAGGCATTTTAATTTTGAGGATTTAGTCATATAGTTGTAATTAAAAAGTGACCAAATGTGTTAAAATGTGTGACCATATGCTTTTTAAAGTCAAGTGAATGTCTATTTCTTGTGACTATTGTTCACCCAATGGTCACATGAATGTAATGTTTGTGTGGCGTTTTGTAATATTCAGTCACACTATGCATTTTAATTTTGAGGATATAGCCACATAGTTGTAATTAAAAAGTGACCAAATGTGCTAAAATGTGTGACCATATGTTTTTTAAAGTCAAGTGAATGTCTATTTGGTGTGACTATTGTTCACCCAAGAGTCATATAAATTTAATATTTGTGTGACGTTTTGTAATATTTAGTCACACAAGGCATTTTAGTTCTGAGGATTTAGTCACGTAGTTTTAACTAAAAAGTTAACAAATGTGTTAATATGTGTGACCATATGCTTTTTAAAGTCAAGTGAATGTCTATTTGTTGTGACTATAGTTCACCCAAGCGTCATATGAATTTAATATTTGTGTGACGTTTTGTAATATTCAGTCACACAAGGCATTTTAATTTTAAGGATTTAGTCACATAGTTGTAATTAAAAAGTGACCAAATGTGTTAAAATGTGTGACCATATGCTTTTTAAAGTCAAGTGAATGTCTATTTCATGTGACTATTGTTCACCCAATAGCCATACGAATGTAATGTTTGTGTGGCATTTTGTAATATTTAGTCACACAAGAAATTTTAATTTTGAGGATATAGCCACATAGTTGTAATTAAAAAGTGACCAAATGTGCTATAATGTGTGACGATATGCTTTTTAAATTTAAATGAATGTCTATCTTGTGTGACTATTGTTCACCCAAACGTCATATGAATTTAATATTTGTGTGACGATTTGTAATATCCAGTCATACAAGGCATTTTAATTTTGAGGATTTAGTCATATAGTTGTAATTAAAAAGTGACCAAATGTGTTAAAATGTGTGACCATATGCTTTTTAAACTCAAGTGAATGTCTATTTCTTGTGACTATTGTTCACCCAATGGTCACATGAATGTAATGTTTGTGTGGCGTTTTGTAATATTCAGTCACACTATGCATTTTAATTTTGAGGATATAGCCACATAGTTGTAATTAAAAAGTGACCAAATGTGCTAAAATGTGTGACCATATGCTTTTTAAAGTCAAGCAAATGTCTATTTGGTTTGACTATTGTTCACCGAAACGTCATATGAATTTAATATTTGTGTGACGTTTTGTAATATTCAGTCACACAATGCATTTTAATATTGAGGATTTAGTCATATAGTTGTAATTAAAAAGTGACCAAATGTGTTAAAATGTGTGACCATATGCTTTTTAAAGTCAAGTGAATGTCTATTTCTTGTGACTATTGTTCACCCAATGGTCACATGAATGTAATGTTTGTGTGGCGTTTTGTAATATTCAGTCACACTATGCATTTTAATTTTGAGGATATAGCCACATAGTTGTAATTAAAAAGTGACCAAATGTGCTAAAATGTGTGACCATATGCTTTTTAAAGTCAAGCGAATGTCTATTTGGTGTGACTATTGTTCACCGAAACGTCATATGAATTTAATATTTGTGTGACGTTTTGTAATATTCAGTCACACAATGCATTTTAATATTGAGGATTTAGTCATATAGTTGTAATTAAAAAGTGACCAAATGTGTTAAAATGTGTGACCATATGCTTTTTAAAGTCAAGTGAATGTCTATTTCTTGTGACTATTGTTCACCCAATGGTCACATGAATGTAATGTTTGTGTGGCGTTTTGTAATATTCAGTCACACTATGCATTTTAATTTTGAGGATATAGCCACATAGTTGTAATTAAAAAGTGACCAAATGTGCTAAAATGTGTGACCATATGTTTTTTAAAGTCAAGTGAATGTCTATTTGGTATGACTATTGTTCACCCAAGAGTCATATAAATTTAATATTTGTGTGACGTTTTGTAATATTTAGTCACACAAGGCATTTTAGTTCTGAAGATTTAGTCACGTAGTTTTAACTAAAAAGTTAACAAATGTGTTAATATGTGTGACCATATGCTTTTTAAAGTCAAGTGAATGTCTATTTGTTGTGACTATAGTTCACCATAGCGTCATATGAATTTAATATTTGTGTGACGTTTTGTAATATACAGTCACACAAGGCATTTTAATTTTAAGGATTTAGTCACACGAATGTAATTAAAAAGTGACCAAATGTGTTAAAATGTGTGACCATATGCTTTTTAAAGTCAAGTGAATGTCTATTTCGTGTGACTATTGTTCACCCAATAGCCATACGAATGTAATGTTTGTGTGGCATTTTGTAATATTTAGTCACACAAGAAATTTTAATTTTGAGGATATAGCCACATAGTTGTAATTAAAAAGTGACCAAATGTGCTAAAATGTGTGACGATATGCTTTTTAAATTTAAATGAATGTCTATTTTGTATGACTATTGTTCACCCAAACGTCATATGAATTTAATATTTGTGTGACGATTTGTAATATTCAGTCATACAAGGCATTTTAATTTTGAGGATTTAGTCATATAGTTGTAATTAAAAAGTGACCAAATGTGTTAAAATTTGTGACCATATGCTTTTTAAAGTCAAGTGAATGTCTATTTGGTGTGACTATTGTTCACCCAAGAGTCATATAAATTTAATATTTGTGTGACGTTTTGTAATATTTAGTCACACAAGGCATTTTAGTTCTGAGGATTTAGTCACGTAGTTTTAACTAAAAAGTTAACAAATGTGTTAATATGTGTGACCATATGCTTTTTAAAGTCAAGTGAATGTCTATTTGTTGTGACTATAGTTCACCCAAGCGTCATATGAATTTAATATTTGTGTGACATTTTGTAATATTCAGTCACACAAGGCATTTTAATTTTAAGGATTTAGTCACATAGTTGTAATTAAAAAGTGACCAAATGTGTTAAAATGTGTGACCATATGCTTTTTAAAGTCAAGTGAATGTCTATTTCGTGTGACTATTGTTCACCCAATAGCCATACGAATGTAATGTTTGTGTGGCATTTTGTAAGATTTAGTCACACAAGAAATTTTAATTTTGAGGATATAGCCACATAGTTGTAATTAAAAAGTGACCAAATGTGCTAAAATGTGTGACGATATGCTTTTTAAATTTAAATGAATGTCTATTTTGTATGACTATTGTTCACCCAAACGTCATATGAATTTAATATTTGTGTGACGATTTGTAATATTCAGTCATACAAGGCATTTTAATTTTGAGGATTTAGTCATATAGTTGTAATTAAAAAGTGACCAAATGTGCTAAAATGTGTGACTATATGCTTTTTAAAGTCAAGCGAATGTCTATTTGGTGTGACTATTGTTCACCGAAACGTCATATGAATTTAATATTTGTGTGACGTTTTATAATATTCAGTCACACAATGCATTTTAATTTTGAGAATTTAGTCACATATTTGTAAGTAAAAAGTGACCAAATGTGTTAAGATGAATTACCATATGCTTTTTAAAGTCAAGTGAATGTCTATTTCTTGTGACTATTGTTCACCCAATGGTCGCATGAATGTAATGTTTGTGTGGCGTTTTGTAATATTCAGTCACACTATGCATTTTAATTTTGAGGATATAGCCACATAGTTGTAATTAAAAAGTGACCAAATGTGCTAAAATGTGTGACCATATGTTTTTTAAAGTCAAGTGAATGTCTATTTGGTGTGACTATTGTTCACCCAAGAGTCATATAAATTTAATATTTGTGTGACGTTTTGTAATATTTAGTCACACAAGGCATTTTAGTTCTGAGGATTTAGTCACGTAGTTTTAACTAAAAAGTTAACAAATGTGTTAATATGTGTGACCATATGCTTTTTAAAGTCAAGTGAATGTCTATTTGTTGTGACTATAGTTCACCCAAGCGTCATATGAATTTAATATTTGTGTGACGTTTTGTAATATTCAGTCACACAAGGCATTTTAATTTTAAGGATTTAGTCACATAGTTGTAATTAAAAAGTGACCAAATGTGTTAAGATGAATGACCATATGCTTTTTAAAGTCAAGTGAATGTCTATTTCTTGTGACTATTGTTCACCCAATGGTCACATGAATGTAATGTTTGTGTGGCGTTTTGTAATATTCAGTCACACTATGCATTTTAATTTTGAGGATATAGCCACATAGTTGTAATTAAAAAGTGACCAAATGTGCTAAAATGTGTGACCATATGTTTTTTAAAGTCAAGTGAATGTCTATTTGGTGTGACTATTGTTCACCCAAGCGTCATATAAATTTAATATTTGTGTGACGTTTTGTAATATTTAGTCACACAAGGCATTTTAGTTCTGAGGATTTAGTCACGTAGTTTTAACTAAAAAGTTAACAAATGTGTTAATATGTGTGACCATATGCTTTTTAAAGTCAAGTGAATATCTATTTGTTGTGACTATAGTTCACCCAAGCGTCATATGAATTTAATATTTGTGTGACGTTTTGTAATATTCAGTCACACAAGGCATTTTAATTTTAAGGATTTAGTCACATAGTTGTAATTAAAAAGTGACCAAATGTGTTAAAATGTGTGACCATATGCTTTTTAAAGTCAAGTGAATGTCTATTTCGTGTGACTATTGTTCACCCAATAGCCATACGAATGTAATGTTTGTGTGGCATTTTGTAATATTTAGTCACACAAGAAATTTTAATTTTGAGGATATAGCCACATAGTTGTAATTAAAAAGTGACCAAATGTGCTAAAATGTGTGACGATATGCTTTTTAAATTTAAATGAATGTCTATTTTGTATGACTATTGTTCACCCAAATGTCATATAAATTTTATATTTGCGTGACGATTTGTAATATTCAGTCATACAAGGCATTTTAATTTTGAGGATTTAGTCATATAGTTGTAATTAAAAAGTGACCAAATGTGTTAAAATGTGTGACCATATGCTTTTTAAAGTCAAGTGAATGTCTATTTGGTGTGACTATTGTTCACCGAAACGTCATATGAATTTAATATTTGTGTGACGTTTTGTAATATTCAGTCACACAATGCATTTTAATTTTGAGAATTTAGTCACATATTTGTAAGTAAAAAGTGACCAAATGTGTTAAGATGAATTACCATATGCTTTTTAAAGTCAAGTGAATGTCTATTTCTTGTGACTATTGTTCACCCAATGGTCACATGAATGTAATGTTTGTGTGGCATTTTGTAATATTCAGTCACACTATGCATTTTAATTTTGAGGATATAGCCACATAGTTGTAATTAAAAAGTGACCAAATGTGCTAAAATGTGTGACCATATGTTTTTTAAAGTCAAGTGAATGTCTATTTGGTGTGACTATTGTTCACCCAAGCGTCATATAAATTTAATATTTGTGTGACGTTTTGTAATATTCAGTCACACAAGGCATTTTAATTTTGAGGATTTAGTCACATAGTTGTAACTAAAAAGTGACCAAATGTGTTAAAATGTGTGACCATATGCTTTTTAAAGTGAAGTGAAGGTCTATTTCGTGTGACTATTGTTAACCCAATCGCCACATGAATGTAATGTTTGTGTGGCGTTTTTGAATATTTAGTCACACAAGGAATTTTAATTTTGAGCATATAGCCACATAGTTGTAATTAAAAAGTGACCAAATGTGCTAAAATGTGTGACCATATGTTTTTTAAAGTCAAGTGAATTGTTATTTGGTGTGACTATTGTTCACCCAAGCGTCATATGAATTTAATATTTGTGTGACGTTTTGTAATATTCAGTCACACAAGGCATTTTAGTTTTGAGGATTTAGACACGTAGTTTTAACTAAAAAGTGAATAAATGTGTTAATATGTGTGACCATATGCTTTTTAAAGTTAAGTGAATGTCTATTTGGTGTGACTATAGTTCACCCAAACGTCATATGAATTTAATATTTGTGTGACGTTTTGTAATATTCAGTCACACAAGGCATTTTAATTTTTAGGATTTAGTCACATAGTTGTAATTAAAAAGTGACCAAATGTGTTAAAATGTGTGACCATATGCTTTTTAAAGTCAAGTGAATGTCTATTTCGTGTGACTATTGTTCACCCAATAGCCATACGAATGTAATGTTTGTGTGGCATTTTGTAATATTCAGTCACACAAGAAATTTTAATTTTGAGGATATAGCCACATAGTTGTAATTAAAAAGTGACCAAATGTGCTAAAATGTGTGACGATATGCTTTTTAAATTTAAATGAATGTCTATTTTGTGTCACTATTGTTCACCAAACGTCATATGAATTTAATATTTGTGTGACGTTTTGTAATATTCAGTAATACTAGGAATTTTAATTTTGAAGATTTAGTCACATAGTTGTAATTAAAAAGTGACCAAATGTGTTAAAATGTATGACCATATGCTTTTTAAAGTCAAGCGAATGTCTATTTGGTGTGACTATTGTTCACCAAAACGTCATATGAATTTAATATTTGTGTGACGTTTTGTAATATTCAGTCACACAATGCATTTTAATTTTGAGAATTTAGTCACATAGTTGTAAGTAAAAAGTGACCAAATAAATTAAAATGTTTGACCATATGCTTTTTAAAGTCAAGTGAATTTCTATTTCTTGTGACTATTGTTCACCCAATAGTCACATGAATGTAATGTTTGTGTGGCGTTTTGTAATATTCAATCACACTATGCATTTTAATTTTGAGGATATAGCCACATAGTTGTAATTAAAAAGTGACCAAATGTGCTAAAATGTGTGACCATATGTTTTTTAAAGTCAAGTGAATGTCTATTTGGTGTGACTATTGTTCACCCAAGCGTCATATAAATTTAATATTTGTGTGACGTTTTGTAATATTCTGTCACACAAGGCATTTTAGTTCTGAGGATTTAGTCACGTAGTTTTAACTAAAAAGTTAACAAATGTGTTAATATGTGTGACCATATGCTTTTTAAAGTCAAGTGAATATCTATTTGTTGTGACTATAGTTCACCCAAGCGTCATATGAATTTAATATTTGTGTGACGTTTTGTAATATTCAGTCACACAAAGCATTTTAATTTTAAGGATTTAGTCACATAGTTGTAATTAAAAAGTGACCAAATGTGTTAAAATGTGTGACCATATGCTTTTTAAAGTCAAGTGAATGTCTATTTCGTGTGACTATTGTTCACCCAATAGCCATACGAATGTAATGTTTGTGTGGCATTTTGTAATATTTAGTCACACAAGAAATTTTAATTTTGAGGATATAGCCACATAGTTGTAATTAAAAAGTGACCAAATGTGCTAAAATGTGTGACGATATGCTTTTTAAATTTAAATGAATGTCTATTTTGTATGACTATTGTTCACCCAAACGTCATATGAATTTAATATTTGTGTGACGATTTGTAATATTCAGTCATACAAGGCATTTTAATTTTGAGGATTTAGTCATATAGTTGTAATTAAAAAGTGACCAAATGTGTTAAAATGTGTAACCATATGCTTTTTAAAGTCAAGTGAATGTCTATTTGGTGTGACTATTGTTCACCGAAACGTCATATGAATTTAATATTTGTGTGACGTTTTGTAATGTTCAGTCACACAATTCATTTTAATTTTGAGAATTTAGTCACATATTTGTAAGTAAAAAGTGACCAAATGTGTTAAGATGAATTACCATATGCTTTTTAAAGTCAAGTGAATGTCTATTTCTTGTGACTATTGTTCACCCAATGGTCACATGAATGTAATGTTTGTGTGGCGTTTTGTAATATTCAGTCACACTATGCATTTTAATTTTGAGGATATAGCCACATAGTTGTAATTAAAAAGTGACCAAATGTGCTAAAATGTGTGACCATATGTTTTTTAAAGTCAAGTGAATGTCTATTTGGTGTGACTATTGTTCACCCAAGCGTCATATAAATTTAATATTTGTGTGACGTTTTGTAAATTTTAGTCACACAAGGCATTTTAGTTCTGAGGATTTAGTCACGTAGTTTTAACTAAAAAGTGACCAAATGTGTTAATATGTGTGACCATATGCTTTTTAAAGTCAAGTGAATGTCTATTTGGTGTGACTATAGTTCACCCAAGCGTCATATGAATTTAATATTTGTGTGACGTTTTGTAATATTCAGTCACACAAGGCATTTTAATTTTGAGGATTTAGTCACATAGTTGTAACTAAAAAGTGACCAAATGTGTTAAAATGTGTGACCATATGCTTTTTAAAGTGAAGTGAAGGTCTATTTCGTGTGACTATTGTTAACCCAATCGCCACATGAATGTAATGTTTATGTGGCGTTTTTGAATATTTAGTCACACAAGGAATTTTAATTTTGAGGATATAGCCACATAGTTGTAATTAAAAAGTGACAAAATGTGCTAAAATGTGTGACCATATGTTTTTTAAAGTCAAGTGAATTGTTATTTGGTGTGACTATTGTTCACCCAAGCGTCATATGAATTTAATATTTGTGTGACGTTTTGTAATATTCAGTCACACAAGGCAATTTAGTTTTGAGGATTTAGACACGTAGTTTTAACTAAAAAGTGAATAAATGTGTTAATATGTGTGACCATATGCTTTTTAAAGTTAAGTGAATGTCTATTTGGTGTGACTATAGTTCACCCAAACGTCATATGAATTTAATATTTGTGTGACGTTTTGTAATATTCAGTCACACAAGGCATTTTAATTTTTAGGATTTAGTCACATAGTTGTAATTAAAAAGTGACCAAATGTGTTAAAATGTGTGACCATATGCTTTTTAAAGTCAAGTGAATGTCTATTTCGTGTGAATATTGTTCACCCAATAGCCATACGAATGTAATGTTTGTGTGGCATTTTGTAATATTCAGTCACACAAGAAATTTTAATTTTGAGGATATAGCCACATAGTTGTAATTAAAAAGTGACCAAATGTGCTAAAATGTGTGACGATATGCTTTTTAAATTTAAATGAATGTCTATTTTGTGTGACTATTGTTCACCCAAACGTCATATGAATTTAATATTTGTGTGACGTTTTGTAATATTCAGTAATACTAGGAATTTTAATTTTGAAGATTTAGTCACATAGTTGTAATTAAAAATTGACCAAATGTGTTAAAATGTATGACCATATGCTTTTTAAAGTCAAGCGAATGTCTATTTGGTGTGACTATTGTTCACCGAAACGTCATATGAATTTAATATTTGTGTGACGTTTTGTAATAATCAGTCACACAATGCATTTTAATTTTGAGAATTTAGTCACATAGTTGTAAGTAAAAAGTGACCAAATAAATTAAAATGTATGACCATATGCTTTTTAAAGTCAAGTGAATGTCTATTTCTTGTGACTATTGTTCACCCAATAGTCACATGAATGTAATGTTTGTGTGGCGTTTTGTAATATTCAGTCACACTATGCATTTTAATTTTGAGGATATAGCCACATAGTTGTAATTAAAAAGTGACCAAATGTGCTAAAATGTGTGACCATATGTTTTTTAAATTCAAGTGAATGTCTATTTGGTGTGACTATTGTTCACCCAAGCGTCATATAAATTTAATATTTGTGTGACGTTTTGTAATATTCAGTCACACAAGGCATTTTAGTTCTGAGGATTTAGTCACGTAGTTTTAACTAAAAAGTTAACAAATGTGTTAATATGTGTGACCATATGCTTTTTAAAGTCAAGTGAATATCTATTTGTTGTGACTATAGTTCACCCAAGAGTCATATGAATTTAATATTTGTGTGACGTTTTGTAATATTCAGTCACACAAGGCATTTTAATTTTAAGGATTTAGTCACATAGTTGTAATTAAAAAGTGACCAAATGTGTGACCATATTCTTTTTAAAGTCAAGTGAATGTCTATTTCGTGTGACTATTATTCACCCAATAGCCATACGAATGTAATGTTTGTGTGGCATTTTGTAATATTTAGTCACACAAGAAATTTTAATTTTGAGGATATAGCTACATAGTTGTAATTAAAAAGTGACCAAATGTGCTAAAATGTGTGACGATATGATTTTTAAATTTAAATGAATGTCTATTTTGTATGACTATTGTTCACCCAAACGTCATATGAATTTAATATTTGCGTGACGATTTGTAATATTCAGTCATACAAGGCATTTTAATTTTGAGGATTTAGTCATATAGTTGTAATTAAAAAGTGACCAAATGTTTTAAAATGTGTGACCATATGCTTTTTAAAGTCAAGTGAATGTCTATTTGGTGTGACTATTGTTCACCGAAACGTCATATGAATTTAATATTTGTGTGACGTTTTGTAATATTCAGTCACACAATGCATTTTAATTTTGAGAATTTAGTCACATATTTGTAAGTAAAAAGTGACCAAATGTGTTAAGATGAATTACGATATGCTTTTTAAAGTCAAGTGAATGTCTATTTCTTGTGACTACAGTTCACCCAATGCTCACATGAATGTAATGTTTGTGTGGCGTTTTGTAATATTCAGTCACACTATGCATTTTAATTTTGAGGATATAGCCACATAGTTGTAATTAAAAAGTGACCAAATGTGCTAAAATGTGTGACCATATGTTTTTTAAAGTCAAGTGAATGTCTATTTGGTGTGACTATTGTTCACCCAAGCGTCATATAAATTTAATATTTCTGTGACGTTTTGTAATATTTAGTCACACAAGGCATTTTAGTTCTGAGGATTTAGTCACGTAGTTTTAACTAAAAAGTGACCAAATGTGTTAATATGTGTGACCATATGCTTTTTAAAGTCAAGTGAATGTCTATTTGGTGTGACTATAGTTCACCCAAGCGTTATATGAATTTAATATTTGTGTGACGTTTTGTAATATTCAGTCACACAAGGCATTTTAATTTTGAGGATTTAGTCACATAGTTGTAACTAAAAAGTGACCAAATGTGTTAAAATGTGTGACCATATGCTTTTTTAAGTGAAGTGAAGGTCTATTTCGTGTGACTATTGTTAACCCAATTGCCACATGAATGTAATGTTTGTGTGGCGTTTTTGAATATTTAGTCACACAAGGAATTTTAATTTTGAGGATATAGCAACATAGTTGTAATTAAAAAGTGACCAAATGTGCTAAAATGTGTGACCATATGTTTTTTAAAGTCAAGTGAATTGTTATTTGGTGTGACTATTGTTCACCTAAGCGTCATATGAATTTAATATTTGTGTGACGTTTTGTAATATTCAGTCACACAAGTCATTTTAGTTTTGAGGATTTAGACACGTAGTTTTAACTAAAAAGTGAATAAATGTGTTAATATGTGTGACCATATGCTTTTTAAAGTCAAGTGAATGTCTATTTGGTGTGACTATAGTTCACCCAAACGTCATATGAATTTAATATTTGTGTGACGTTTTCTAATATTCAGTCACACAAGGCAGTTTAATTTTTAGGATTTAGTCACATAGTTGTAATTAAAAAGTGATCAAATGTGTTAAAATGTGTGACCATATGCTTTTTAAAGTCAAGTGAATGTCTATTTCGTGTGACTATTGTTCACCCAATAGCCATATGAATGTAATGTTTGTGTGGCATTTTGTAATATTCAGTCACACAAGAAATTTTCATTTTGAGGATATAGCCACATAGTTGTAATTAAAAAGTGACCAAATGTGCTAAAATGTGTGACGATATGCTTTTTAAATTTAAATTAATGTCTATTTTGTGTGACTATTGTGCACCCAAACGTCATATGAATTTAATATTTGTGTGACGTTTTGTAATATTCAGTAATACTAGGAATTTTAATTTTGAAGATTTAGTCACATAGTTGTAATTAAAAAGTGACCAAATGTGTTAAAATGTATGACCATATGCTTTTTAAAGTCAAGCGAATGTCTATTTGGTGTGACTATTGTTCACCGAAACGTCATATGAATTTAATATTTGTGTGACGTTTTGTAATATTCAGTCACACAATGCATTTTAATTTTGAGAATTTAGTCACATATTTGTAAGTAAAAAGTGACCAAATAAATTAAAATGTATGACCATATGCTTTTTAAAGTCAAGTGAATGTCTATTTCTTGTGACTATTGTTCACCCAATAGTCACATGAATGTAATGTTTGTGTGGCGTTTTGTAATATTCAGTCACACTATGCATTTTAATTTTGAGGATATAGCCACATAGTTGTAATTAAAAAGTGACCAAATGTGCTAAAATGTGTGACCATATGTTTTTTAAAGTCAAGTGAATGTCTATTTGGTGTGACTATTGTTCACCCAAGCGTCATATAATTTAATATTTGTGTGACGTTTTGTAATATTCAGTCACACAAGGCATTTTAGTTCTGAGGATTTAGTCACGTAGTTTTAACTAAAAAGTTAACAAATGTGTTAATATGTGTGACCATATGCTTTTTAAAGTCAAGTGAATATCTATTTGTTGCTGACTATAGTTCACCCAAGAGTCATATGAATTTAATATTTGTGTGACGTTTTGTAATATTCAGTCACACAAGGCATTTTAATTTTAAGGATTTAGTCACATAGTTGTAATTAAAAAGTGACCAAATGTGTGACCATATTCTTTTTAAAGTCAAGTGAATGTCTATTTCGTGTGACTATTATTCACCCAATAGCCATACGAATGTAATGTTTGTGTGGCATTTTGTAATATTTAGTCACACAAGAAATTTTAATTTTGAGGATATAGCCACATAGTTGTAATTAAAAAGTGACCAAATGTGCTAAAATGTGTGACGATATGCTTTTTAAATTTAAATGAATGTCTATTTTGTATGACTATTGTTCACCCAAACGTCATATGAATTTAATATTTGCGTGACGATTTGTAATATTCAGTCATACAAGGCATTTTAATTTTGAGGATTTAGTCATATAGTTGTAATTAAAAAGTGACCAAATGTTTTAAAATGTGTGACCATATGCTTTTTAAAGTCAAGTGAATGTCTATTTGGTGTGACTATTGTTCACCGAAACGTCATATGAATTTAATATTTGTGTGACGTTTTGTAATATTCAGTCACACAATGCATTTTAATTTTGAGAATTTAGTCACATATTTGTAAGTAAAAAGTGACCAAATGTGTTAAGATGAATTACCATATGCTTTTTAAAGTCAAGTGAATGTCTATTTCTTGTGACTACAGTTCACCCAATGCTCACATGACTGTAATGTTTGTGTGGCGTTTTGTAATATTCAGTCACACTATGCATTTTAATTTTGAGGATATAGCCACATAGTTGTAATTAAAAAGTGACCAAATGTGCTAAAATGTGTGACCATATGTTTTTTTAAAGTCAAGTGAATGTCTATTTGGTGTGACTATTGTTCACCCAAGCGTCATATAAATTTAATATTTCTGTGACGTTTTATAATATTTAGTCACACAAGGCATTTTAGTTCTGAGGATTTAGTCACGTAGTTTTAAACTAAAAAGTGACCAAATGTGTTAATATGTGTGACCATATGCTTTTAAAGTCAAGTGAATGTCTATTTGGTGTGACTATAGTTCACCCAAGCGTCATATGAATTGTAATATTTGTGTGACGTTTTGTAATATTCAGTCACACAAGGCATTTTAATTTTGAGGATTTAGTCACATAGTTGTAACTAAAAAGTGACCAAATGTGTTAAAATGTGTGACCATATCCTTTTTAAAGTGAAGTGAAGGTCTATTTCGTGTGACTATTGTTAACCCAATTGCCACATGAATGTAATGTTTGTGTGGCGTTTTTGAATATTTAGTCACACAAGGAATTTTAATTTTGAGGATATAGCAACATAGTTGTAATTAAAAAGTGACCAAATGTGCTAAAATGTGTGACCATATGTTTTTTAAAGTCAAGTGAATTGTTATTTGGTGTGACTATTGTTCACCCAAGCGTCATATGAATTTAATATTTGTGTGACGTTTTGTAATATTCAGTCACACAAGGCATTTTAGTTTTGAGGATTTAGACACGTAGTTTTAACTAAAAAGTGAATAAATGTGTTAATATGTGTGACCATATGCTTTTTAAAGTCAAGTGAATGTCTATTTGGTGTGACTATAGTTCACCCAAACGTCATATGAATTTAATATTTGTGTGACGTTTTCTAATATTCAGTCACACAAGGCAGTTTAATTTTTAGGATTTAGTCACATAGTTGTAATTAAAAAGTGATCAAATGTGTTAAAATGTGTGACCATATGCTTTTTAAAGTCAAGTGAATGTCTATTTCGTGTGACTATTGTTCACCCAATAGCCATACGAATGTAATGTTTGTGTGGCATTTTGTAATATTCAGTCACACAAGAAATTTTCATTTTGAGGATATAGCCACATAGTTATAATTAAAAAGTGACCAAATGTGCTAAAATGTGTGACGATATGCTTTTTAAATTTAAATGAATGTCTATTTTGTGTGACTATTGTTCACCCAAACGTCATATGAATTTAATATTTGTGTGACGTTTTGTAATATTCAGTAATACTGGGAATTTTAATTTTGAAGATATAGTCACATAGTTGTAATTAAAAAGTGACCAAATGTGTTAAAATGTATGACCATATGCTTTTTAAAGACAAGCGAATGTCTATTTGGTGTGACTATTGTTCACCGAAACGTCATATGAATTTAATATTTGTGTGACGTTTTGTAATATTCAGTCACACAATGCATTTTAATTTTGAGAATTTAGTAACATAGTTGTAAGTAAAAAGTGACCAAATAAATTAAAATGTATGACCATATGCTTTTTAAAGTCAAGTGAATGTGTATTTCTTGTGACTATTGTTCACCCAATGGTCACATGAATGTAATGTTTGTGTGGCATTTTGTAATATTCAGTCACACTATGCATTTTAATTTTGAGGATATATCCACATAGTTGTAATTAAAAAGTGACCAAATGTGCTAAAATGTGTGACCATATGTTTTTTAAAGTCAAGTGAATGTCTATTTGGTGTGACTATTGTTCACCAAGCGTCATATAAATTTAATATTTGTGTGACGTTTTGTAATATTCAGTCACACAAGGCATTTTAGTTGTGAGGATTTAGTCACGTAGTTTTAACTAAAAAGTTAACAAATGTGTTAATATGTGTGACCATATGCTTTTTAAAGTCAAGTGAATGTCTATTTGTTGTGAATATAGTTCACCCAACCGTCATATGAATTTAATATTTGTGTGACGTTTTGTAATATTCAGTCACACAAGGCATTTTAATTTTAAGGATTTAGTCACATAGTTGTAATTAAAAAGTGACCAAATGTATTAAAATGTGTGACCATATGCTTTTTAAAGTCAAGTGAATGTCTATTTCGTGTGATTGTTGTTCACCCAATAGCCATACGAATGTAATGTTTGTGTGGCATTTTGTAATATTTAGTCACACAAGAAATTTTAATTTTGAGGATATAGCCACATAGTTGTAATTAAAAAATGACCAAATGTGCTAAAATGTGTGACGATATGCTTTTTAAATTTAAATGAATGTCTATTTTGGTATGACTATTGTTCACCCAAACGTCATATGAATTTTAATATTTGTGTGACGATTTGTATATTCAGTCATACAAGGCATTTTAATTTTGAGGATTTAGTCATATAGTTGTAATTAAAAAGTGACCAAATGTGTTAAAATGTGTGACCATATGCTTTTAAAGTCAAGTGAATGTCTATTTGGTGTGACTATTGTTCACCGAAACGTCATATGAATTTAATATTTGTGTGACGTTTTGTAATATTCAGTCACACAATGCATTTTAATTTTGAGAATTTAGTCACATATTTGTAAGTAAAAAGTGACCAAATGTGTTAAGATGAATTACCATATGCTTTTTAAAGTCAAGTGAATGTCTATTTCTTGTGACTATTGTTCACCCAATGGTCACATGAATGTAATGTTTGTGTGGCATTTTGTAATATTCAGTCACACTATGCATTTTAATTTTGAGGATATAGCCACATAGTTTGTAATTAAAAAGTGACCAAATGTGCTAAAATGTGTGACCATATGTTTTTTAAAGTCAAGTGAATTGTTATTTGGTGTGACTATTGTTCACCCCAAGCGTCATATGAATTTAATATTTGTGTGACGTTTTGTAATATTCAGTCACACAAGGCATTTTAGTTTTGAGGATTTAGACACGTAGTTTTAACTAAAAAGTGAATAAATGTGTTAATATGTGTGACCATATGCTTTTTAAAGTCAAGTGAATGTATATTTGGTGTGACTATAGTTCACCCAAACGTCATATGAATTTAATATTTGTGTGACGTTTTCTAATATTCAGTCACACAAGGCAGTTTAATTTTTAGGATTTAGTCACATAGTTGTAATTAAAAAGTGACCAAATGTGTTAAAATGTGTGACCATATGCTTTTAAAAGTCAAGTGAATGTCAATTTCGTGTGACTATTGTTCACCCAATAACCATATGAATGTAATGTTTGTGTGGCATTTTGTAATATTCAGTCACACAAGAAATTTTAATTTTGAGGATATAGCCACATTGTTGTAATTAAAAAGTGACCAAATGTGCTAAAATGTGTGACGATATGCTTTTTAAATTTAAATGAATGTCTATTTTGTATGACTATTGTTCACCCAAACGTCATATGAATTTAATATTTGTGTGACGATTTGTAATATTCAGTCATACAAGGCATTTTAATTTTGAGGATTTAGTCATATAGTTGTAATTAAAAATTGACCAAATGTGTTAAAATGTGTGACCATATGCTTTTTAAAGTCAAGTGAATGTTTATTTCGTGTGACTATTGTTCACCGAAACGTCATATGAATTTAATATTTGTGTGACGTTTTGTAATATTTAGTCACACAATGCATTTTAATTTTGAGAATTTAGTCACATATTTGTAAGTAAAAAGTGACCAAATGTGTTAATATGTGTGACCATATGCTTTTTAAAGTCAAGTGAATATCTATTTGGTGTGACTATAGTTCACCCAAGCGTCATATGAATTTAATATTTGTGTGACGTTTTGTAATATTCAGTCACACAAGGCATTTTAATTTTGAGGATTTAGTCACATAGTTGTAACTAAAAAGTGACCAAATGTGTTAAAATGTGTGACCATATGATTTTTAAAGTGAAGTGAAGGTCTATTTCGTGTGACTATTGTTAACCCAATCGCCACATGAATGTAATGTTTGTGTGGCGTTTTTGAATATTTAGTCACACAAGGAATTTTAATTTTGAGGATATAGCCACATAGTTGTAATTAAAAAGTGACCAAATGTGCTAAAATGTGTAACCATATGTTTTTTAAAGTCAAGTGAATTGTTATTTGGTGTGACTATTGTTCACCGAAACGTCATATGAATCTAATATTTGTGTGACGTTTTGTAATATTCAGTCACACAAGGCATTTTAGTTTTGAGGATTTTGGACACGTAGTTTTAACTAAAAAGTGAATAAATGTGTTAATATGTGTGACCATATGCTTTTTAAAGTCAAGTGAATGTCTATTTGGTGTGACTATAGTTCACCCAAACGTCATATGAATTTAATATTTGTTTGACGTTTTGTAATATTCGGTCACACAAGGCATTTTAATTTTTAGGATTTAGTCACATAGTTGTAATTAAAAAGTGACCAAATGTGTTAAAATGTGTGACCATATGCTTTTTAAAGTCAAGTGAATGTCTATTTCGTGTGACTATTGTTCACCCAATAGCCATACGAATGTAATGTTTGTGTGGCATTTTGTAATATTCAGTCACACAAGAAATTTTAATTTTGAGGATATAGCCACATAGTTGTAATTAAAAAGTGACCAAATGTGCTAAAATGTGTGACGATATGCTTTTTAAATTTAAATGAATGTCTATTTTGTGTGACTATTGTTCACCCAAACGTCATAAGAATTTAATATTTGTGTGACGTTTTGTAATATTCAGTAATACTAGGAATTTTAATTTTGAAGATTTAGTCACGTAGTTGTAATTAAAAAGTGACCAAATGTGTTAAAATGTATGACCATATGCTTTTTAAAGTCAAGCGAATGTCTATTTGGTGTGACTATTGTTCACCGAAACGTCATATGAATCTAATATTTGTGTGACGTTTTGTAATATTCAGTCACACAATGCATTTTAATTTTGAGAATTTAGTCACATAATTGTAAGTAAAAAGTGACCAAATAAATTAAAATGTATGACCATATGCTTTTTAAAGTCAAGTGAA
Source organism: Pulicaria dysenterica (assembly GCA_947179395.2). Lineage (NCBI taxonomy): Eukaryota > Viridiplantae > Streptophyta > Magnoliopsida > Asterales > Asteraceae > Pulicaria > Pulicaria dysenterica. Next base: position 60,659,338 of record OX359289.1, on the reverse strand, counting down.
TGTCTATTTCTTGTGACTATTATTCACCCAATGGTCACATGAATGTAATGTTTGTGTGGCGTTTTGTAATATTCAGTCACACTATGCATTTTAATTTTGAGTGTAATGTTTGTGTGGCGTTTTGTAATATTCAGTCACACTATGCATTTTAATTTTGAGGATATAGCCACATAGTTGTAATTAAAAAGTGACCAAATGTGCTAAAATGTGTGACCATATGTTTTTTAAAGTCAAGTGAATGTCTATTTGGTGTGACTATTGTTCACCCAAGCGTCATATAAATTTAATATTTGTGTGACGTTTTGTAATATTCAGTCACACAAGGCATTTTAGTTCTGAGGATTTAGTCACGTAGTTTTAACTAAAAAGTTAACAAATGTGTTAATATGTTTGACCATATGCTTTTTAAAGTCAAGTGAATGTGTATTTATTGTGACTATAGTTAACCCAAGCGTCATATGAATTTAATATTTGTGTGACGTTTTGTAATATTCAGTCATACAAGGCATTTTAATTTTAAGGATTTAGTCACATAGTTGTAATTAAAAAGTGACCAAATGTGTTAAAATGTGTGACCATATGCTTTTTAAAGTCAAGTGAATGTCTATTTCGTGTGACTATTGTTCACCCAATAGCCATACGAATGTAATGTTTGTGTGGCATTTTGTAATATTTAGTCACACAAGAAATTTTAATTTTGAGGATATAGCCACATAGTTGTAATTAAAAAGTGACCAAATGTGGTAAAATGTGTGACGATATGCTTTTTAAATTTAAATGAATGTCTATTTTGTATGACTATTGTTCACCCAAACGTCATATGAATTTAATATTTGTGTGACGATTTGTAATATTCAGTCATACAAGGCATTTTAATTTTGAGGATTTACTCATATAGTTGTAATTAAAAAGTGACCAAATGTGTTAAAATGTGTGACCATATGCTTTTTAATGTCAAGTGAATGTCTATTTGGTGTGACTATTGTTCACCGAAACGTCATATGAATTTAATATTTGTGTGACGTTTTGTAATATTCAGTCACACAATGCATTTAAATTTTGAGAATTTAGTCACATATTTGTAAGTAAAAAGTGACCAAATTTGTTAAGATGAATTACCATATGATTTTTAAAGTCAAGTGAATGTCTATTTCTTGTGACTATTGTTCACTCAATGGTCACATGAATGTAATGTTTGTGTGGCGTTTTGTAATATTCAGTCACACTATGCATTTTAATTTTGAGGATATAGCCACATAGTTGTAATTAAAAAGTGACCAAATGTGCTAAAATGTGTGACCATATGTTTTTTAAAGTCAAGTGAATTGTTATTTGGTGTGACTATTGTTCACCCAAGCGTCATATAAATTTAATATTTGTGTGACGTTTTGTAATATTTAGTCACACAAGGCATTTTAGTTCTGAGGATTTAGTCACATAGTTTTAACTAAAAAGTGACCAAATGTGTTAATATGTGTGACCATATGCTTTTTAAAGTCAAGTGAATGTCTATTTGGTGTGACTATAGTTCACCCAAGCGTCATATGAATTTAATATTTGTGTGACGTTTTGTAATATTCAGTCAAACAAGGCATTTTAATTTTGAGGATTTAGTCACATAGTTGTAACTAAAAAGTGACCAAATGTGTTAAAATGTGTGACCATATGCTTTTTAAAGTGAAGTGAATGTCTATTTCGTGTGACTATTGTTAACCCAATCGCCACATTATTGTAATGTTTGTGTGGCGTTTTTGAATATTTAGTTACACAAGGAATTTTAATTTTGAGAATATAGCCACATAGTTGTAATTAAAAAGTGACCAAATGTGCTAAAATGTGGGACCATATGTTTTTTAAAGTCAAGTGAATTGTTATTTGGTGTGACTATTGTTCACCCAAGCGTCATATGAATTTAATATTTGTGTGACGTTTTGTAATATTCAGTCACACAAGGCATTTTAGTTTTGAGGATTTAGACACGTTGTTTTAACTAAAAAGTGAATAAATGTGTTAATATGTGTGACCATATGCTTTTTAAAGTCAAGTGAATGTCTATTTGGTGTGACTATAGTTCACCCAAACGTCATATGAATTTAATATTTGTGTGACGTTTTGTAATATTTAGTCACACAAGGCATTTTAATTTTTAGGATTTAGTCACATAATTGTAATTAAAAAGTGACCAAATGTGTTAAAATGTGTGACCATATGCTTTTTAAAGTCAAGTGAATGTCTATTTCGTGTGACTATTGTTCACCCAATAGCCATACGAATGTAATGTTTGTGTGGCATTTTGTAATATTCAGTCACACAAGAAATTTTAATTTTGAGGATATAGCCACATAGTTGTAATTTAAAAGTGACTAAATGTGCTAAAATGTGTGACGATATGCTTTTTAAATTTAAATGAATGTCTATTTTGTGACTATTGTTCACCCAAACGTCATATGAATTTAATATTTGTGTGACGTTTTGTAATATTCAGTAATACTAGGAATTTTAATTTTGAAGATTTAGTCACATAGTTGTAATTAAAAAGTGACCAAATGTGTTAAAATGTATGACCATATGCTTTTTAAAGTCAAGCGAATGTCTATTTGGTGTGACTATTGTTCACCGAAACGTCATATGAATTTAATATTTGTGTGACGTTTTGTAATATTCAGTCACACAATGCATTTTAATTTTGAGAATTTAGTCACATAGTTGTAAGTAAAAAGTGACCAAATAAATTAAAATGTATGACCATATGCTTTTTAAAGTCAAGTGAATGTCTATTTCTTGTGACTATTGTTCACCCAATGGTCACATGAATGTAATGTTTGAGTGGCGTTTTGTAATATTCAGTCACACTATGCATTTAAATTTTGAGGATATAGACACATAGTTGTAATTAAAAAGTGACCAAATGTGCTAAAATGTGTGACCATATGTTTTTTAAAGTCAAGTGAATGTCTATTTGGTGTGACTATTGTTCACCCAAGCGTCATATAAATTTAATATTTGTGTGACGTTTTGTAATATTCAGTCACACAAGGCATTTTAGTTTTGAGGATTTAGTCACGTAGGTTTAACTAAAAAGTGACCAAATGTGTTAATATGTGTGACCATATGCTTTTTAAAGTCAAGTGAATGTCTATTTGGTGTGACTATAGTTCACCCAAGCGTCATATGAATTTAATATTTGTGTGACGTTTTGTAATATTCAGTCACACAAGGCATTTTAATTTTAAGGATTTAGTCACATAGTTGTAATTAAAAAGTGACCAAATGTGTTAAAATTTGTGACCATATGCTTTTTAAAGTCAAGTGAATTTCTATTTGGTGCGACTATTGTTCACCCAAACGTCATATGAATTTAATATTTGTGTGAAAATTTGTAATATTCAGTCATACAAGGCATTTTAATTTTGAGGATTTAGTCATATAGTTGTAATTAAAAAGTGACCAAATGTGCTAAAATGTGTGACCATATGTTTTTTAAAGTCAAGTGAATGTCTATTTGGTATGACTATTGTTCACCCAAGCGTCAAATAAATTTAATATTTGTGTTACGTTTTGTAATATTCAGTCACACAAGGCATTTTAGTTTTGAGGATTTAGTCACGTAGGTTTAACTAAAAAGTGACCAAATGTGTTAATATGTGTGACCATATGCTTTTTAAAGTCAAGTGAATGTCTATTTGGTGTGACTATAGTTCACCCAAGCGTCATATGAATTTAATATTTGTGTGACGTTTTGTAATATTCAGTCACACAAGGCATTTTAATTTTAAGGATTTAGTCACATAGTTGTAATTAAAAAGTGACCAAATGTGTTAAAATGTGTGACCATATGCTTTTTAAAGTCAAGTGAATTTCTATTTGGTGCGACTATTGTTCACCCAAACGTCATATGAATTTAATATTTGTGTGACAATTTGTAATATTCAGTCATACAAGGCATTTTAATTTTGAGGATTTAGTCATATAGTTGTAATTAAAAAGTGACCAAATGTGCTAAAATGTGTGACCATAGGTTTTTTAAAGTCAAGTGAATGTCTATTTGGTGTGACTATTGTTCACCCAAGCGTCATATAAATTTAATATTTGGGTGACGTTTTGTAATATTTAGTCACACAAGGCATTTTAGTTTTGAGGATTTAGTCACGTAGGTTTAACTAAAAAGTGACCAAATGTGTTAATATGTGTGACCATATGCTTTTTAAAGTCAAGTGAATGTCTATTTGGTGTGACTATAGTTCACCCAAGCGTCATATGAATTTAATATTTGTGTGACGTTTTGTAATATTCAGTCACACAAGGCATTTTAATTTTAAGGATTTAGTCACATAGTTGTAATTAAAAAGTGACCAAATGTGTTAAAATGTGTGACCATATGCTTTTTAAAGTCAAGTGAATTTTTATTTGGTGCGACTATTGTTCACCCAAACGTCATATGAATTTAATATTTGTGTGACGATTTGTAATATTCAGTCATACAAGGCATTTTAATTTTGAGGATTTAGTCATATAGTTGTAATTAAAAAGTGACCAAATGTGCTAAAATGTGTGACCATATGTTTTTTAAAGTCAAGTGAATGTCTATTTGGTATGACTATTGTTCACCCAAGCGTCATATAAATTTAATATTTGTGTGACGTTTTGTAATATTCAGTCACACAAGGCATTTTAGTTTTGAGGATTTAGTCACGTAGTTTTAACTAAAAAGTGACCAAATGTGTTAATATGTGTGACCATATGCTTTTTAAAGTCAAGTGAATGTCTATTTGGTGTGACTATAGTTCCCCCAAGCGTCATATGAATTTAATATTTGTGTGACGTTTTGTAATATTCAGTGACACAAGGCATTTTAATTTTGAGGATTTAGACACATAGTTGTAACTAAAAAGTGACCAAATGTGTTAAAATGTGTTAGCATATGCTTTTTAAATTGAAGTGAAGGTCTATATCCTGTGACTATTGTTAACCCAATCGCCACATGAATGTAATGTTTGTGTGGCGTTTTTGAATATTTAGTCACACAAGGAATTTTAATTTTGAGGATATAGCCACATAGTTGTAATTAAAAAGTGACCAAATGTGCTAAAATGTGTGACCATATGTTTTTTAAAGTCAAGTGAATTGTTATTTGGTGTGACTATTGTTCACCCAAGCGTCATATGAATTTAATATTTGTGTGACGTTTTGTAATATTCAGTCACACAAGGCATTTTAGTTTTGAGGATTTAGACACGTAGTTTTAACTAAAAAGTGAATAAATGTGTTAATATGTGTGACCATATGCTTTTTAAAGTCAAGTGAATGTCTATTTGGTGTGACTATAGTTCACCCAAACGTCATATGAATTTAATATTTGTGTGACGTTTTGTAATATTCAGTGACACAAGGCATTTTAATTTTGAGGATTTAGACACATAGTTGAAACTAAAAAGTGACCAAATGTGTTAAAATGTGCTTTTTAAATTGAAGTGAAGGTCTATATCCTGTGACTATTGTTAACCCAATCGCCACATGAATGTAATGTTTGTGTGGCGTTTTTGAATATTTAGTCACACAAGGAATTTTAATTTTGAGGATATAGCCACATAGTTGTAATTAAAAAGTGACCAAATGTGCTAAAATGTGTGACCATATGTTTTTTAAAGTCAAGTGAATTGTTATTTGGTGTGACTATTGTTCACCCAAGCGTCATATGAATTTAATATTTGTGTGACGTTTTGTAATATTCAGTCACACAAGACATTTTAGTTTTGAGGATTTAGACACGTAGTTTTAACTAAAAAGTGAATAAATGTGTTAATATGTGTGACCATATGCTTTTTAAAGTCAAGTGAATGTCTATTTGGTGTGACTATAGTTCACCCAAACGTCATATGAATTTAATATTTGTGTGACGTTTTGTAATATTCAGTCACACAAGGCATTTTAATTTTTTGGATTTAGTCACATAGTTGTAATTAAAAAGTGACCAAATGTTTAAAATGTGTGACCATATGCTTTTTAAAGTCAAGTGAATGTCTATTTCGTGTGACTATTGTACACTCAATAGCCATACGAATGTAATGTTTGTGTGGCATTTTGTAATATTCAGTCACACAAGAAATTTTAATTTTGAGGATATAGCCACATAGTTGTAATTAAAAAGTGACCAAATGTGCTAAAATGTGTGACGATATGCTTTTTAAATTTAAATGAATGTCTATTTTGTGTGACTATTGTTCACCCAAACGTCATATGAATTTAATATTTGTGTGACGTTTTGTAATATTAAGTAATACTAGGAATTTTAATTTTGAAGATTTAGTCACATAGTTGTAATTAAAAAGTGACCAAATGTGTTAAAATGTATGACCATATGCTTTTTAAAGTCAAGCGAATGTCAATTTGGTGTGACTATTGTTCACCGAAACGTCATATGAATTTAATATTTGTGTGACGTTTTGTAATATTCAGTCACACAATGCATTTTAATTTTGAGAATTTAGTCACACAGTTGTAAGTAAAAAGTGACCAAATAAATTAAAATGTATGACCATATGCTTTTTAAAGTCAAGTGAATGTCTATTTCTTGTGACTATTGTTCACCCAATGGTCACATGAATGTAATGTTTGTGTGGCGTTTTCTAATATTCAGTCACACTATGCTTTTTAATTTTGAGGATATAGCCACATAGTTGTAATTAAAAAGTGACCAAATGTGCTAAAATGTGTGACCATATGTTTTTTAAAGTCAAGTGAATGTCTATTTGGTGTGACTATTGTTCACCCAAGCGTCATATAAATTTAATATTTGTGTGACGTTTTGTAATATTTAGTCACACAAGAAATTTTAATTTTGAGGATATAGCCACATAGTTGTAATTAAAAAGTGACCAAATGTTCTAAAATGTGTGACTATATGCTTTTTAAAGTCAAGCGAATGTCTATTTGGTGTGACTATTGTTCACCGAAACGTCATATGAATTTAATATTTGTGTGACGTTTGGTAATATTCAGTCACACAATGCATTTTAATTTTGAGAATTTAGTCACATATTTGTAAGTAAAAAGTGACCAAATGTGTTAAGATGAATGACCATATGCTTTTTAAAGTCAAGTGAATGTCTATTTCTTGTGACTATTGTTCACCCAATGGTCACATGAATGTAATGTTTGTGTGGCGTTTTGTAATATTCAGTCACACTATGCATTTTAATTTTGAGGATATAGCCACATAGTTGTAATTAAAAAGTGACCAAATGTGCTAAAATGTGTGACCATATGTTTTTTAAAGTCAAGTGAATTGTTATTTGGTGTGACTATTGTTCACCCAAGCGTCATATGAATTTAATATTTGTGTGACGTTTTGTAATATTCAGTCACACAAGGCATTTTAGTTTTGAGGATTTAGACACGTAGTTTTAACTAAAAAGTGAATAAATGTGTTAATATGTGTGACCATATGCTTTTTAAAGTCAAGTGAATGTCTATTTGGTGTGACTATAGTTCACCCAAACGTCATATGAATTTAATATTTGTGTGACGTTTTGTAATAATCAGTGACACAAGGCATTTTAATTTTGAGGATTTAGACACATAGTTGAAACTAAAAAGTGACCAAATGTGTTAAAATGTGCTTTTTAAATTGAAGTGAAGGTCTATATCCTGTGACTATTGTTAACCCAATCGCCACATGAATGTAATGTTTGTGTGGCGTTTTTGAATATTTAGTCACACAAGGAATTTTAATTTTGAGGATATAGCCACATAGTTGTAATTAAAAAGTGACCAAATGTGCTAAAATGTGTGACCATATGTTTTTTAAAGTCAAGTGAATTGTTATTTGGTGTGACTATTGTTCACCCAAGCGTCATATGAATTTAATATTTGTGTGACGTTTTGTAATATTCAGTCACACAAGACATTTTAGTTTTGAGGATTTAGACACGTAGTTTTAACTAAAAAGTGAATAAATGTGTTAATATGTGTGACCATATGCTTTTTAAAGTCAAGTGAATGTCTATTTGGTGTGACTATAGTTCACCCAAACGTCATATGAATTTAATATTTGTGTGACGTTTTGTAATATTCAGTCACACAAGGCATTTTAATTTTTTGGATTTAGTCACATAGTTGTAATTAAAAAGTGACCAAATGTGTTAAAATGTGTGACCATCTGCTTTTTAAAGTCAAGTGAATGTCTATTTCGTGTGACTATTGTACACTCAATAGCCATACGAATGTAATGTTTGTGTGGCATTTTGTAATATTCAGTCACACAAGAAATTTTAATTTTGAGGATATAGCCACATAGTTGTAATTAAAAAGTGACCAAATGTGCTAAAATGTGTGACGATATGCTTTTTAAATTTAAATGAATGTCTATTTTGTGTGACTATTGTTCACCCAAACGTCATATGAATTTAATATTTGTGTGACGTTTTGTAATATTAAGTAATACTAGGAATTTTAATTTTGAAGATTTAGTCACATAGTTGTAATTAAAAAGTGACCAAATGTGTTAAAATGTATGACCATATGCTTTTTAAAGTCAAGCGAATGTCAATTTGGTGTGACTATTGTTCACCGAAACGTCATATGAATTTAATATTTGTGTGACGTTTTGTAATATTCAGTCACACAATGCATTTTAATTTTGAGAATTTAGTCACACAGTTGTAAGTAAAAAGTGACCAAATAAATTAAAATGTATGACCATATGCTTTTTAAAGTCAAGTGAATGTCTATTTCTTGTGACTATTGTTCACCCAATGGTCACATGAATGTAATGTTTGTGTGGCGTTTTCTAATATTCAGTCACACTATGCATTTAAATTTTGAGGATATAGCCACATAGTTGTAATTAAAAAGTGACCAAATGTGCTAAAATGTGTGACCATATGTTTTTTAAAGTCAAGTGAATGTCTATTTGGTGTGACTATTGTTCACCCAAGCGTCATATAAATTTAATATTTGTGTGACGTTTTGTAATATTTAGTCACACAAGAAATTTTAATTTTGAGGATATAGCCACATAGTTGTAATTAAAAAGTGACCAAATGTTCTAAAATGTGTGACTATATGCTTTTTAAAGTCAAGCGAATGTCTATTTGGTGTGACTATTGTTCACCGAAACGTCATATGAATTTAATATTTGTGTGACGTTTGGTAATATTCAGTCACACAATGCATTTTAATTTTGAGAATTTAGTCACATATTTGTAAGTAAAAAGTGACCAAATGTGTTAAGATGAATGACCATATGCTTTTTAAAGTCAAGTGAATGTCTATTTCTTGTGACTATTGTTCACCCAATGGTCACATGAATGTAATGTTTGTGTGGCGTTTTGTAATATTCAGTCACACTATGCATTTTAATTTTGAGGATATAGCCACATAGTTGTAATTAAAAAGTGACCAAATGTGCTAAAATGTGTGACCATATGTTTTTTAAAGTCAAGTGAATTGTTATTTGGTGTGACTATTGTTCACCCAAGCGTCATATGAATTTAATATTTGTGTGACGTTTTGTAATATTCAGTCACACAAGGCATTTTAGTTTTGAGGATTTAGACACGTTGTTTTAACTAAAAAGTGAATAAATGTGTTAATATGTGTGACCATATGCTTTTTAAAGTCAAGTGAATGTCTATTTGGTGTGACTATAGTTCACCCAAACGTCATATGAATTTAATATTTGTGTGACGTTTTGTAATAATCAGTGACACAAGGCATTTTAATTTTGAGGATTTAGACACATAGTTGAAACTAAAAAGTGACCAAATGTGTTAAAATGTGCTTTTTAAATTGAAGTGAAGGTCTATATCCTGTGACTATTGTTAACCCAATCGCCACATGAATGTAATGTTTGTGTGGCGTTTTTGAATATTTAGTCACACAAGGAATTTTAATTTTGAGGATATAGCCACATAGTTGTAATTAAAAAGTGACCAAATGTGCTAAAATGTGTGACCATATGTTTTTTAAAGTCAAGTGAATTGTTATTTGGTGTGACTATTGTTCACCCAAGCGTCATATGAATTTAATATTTGTGTGACGTTTTGTAATATTCAGTCACACAAGACATTTTAGTTTTGAGGATTTAGACACGTAGTTTTAACTAAAAAGTGAATAAATGTGTTAATATGTGTGACCATATGCTTTTTAAAGTCAAGTGAATGTCTATTTGGTGTGACTATAGTTCACCCAAACGTCATATGAATTTAATATTTGTGTGACGTTTTGTAATATTCAGTCACACAAGGCATTTTAATTTTTTGGATTTAGTCACATAGTTGTAATTAAAAAGTGACCAAATGTGTTAAAATGTGTGACCATCTGCTTTTTAAAGTCAAGTGAATGTCTATTTCGTGTGACTATTGTACACTCAATAGCCATACGAATGTAATGTTTGTGTGGCATTTTGTAATATTCAGTCACACAAGAAATTTTAATTTTGAGGATATAGCCACATAGTTGTAATTAAAAAGTGACCAAATGTGCTAAAATGTGTGACGATATGCTTTTTAAATTTAAATGAATGTCTATTTTGTGTGACTATTGTTCACCCAAACGTCATATGAATTTAATATTTGTGTGACGTTTTGTAATATTAAGTAATACTAGGAATTTTAATTTTGAAGATTTAGTCACATAGTTGTAATTAAAAAGTGACCAAATGTGTTAAAATGTATGACCATATGCTTTTTAAAGTCAAGCGAATGTCAATTTGGTGTGACTATTGTTCACCGAAACGTCATATGAATTTAATATTTGTGTGACGTTTTGTAATATTCAGTCACACAATGCATTTTAATTTTGAGAATTTAGTCACACAGTTGTAAGTAAAAAGTGACCAAATAAATTAAAATGTATGACCATATGCTTTTTAAAGTCAAGTGAATGTCTATTTCTTGTGACTATTGTTCACCCAATGGTCACATGAATGTAATGTTTGTGTGGCGTTTTCTAATATTCAGTCACACTATGCATTTTAATTTTGAGGATATAGCCACATAGTTGTAATTAAAAAGTGACCAAATGTGCTAAAATGTGTGACCATATGTTTTTTAAAGTCAAGTGAATGTCTATTTGGTGTGACTATTGTTCACCCAAGCGTCATATAAATTTAATATTTGTGTGACGTTTTGTAATATTTAGTCACACAAGAAATTTTAATTTTGAGGATATAGCCACATAGTTGTAATTAAAAAGTGACCAAATGTTCTAAAATGTGTGACTATATGCTTTTTAAAGTCAAGCGAATGTCTATTTGGTGTGACTATTGTTCACCGAAACGTCATATGAATTTAATATTTGTGTGACGTTTTGTAATATTCAGTCACACAATGCATTTTAATTTTGAGAATTTAGTCACATATTTGTAAGTAAAAAGTGACCAAATGTGTTAAGATGAATGACCATATGCTTTTTAAAGTCAAGTGAATGTCTATTTCTTGTGACTATTGTTCACCCAATGGTCACATGAATGTAATGTTTGTGTGGCATTTTGTAATATTCAGTCACACTATGCATTTTAATTTTGAGGATATAGCCACATAGTTGTAATTAAAAAGTGACCAAATGTGCTAAAATGTGTGACCATATGTTTTTTAAAGTCAAGTGAATTGTTATTTGGTGTGACTATTGTTCACCCAAGCGTCATATGAATTTAATATTTGTGTGACGTTTTGTAATATTCAGTCTCACAATGCATTTTAGTTTTGAGGATTTAGACACGTAGTTTTAACTAAAAAGTGAATAAATGTGTTAATATGTGTGACCATATGCTTTTTAAAGTCAATTGAATGTCTATTTGGTGTGACTATAGTTCACCCAAGCGTCATATGAATTTAATATTTGTGTGACGTTTTGTAATATTAAGTCACACAAGGCATTTTAATTTTTAGGATTTAGTCTCATAGTTGTAATTAAAAAGTGACCAAATGTGTTAAAATGTGTGACCATATGCTTTTTAAAGTCAAGTGAATGTCTATTTCGTGTGACTATTGTTCACCCAATAGCCATACGAATGTAATGTTTGTGTGGCATTTTGTAATATTCAGTCACACAATAAATTTTAATTTTGAGGATATAGCCACATAGTTGTAATTAAAAAGTGACCAAATGTGCTAAAATGTGTGACGATATGGTTTTTAAATTTAAATGAATGTCTATTTTGTGTGACTATTGTTCACCCAAACGTCATATGAATTTAATATTTGTGTGACGTTTTGTAATATTCAGTAATACTAGGAATTTTAATTTTGAAGATTTAGTCACATAGTTGTAATTAAAAATTGACCAAATGTGTTAAAATGTATGACCATATGCTTTTTAAAGTCAAGCGAATGTCTATTTGGTGTGACTATTGTTCACCGAAACGTCATATGAATTTAATATTTGTGTAACGTTTTGTAATATTCAGTCACACAATGCATATTAATTTTGAGAATTTAGTCACATAGTTGTAAGTAAAAAGTGACCAAATGTGTTAAAATGTATGACCATATGCTTTTTAAAGTCAAGTGAATGTCTATTTCTTGTGACTATTGTTCACCCAATGGTCACATGAATGTAATGTTTGTGTGGCGTTTTGTAATATTCAGTCACACTATGCATTTTAATTTTGAGGACATAGCCACATAGTTGTAATTAAAAAGTGACCAAATGTGCTAAAATGTGTGACCATATGTTTTTTAAAGTCAAGTGAATGTCTATTTGGTGTGACTATTGTTCATCCAAGCGTCATATAAATTTAATATTTGTGTGACGTTTTTAATATACACTCACACAAGGCATTTTTGTTTTGAGGATTTAGTCACGTAGTTTTAACTAAAAAGTGACCAAATGTGTTAATATGTGTGACCATATGCTTTTTAAAGTCAAGTGAATGTCTATTTGGTGTGACTATAGTTCACCCAAGCGTTATATGAATTTAATATTTGTGTGACGTTTTGTAATATTCAGTAACATAAGGAATTTTAATTTTGAGAATTTAGTCACATAGTTGTAACTAAAAAGTGAACAAATGTGTTAAAATGTGTGACCATATGCCTTTAAAGTGAAGTGAAGGTCTATTTCGTGTGACTATTGTTAACCCAATCGCCACATGAATGTAATGTTTGTGTGACGTTTTTTAATATTCAGTCACACAATGAATTTTAATTTTGAGGATATAGCCACATAGTTGTAATTAAAAAGTGACAAAATGTGCTAAAATGTATGACCATATGTTTTTTAAAGTCAAGTGAATGTCAATTTGGTGTGACTATTGTTCACCCAAGCGTCATATGAATTTAATATTTGTGTGACGTTTTGTAATATTCAGTCACACAAGGAATTTTAATTTTGAGGATATAGTCACATAGTTGTAATTAAAAAGTGACAAAATGTGCTAAAATGTGTGACCATATGTTTTTTAAAGTCAAGTGAATGTCTATTTGGTGTGACTATTGTTCACCCAAGCGTCATATGAATTTAATATTTGTGTGACGTTTTGTAATATTCAGTCACACAAGGCATTTTAGTTTTGAGGATATAGCCACGTAGTTTTAATTAAAAAGTGAACAAATGTGTTAATATGTGTGACCATATTCTTTTTAAAGTCAAGTGAATGTCAATTTGGTGTGACTATTGTTCACACAAGCGTCATATGAATTTAATATTTGTGTGACGTTTTGTAATATTCAGTCACACAAGGAATTTTAATTTTGAGGATATAGCCACATAGTTGTAATTAAAAAGTGACAAAATGTGCTAAAATGTGTGACCATATGTTTTTTAAAGTCAAGTGAATGTCTATTTGGTGTGACTAATGTTCACCCAAGCGTCATATGAATTTAATATTTGTGTGACGTTTTGTAATATTCAGTCACACAAGGAATTTTAATTTTGAGGATATAGCCACATAGTTGTAATTAAAAAGTGACAAAATGTGCTAAAATGTGTGACCATATGTTTTTTAAAGTCAAGTGAATGTCTATTTGGTGTGACTATTGTTCACCCAAGCGTCATATGAATTTAATATTTGTGTGACGTTTTGTAATATTCAGTCACACAAGGTATTTTAGTTTTGAGGATATAGTCACGTAGTTTTAACTAAAAAGTGAACAAATGTGTTAATATGTGTGACCATATTCTTTTTAAAGTGAAGTGAAGGTCTATTTCCTGTGACTATTGTTAACCCAATCGCCACATGAATGTAATGTTTGTGTGGCGTTTTTGAATATTAAGTCACACAAGGAATTTTAATTTTGAGGATATAGCCACATAGTTGTAATTAAAAAGTGACCAAATGTGCTAAAATGTGTGACCATATGTTTTTTAAAGTCAAGTGAATTGTTACTTGGTGTGACTATTGTTCACCCAAGCGTCATATGAATTTAATATTTGTGTGACGTTTTGTAATATTCAGTCACAAAAGGCATTTTAGTTTTGAGGATTTAGACACGTAGTTTTAACTAAAAAGTGAATAAATGTGTTAATATGTGTGACCATATGCTTTTTAAAGTCAAGTGAATGTCTATTTGGTGTGACTATAGTTCACACCAACGTCATATGAATTTAATATTTGTGTGACGTTTTGTAATATTCAGTCACACAAGGCATTTTAATTTTTAGGATTTAGTCACATAGTTGTAATTAAAAAGTGACCAAATGTGTTAAAATGTGTGACCATATGCATTTTAAAGTCAAGTGAATGTCTATTTCGTGTGACTATTGTTCACCCAATAGCCATAGTAATGTAATGTTTGTGTGGCATTTTGTAATATTCAGTCACACAAGAAATTTTAATTTTGAGGATATAGCCACATAGTTGTAATTAAAAAGTGACCAAATGTGCTAAAATGTGTGACCATATGTTTTTTAAAGTCAAGTGAATGTCAATTTGGTGTGACTATTGTTCACCCAAGCGTCATATGAATTTAATATTTGTGTGACGTTTTGTAATATTCAGTCACACAAGGAATTTTAATTTTGAGGATATAGCCACATAGTTGAAATTAAAAAGTGACAAAATGTGCTAAAATGTGTGACCATATGTTTTTTAAAGTCAAGTGAATGTCTATTTGGTGTGACTATTGTTCACCCAAGCGTCATATGAATTTAATATTTGTGTGACGTTTTGTAATATTCAGTCACACAAGGCATTTTAGTTTTGAGGATATAGTCACGTAGTTTTAACTAAAAAGTGAACAAATGTGTTAATATGTGTGACCATATTCTTTTTAAAGTGAAGTGAAGGTCTATTTCCTGTGACTATTGTTAACCCAATCGCCACATGAATGTAATGTTTGTGTGGCGTTTTTGAATATTAAGTCACACAAGGAATTTTAATTTTGAGGATATAGCCACATAGTTGTAATTAAATAGTGACCAAATGTGCTAAAATGTGTGACCATATGTTTTTTAAAGTCAAGTGAATTGTTATTTGGTGTGACTATTGTTCACCCAAGCGTCATATGAATTTAATATTTGTGTGACGTTTTGTAATATTCAGTCACACAAGGCATTTTAGTTTTGAGGATTTAGACACGTAGTTTTAACTAAAAAGTGAATAAATGTGTTAATATGTGTGACCATATGCTTTTTAAAGTCAAGTGAATGTCTATTTGCTGTGACTATAGTTCACCCCAACGTCATATGAATTTAATATTTGTGTGACGTTTTGTAATATTCAGTCACACAAGGTATTTTAGTTTTGAGGATATAGTCACGTAGTTTTAACTAAAAAGTGAACAAATGTGTTAATATGTGTGACCATATTCTTTTTAAAGTGAAGTGAAGGTCTATTTCCTGTGACTATTGTTAACCCAATCGCCACATGAATGTAATGTTTGTGTGGCGTTTTTGAATATTAAGTCACACAAGGAATTTTAATTTTGAGGATATAGCCACATAGTTGTAATTAAAAAGTGACCAAATGTGCTAAAATGTGTGACCATATGTTTTTTAAAGTCAAGTGAATTGTTATTTGGTGTGACTATTGTTCACCCAAGCGTCATATGAATTTAATATTTGTGTGACGTTTTGTAATATTCAGTCACAAAAGGCATTTTAGT
Source organism: Pulicaria dysenterica (assembly GCA_947179395.2). Lineage (NCBI taxonomy): Eukaryota > Viridiplantae > Streptophyta > Magnoliopsida > Asterales > Asteraceae > Pulicaria > Pulicaria dysenterica. Next base: position 60,643,292 of record OX359289.1, on the reverse strand, counting down.
TTTGAGGATTTAGACACGTAGTTTTAACTAAAAAGTGAATAAATGTGTTAATATGTGTGACCATATGCTTTTTAAAGTCAAGTGAATGTCTATTTGGTGTGACTATAGTTCACACCAACGTCATATGAATTTAATATTTGTGTGACGTTTTGTAATATTCAGTCACACAAGGAATTTTAATTTTTAGGATTTAGTCACATAGTTGTAATTAAAAAGTGACCAAATGTGTTAAAATGTGTGACCATATGCATTTTAAAGTCAAGTGAATGTCTATTTCGTGTGACTATTGTTCACCCAATAGCCATAGTAATGTAATGTTTGTGTGGCATTTTGTAATATTCAGTCACACAAGAAATTTTAATTTTGAGGATATAGCCACATAGTTGTAATTAAAAAGTGACAAAATGTGCTAAAATGTGTGACCATATGTTTTTTAAAGTCAATTGAATGTCAATTTGGTGTGACTATTGTTAACCCAAGCGTCATATGAATTTAATATTTGTGTGACGTTTTGTAATATTCAGTCACACAAGGAATTTTAATTTTGAGGATATAGCCACATAGTTGAAATTAAAAAGTGACAAAATGTGCTAAAATGTGTGACCATATGTTTTTTAAAGTCAAGTGAATGTCTATTTGGTGTCACTATTGTTCACCCAAGCGTCATATGAATTTAATATTTGTGTGACGTTTTGTAATATTCAGTCACACAAGGCATTTTAGTTTTGAGGATATAGTCACGTAGTTTTAACTAAAAAGTGAACAAATGTGTTAATATGTGTGACCATATTCTTTTTAAAGTGAAGTGAAGGTCTATTTCCTGTGACTATTGTTAACCCAATCGCCACATGAATGTAATGTTTGTGTGGCGTTTTTGAATATTAAGTCACACAAGGAATTTAAATTTTGAGGATATAGCCACATAGTTGTAATTAAATAGTGACCAAATGTGCTAAAATGTGTGACCATATGTTTTTTAAAGTCAAGTGAATTGTTATTTGGTGTGACTATTGTTCACCCAAGCGTCATATGAATTTAATATTTGTGTGACGTTTTGTAATATTCAGTCACACAAGGCATTTTAGTTTTGAGGATTTAGACACGTAGTTTTAACTAAAAAGTGAATAAATGTGTTAATATGTGTGACCATATGCTTTTTAAAGTCAAGTGAATGTCTATTTGGTGTGACTATAGTTCACCCCAACGTCATATGAATTTAATATTTGTGTGACGTTTTGTAATATTCAGTCACACAAGGCATTTTAATTTTTAGGATTTAGTCACATAGTTGTAATTAAAAAGTGACCAAATGTGTTAAAATGTGTGACCATATGCATTTTAAAGTCAAGTGAATGTCTATTTCGTGTGACTATTGTTCACCCAATAGCCTTAGTAATGTAATGTTTGTGTGGCATTTTGTAATATTCAGTTACACAAGAAATTTTAATTTTGAGGATATAGCCACATAGTTGTAATTAAAAAGTGACAAAATGTGCTAAAATGTGTGACCATATGTTTTTAAAGTCAAGTGAATGTCAATTTGGTGTGACTATTGTTCACCCAAGCGTCATATGAATTTAATATTTGTGTGACGTTTTGTAATATTCAGTCACACAAGGAATTTTAATTTTGAGGATATAGCCACATAGTTGAAATTAAAAAGTGACAAAATGTGCTAAAATGTGTGACCATATGTTTTTTAAAGTCAAGTGAATGTCTATTTGGTGTGACTATTGTTCACCCAAGCGTCATATGAATTTAATATTTGTGTGACGTTTTGTAATATTCAGTCACACAAGGCATTTTAGTTTTGAGGATATAGTCACGTAGTTTTAACTAAAAAGTGAACAAATGTGTTAATATGTGTGACCATATTCTTTTTAAAGTGAAGTGAAGGTCTATTTCCTGTGACTATTGTTAACCCAATCGCCACATGAATGTAATGTTTGTGTGGCGTTTTTTAATATTAAGTCACACAAGGAATTTTAATTTTGAGGATATAGCCACATAGTTGTAATTAAATAGTGACCAAATGTGCTAAAATGTGTGACCATATGTTTTTTAAAGTCAAGTGAATTGTTATTTGGTGTGACTATTGTTCACCCAAGCGTCATATGAATTTAATATTTGTGTGACGTTTTGTAATATTCAGTCACACAAGGCATTTTAGTTTTGAGGATTTAGACACGTAGTTTTAACTAAAAAGTGAATAAATGTGTTAATATGTGTGACCATATGCTTTTTAAAGTCAAGTGAATGTCTATTTGGTGTGACTATAGTTCACCCCAACGTCATATGAATTTAATATTTGTGTGACGTTTTGTAATATTCAGTCACACAAGGCATTTTAATTTTTAGGATTTAGTCACATAGTTGTAATTAAAAAGTGACCAAATGTGTTAAAATGTGTGACCATATGCATTTTAAAGTCAAGTGAATGTCTATTTCGTGTGACTATTGTTCACCCAATAGCCATAGTAATGTAATGTTTGTGTGGCATTTTGTAATATTCAGTTACACAAGAAATTTTAATTTTGAGGATATAGCCACATAGTTGTAATTAAAAAGTGACAAAATGTGCTAAAATGTGTGACCATATGTTTTTAAAGTCAAGTGAATGTCAATTTGGTGTGACTATTGTTCACCCAAGCGTCATATGAATTTAATATTTGTGTGACGTTTTGTAATATTCAGTCACACAAGGAATTTTAATTTTAAGGATATAGCCACATAGTTGAAATTAAAAAGTGACAAAATGTGCTAAAATGTGTGACCATATGTTTTTTAAAGTCAAGTGAATGTCTATTTGGTGTGACTATTGTTCACCCAAGCGTCATATGAATTTAATATTTGTGTGACGTTTTGTAATATTCAGTCACACAAGGCATTTTAGTTTTGAGGATATAGTCACGTAGTTTTAACTAAAAAGTGAACAAATGTGTTAATATGTGTGACCATATTCTTTTTAAAGTGAAGTGAAGGTCTATTTCCTGTGACTATTGTTAACCCAATCGCCACATGAATGTAATGTTTGTGTGGCGTTTTTGAATATTAAGTCACACAAGGAATTTTAATTTTGAGGATATAGCCACATAGTTGTAATTAAATAGTGACCAAATGTGCTAAAATGTGTGACCATATGTTTTTAAAATCAAGTGAATTGTTATTTGGTGTGACTATTGTTCACCCAAGCGTCATATGAATTTAATATTTGTGTGACGTTTTGTAATATTCAGTCACACAAGGCATTTTAGTTTTGAGGATTTAGACACGTAGTTTTAACTAAAAAGTGAATAAATGTGTTAATATGTGTGACCATATGCTTTTTAAAGTCAAGTGAATGTCTATTTGGTGTGACTATAGTTCACCCCAACGTCATATGAATTTAATATTTGTGTGACGTTTTGTAATATTCAGTCACACAAGGTATTTTAGTTTTGAGGATATAGTCACGTAGTTTTAACTAAAAAGTGAACAAATGTGTTAATATGTGTGACCATATTCTTTTTAAAGTGAAGTGAAGGTCTATTTCCTGTGACTATTGTTAACCCAATCGCCACATGAATGTAATGTTTGTGTGGCGTTTTTGAATATTAAGTCACACAAGGAATTTTAATTTTGAGGATATAGCCACATAGTTGTAATTAAAAAGTGACCAAATGTGCTAAAATGTGTGACCATATGTTTTTTAAAGTCAAGTGAATTGTTATTTGGTGTGACTATTGTTCACCCAAGCGTCATATGAATTTAATATTTGTGTGACGTTTTGTAATATTCAGTCACAAAAGGCATTTTAGTTTTGAGGATTTAGACACGTAGTTTTAACTAAAAAGTGAATAAATGTGTTAATATGTGTGACCATATGCTTTTTAAAGTCAAGTGAATGTCTATTTGGTGTGACTATAGTTCACACCAACGTCATATGAATTTAATATTTGTGTGACGTTTTGTAATATTCAGTCACACAAGGCATTTTAATTTTTAGGATTTAGTCACATAGTTGTAATTAAAAAGTGACCAAATGTGTTAAAATGTGTGACCATATGCATTTTAAAGTCAAGTGAATGTCTATTTCGTGTGACTATTGTTCACCCAATAGCCATAGTAATGTAATGTTTGTGTGGCATTTTGTAATATTCAGTCACACAAGAAATTTTAATTTTGAGGATATAGCCACATAGTTGTAATTAAAAAGTGACAAAATGTGCTAAAATGTGTGACCATATGTTTTTTAAAGTCAAGTGAATGTCAATTTGGTGTGACTATTGTTAACCCAAGCGTCATATGAATTTAATATTTGTGTGACGTTTTGTAATATTCAGTCACACAAGGAATTTTAATTTTGAGGATATAGCCACATAGTTGAAATTAAAAAGTGACAAAATGTGCTAAAATGTGTGACCATATGTTTTTTAAAGTCAAGTGAATGTCTATTTGGTGTCACTATTGTTCACCCAAGCGTCATATGAATTTAATATTTGTGTGACGTTTTGTAATATTCAGTCACACAAGGCATTTTAGTTTTGAGGATATAGTCACGTAGTTTTAACTAAAAAGTGAACAAATGTGTTAATATGTGTGACCATATTCTTTTTAAAGTGAAGTGAAGGTCTATTTCCTGTGACTATTGTTAACCCAATCGCCACATGAATGTAATGTTTGTGTGGCGTTTTTGAATATTATGTCACACAAGGAATTTTAATTTTGAGGATATAGCCACATAGTTGTAATTAAATAGTGACCAAATGTGCTAAAATGTGTGACCATATGTTTTTTAAAGTCAAGTGAATTGTTATTTGGTGTGACTATTGTTCACCCAAGCGTCATATGAATTTAATATTTGTGTGACGTTTTGTAATATTCAGTCACACAAGGCATTTTAGTTTTGAGGATTTAGACACGTAGTTTTAACTAAAAAGTGAATAAATGTGTTAATATGTGTGACCATATGCTTTTTAAAGTCAAGTGAATGTCTATTTGGTGTGACTATAGTTCACCCCAACGTCATATGAATTTAATATTTGTGTGACGTTTTGTAATATTCAGTCACACAAGGCATTTTAATTTTTAGGATTTAGTCACATAGTTGTAATTAAAAAGTGACCAAATGTGTTAAAATGTGTGACCATATGCATTTTAAAGTCAAGTGAATGTCTATTTCGTGTGACTATTGTTCACCCAATAGCCATAGTAATGTAATGTTTGTGTGGCATTTTGTAATATTCAGTCACACAAGAAATTTTAATTTTGAGGATATAGCCACATAGTTGTAATTAAAAAGTGACAAAATGTGCTAAAATGTGTGACCATATGTTTTTTAAAGTCAAGTGAATGTCAATTTGGTGTGACTATTGTTCACCCAAGCGTCATATGAATTTAATATTTGTGTGACGTTTTGTAATATTCAGTCACACAAGGAATTTTAATTTTGAGGATATAGCCACATAGTTGAAATTAAAAAGTGACAAAATGTGCTAAAATGTGTGACCATATGTTTTTTAAAGTCAAGTGAATGTCTATTTGGTGTGACTATTGTTCACCCAAGCGTCATATGAATTTAATATTTGTGTGACGTTTTGTAATATTCAGTCACACAAGGCATTTTAGTTTTGAGGATATAGTCACGTAGTTTTAACTAAAAAGTGAACAAATGTGTTAATATGTGTGACCATATTCTTTTTAAAGTGAAGTGAAGGTCTATTTCCTGTGACTATTGTTAACCCAATCGCCACATGAATGTAATGTTTGTGTGGCGTTTTTGAATATTAAGTCACACAAGGAATTTTAATTTTGAGGATATAGCCACATAGTTGTAATTAAATAGTGACCAAATGTGCTAAAATGTGTGACCATATGTTTTTTTAAAGTCAAGTGAATTGTTATTTGGTGTGACTATTGTTCACCCAAGCGTCATATGAATTTAATATTTGTGTGACGTTTTGTAATATTCAGTCACACAAGGCATTTTAGTTTTGAGGATTTAGACACGTAGTTTTAACTAAAAAGTGAATAAATGTGTTAATATGTGTGACCATATGCTTTTTAAAGTCAAGTGAATGTCTATTTGGTGTGACTATAGTTCATCCCAACGTCATATGAATTTAATATTTGTGTGACGTTTTGTAATATTCAGTCACACAAGGTATTTTAGTTTTGAGGATATAGTCACGTAGTTTTAACTAAAAAGTGAACAAATGTGTTAATATGTGTGACCATATTCTTTTTAAAGTGTAGTGAAGGTCTATTTCCTGTGACTATTGTTAAAGTCAATCGCCACATGAATGTAATGTTTGTGTGGCGTTTTTGAATATTAAGTCACACAAGGAATTTTAATTTTGAGGATATAGCCACATAGTTGTAATTAAAAAGTGACAAATGTGCTAAAATGTGTGACCATATGTTTTTTAAAGTCAAGTGAATTGTTATTTGGTGTGACTATTGTTCACCCAAGCGTCATATGAATTTAATATTTGTGTGACGTTTTGTAATATTCAGTCACAAAAGGCATTTTAGTTTTGAGGATTTAGACACGTAGTTTTAACTAAAAAGTGAATAAATGTGTTAATATGTGTGACCATATGCTTTTTAAAGTCAAGTGAATGTCTATTTGGTGTGACTATAGTTCACACCAACGTCATATGAATTTAATATTTGTGTGACGTTTTGTAATATTCAGTCACACAAGGCATTTTAATTTTTAGGATTTAGTCACATAGTTGTAATTAAAAAGTGACCAAATGTGTTAAAATGTGTGACCATATGCATTTTAAAGTCAAGTGAATGTCTATTTCGTGTGACTATTGTTCACCCAATAGCCATAGTAATGTAATGTTTGTGTGGCATTTTGTAATATTCAGTCACACAAGAAATTTTAATTTTGAGGATATAGCCACATAGTTGTAATTAAAAAGTGACAAAATGTGCTAAAATGTGTGACCATATGTTTTTTAAAGTCAAGTGAATGTCAATTTGGTGTGACTATTGTTAACCCAAGCGTCATATGAATTTAATATTTGTGTGACGTTTTGTAATATTCAGTCACACAAGGAATTTTAATTTTGAGGATATAGCCACATAGTTGAAATTAAAAAGTGACAAAATGTGCTAAAATGTGTGACCATATGTTTTTTAAAGTCAAGTGAATGTCTATTTGGTGTCACTATTGTTCACCCAAGCGTCATATGAATTTAATATTTGTGTGACGTTTTGTAATATTCAGTCACACAAGGCATTTTAGTTTTGAGGATATAGTCACGTAGTTTTAACTAAAAAGTGAACAAATGAGTTAATATGTGTGACCATATTCTTTTTAAAGTGAAGTGAAGGTCTATTTCCTGTGACTATTGTTAACCCAATCGCCACATGAATGTAATGTTTGTGTGGCGTTTTTGAATATTAAGTCACACAAGGAATTTTAATTTTGAGGATATAGCCACATAGTTGTAATTAAATAGTGACCAAATGTGCTAAAATGTGTGACCATATGTTTTTTAAAGTCAAGTGAATTGTTATTTGGTGTGACTATTGTTCACCCAAGCGTCATATGAATTTAATATTTGTGTGACGTTTTGTAATATTCAGTCACACAAGGCATTTTAGTTTTGAGGATTTAGACACGTAGTTTTAACTAAAAAGTGAATAAATGTGTTAATATTTGTGACCATATGCTTTTTAAAGTCAAGTGAATGTCTATTTGGTGTGACTATAGTTCACCCCAACGTCATATGAATTTAATATTTGTGTGACGTTTTGTAATATTCAGTCACACAAGGCATTTTAATTTTTAGGATTTAGTCATATAGTTGTAATTAAAAAGTGACCAAATGTGTTAAAATGTGTGACCATATGCTTTTTAAAGTCAAGTGAATGTCTATTTCGTGTGACTATTGTTCACCCAATAGCCATACGAATGTAATGTTTGTGTGGCATTTTGTAATATTCAGTCACACAAGAAATTTTAATTTTGAGGATATAGCCACATAGTTGTAATTAAAAAGTGACCAAATGTGCTAAAATGTGTGACTATATGCTTTTTAAAGTCAAGCGAATGTCTATTTGGTGTGACTATTGTTCACCGAAACGTCATATGAATTTAATATTTGTGTGACGTTTGGTAATATTCAGTCACACAATGCATTTTAATTTTGAGAATTTAGTCACATATTTGTAAGTAAAAAGTGACCAAATGTGTTAAGATGAATGACCATATGCTTTTTAAAGTCAAGTGAATGTCTATTTCTTGTGACTATTGTTCACCCAATGGTCACATGAATGTAATGTTTGTGTGGCGTTTTGTAATATTCAGTCACACTATGCATTTTAATTTTGAGGATATAGCCACATAGTTGTAATTAAAAAGTGACCAAATGTGCTAAAATGTGTGACCATATGTTTTTTAAAGTCAAGTGAATGTCTATTTGGTGTGACTATTGTTCACCCAAGCGTCATATAAATTTAATATTTGTGTGACGTTTTGTATTATTTAGTCACACAAGGCATTTTAGTTCTGAGGATTTAGTCACGTAGTTTTAACTAAAAAGTGACCAAATGTGTTAATATGTGTGACCATATACTTTTTAAAGTCAAGTGAATGTCTATTTGGTGTGACTATAGTTCACCCAAGCGTCATATGAATTTAATATTTGTGTGACGTTTTGTAATATTCAGTCACACAAGGCATTTTAATTTTGAGGATTTAGTCACATAGTTGTAACTAAAAAGTGACCAAATGTGTTAAAATGTGTGACCATATGCTTTTTAAAGTGAAGTGAAGGTTTATTTCCTGTGACTATTGTTAACCTAATCGCCACATGAATGTAATGTTTGTGTGGCGTTTTTGAATATTTAGTCACACAAGGAATTTTAATTTTGAGGATATAGCCACATAGTTGTAATTAAAAAGTGACCAAATGTGCTAAAATGTGTGACGATATGGTTTTTAAATTTAAATGAATGTCTATTTTGTGTGACTATTGTTCACCCAAACGTCATATGAATTTAATATTTGTGTGACGTTTTGTAATATTCAGTAATACAAGGAATTTTAATTTTGAAGATTTAGTCACATAGTTGTAATTAAAAAGTGACCAAATGTGTTAAAATGTATGACCATATGCTTTTTAAAGTCAAGCGAATGTCTATTTGGTGTGACTATTGTTCACCGAAACGTCATATTAATTTAATATTTGTGTGACGTTTTGTAATATTCAGTCACACAATGCATTTTAATTTTGAGAATTTAGTCACATAGTTGTAAGTAAAAAGTGACCAAATGTGTTAAAATGTATGACCATATGCTTTTTAAAGTCAAGTGAATGTCTATTTCTTGTGACTATTGTTCACACAATGGTCACATGAATGTAATGTTTGTGTGGCGTTTTGTAATATTCAGTCACACTATGCATTTTAATTTTGAGGACATAGCCACATAGTTGTAATTAAAAAGTGACCAAATGTGCTAAAATGTGTGACGATATGGTTTTTAAATTTAAATGAATGTCTATTTTGTGTGACTATTGTTCACCCAAACGTCATATGAATTTAATATTTGTGTGACGTTTTGTAATATTCAGTCACACAAGGCATTTTAATTTTTAGGATTTAGTCACATAGTTGTAATTAAAAAGTGACCAAATGTGTGACCATATGCATTTTAAAGTCAAGTGAATGTCTATTTCGTGTGACTATTGTTCACCCAATAGCCATACGAATGTAATGTTTGTGTGGCATTTTGTAATATTCAGTCACACAAGAAATTTTAATTTTGAGGATATAGCCACATAGTTGTAATTAAAAAGTGACAAAATGTGCTAAAATGTGTGACCATATGTTTTTTAAAGTCAAGTGAATGATTATTTGGTGTGACTATTGTTCACCCAAGCGTCATATAAATTTAATATTTGTGTGACGTTTTGTAATATTTAGTCACACAAGGCATTTTAGTTCTGAGGATTTAGTTACGTAGTTTTAACTAAAAAGTGACCAAATGTGTTAATATGTGTGACCATATGCTTTTTAAAGTCAAGTGAATGTCTATTTGGTGTGACTATACTTCACCCAAGCGTCATATGAATTTAATATTTGTGTGACGTTTTGTAATATTCAGTCACACAAGGCATTTTAATTTTGAGGATTTAGTCACATAGTTGTAACTAAAAAGTGACCAAATGTGTTAAAATGTGTGACCATATGCTTTTTAAAGTGAAGTGAAGGTTTATTTCCTGTGACTATTGTTAACCCAATCGCCACATGAATGTAATGTTTGTGTGGCGTTTTTGAATATTTAGTCACACAAGGAATTTTAATTTTGAGGATATAGCCACATAGTTGTAAATAAAAAGTGACCAAATGTGCTAAAATGTGTGACGATATGGTTTTTAAATTTAAATGAATGACTATTTTGTGTGACTATTGTTCACCTAAACGTCATATGAATTTAATATTTGTGTGACGTTTTGTAATATTCAGTAATACAAGGAATTTTAATTTTGAAGATTTAGTCACATAGTTGTAATTAAAAAGTGACCAAATGTGTTAAAATGTATGACAATATGCTTTTTAAAGTCAAGCGAATGTCTATTTGGTGTGACTATTGTTCACCGAAACGTCATATGAATTTAATATTTGTGTGACGTTTTGTAATATTCAGTCACACAATGCATTTTAATTTTGAGAATTTAGTCACATAGTTGTAAGTAAAAAGTGACCAAATGTGTTAAAATGTATGACCATATGCTTTTTAAAGTCAAGTGAATGTCTATTTCTTGTGACTATTGTTCACCCAATGGTCACATGAATGTAATGTTTGTGTGGCGTTTTGTAATATTCAGTCACACTATGCATTTTAATTTTGAGGACATAGCCACATAGTTGTAATTAAAAAGTGACCAAATGTGCTAAAATGTGTGACGATATGGTATTTAAATTTAAATGAATGTCTATTTTGTGTGACTATTGTTCACCCAAACGTCATATGAATTTAATATTTGTGTGACGTTTTGTAATATTCAGTCACACAAGGCATTTTAATTTTTAGGATTTAGTCACATAGTTGTAATTAAAAAGTGACCAAATGTGTTAAAATGTGTGACCATATGCATTTTAAAGTCAAGTGAATGTCTATTTCGTGTGACTATTGTTCACCCAATAGCCATACGAATGTAATGTTTGTGTGGCATTTTGTAATATTCAGTCACACAAGAAATTTTAATTTTGAGGATATAGCCACATAGTTGTAATTAAAAAGTGACAAAATGTGCTAAAATGTGTGACCATATGTTTTTTAAAGTCAAGTGAATGTCAATTTGGTGTGACTATTGTTCACCCAAGCGTCATATGAATTTAATATTTGTGTGACGTTTTGTAATATTCAGTCACACAAGGAATTTTAATTTTGAGGATATAGCCACATAGTTGAAATTAAAAAGTGACAAAATGTGCTAAAATGTGTGACCATATGTTTTTTAAAGTCAAGTGAATGTCTATTTGGTGTGACTATTGTTCACCCAAGCGTCATATGAATTTAATATTTGTGTGACGTTTTGTAATATTCAGTCACACAAGGCATTTTTAGTTTTGAGGATATAGTCACGTAGTTTTAACTAAAAAGTGAACAAATGTGTTAATATGTGTGACCATATTCTTTTTAAAGTGAAGTGAAGGTCTATTTCCTGTGACTATTGTTAACCCAATCGCCACATGAATGTAATGTTTGTGTGGCGTTTTTGAATATTAAGTCACACAAGGAATTTTAATTTTGAGGATATAGCCACATAGTTGTAATTAAAAAGTGACCAAATGTGCTAAAATGTGTGACCATATGTTTTTTAAAGTCAAGTGAATTGTTATTTGGTGTGACTATTGTTCACCCAAGCGTCATATGAATTTAATATTTGTGTGACGTTTTGTAATATTCAGTCACACAAGGAATTTTAGTTTTGAGGATTTAGACACGTAGTTTTAACTAAAAAGTGAATAAATGTGTTAATATGTGTGACCATATGCTTTTTAAAGTCAAGTGAATGTCTATTTGGTGTGACTATAGTTCACCCAACGTCATATGAATTTAATATTTGTGTGACGTTTTGTAAGATTCAGTCACACAAGGCATTTTAATTTTTAGGATTTAGTCATATAGTTGTAATTAAAAAGTGACCAAATGTGTTAAAATGTGTGACCATATGCTTTTTAAAGTCAAGTGAATGTCTATTTCGTGTGACTATTGTTCACCCAATAGCCATACGAATGTAATGTTTGTGTGGCATTTTGTAATATTCAGTCACACAAGAAATTTTAATTTTGAGGATATAGCCACATAGTTGTAATTAAAAAGTGACCAAATGTGCTAAAATGTGTGACTATATGCTTTTTAAAGTCAAGCGAATGTCTATTTGGTGTGACTATTGTTCACCGAAACGTCATATGAATTTAATATTTGTGTGACGTTTGGTAATATTCAGTCACACAATGCATTTTAATTTTGGGAATTTAGTCACATATTTGTAAGTAAAAAGTGACCAAATGTGTTAAGATGAATGACCATATGCTTTTTAAAGTCAAGTGAATGTCTATTTCTTGTGACTATTGTTCACCCAATGGTCACATGAATGTAATATTTGTGTGGCGTTTTGTAATATTCAGTCACACTATGCATTTTAATTTTGAGGATATAGCCACATAGTTGTAATTAAAAAGTGACCAAATGTGCTAAAATGTGTGACCATATGTTTTTTAAAGTCAAGTGAATGTCTATTTGGTGTGACTATTGTTCACCCAAGCGTCATATAAATTTAATATTTGTGTGACGTTTTGTAATATTTAGTCACACAAGGCATTTTTGTTCTGAGGATTTAGTCACGTAGTTTTAACTAAAAAGTGACCAAATGTGTTAATATGTGTGACCATATGCTTTTTAAAGTCAAGTGAATGTCTATTTGGTGTGACTATAGTTCACCCGAGCGTCATATGAATTTAATATTTGTGTGACGTTTTGTAATATTCAGTCACACAAGGCATTTTAATTTTGAGGATTTAGTCACATAGTTGTAACTAAAAAGTGACCAAATGTGTTAAAATGTGTGACCATATGCTTTTTAAAGTGAAGTGAAGGTTTATTTCCTGTGACTATTGTTAACCCAATCGCCACATGAATGTAATGTTTGTGTGGCGGTTTTGAATATTTAGTCACACAAGGAATTTTAATTTTGAGGATATAGCCACATAGTTGTAATTAAAAAGTGACCAAATGTGCTAAAATGTGTGACGATATGGTTTTTAAATTTAAATGAATGTCTATTTTGTGTGACTATTGTTCACCCAAACGTCATATGAATTTAATATTTGTGTGACGTTTTGTAATATTCAGTAATACAAGGAATTTTAATTTTGAAGATTTAGTCACATAGTTGTAATTAAAAAGTGACCAAATGTGTTAAAATGTATGACCATATGCTTTTTAAAGTCAAGCGAATGTCTATTTGGTGTGACTATTGTTCACCGAAACGTCATATGAATTTAATATTTGTGTGACGTTTTGTAATATTCAGTCACACAATGCATTTTAATTTTGAGAATTTAGTCACATAGTTGTAAGTAAAAAGTGACCAAATGTGTTAAAATGTATGACCATATGCTTTTTAAAGTCAAGTGAATGTCTATTTCTTGTGACTATTGTTCACCCAATAGTCACATGAATGTAATGTTTGTGTGGCGTTTTGTAATATTCAGTCACACTATGCATTTTAATTTTGAGGACATAGCCACATAGTTGTATTTAAAAAGTGACCAAATGTGCTAAAATGTGTGACGATATGGTTTTTAAATTTAAATGAATGTCTATTTTGTGTGACTATTGTTCACCCAAACGTCATATGAATTTAATATTTGTGTGACGTTTTGTAATATTCAGTCACACAAGGCATTTTAATTTTTAGGATTTAGTCACATAGTTGTAATTAAAAAGTGACCAAATGTGTTAAAATGTGTGACCATATGCATTTTAAAGTCAAGTGAATGTCTATTTCGTGTGACTATTGTTCACCCAATAGCCATACGAATGTAATGTTTGTGTGGCATTTTGTAATATTCAGTCACACAAGAAATTTTAATTTTGAGGATATAGCCACATAGTTGTAATTAAAAAGTGACAAAATGTGCTAAAATGTGTGACCATATGTTTTTTAAAGTCAAGTGAATGTCAATTTGGTGTGACTATTGTTCACCCAAGCGTCATATGAATTTAATATTTGTGTGACGTTTTGTAATATTAAGTCACACAAGGAATTTTAATTTTGAGGATATAGCCACATAGTTGTAATTAAAAAGTGACCAAATGTGCTAAAATGTGTGACCATATGTTTTTTAAAGTCAAGTGAATTGTTATTTGGTGTGACTATTGTTCACCCAAGCGTCATATGAATTTAATATTTGTGTGACGTTTTGTAATATTCAGTCACACAAGGCATTTTAGTTTTGAGGATTTAGACACGTAGTTTTAACTAAAAAGTGAATAAATGTGTTAATATGTGTGACCATATGCTTTTTAAAGTCAAGTGAATGTCTATTTGGTGTGACTATAGTTCACCCCAACGTCATATGAATTTAATATTTGTGTGACGTTTTGTAAGATTCAGTCACACAAGGCATTTTAATTTTTAGGATTTAGTCATATAGTTGTAATTAAAAAGTGACCAAATGTGTGAAAATGTGTGACCATATGCTTTTTAAAGTCAAGTGAATGTCTATTTCGTGTGACTATTGTTCACCCAATAGCCATACGAATGTAATGTTTGTGTGGCATTTTGTAATATTCAGTCACACAAGAAATTTTAATTTTGAGGATATAGCCACATAGTTGTAATTAAAAAGTGACCAAATGTGCTAAAATGTGTGACTATATGCTTTTTAAAGTCAAACGAATGTCTATTTGGTGTGACTATTGTTCACCGAAACGTCATATGAATTTAATATTTGTGTGACGTTTGGTAATATTCAGTCACACAATGCATTTTAATTTTGAGAATTTAGTCACATATTTGTAAGTAAAAAGTGACCAAATGTGTTAAGAAGAATGACCATATGCTTTTTAAAGTCAAGTGAATGTCTATTTCTTGTGACTATTGTTCACCCAATGGTCACATGAATGTAATGTTTGTGTGGCGTTTTGTAATATTCAGTCACACTATGCATTTTAATTTTGAGGATATAGCCACATAGTTGTAATTAAAAAGTGACCAAATGTGCTAAAATGTGTGACCATATGTTTTTTAAAGTCAAGTGAATTTCTATTTGGTGTGACTATTGTTCACCCAAGCGTCATATAAATTTAATATTTGTGTGACGTTTTGTAATATTTAGTCACACAAGGCATTTTAGTTCTGAGGATTTAGTCACGTAGTTTTAACTAAAAAGTGACCAAATGTGTTAATATGTGTGACCATATGCTTTTTAAAGTCAAGTGAATGTCTATTTGGTGTGACTATAGTTCACCCAAGCGTCATATGAATTTAATATTTGTGTGACGTTTTGTAATATTCAGTCACACAAGGCATTTTAATTTTGAGGATTTAGTCACATAGTTGTAACTAAAAAGTGACCAAATGTGTTAAAATGTGTGACCATATGCTTTTTAAAGTGAAGTGAAGGTTTATTTCCTGTGACTATTGTTAACCCAATCGCCACATGAATGTAATGTTTGTGTGGCGTTTTTGAATATTTAGTCACACAATGAATTTTAATTTTGAGGATATAGCCACATAGTTGTAATTAAAAAGTGACCAAATGTGCTAAAATGTGTGACGATATGGTTTTTAAATTTAAATGAATGTCTATTTTGTGTGACTATTGTTCCCCCAAACGTCATATGAATTTAATATTTGTGTGACGTTTTGTAATATTCAGTAATACAAGGAATTTTAATTTTGAAGATTTAGTCACATAGTTGTAATTAAAAAGTGACCAAATGTGTTAAAATGTATGACCATATGCTTTTTAAAGTCAAGCGAATGTCTATTTGGTGTGACTATTGTTCATCGAAACGTCATATGAATTTAATATTTGTGTGACGTTTTGTAATATTCAGTCACACAATGCATTTTAATTTTGAGAATTTAGTCACATAGTTGTAAGTAAAAAGTGACCAAATGTGTTAAAATGTATGACCATATGCTTTTTAAAGTCAAGTGAATGTCTATTTCTTGTGACTATTGTTCACCCAATGGTCACATGAATGTAATGTTTGTGTGGCGTTTTGTAATATTCAGTCACACTATGCATTTTAATTTTGAGGACATAGCCACATAGTTGTAATTAAAAAGTGACCAAATGTGCTAAAATGTGTGACGATATGGTTTTTAAATTTAAATGAATGTCTATTTTGTGTGATTATTGTTCACCCAAACGTCATATGAATTTAATATTTGTGTGACGTTTTGTAATATTCAGTCACTAAAGGCATTTTAATTTTTAGGATTTAGTCACATAGTTGTAATTAAAAAGTGACCAAATGTGTTAAAATGTGTGACCATATGCATTTTAAAGTCAAGTGAATGTCTATTTCGTGTGACTATTGTTCACCCAATAGCCATACGAATGTAATGTTTGTGTGGCATTTTGTAATATTCAGTCACACAAGAAATTTTAATTTTGAGGATATAGCCACATAGTTGTAATTAAAAAGTGACAAAATGTGCTAAAATGTGTGACTATATGCTTTTTAAAGTCAAGCGAATGTCTATTTGGTGTGACTATTGTTCACCGAAACGTCATATGAATTTAATATTTGTGTGACGTTTGGTAATATTCAGTCACACAATGCATTTTAATTTTGAGAATTTAGTCACATATTTGTAAGTAAAAAGTGACCAAATGTGTTAAGATTAATGACCATATGCTTTTTAAAGTCAAGTGAATGTCTATTTCTTGTGACTATTGTTCACCCAATGGTCACATGAATGTAATGTTTGTGTGGCGTTTTGTAATATTCAGTCACACTATGCATTTTAATTTTGAGGATATAGCCACATAGTTGTAATTAAAAAGTGACCAAATGTGCTAAAATGTGTGACCATATGTTTTTTAAAGTCAAGTGAATGTCTATTTGGTGTGACTATTGTTCACCCAAGCGTCATATAAATTTAATATTTGTGTGACGTTTTTTAATATTTAGTCACACAAGGCATTTTAGTTCTGAGGATTTAGTCACGTAGTTTTAACTAAAAAGTGACCAAATGTGTTAATATGTGTGACCATATGCTTTTTAAAGTCAAGTGAATGTCTATTTGGTGTGACTATACTTCACCCAAGCGTCATATGAATTTAATATTTGTGTGACGTTTTGTAATATTCAGTCACACAAGGCATTTTAATTTTGAGGATTTAGTCACATAGTTGTAACTAAAAAGTGACCAAATGTGTTAAAATGTGTGACCATATGCATTTTAAAGTGAAGTGAAGGTTTATTTCCTGTGACTATTGTTAACCCAATCGCCACATGAATGTAATGTTTGTGTGGCGTTTTTGAATATTTAGTCACACAAGGAATTTTAATTTTGAGGATATAGCCACATAGTTGTAATTAAAAAGTGACCAAATGTGCTAAAATGTGTGACGATATGGTTTTTAAATTTAAATGAATGTCTATTTTGTGTGACTATTGTTCACCCAAACGTCATATGAATTTAATATTTGTGTGACGTTTTGTAATATTCAGTAATACAAGGAATTTTAATTTTGAAGATTTAGTCACATAGTTGTAATTAAAAAGTGACCAAATGTGTTAAAATGTATGACCATATGCTTTTTAAAGTCAAGCGAATGTCTATTTGGTGTGACTATTGTTCACCGAAACGTCATATGAATTTAATATTTGTGTGACGTTTTGTAATATTCAGTCACACAATGCATTTTAATTTTGAGAATTTAGTCACATAGTTGTAAGTTAAAAGTGACCAAATGTGTTAAAATGTATGACCATATGCTTTTTAAAGTCAAGTGAATGTCTATTTCTTGTGACTATTGTTCACCCAATGGTCACATGAATGTAATGTTTGTGTGGCGTTTTGTAATATTCAGTCACACTATGCATTTTAATTTTGAGGACATAGCCACATAGTTGTAATTAAAAAGTGACCAAATGTGCTAAAATGTGTGACGATATGGTTTTTAAATTTAAATGATCGTCTATTTTGTGTGACTATTGTTCACCCAAACGTCATATGAATTTAATATTTGTGTGACGTTTTGTAATATTCAGTCACACAAGGCATTTTAATTTTTAGGATTTAGTCACATAGTTGTAATTAAAAAGTGACCAAATGTGTTAAAATGTGTGACCATATGCATTTTAAAGTCAAGTGAATGTCTATTTCGTGTGACTATTGTTCACCCAATAGCCATACGAATGTAATGTTTGTGTGGCATTTTGTAATATTCAGTCACACAAGAAATTTTAATTTTGAGGATATAGCCACATAGTTGTAATTAAAAAGTGACAAAATGTGCTAAAATGTGTGACCATATGTTTTTTAAAGTCAAGTGAATGTCAATTTGGTGTGACTATTGTTCACCCAAGCGTCATATGAATTTAATATTTATGTGACGTTTTGTAATATTAAGTCACACAAGGAATTTTAATTTTGAGGATATAGCCACATAGTTGTAATTAAAAAGTGACCAAATGTGCTAAAATGTGTGACCATATGTTTTTTAAAGTCAAGTGAATTGTTATTTGGTGTGACTATTGTTCACCCAAGCGTCATATGAATTTAATATTTGTGTGACGTTTTGTAATATTCAGTCACACAAGGCATTTTAGTTTTGAGGATTTAGACACGTAGTTTTAACTAAAAAGTGACCAAATGTGTTAAAATGTATGACCATATGCTTTTTAAAGTCAAGCGAATGTCTATTTGGTGTGACTATTGTTCACCGAAACGTCATATGAATTTAATATTTGTGTGACGTTTTGTAATATTCAGTCACACAATGCATTTTAATTTTGAGAATTTAGTCACATAGTTGTAAGTAAAAAGTGACCAAATGTGTTAAAATGTATGACCATATGCTTTTTAAAGTCAAGTGAATGTCTATTTCTTGTGACTATTGTTCACCCAATGGTCACATGAATGTATTGTTTGTGTGGCGTTTTGTAATATTCAGTCACACTATGCATTTTAATTTTGAGGACATAGCCACATAGTTGTAATTAAAAAGTTACCAAATGTGCTAAAATGTGTGACCATATGTTTTTTAAAGTCAAGTGAATTGTTATTTGGTGTGACTATTGTTCACCCAAGCGTCATATGAATTTAATATTTGTGTGACGTTTTGTAATATTCAGTCACACAAGGCATTTTAGTTTTGAGGATTTAGACACGTAGTTTTAACTAAAAAGTGAATAAATGTGTTAATATGTGTGACCATATGCTTTTTAAAGTCAAGTGAATGTCTATTTGGTGTGACTATAGTTCACCCCAACGTCATATGAATTTAATATTTGTGTGACGTTTTGTAATATTCAGTCACACAAGGCATTTTAATTTTTAGGATTTAGTCATATAGTTGTAATTAAAAAGTGACTAAATGTGTTAAAATGTGTGACCATATGCTTTTTAAAGTCAAGTGAATGTCTATTTCGTGTGACTATTGTTCACCCAATAGCCATACGAATGTAATGTTTGTGTGGCATTTTGTAATATTCAGTCACACAAGAAATTTTAATTTTGAGGATATAGCCACATAGTTGTAATTAAAAAGTGACCAAATGTGCTAAAATGTGTGAATATATGCTTTTTAAAGTCAAGCGAATGTCTATTTGGCGTGACTATTGTTCACCGAAACGTCATATGAATTTAATATTTGTGTGACGTTATGTAATATTCAGTCACACAATGCATTTTAATTTTGAGAATTTAGTCACATATTTGTAAGTAAAAAGTGACCAAATGTGTTAAGATGAATGACCATATGCTTTTTAAAGTCAAGTGAATGTCTATTTCTTGTGACTATTGTTCACCCAATGGTCACATGAATGTAATGTTTGTGTGGCGTTTTGTAATATTCAGTCACACTATGCATTTTAATTTTGAGGATATAGCCACATAGTTGTAATTAAAAACTGACCAAATGTGCTAAAATGTGTGACCATATGTTTTTTAAAGTCAAGTGAATGTCTATTTGGTGTGACTATTGTTCACCCAAGCGTCATATAAATTTAATATTTGTGTGACGTTTTGTAATATTTAGTCACACAAGGCATTTTAGTTCTGAGGATTTAGTCACGTAGTTTTAACTAAAAAGTGACCAAATGTGTTAATATGTGTGACCATATGCTTTTTAAAGTCAAGTGAATGTCTATTTGGTGTGACTATAGTTCACCCAAGCGTCATATGAATTTAATATTTTTGTGACGTTTTGTAATATTCAGTCACACAAGGCATTTTAATTTTGAGGATTTAGTCACATAGTTGTAACTAAAAAGTGACCAAATGTGTTAAAATGTGTGACCATATGCTTTTTAAAGTGAAGTGAAGGTTTATTTCCTGTGACTATTGTTAACCCAATCGCCACATGAATGTAATGTTTGTGTGGCGTTTTTGAATATTTAGTCACACAAGGAATTTTAATTTTGAGGATATAGCCACATAGTTGTAATTAAAAAGTGACCAAATGTGCTAAAATGTGTGACGATATGGTTTTTAAATTTAAATGAATGTCTATTTTGTGTGACTATTGTTCACCCAAACGTCATATGAATTTAATATTTGTGTGACGTTTTGTAATATTCAGTAATACAAGGAATTTTAATTTTGAAGATTTAGTCACATAGTTGTAATTAAAAAGTGACCAAATGTGTTAAAATGTATGACCATATGCTTTTTAAAGTCAAGCGAATGTCTATTTGGTGTGACTATTGTTCACCGAAACGTCATATGAATTTAATATTTGTGTGACGTTTTGTAATATTCAGTCACACAATGCATTTTAATTTTGAGAATTTAGTCACATAGTTGTAAGTAAAAAGTGACCAAATGTGTTAAAATGTATGACCATATGCTTTTTAAAGTCAAGTGAATGTCTATTTCTTGTGACTATTGTTCACCCAATGGTCACATGAATGTAATGTTTGTGTGGCGTTTTGTAATATTCAGTCACACTATGCATTTTAATTTTGAGGACATAGCCACATAGTTGTAATTAAAAAGTGACCAAATGTGCTAAAATGTGTGACGATATGGTTTTTAAATTTAAATGATCGTCTATTTTGTGTGACTATTGTTCACCCAAACGTCATATGAATTTAATATTTGTGTGACGTTTTGTAATATTCAGTCACACAAGGCATTTTAATTTTTAGGATTTAGTCACATAGTTGTAATTAAAAAGTGACCAAATGTGTTAAAATGTGTGACCATATGCATTTTAAAGTCAAGTGAATGTCTATTTCGTGTGACTATTGTTCACCCAATAGCCATACGAATGTAATGTTTGTGTGGCATTTTGTAATATTCAGTCACACAAGAAATTTTAATTTTGAGGATATAGCCACATAGTTGTAATTAAAAAGTGACAAAATGTGCTAAAATGTGTGACCATATGTTTTTTAAAGTCAAGTGAATGTCAATTTGGTGTGACTATTGTTCACCCAAGCGTCATATGAATTTAATATTTGTGTGACGTTTTGTAATATTAAGTCACACAAGGAATTTTAATTTTGAGGATATAGCCACATAGTTGTAATTAAAAAGTGACCAAATGTGCTAAAATGTGTGACCATATGTTTTTTAAAGTCAAGTGAATTGTTATTTGGTGTGACTATTGTTCACCCAAGCGTCATATGAATTTAATATTTGTGTGACGTTTTGTAATATTCAGTCACACAAGGCATTTTAGTTTTGAGGATTTAGACACGTAGTTTTAACTAAAAAGTGACCAAATGTGTTAAAATGTATGACCATATGCTTTTTAAAGTCAAGCGAATGTCTATTTGGTGTGACTATTGTTCACCGAAACGTCATATGAATTTAATATTTGTGTGACGTTTTGTAATATTCAGTCACACAATGCATTTTAATTTTGAGAATTTAGTCACATAGTTGTAAGTAAAAAGTGACCAAATGTGTTAAAATGTATGACCATATGCTTTTTAAAGTCAAGTGAATGTCTATTTCTTGTGACTATTGTTCACCCAATGGTCACATGAATGTATTGTTTGTGTGGCGTTTTGTAATATTCAGTCACACTATGCATTTTAATTTTGAGGACATAGCCACATAGTTGTAATTAAAAAGTGACCAAATGTGCTAAAATGTGTGACCATATGTTTTTTAAAGTCAAGTGAATTGTTATTTGGTGTGACTATTGTTCACCCAAGCGTCATATGAATTTAATATTTGTGTGACGTTTTGTAATATTCAGTCACACAAGGCATTTTAGTTTTGAGGATTTAGACACGTAGTTTTAACTAAAAAGTGAATAAATGTGTTAATATGTGTGACCATATGCTTTTTAAAGTCAAGTGAATGTCTATTTGGTGTGACTATAGTTCACCCCAACGTCATATGAATTTAATATTTGTGTGACGTTTTGTAATATTCAGTCACACAAGGCATTTTAATTTTTAGGATTTAGTCATATAGTTGTAATTAAAAAGTGACCAAATGTGTTAAAATGTGTGACCATATGCTTTTTAAAGTCAAGTGAATGTCTATTTCGTGTGACTATTGTTCACCCAATAGCCATACGAATGTAATGTTTGTGTGGCATTTTGTAATATTCAGTCACACAAGAAATTTTAATTTTGAGGATATAGCCACATAGTTGTAATTAAAAAGTGACCAAATGTGCTAAAATGTGTGAATATATGCTTTTTAAAGTCAAGCGAATGTCTATTTGGCGTGACTATTGTTCACCGAAACGTCATATGAATTTAATATTTGTGTGACGTTATGTAATATTCAGTCACACAATGCATTTTAATTTTGAGAATTTAGTCACATATTTGTAAGTAAAAAGTGACCAAATGTGTTAAGATGAATGACCATATGCTTTTTAAAGTCAAGTGAATGTCTATTTCTTGTGACTATTGTTCACCCAATGGTCACATGAATGTAATGTTTGTGTGGCGTTTTGTAATATTCAGTCACACTATGCATTTTAATTTTGAGGATATAGCCACATAGTTGTAATTAAAAACTGACCAAATGTGCTAAAATGTGTGACCATATGTTTTTTAAAGTCAAGTGAATGTCTATTTGGTGTGACTATTGTTCACCCAAGCGTCATATAAATTTAATATTTGTGTGACGTTTTGTAATATTTAGTCACACAAGGCATTTTAGTTCTGAGGATTTAGTCACGTAGTTTTAACTAAAAAGTGACCAAATGTGTTAATATGTGTGACCATATGCTTTTTAAAGTCAAGTGAATGTCTATTTGGTGTGACTATAGTTCACCCAAGCGTCATATGAATTTAATATTTTTGTGACGTTTTGTAATATTCAGTCACACAAGGCATTTTAATTTTGAGGATTTAGTCACATAGTTGTAACTAAAAAGTGACCAAATGTGTTAAAATGTGTGACCATATGCTTTTTAAAGTGAAGTGAAGGTTTATTTCCTGTGACTATTGTTAACCCAATCGCCACATGAATGTAATGTTTGTGTGGCGTTTTTGAATATTTAGTCACACAAGGAATTTTAATTTTGAGGATATAGCCACATAGTTGTAATTAAAAAGTGACCAAATGTGCTAAAATGTGTGACGATATGGTTTTTAAATTTAAATGAATGTCTATTTTGTGTGACTATTGTTCACCCAAACGTCATATGAATTTAATATTTGTGTGACGTTTTGTAATATTCAGTAATACAAGGAATTTTAATTTTGAAGATTTAGTCACATAGTTGTAATTAAAAAGTGACCAAATGTGTTAAAATGTATGACCATATGCTTTTTAAAGTCAAGCGAATGTCTATTTGGTGTGACTATTGTTCACCGAAACGTCATATGAATTTAATATTTGTGTGACGTTTTGTAATATTCAGTCACACAATGCATTTTAATTTTGAGAATTTAGTCACATAGTTGTAAGTAAAAAGTGACCAAATGTGTTAAAATGTATGACCATATGCTTTTTAAAGTCAAGTGAATGTCTATTTCTTGTGACTATTGTTCACCCAATGGTCACATGAATGTAATGTTTGTGTGGCGTTTTGTAATATTCAGTCACACTATGCATTTTAATTTTGAGGACATAGCCACATAGTTGTAATTAAAAAGTGACCAAATGTGCTAAAATGTGTGACGATATGGTTTTTAAATTTAAATGATCGTCTATTTTGTGTGACTATTGTTCACCCAAACGTCATATGAATTTAATATTTGTGTGACGTTTTGTAATATTCAGTAATACAAGGAATTTTTATTTTGAAGATTTAGTCACATAGTTGTAATTAAAAAGTGACCAAATGTGTTAAAATGTATGACCATATGCTTTTTAAAGTCAAGCGAATGTCTATTTGGTGTGACTATTGTTCACCGAAACGTCATATGAATTTAATATTTGTGTGACGTTTTGTAATATTCAGTCACACAATGCATTTTAATTTTGAGAATTTAGTCACATAGTTGTAAGTAAAAATGACCAAATGTGTTAAAATGTATGACCATATGCTTTTTAAAGTCAAGTGAATGTCTATTTCTTGTGACTTATTGTTCACCCAATGGTCACATGAATGTAATGTTTGTGTGGCGTTTTGTAATATTCAGTCACACTATGCATTTTAATTTTGAGGACATAGCCACATAGTTGTAATTAAAAAGTGACCAAATGTGCTAAAATGTGTGACCATATGTTTTTTAAAGTCAAGTGAATTGTTATTTGGTGTGACTATTGTTCACCCAAGCGTCATATGAATTTAATATTTGTGTGACGTTTTGTAATATTAAGTCACACAAGGCATTTTAGTTTTGAGGATTTAGACACGTAGTTTTAACTAAAAAGTGAATAAATGTGTTAATATGTGTGACCATATGCTTTTTAAAGTCAAGTGAATGTCTATTTGGTGTGACTATAGTTCACCCCAACGTCATATGAATTTAATATTTGTGTGACGTTTTGTAATATTCAGTCACACAAGGCATTTTAATTTTTAGGATTTAGTCATATAGTTGTAATTAAAAAGTGACCAAATGTGTTAAAATGTGTGACCATATGCTTTTTAAAGTCAAGTGAATGTCTATTTCGTGTGACTATTGTTCACCCAATAGCCATACGAATGTAATGTTTGTGTGGCATTTTGTAATATTCAGTCACACAAGAAATTTTAATTTTGAGGATATAGCCACATAGTTGTAATTAAAAAGTGACCAAATGTGCTAAAATGTGTGACTATATGCTTTTTAAAGTCAAGCGAATGTCTATTTGGTGTGACTATTGTTCACCGAAACGTCATATGAATTTAATATTTGTGTGACGTTTTGTAATATTCAGTCACACAATGCATTTTAATTTTGAGAATTTAGTCACATATTTGTAAGTAAAAAGTGACCAAATGTGTTAAGATGAATGACCATATGCTTTTTAAAGTCAAGTGAATGTCTATTTCTTGTGACTATTGTTCACCCAATGGTCACATGAATGTAATGTTTGTGTGGCGTTTTGTAATATTCAGTCGCACTATGCGTTTTAATTTTGAGGATATAGCCACATAGTTGTAATTAAAAAGTGACCAAATGTGCTAAAATGTGTGACGATATGGTTTTTAAATTTAAATGAATGTCTATTTTGTGTGACTATTGTTCACCCAAACGTCATATTAATTTAATATTTGTGTGACGTTTGTAATATTCAGTAATACAAGGAATTTTAATTTTGAAGATTTAGTCACATAGTTGTAATTAAAAAGTGACCAAATGTGTTAAAATGTATGACCATATGCTTTTAAAAGTCAAGCGAATGTCTATTTGGTGTGACTATTGTTCACCGAAACGTCATATGAATTTAATATTTGTGTGACGTTTTGTAATATTCAGTCACACAATGCATTTTAATTTTGAGAATTTAGTCACATAGTTGTAAGTAAAAAGTGACCAAATGTGTTAAAATGTATGACCATATGCTTTTTAAAGTCAAGTGAATGTCTATTTCTTGTGACTATTGTTCACCCAATGGTCACATGAATGTAATGTTTGTGTGGCGTTTTGTAATATTCAGTCACACTATGCATTTTAATTTTGAGGACATAGCCACATAGTTGTAATTAAAAAGTGACCAAATGTGCTAAAATGTGTGACCATATGTTTTTTAAAGTCAAGTGAATTGTTATTTGGTGTGACTATTGTTCACCCAAGCGTCATATGAATTTAATATTTGTGTGACGTTTTGTAATATTCAGTCACACAAGGCATTTTAGTTTTGAGGATTTAGACACGTAGTTTTAACTAAAAAGTGAATAAATGTGTTAATATGTGTGACCATATGCTTTTTAAAGTCAAGTGAATGTCTATTTGGTGTGACTATAGTTCACCCCAACGTCATATGAATTTAATATTTGTGTGACGTTTTGTAATATTCAGTCACACAAGGCATTTTAATTTTTAGGATTTAGTCATATAGTTGTAATTAAAAAGTGACCAAATGTGTTAAAATGTGTGACCATATGCTTTTTAAAGTCAAGTGAATGTCTATTTCGTGTGACTATTGTTCACCCAATAGCCATACGAATGTAATGTTTGTGTGGCATTTTGTAATATTCAGTCACACAAGAAATTTTAATTTTGAGGATATAGCCACATAGTTGTAATTAAAAAGTGACCAAATGTGCTAAAATGTGTGACTATATGCTTTTTAAAGTCAAGCGAATGTCTATTTGGCGTGACTATTGTTCACCGAAACGTCATATGAATTTAATATTTGTGTGACGTTATGTAATATTCAGTCACACAATGCATTTTAATTTTGAGAATTTAGTCACATATTTGTAAGTAAAAAGTGACCAAATGTGTTAAAATGTATGACCATATGCTTTTTAAAGTCAAGTGAATGTCTATTTCTTGTCACTATTGTTCACCCAATGGTCACATGAATGTAATGTTTGTGTGGCGTTTTGTAATATTCAGTCACACTATGCATTTTAATTTTGAGGATATAGCCACATAGTTGTTATTAAAAAGTGACCAAATGTGCTAAAATGTGTGACCATATGTTTTTTAAAGTCAAGTGAATGTCTATTTGGTGTGACTATTGTTCACCCAAGCGTCATATAAATTTAATATTTGTGTGACGTTTTGTAATATTTAGTCACACAAGGCATTTTAGTTCTGAGGATTTAGTCACGTAGTTTTAACTAAAAAGTGACCAAATGTGTTAATATGTGTGACCATATGCTTTTTAAAGTCAAGTGAATGTCTATTTGGTGTGACTATAGTTCACCCAAGCGTCATATGAATTTAATATTTGTGTGACGTTTTGTAATATTCAGTCACATAAGGAATTTTAATTTTGAGAATTTAGTCACATAGTTGTAACTAAAAAGTGAACAAATGTGTTAAAATGTGTGACCATACGCTTTTTAAAGTGAAGTGAAGGTCTATTTCCTGTGACTATTGTTAACACAATCGCCACATGAATGTAATGTTTGTGTGACGTTTTTTAATATTCAGTCACACAATGAATTTTAATTTTGAGGATATAGCCACATAGTTGTAATTAAAAAGTGACAAAATGTGCTAAAATGTGTGACCATATGTTTTTTAAAGTCAAGTGAATGTCTATTTGGTGTGACTATTGTTCACCCAAGCGTCATATGAATTTAATATTTGTGTGACGTTTTGTAATATTCAGTCACACAAGGAATTTTAATTTTGAGGATATAGCCACATAGTTGTAATTAAAAAGTGACAAAATGTGCTAAAATGTGTGACCATATGTTTTTTAAAGTCAAGTGAATGTCTATTTGGTGTGACTATTGTTCACCCAAGCGTCATATGAATTTAATATTTGTGTGACGTTTTGTAATATTCAGTCACACAAGACATTTTAGTTTTGAGGATATAGTTACGTAGTTTTAACTAAAAAGTGAACAAATGTGTTAATATGTGTGACCATATTCTTTTTAAAGTGAAGTGAAGGTCTATTTCCTGTGACTATTGTTAACCCAATCGCCACATGAATGTAATGTTTGTGTGGCGTTTTTGAATATTAAGTTACAAAAGGAATTTTAATTTTGAGGATATAGCCACATAGTTGTAATTAAAAAGTGACCAAATGTGCTAAAATGTGTGACCATATGTTTTTTAAAGTCAAGTGAATTGTTATTTGGTGTGACTATTGTTCACCCAAGCGTCATATGAATTTAATATTTGTGTGACGTTTTGTAATATTCAGTCACACAAGGCATTTTAGTTTTGAGGATTTAGACACGTAGTTTTAACCAAAAAAATGAATAAATGTGTTAATATGTGTGACCATATGCTTTTTAAAGTCAAGTGAATGTCTATTTGGTGTGACTATAGTTCACCCCAACGTCATATGAATTTAATATTTGTGTGACGTTATGTAATATTCAGTCACACAATGCATTTTAATTTTGAGAATTTAGTCACATATTTGTAAGTAAAAAGTGACCAAATGTGTTAAGATGAATGACCATATGCTTTTTAAAGTCAAGTGAATGTCTATTTCTTGTGACTATTGTTCACCCAATGGTCACATGAATGTAATGTTTGTGTGGCGTTTTGTAATATTCAGTCACACTATGCATTTTAATTTTGAGGATATAGCCACATAGTTGTAATTAAAAAGTGACCAAATGTGCTAAAATGTGTGACCATATGTTTTTTAAAGTCAAGTGAATGTCTATTTGGTGTGACTATTGTTCACCCAAGCGTCATATAAATTTAATATTTGTGTGACGTTTTGTAATATTTAGTCACACAAGGCATTTTAGTTCTGAGGATTTAGTCACGTAGTTTTAACTAAAAAGTGACCAAATGTGTTAATATGTGTGACCATATGCTTTTTAAAGTCAAGTGAATGTCTATTTGGTGTGACTATAGTTCACCCAAGCGTCATATGAATTTAATATTTGTGTGACGTTTTGTAATATTCAGTCACATAAGGAATTTTAATTTTGAGAATTTA
The DNA here is from genome assembly GCA_947179395.2 of Pulicaria dysenterica. NCBI lineage: Eukaryota > Viridiplantae > Streptophyta > Magnoliopsida > Asterales > Asteraceae > Pulicaria > Pulicaria dysenterica. The sequence continues at coordinate 60,614,151 of OX359289.1, read as the reverse complement.
GTCACATAGTTGTAACTAAAAAGTGAACAAATGTGTTAAAATGTGTGACCATACGCTTTTTAAAGTGAAGTGAAGGTCTATTTCCTGTGACTATTGTTAACCCAATCGCCACATGAATGTAATGTTTGTGTGACGTTTTTTAATATTCAGTCACACAATGAATTTTAATTTTGAGGATATAGCCACATAGTTGTAATTAAAAAGTGACAAAATGTGCTAAAATGTGTGACCATATGTTTTTTAAAGTCAAGTGAATGTCTATTTGGTGTGACTATTGTTCACCCAAGCGTCATATGAATTTAATATTTGTGTGACGTTTTGTAATATTCAGTCACACAAGGAATTTTAATTTTGAGGATATAGCCACATAGTTGTAATTAAAAAGTGACAAAATGTGCTAAAATGTGTGACCATATGTTTTTTAAAGTCAAGTGAATGTCTATTTGGTGTGACTATTGTTCACCCAAGCGTCATATGAATTTAATATTTGTGTGACGTTTTGTAATATTCAGTCACACAAGACATTTTAGTTTTGAGGATATAGTCACGTAGTTTTAACTAAAAAGTGAACAAATGTGTTAATATGTGTGACCATATTCTTTTTAAAGTGAAGTGAAGGTCTATTTCCTGTGACTATTGTTAACCCAATCGCCACATGAATGTAATGTTTGTGTGGCGTTTTTGAATATTAAGTCACACAAGGAATTTTAATTTTGAGGATATAGCCACATAGTTGTAATTAAAAAGTGACCAAATGTGCTAAAATGTGTGACCATATGTTTTTTAAAGTCAAGTGAATTGTTATTTGGTGTGACTATTGTTCACCCAAGCGTCATATGAATTTAATATTTGTGTGACGTTTTGTAATATTCAGTCACACAAGGCATTTTAGTTTTGAGGATTTAGACACGTAGTTTTAACTAAAAAGTGAATAAATGTGTTAATATGTGTGACCATATGCTTTTTAAAGTCAAGTGAATGTCTATTTGGTGTGACTATAGTTCACCCCAACGTCATATGAATTTAATATTTGTGTGACGTTTTGTAATATTCAGTCACACAAGGCATTTTAATTTTTAGGATTTAGTCACATAGTTGTAATTAAAAAGTGACCAAATGTGTTAAAATGTGTGACCATATGCTTTTTAAAGTCAAGTGAATGTCTATTTCGTGTGACTATTGTTCACCCAATAGCCATACGAATGTAATGTTTGTGTGGCATTTTGTAATATTCAGTCACACAAGAAATTTTAATTTTGAGGATATAGCCACATAGTTGTAATTAAAAAGTGACCAAATGTGCTAAAATGTGTGACGATATGCTTTTTAAATTTAAATGAATGTCTATTTTGTGTGACTATTGTTCACCCAAACGTCATATGAATTTACTATTTGTGTGACGTTTTGTAATATTCAGTAATAAAAGGCATTTTAATTTTGAGGATTTAGTCACATAGTTGTAATTAAAAAGTGACCAAATGTGTTAAAATGTATGACCATATGCTTTTTAAAGTCAAGCGAATGTCTATTTGGTGTGACTATTGTTCACCGAAACGTCAAATGAATTTAATATTTGTGTGACGTTTTGTAATATTCAGTCACACAATGCATTTTAATTTTGAGAATTTAGTCACATAGTTGTAAGTAAAAAGTGACCAAATGTGTTAAAATGTATGACCATATGCTTTTTAAAGTCAAGTGAATGTCTATTTCTTGTGACTATTGTTCACCCAATGGTCACATGAATGTAATGTTTGTGTGGCGTTTTGTAATATTCAGTCACACTATGCATTTTAATTTTGAGGACATAGCCACATAGTTGTAATTAAAAAGTGACCAAATGTGCTAAAATGTGTGACCATATGTTTTTTAAAGTCAAGTGAATGTCTATTTGGTGTGACTATTGTTCATCCAAGAGTAATATAAATTTAATATTTGTGTGACGTTTTTAATATTCACTCACACAAGGCATTTTTGTTTTGAGGATTTAGTCACGTAGTTTTAACTAAAAAGTGACCAAATGTGTTAATATGTGTGACCATATGTTTTTTAAAGTCAAGTGAATGTCTATTTGGTGTGACTATTGTTCACCCAAGCGTCATATGAATTTAATATTTGTGTGACGTTTTGTAATATTCAGTCACACAAGGCATTTTAGTTTTGAGGATTTAGTCACGTAGTTTTAACTAAAAAGTTAACAAATGTGTTAATATGTGTGACCATATGCTTTTTAAAGTCAAGTGAATGTCTATTTGGTGTGACTATAGTTCACCCCAACGTCAAATGAATTTAATATTTGTGTGACGTTATGTAATATTCAGTCACACAATGCATTTTAATTTTGAGAATTTAGTCACATATTTGTAAGTAAAAAGTGACCAAATGTGTTAAGATGAATGACCATATGCTTTTTAAAGTCAAGTGAATGTCTATTTCTTGTGACTATTGTTCACCCAATGGTCACATGAATGTAATGTTTGTGTGGCGTTTTGTAATATTCAGTCACACTATGCATTTTAATTTTGAGGATATAGCCACATAGTTGTAATTAAAAAGTGACCAAATGTGCTAAAATGTGTGACCATATGTTTTTTAAAGTCAAGTGAATGTCTATTTGGTGTGACTATTGTTCACCCAAGCGTCATATAAATTTAATATTTGTGTGACGTTTTGTAATATTTAGTCACACAAGGCATTTTAGTTCTGAGGATTTAGTCACGTAGTTTTAACTAAAAAGTGACCAAATGTGTTAATATGTGTGACCATATGCTTTTTAAAGTCAAGTGAATGTCTATTTGGTGTGACTATAGTTCACCCAAGCGTCATATGAATTTAATATTTGTGTGACGTTTTGTAATATTCAGTCACATAAGGAATTTTAATTTTGAGAATTTAGTCACATAGTTGTAACTAAAAAGTGAACAAATGTGTTAAAATGTGTGACCATACGCTTTTTAAAGTGAAGTGAAGGTCTATTTCCTGTGACTATTGTTAACACAATCGCCACATGAATGTAATGTTTGTGTGACGTTTTTTAATATTCAGTCACACAATGAATTTTAATTTTGAGGATATAGCCACATAGTTGTAATTAAAAAGTGACAAAATGTGCTAAAATGTGTGACCATATGTTTTTTAAAGTCAAGTGAATGTCTATTTGGTGTGACTATTGTTCACCCAAGCGTCATATGAATTTAATATTTGTGTGACGTTTTGTAATATTCAGTCACACAAGGAATTTTAATTTTGAGGATATAGCCACATAGTTGTAATTAAAAAGTGACAAAATGTGCTAAAATGTGTGACCATATGTTTTTTAAAGTCAAGTGAATGTCTATTTGGTGTGACTATTGTTCACCCAAGCGTCATATGAATTTAATATTTGTGTGACGTTTTGTAATATTCAGTCACACAAGACATTTTAGTTTTGAGGATATAGTCACGTAGTTTTAACTAAAAAGTGAACAAATGTGTTAATATGTGTGACCATATTCTTTTTAAAGTGAAGTGAAGGTCTATTTCCTGTGACTATTGTTAACCCAATCGCCACATGAATGTAATGTTTGTGTGGCGTTTTTGAATATTAAGTCACACAAGGAATTTTAATTTTGAGGATATAGCCACATAGTTGTAATTAAAAAGTGACCAAATGTGCTAAAATGTGTGACCATATGTTTTTTAAAGTCAAGTGAATTGTTATTTGGTGTGACTATTGTTCACCCAAGCGTCATATGAATTTAATATTTGTGTGACGTTTTGTAATATTCAGTCACACAAGGCATTTTAGTTTTGAGGATTTAGACACGTAGTTTTAACTAAAAAGTGAATAAATGTGTTAATATGTGTGACCATATGCTTTTTAAAGTCAAGTGAATGTCTATTTGGTGTGACTATAGTTCACCCCAACGTCATATGAATTTAATATTTGTGTGACGTTTTGTAATATTCAGTCACACAAGGCATTTTAATTTTTAGGATTTAGTCACATAGTTGTAATTAAAAAGTGACCAAATGTGTTAAAATGTGTGACCATATGCTTTTTAAAGTCAAGTGAATGTCTATTTCGTGTGACTATTGTTCACCCAATAGCCATACGAATGTAATGTTTGTGTGGCATTTTGTAATATTCAGTCACACAAGAAATTTTAATTTTGAGGATATAGCCACATAGTTGTAATTAAAAAGTGACCAAATGTGCTAAAATGTGTGACGATATGCTTTTTAAATTTAAATGAATGTCTATTTTGTGTGACTATTGTTCACCCAAACGTCATATGAATTTACTATTTGTGTGACGTTTTGTAATATTCAGTAATAAAAGGCATTTTAATTTTGAGGATTTAGTCACATAGTTGTAATTAAAAAGTGACCAAATGTGTTAAAATGTATGACCATATGCTTTTTAAAGTCAAGCGAATGTCTATTTGGTGTGACTATTGTTCACCGAAACGTCAAATGAATTTAATATTTGTGTGACGTTTTGTAATATTCAGTCACACAATGCATTTTAATTTTGAGAATTTAGTCACATAGTTGTAAGTAAAAAGTGACCAAATGTGTTAAAATGTATGACCATATGCTTTTTAAAGTCAAGTGAATGTCTATTTCTTGTGACTATTGTTCACCCAATGGTCACATGAATGTAATGTTTGTGTGGCGTTTTGTAATATTCAGTCACACTATGCATTTTAATTTTGAGGACATAGCCACATAGTTGTAATTAAAAAGTGACCAAATGTGCTAAAATGTGTGACCATATGTTTTTTAAAGTCAAGTGAATGTCTATTTGGTGTGACTATTGTTCATCCAAGAGTAATATAAATTTAATATTTGTGTGACGTTTTTAATATTCACTCACACAAGGCATTTTTGTTTTGAGGATTTAGTCACGTAGTTTTAACTAAAAAGTGACCAAATGTGTTAATATGTGTGACCATATGTTTTTTAAAGTCAAGTGAATGTCTATTTGGTGTGACTATTGTTCACCCAAGCGTCATATGAATTTAATATTTGTGTGACGTTTTGTAATATTCAGTCACACAAGGCATTTTAGTTTTGAGGATTTAGTCACGTAGTTTTAACTAAAAAGTTAACAAATGTGTTAATATGTGTGACCATATGCTTTTTAAAGTCAAGTGAATGTCTATTTGTTGTGACTATAGTTCACCCAAGCGTCATATGAATTTAATATTTGTGTGACGTTTTGTAATATTCAGTCACACAAGGCATTTTAATTTTGAGAATTTAGTCACATAGTTGTAACTAAAAAGTGAACAAATGTGTTAAAATGTGTGACCATATGCTTTTTAAAGTGAAGTGAAGGTCTATTTCCTGTGACTATTGTTAACCCAATCGCCACATGAATGTAATGTTTGTGTGACGTTTTTTAATATTCAGTCACAAAAGGAATTTTAATTTTGAGGATATAGCCACATAGTTGTAATTAAAAAGTGACAAAATGTGCTAAAATGTGTGACCATATGTTTTTTAAAGTCAAGTGAATGTCTATTTGGTGTGACTATTGTTCACCCAAGCGTCATATGAATTTAATATTTGTGTGACATTTTGTAATATTCAGTTACACAAGGAATTTTAATTTTGAGGATATAGCCACATAGTTGTAATTAAAAAGTGAGAAAATGTGCTAAAATGTGTGACCATATGTTTTTTAAAGTCAAGTGAATGTCTATTTAGTGTGACTATTGTTCACCCAAGCGTCATATGAATTTAATATTTGTGTGACGTTTTGTAATATTCAGTCACACAAGGCATTTTAGTTTTGAGGATATAGTCACGTAGTTTTAACTAAAAAGTGAAAAAATGTGTTAATATGTGTGACCATATGCTTTTTAAAGTCAAGTGAATGTCTATTTGGTGTGACTATAGTTCACCCAAGCGTCATATGAATTTAATATTTGTGTGACGTTTTGTAATATTCAGTCACACAAGGCCTTTTAATTTTGAGGATTTAGTTAAATAGTTGTAATTAAAAAGTGACAAAATATGTTAAAATGTGTGACCATATGCTTTTTAAAGTCAAGTGAATGTCTATTTCGTGTGACTATTGTTCACCCAATAGCCATACAAATGTAATGTTTGTGTGGCGTTTTGTAATATTCAGTCACACAAGAAATTTTAATTTTGAGGATTTAGTCACATAGTTGTAATTAAAAAGTTACCAAATGTGTTAAAATGTGTGACCATATGCTTTTTAAAGTCAAGTGAATGTCTATTTCGTGTGACTATTGTTCAGCCAATAGCCATACGAATGTAATGTTTGTGTGGCGTTTTGTTATTCAGTCACACAAGAAATTTTAATTTTGAGGATATAGCCACATAGTTGTAATTAAAAAGTGACCAAATGTGCTAAAATGTGTGACGATATGCTTTTTAAATTTAAATGAATGTCTATTTTGTGTGACTATTGTTCACCCAAACGTCATATGAATTTAATATTTGTGTGACGTTTTATAATATTCAGTCATACAAGGCATTTTAATTTTGAGGATTTAGTCACATAGTTGTAATTAAAAAGTGACCAAATGTGTTAAAATGTGTTAAATTGTTAAAACAATTTACCCATAAAGAATCATCCTAACAAGGCTAACAACCGTATTTCATCCTACCATGTGACGGGGTTACCGCGGATCAAATGATAAAACTATTTAGGTCAGCAACCAATTTGCCAATTGCAATCTCTATTGCAATCCTTAGCACCTTGCAGGATCCTACGACAACCAAGGGTCGTTTGGCATGTTTGATCCCTTCTTGCACCAATCTTAAGCTTTGAAACTTTTATCAACTCGTGCTAAGCTCGACAATTAATCAAGATTTCAAACTTAAAATTGCAAATCGTCCGTCAAGACATACGATGACAAATTCACCAAAATTGGCTCGTGCTAAGCTCGACAACCAAAATTGTGAATCTTGCCACACTCACCTTCCACACAGTTTTATGAGAGTTGGCTCGTGCTAAGCTCGATAACCAAAACTCATAACACTAGATTCGGGTGGTATCGACTTACGGATGGTGCATGATTTACGGTTTATGGAAAGACGGGCTTTTGTTTCTGGTTTGGTTTTAGATGAACTTATTAGTGGCAAAACCTAATTTCACTAGGTAAGTTAATCTTGTATGTGAACGCGCGAGAGAATTATAAACCATTTTTAGAAAATCTCTTGTGATTTTATTAATTTCGAAAAATTATCTAGCATGCGAATCCTAAGCAATCCATGCATAGCAAAATCACATCACACCAATAACATATAATAATTGGTAACCCTTGCCATAAAACCTATGCGTTCTTCCCGTGAGCCAAACAGGAAGAACATGGTCAATACTAAGGGACATATATCTTCGATGCAAACTCCCACTAGAACCGTGACCTCCTCCGATTACACCGACTTCTATGGACATCTTGGTCCACCTTCTCTTGACTCCTTTTGTGTGTCTTCATCCAACAACAATTACAATACATATAATAGAATAAAGAATGGCAAGCAAGCCACATTATACCTATTTATCTATTACAATTACATGGATGAATGGAATGGCATGCAAGCCACATTATTATTACAAATTTACCAAATGAATAATAATATAACCACAAATGCATCCAACACACATACAACCACAAGGTCTAGGCAAGGCTACCAATTTATATATATACACATACAACTAAACATACTCTATAGCTACTGGATTAACATATAATAACAACAAAATAAAAAATTCTAGAAGCTCAAAATAAGCCAAAATACACAAGACACAAAACTATTTTTAACAAGGAACAAAACTGTTACAGCGACGTTAGCGCCGCTAACTTTAAGAGTTAGCGCCGCTAACACAAGTTTAGCGCCGCTAACCCTGTTCGACATAAAACAAACATTTTTGATTTTGGGTTTTTTAGGCCGCCATGTGCATATCTAATATAGAGGTGGCTCTGATACCACTGTTGGGGTTTCTAGAGCACGAAACGGAAGCAAAGGTATAACATTTAAAACCCAAGGTACAACCAAACAAAGCATATTAAATGAAACCCCAAAGAGGACCATACTCTATGTCAAGAAATGGAACATAAAAGAAAGGTGAGGAGGTTGTACCAGCCTCCTAAGCTCTAGAAAATGTGTAAGACGTGGTGATGACTTTAGAACTTGAATGCCAAATTCTCTATATCGCAAATCCACCCCGGGAAAACGTTAAACTCCAAGTGATAGCTTGCTCTTGTGATTCTTCTCTTATAAAACCACTCAAGGACAGCAACTAGATGATGAGATTTCTGGAACCTTTTGTGTATACTCACTCTATGTCTTTTGAAGCACTTAAGGGAGTATGTGTGTTAATGTGACCAAGAGTATCATAAGGGAGCTATTAAGCCTCTTTTATGAACTCCCAGATGCCATTTGATCTTCCTAAGGCCGGCCAAAACACAATCATGGTCTTCACATGCATTGGCCAAGCCTAGAGGTGATTTGAGAAAAAGTAACATGCAGCCGTAGCGGCGCTAACCCTAAAGGCGCTAACCTCTTAAGGTTAGCGGTGCTATCGCGTCCTGCCAAGTGACATGACACAAACTACATGCAGCCGCAGCGTCTCTAACACTTAAGGGTTAATGGCGCTAACACCTTAAGTTAAGCATCGCTAACGCGGCCTACGATGTCAACTTTTGTCTTTTGTCATTTTTGGTCCCTATACTTTAGTTGCTGTTAAGTTTGACCCCGGTTTGTAACCCGATAGGCCGATACATCATCGGTAGTGATTCAAATGGCATGCATGCATCAGTGGGCATATTCTAACACTTACTTCCCGAGAAGAATGACTGACTGTGGACATTTAGAATGTAAACACATTCAGGGAAGAATAAAGCATGCTAAGTTGTAACACAGTAGAGATTTAAAGAAATACCCCCAACTTGCGTATTACTAAATCTCCATTTAATAATCAATAAATACAATAAATACAATACTGCTCAATGTTCCAAAAGGTAAATACATCAAATACAATAACCAAAGATACATAATCAAACGAAATCGCTAGCAAATCTAATCCCAATGGCACGAGTGTGAGCATCGTGCTTTGCCTGCAATAATGGTTTGGTGAACGGACCCGCCACGTTGCTATCCATGTGTACTCTGCTAATAACAATGTCTCCACTCTCGACCAAGTCTCGGATATAATGATATTTCCGCGAAATATGCCTCGTGCGTCAGTGAGACCTAGGTTCCTTTATTAAAACAACCGCACCCTCGTTATCACAAAATATCTCAACAGGGTCGGAAATGCTAGGAAACACTCCTAAATCTTGGATGAACTTCCTCATCCAAACAGCCTCCTTCGCAGCTTCAGTGTCCGTAATGTACTATGACTCAGTTGTCGAATCGGCCATAGTGTCTTGCTTGGAGCTCCTCGAGGAGATAGCACCACTATTTCACAGGAACACAATCCCCGATTGAGATCGGCAGTCATCCCTGTTCATTTGGAAGCTGGCATCAGAGTAACCAGTTACCCTAAGCTCTTCCGCACCTCCATATACTAAGAACATCTCCTTAATATCTACTTGTCATAGTCAATGCACAAGATACATCAGGCCTAGTACATAATATGGCGTACATGATCGAGCCTATTGCCAAAGCATAAGGGACTCACCTCATTACTTCCCGTTACTATAGGGAACTCGGGCGTTGATCCTTGCTCAATAGCAAACCATGTAACATAGGCATGAACCCTTTCTTGGAGCCTACCATCCTAAACCTCTTTAGGACCTTGTCAATGTATGTACTCTGGCTCAAGCCGATCAACCTACGGGATCTATCTTTATAGATCTTAATCCGAAGGATATAAGCCGCATCCCCTAGATCTTTCATTGAAAAACATATCCATAGCCTGGATTTTATACCTTGCAAGGTTGGGACCTCGTTCTCAATTAGTAGTATATCAACTACATAAAGAACCAGGAATACAACTATGCTCCCACTAGCTCTAATGTAAACACATGGCTCATCCTTGCTCTTAGAGAAGCCAAACTCTTTGACCTTCTCATCGAAGCACAGGTTCCAGCTCCGAGAAGCTTGCTTAAGCCCATAAATGGACTTCTTTAGCTTGCAAACTTTATCTGGAAACTCTGGATGTACAAAACCCTTAGAATCTGTCATATACACCTCATCTGAAAGTGTTCCATTAAGGAACGTGGTTTTGACGTCCATTTGCCAAATCTCATAATCATGAAATGCGGCAATGGCCATGAGTATCCGGATAGACTTCAACATTGCCACCGGGGAAAAGGTTTATGTTGGAACACGGTATGGAGCAAAGGCACAGCAGAAGCAAAACAAAAGTACAAAAACCGAACAAAATCGGGTCCATAACATGTTCCAAAGTGAGATCTTTCTACAAAACACAAATTGCAACTAAAGAAACAAGAAGGACAGAAATATACCTCCTTTAACAAGTCCAAAATCGGCTGTAGCATGCAACAAATGGGACAACCAAGAGATCCAAGTGTATCTCCTCTATCATTCATCCACACCAAGGTTTCTTCGACCCCCGTATGCTAGTACACCATTAAGAAGACATCAACAATGATTCTTCTCTTCTGGAACATCCCTTGATTTCTCCTCTTGCACCAAGAACACTCACCACACTCAAGAATCTACTACTTAGTGTATATTGTGTGTGTATTTTTCATGAAAGTACCAAGAGAGCATTTCTTGAGAGAGAGAGTGAATGTGGTTTTATGATCTCACAATGTTCCAGACAAGAAAGATCACTTTTGACCGGATACAAGAGCCCTCATCCGTTGGACCAAAAGATGGCCCAATCAAATAAGAGATTTTAATGCAGACAGACCTTCACGGCCTCTCACGGCCCGCGAAGAGCCTGTGAAGACAAATGCGTGTCAGCGCCCAATCATCGAGGGGCCCAGGGATATCTCTCTAAACAGAGGAAAAAATTCCTTTGACTAGATTGCCCACTACAGTGATCATACTCTGCCCAGCTACTCCCTTTATAACAGCCAGTTACGGACTGCGTTTGCAAAGCAAACAAAATTGATGGAGACACATGCATCTCCAGTATGAGGATGAACTGATATTATCATCCTGAATCACTCATGACAAGTACCACAAAGTGAATTCAGGTGTGGGTCGTCCAGTCACTTGAAACCCCTTTCAAGTACAGGCGAAGTATTGCGTCCCTGTGTCCCAATCACCATTGGACACTTGACCAATCACTTACCTCAATCTTCATTCAGACTTCCTTCCCGTGAAGAATGACTGGCTGTGGACATTTAGAATGTATACACATTCAGAGAAGTGGTAAAACATGCAAAGTTGGAACACAATAAGGCTTACTGAGAGTACCCTCTACACGCGCATTACCAAACTCCTTTGATAATCGATACAAGCAGAAGCACAATATTGCTTAACGTTCCCAAGAGTAAAACATACCAAAACATGACTAAAACATACTCAAGCCAAGTTCATTCCAGACCTTAGTATGATGTTCATCACTAGACTGCCAATATAGCACAGTAAACGGACCATCCACGATGTCATTGGTGTGTACTCTGACATTGATCATATCCCTACTGCAACCAACCACTTCCAAAGTGTGCGTTGATGGGATTTTGATCATTTGTCTAAGCAGTTATACCTTCATTGTTTTAAAAGAACACAATAAGGTAAACAACGCTTGGTTTAAAAAATTAACGTGTATAAGCCATCTTACCCTCATTGACTCAAAAGAATCCAATAGAGTCAGCGATACTTTAAGAAACACGTAAATTAACAACACCATATTAAGAAGGATCACAAATCCCAATCAAGATCGGCGGTTATCCTTTCAAGTAGAAGCCATCACAAGAGTAGTAACTCACTTTAAGCTTCTTCTAATAACATCACCACAAGAATATATACTCATATTTCTTGTATTTCACAAACTTCTTTAAATATCCCATATTTATTATGGACGCATAATTCTCTATTTACGTTTGTTTCCAAGCTACATCAAGCCATTATCTCCAAAACATAGTATGTTATAAACATACCAAATAGGATTACAACAGCACTCCCACTAGCTCTCGCATCTATCCAAGTTTCATCATTGCTTACTAAAAACTTAAACCCTTGATTTTCTTAGCAAAGATTGCAAAACTTAGATTTATTCTAAGCCCAAAAGGACTCCATATTTGTAAACTTCATAAGGATACTCAGGATGTAAAAGACCCTCGGACAGTGTTGTGAGCAATTCCTCATAAAATTCCTATAACGGAATGCGGTCCTTGCATTATTCTGCCATAAAACGGCATAAGCATCTGCTTAAACTTCAACATAATTACTGGGTAAATTTCTTCATATGATTTCTACCCCATGGTTAATGATCATGAAACCATTTCCTACCAGTCAGTATTTGAAGTTATCTACAAACTTATCAATGCAGATCTCATTCCCAAAAGATCTATTTACACCATCAGGTCAAAACCTAGGTGTTGGATTAACCAAGTTCAAAACTTGAAAATCCAGCATGGAATGTATTTTATGTTATCACACTTTTTTCTTCTTAGCAGACTCAAGGGCCCACTACAGCTTCCGTTAGTTGATGCATACATCACGTATCATCAATGAGTCATCGTCCTCAGATATAATAAATTATACTCTTCTGGTCTTATGACGACTCTTACCAGACATATGAAGAAGTAATAACTTTATGCCAGATACTCCAACATAGCCATGTTGAGTTTCAATCGTTTCTGATCAATTGCTAGTGTCAACATCAGGTCTTTTATTTAAATCTCACGTTCTTCTACTGGAATGCTTCAGTTATTCCTTTCCCTTTTCGAGCAACCAAACCCGGTTCTAAAAAGGTTTTGAAATGAATATCTGAAACTCAGAAGAACTATTAAATACATTAGCATCCTCACTAAATGTAGACTGGATAACTCTGATCTATGAGATAGACAAATCTCCTCAGATGCTAATTTGACCATATTTGTTGATTATAAACAAGAACATTGCCCGCCACTACTCAAGTACACCTATCCAGCAGGTTACTTAAGTTTAATCCATCAAGACGGAACCATAACCAATATGTTCCATTCCTCCACTTAGCGATCCATGTAAAACATGTATCCTAGGAGAAGTGAATTATGAGGCAACCTCACAATTCTTATGATGGTTTAGAAATTTAGAACGTAGATGCTCAACATCTCATAAGATTTGAGTATCTTTATTCCATTTTGCCCTCTTTATAATCTAAATGTTAAGGGTGAGTCTTGAACACCTCAAAGGTTTCAGACGTTTGTCTAATCAATTAGACTTACCCATTCCTTCTACCATCATCAGTAAAGGTATCAAATCATATTGAGTTACTCCTTATGCTTTTGCCTGAACAGTCTTTACACAAACGTGCAAACGATATCCAACAAGCCTTTATTCCTCTCACATTCACAAGTGAAGAATATGTTAGTTATTTAGCCTTATAAGCAAGATTTTCAATCAACAATTGACCCATGGTCAAAAGATTCCAAGTTCCTAACCACATGGAGCTTGGTGATGCAAGTCTTGTTTATATAAGAGAATCAACTATTTCATAAGGATAACAATTCCATAATCATTCCATTACTTCCTTAAGCAAAAGCTTATTATAAATGCCAAGACATGAATAGACTTTGAAATTAATCTAGAAAACACACAATAACATAATTCAAAGTAATATTCATCATCATCAAAGACATAAAAGATACAATGCTTTTGCCACGCAGGGCGTAAGACAAAGATTTAAATGAAGTAATAGTATAGCTGGATGGAATGACAAGACTCTTCTTCCAATCCTTTTAGTTAGGAACAATCACCATGTTTCCCAGTCTAAGGTCCAGCTCTCCATGCATCCATTACCTACTCCTGATAAACACCTATTCTTTACAACAAACAAGTTTGTGACAAACGTGAGCGTTTTGACTAGCGTTCAAAACCCAGTCTTAAGAAGTAGAAGATCAATGGAGTTTGATCATGAATGTACCTGAAGATGATGAGCTAACGTTCTTACGCTTTAGGATACTTAGCTCTTCCAGGCACTTAGGGCAGGCGTGACGGCGCCAATTTCAAATTTCTCCGCAAAAGTAGCAAACTACCCCATGTGGAACATTATCTTGAGGCACAATTTCATCGTCCTCCAACTCCACAGTGACGGATGGCCCAATCATATAAGGCTTTCCTTTTGAGGTCAGTTTCTCCTTCTTGCTAGTATGTTCCCTAGTAGCCAAAGTGGATGTGGACAAGGTACGATCCTTCTCAACCATGTAAGACTGAACAACCTTCAGGGTGTCTTGAAGTTCGATCAAGGATTTTTCCAAATTGTCTTTATGAAAGTTCTTGACAAACTTCTCATAAGACGCGGGCAGGGACTGGAGGATCATATCCACCGCAATCTCCCTCCCTATTGGAAGTCCAAGTCTCTCCAATTGGTCCATGTATCCCTTCATCATAAGGAAATGGACACTTACATCCTCACCTTCCTGCATCCTACAACCGACCAAAGCCTTTATACACTCAAACCGTTCTTGTCTAACCTGCTGTGGAAACATATCTTTTAGCCGGTTGATCATGTCATACGCACTTAATTGCTAAAGCTGCTGGCGCAACTCAAAGCTCATAGTCGATAACATGAGACAAGAAATATCTTGTGTATCTCTAACACGCTTCTCAAAAGTGTATCGAGTGGCCCAGTTCTCGTTGGTAGCAGGTGGCTCCGGAAGGGTTCCTCAAGGATATGCAACTTTGACTCGTGACGGAGAACAATCCTCAATACACTATACCATGAGTCTCTCCCTTTCTAGGAATAATCAAAATTTAAAGTTTGGTGTGGTGTCGTTAATATTTGCCGTCTATAAAAGAGTACACATTTTAGTTAGTTTCGATATAATCCTCGTTAAAATAATTACCCAGCTGATTAAGAAAACCAAATTATCTTAACAAGGGCTAAGAACTTTATTTCACCCCAATCCATGACGGGTTTGCTGCGGATCAATTGATGGAGCTATTTAGGACGGTAAACGCTTTACCAATTGCAATCCGAGATTACAACTCTTAGACACTTGCGGGATCCACCGATACTCATAGCATCTGTTTGGCATGTTTGATCCCTTCCCTCACCGATTCCTCATTAATCCACTTTGATAGCTCGGATAGAGCTCGACAATTACCAAGGCGTATCAAGTCTTGGAATTATAAATCGACCGTCAAGATACACGGTGGTACTCTAGCACAATGACCGGCTCGGCAAAGGTCGACAACTGACCCTTGCGAGTTGCCACACGCACCTTCCACACAGTTACACAAAACCGACCTCGGCTAGAGCTCGACGACCGATCTTGTTTCACTAGATTCGGGTGGTGTCATCTTACGGGAGGCGAGTGATTTACATTTGAGAAAAACGGGATTTAGTTTTTCAAGTGGTCTTGTGGCGCGCGAAGTTTGTAAACCAATTCAAAACTGTTGGTTTTATTATTTTGAAAAAAACTTTTCAAGCGAACGAAGAAACTAAACAACCACGCAAGAAAATAAACAAAATAAGAACCACGCATAAGCAATATCTGGTAATATGCCCCTAAACCCTATGCGCTTTCCTCGTGAGCCAAACGAGGAAAGCAAGGCCAAACTAAGGACACAACCACTTGGTCCAGCTGGAAGTGCTCCCACTGAATCCGTCATCTCCAAAGAACCTCCGGATCCACCATAGCCGAGACGTCTCCTCCGCGACTCTCGATGGTTGTCTTCGGTCTTCTTTTACAAATACATACAAATATTTGAAAAGAAACGGCGTGCAAGCCGCGAAATGCCAATCTAAGATGCAAGCCAAAATATAGTACAAAATACAAGACCGAATAAACTTAATTATTACAAACCAAATGTGCTACAAACCACCAAATGAATGAATAATCAAATACAACCAAAGAACCAACACATAGGTCTAACGGGCAAGGCGTTACCGGTTCCAACAACTACCACAAACAACAACACGGTGTACCACAACAAAACCGTGTAGAAATATCCCAACTAGATTTGTTCCTAAACAACATAAAACACTCTCAAGGCAGAAGTGAACAAATGTTGTACGTATGCATTAGGAATCCCAAACACTTTGAAAAACCATATTCATACATACACAACACAAGTATATATGCACGTGCGCGTTATCATGCCAAAACCGCCCGATACATATAAATATGCGAGTTAGGATATTTATGGGGCTTTTCATGTCCAAACAACAAAGGACTGATTCTGGAAAAACAGAATCGAAAGGAGCTAAAACCGAAAAATATTTTTCTTTTTTCAAAAAGGACAAAAACACTGTTCTCGATATCCTTCACGGCCCAAAAGCCTTCACGACGTCTCACGGCCCGTGAAGCCTATGAGCTCCACGACTCTGACACAGTGAAAAAAAAAACTTCAAGACCAACACCCCACGAGACTGGTTCACGACCGTGAAGAACAAGTCTTCACGACCCGTGAAGACATTCTGGACAAAATGTCCATTTTCGGTTTTCAAGCAAAGAAAGGTCAATTTGTTTGTAGATATGGCTCTCATACCACTGTTGGAACACGATATGGAACAAAGGCATAGCAGAAGCAAAACAAAAGTACAAAAACCGAACAAAATCGGGTCCATAACATGTTCCAAAGTGAGATCTTTCTACAAAACACAAATTGCAACTAAAGAAATAAGAAGGACAAAAATATACTTCCTTTAACAAGTCCAAAATCGGCAGTAGCATGCAACAAACGGAATAACCAAGAGATCCAAGTGTATCTCCTCTATCGTTGATCCACACCAAGGTTTCTTCGACCCCCGTATGCTAGTACACCATCAAGAAGACATCCACAATGATTCTTCTCTTCTGGAACAACCCTTGATTTCTCCTCTTGCACCAAGAACATTCACCACACTCAAGAATCTACTACTTAGTGTATATTATGTGTGTATTTTTCATGAACGTACCAAGAGAGCATTTCTAGAGAGAGAGAGTGAATGTGTTTTTATGTTCTCACAATGTTCCCGGCCATAAAGATCACTTTTGGCCGGATACAAGAGACCTCATCCATTGGACCAAAAGATGGCCCAATCAAATAAGAGATTTTAATGCAGACAGACATTCACGGCCTCTCACGGCCCGTGAAGACAAATGCGCCACCACTGGCCATAGTCCTTCACGGCCCATGCCGTGTCGAGTGACTCGTAAGGGCGTCATCTTCTACGACCCCTTCACGACTTCTCATGACCCGTGAAGACATCACGAGCCGTATGAGAGTCGTTGAGTCAAACGTGAGGGCAGTGGGCTTCACAACCCGTGGATTATCCCTCACGGCCGTGAAGCCCAAAAATCAAACAATTTGATTTTTTGGACCTTCTCTCTTTATCAGTAAGCTGTCGGGATCAATCCTTGGCGTGTGACCCAATAGGCTCGCACTTCATCAGCAGTAACACCAATGTACTTGTGTCAGTGGGCAGACTCCAACAGTTTCCTCATAGTCTACACCATGAGTTTGAGTGAAACCCTTAGCCACCAGTCGGGCTTTGAAGGTGTCTACCTTGCCATCTACGCCGATCTTATTGAAGACCAATTTGCACCCCACGGGTTCGCACCTGGGAACTGGATCAACCAAGTCCCAGACTTGATTATCCGACATGGACTTTATCTTGGATTCCATTGCCTCTCTCCACTTGGTAGACTCGAGGCCCATCACAGCGTCCTGGTATTTGGTAGGTTCATCAGAATCTACTACCATGTCGATGCCCTCAAATATGTGAAAACCATATCTCTCTAGCTCATGGCGACTTCTACCAGATCTTCTAAGAGGCAATGGGTTTACATCATCTCCAACGTCATCTTACTGAGATTCAACCGTTGCAGTTTGTGAGCTAGTACCAACATCAGGTTCTACGTTGATAGGTTCTTGAATTTCTTCACGATCAACCTTCCTCCCACTAGCGTCTTTGGATAGAAGTTCCCTCTCTAGGAACACTGCCCTTCGAGCAACAAATACCTTGTTCTCCGAAGGTTTGTAAAACAAATATCCCATAGACCTAGCAGGATAACCAATGAAAAAGCACCTTTCGGCCCTGGGCTCCAATTTCTCCTCAACCTCACACCTCACGTAGGCAGGACAACCCCATACCTTAAGATATGCAATGGATGGAACCTTTCCATGCCACATCTCATACGGTGTTTTTTTAACCTTCTTTGTTGGTACGAGGTTAAGGATTCTACCAGCCGTTTCAATCGCGTATCCCCAAAACGCAACGGGAACGTCCTCACGAACCATCATTGACTGAACTATATCTAACAATGTCCGGTTCCTCCTCTCGGCGACTCCATTTAATTGTGGCATCCTAGGAGGGGTTAATTGTGAGACAATCCCACAATCCCTCAGATGGTTACGGAACTCAGAACTAAGATATTCACCGCCTCAATCAGATCGTAGCATCTTAATTCTTTTCCCTAGTTGATTTTCTACCTCATTTCAATAAGTCTTAAATACCTATAAGGTATCCGACTTTTGTCTCACCAAGTAGACATACACGTATCAACTATAATCATCAATTAAGGAAACGAAGTAGCGGGAATGATCTCTTGTGGCATGCTTGAACGGACCACACACATCAGTGTGAATGATATCCAACAAGTCTTGCGCCCTCTCATAATCAGAAGTAAAGGGTGCTTTGGTCATCTTGCCCACTACACAAGACTCGCATACTTCATTAGACCTGTGTTCAAATGATTCCAAGATCCCATCCGCTTGGAGCTTGGCGATGTGTTTCTTATTTAACTACCCTAACCGACCATGCCATAGAGGTAATTTATCCAAAACATTTTTACAAACGTGAGTACCCCATCCGCTATCTAAAACCCAGGCGTTAGAAGTAGAAGTGTTATGGTGTTCAATAATGTACGTACCGGAGGCAGCGGCTCCTTTTGCTCGTAGCTTCTTGATCTCCTCCGTGTACTTGGGGAAACTACGCCAGTAGTGACCCTTCTCCCTAAAGAAGAAGCAGGTTGCCTCTTTCGATGAGGTGGCAGCGGTAGCAACTTGCTTCCCCTTTGGCTCCGGGGTTGGTTTAGATTTGGGCTTCGGCCCACTGGACTTAGCCTTTCCCTTCCCTTTCCCCTTTAAGCTTGAAGCGGGTTGCTTCCGCTTCTTTCCACCCTCGTTGATGGTAAGGACGGCAGCGGAGGTAGAGGGCTTTGACTTGGCAAGCTCGGACTCAGCGGTCTTGAGCATGCCATGTAGCTTCATAATGGACTTGTCCATACTATGCATATGGAAGTTCACAATGAACGACCCATATGACAGAGGCAAAGATTAGAGGATGATGTCAACCGCCAACTCTTTCCCCATGGGAAAGCCCAACTCCTCGAGATGGTCTACGTAACCCTTCATCTTAAGGACGTGGGAGCTCAAATTGCCGCCTTCCTGCATCTGGCAACCGATGAAGGCCTTGACGCACTTAGAGAGCTCTTGCCTTGCTCCCTGTTGGAACATGTCCTTCAGCTGAGATATCATCTCAAATGCACTTACTTTCTCGAATTGCCTTTGCAATTCGGGACTCATGGTCGTTAGCATTAGGCAAGTCACGTCATTAGTGTCTTTGAGTCATTTTTCATAAGCCTCTCTGACAGTCCTCGCCGCGTTGGTAGCAGGCACTTCTGGAAGAGGTGAGTCAAGGACCTCAAACTTCATTTCATGGTGTAGGACAACTCGCAAAGTTCTATGCCAATCCATGATGTTTGGCCCCGTGAGTTTCTCCTTTTCCAAGAAAGGACGGAGTGACATGTTGGTGGTGTTGTTGTTGCTAGTTGATTCCATCTACAAGCAAAGTACAAATTGGTTAGTTAGATGTATTAAATCATTGTTAAAACATAATATATTAACAATGGCTAAGAACCTCAAAATACCCCAATCCATGATTGGTTTTCCGCGGATCACTTAATGGAGCTATTTTAGGCCGGTAAACATTTTACCAATTGCAATCCGTGATTACAACTCTTAGACACTTGCGGGATCCTAGGTACTTATAGCACCCATTCGGCATGTTTGATCCCTCCACACCAATTCCTCATTAACTTACTTTGGTAGCTCGGTATGGGCACGACTACCAAGGATAATTAAATCTTTGAATTATAAATTGACCATCAAGATACACTGTGGTACTCTAGCCCAATGGCCGGCTCGGCTAGAGTTCTGTCAGGATCGGATATTACTTAATATCAAATAACAAGAACCATCTTTTGAAATAAAATCAGAATTGTTAAAAAGACAATTTATAGTTTTGATCACAATCAATTAAGAAGTTGCGGAATCACAATCAATTGATTAAAAAGGTTTTGAACACAAGAGCAATTCAATTAATAAACACAAAGTAATACTGCCAAAACGATGTTTATTGATAACCAATCGATGATTACAATATTCACCTACACCTCCAATCTAACTTCTTATGTTAGACGAAGATCACAATCTATTCTTAGGTTTCAAAAGAAACTTAGAGGCTAAAACACTTTCTGAAAGCAAATAACAATTACGTATGAATGCAAAACATTAATGATATCGAGATCTATATTCTAATCGAGTATTTATAGACTCTTGATCCTCCTTGATAAGTTGACAGTTAGGTAATCTTCTATCTTCTGAGATAATCTTGAAAATCTTCGAACTTTGTTAAAGATATACTTCAAATCCAAGAAGATAGCATTTTCCATAAATAGCTCAACTGAAACTGTTTGTTGAATGAAACAGTTCTGATCTTCTTCTAACAGTCTTCACTTCAAGGTCTTCTAACAGTTGTAAACTTTGTACTAACTGTTCTGATCTCTTGGACTAACAGTTGTAAAGCTTACAACAACTGTTAGTTACAACTGTCTTTGTATTACAGCTAACAGTCCTCGACTGTTTTATCAGAATCCTTCTAACAGTTTTGAACTGTTTTCACAAAGTCCATTAACAGTTTAACTTTGCATCTTCAACAGTTTCAATGCCTTAACCAATTCCCAACAATCTCCCCCTAACTTAAAGAATTTGAACAATACCTTTAAGTTCTTCGATTCATAGGGTTCAACCTCAGATGAATTTAGCATATGCAAAGAATGACTTCTATTATTAAGCATAGTCAACTGTTTCAATCAAAATTGAAAGAGAATTACACAGACTTGAAAAATTCCAGTCTTTCTTTAATTCTCTTAAGCAGATCATCCTTTATTATATCAGATCCATAGAATTTAGCCTTTGACATGTATTGAAGCTTTACTTTACTGTGGTCTACAAACTCTAAATCAAACCATTGAGACTGAGCATTTTCCATAACCATGTGATACACTCTAGCTTTAGCATACACCTTTATTGAAATTATTGGAAAAGCCTCATCAGTAATCAAAACTGGTATTATCTCTTTTGGGCTGCATATACGAGCAAGATGCCTCATCAAAACTCTAATCTCAATCTCCACAACATCTGCATAATGACTAATTCCATAAACATACATATCCTGTAGATCACTTCTAGTCAAATTGTTCACCAGTTGAAAGAAATTTAAATAACTCTCTATCGGCTCGATTTCTCTCACAACTGTGACTCCTTGCTTACCAGTATCATACCTTAAAACTTCAAATCCCAATTCTTTTATGTGAGACTTCTGACCCAATTGTTCTTTCTCCAATTTGGCAATCCCTTGCTGAAGGTCTGTTCTCAGTCGATCTTGCACTATCAGTTGAACCATCTCAGCTTTCTTTTTCTCAACTGTTTTCTTTGGAGGTGGAGGTGCTTTTCTTTTCACAATCCTTTTCCTCTTTACACCTTTTTGATCGTTTTCCTCTTCATCTATCTGTTTAGTGAACTCGTCAGCCAGCTTCTTTGCTATCTCAAAATCTGTCTGTTCTTGTTCTTGAAGTTCAGCTGATAACCTCTGAGCTACCTCAAAATCTCTTACTTCTTGTTGTTCTTTGGTTAATTTGAGCTTTGGTAGTGCAACAACTATCTCCTTTCCTTTTCCTTGTACAACTTGCAGTTTCTTTTCACCAGCCCTTTCAGCCCTTTCAGAAATACTAATCCCTTTGAATCTAGGCTTTGGCTTAAGTGGCTTAAGCTTTGCAGACTTTCCATCTAGCCAACCATCCTCAATCTTCTGTCTCATCTGATTGACACTGCAGATTAGCATTTCACTTCTCATTTTTACCAGATAGTCTTGTTTAACCTTTGGCCATGATCTATAAACCTCTGTTGAAGGGTAATCACCAGACAAAATCATCGTATTGATCAGCACTCTGTCCACCGCTGATAGTTTCTCCTCAACTGTTGATTCACTAGGTGCAACTGTTAGTTCATCCGTTGCAACTGTTTGTTCATCCTCTGCAACTGTTAGTAATGAACTCTCCCCCTTTTTGATTGAAACAGTTGAAGTGGGTCTTGCAGCAGCTGTCAACTGTTGTAGTACTTGATCGTGTAGCTTTAGTACCTCATTAGCGTGCATCAAACTGATGGTCAAAACCTAGATTTGATGATCCTGCTGAAGAATCCTTTTATTCTGTAATGAAATCTTCTTCTTCATTTGAATATAGGCCGCAAAGAATGGTGCAAAATTTGGATCCGTCAATGCTTTATGTTTCATGCGAGCCTCAATGTCAGACAGTGTTGCCACTATTAACATGTCATTGACCGATATAACTGGTGGTTCACTCAAAAGAGATTCCACACAAGTACCCCTTTGTTCTTGGTACTGGGGATTTCCAGAAGCTGTTTTACCAGCCTCTGTTGCCGTGGTTGAGATCTTAATGATGTTAACACTATCCTGTTCATCCCTTGCGGATGAACAGTAGTGTCAGCCTCAAAAACCACATGATCACCCTCTAATGGAGTGATCACCTCCTCATTGTGCCTGGGAGACAACACAAATGGTTCCCTTTCGATATTCTGCACAGGTGAATGCACCTGTGCAGGGCTAACAATTTGGGATTCGAGACCTGCGGTGGAAGGAGCACTAACAGTTCTTTTTCGCTTTTGGAATGTTTTCAGAGGAGTGGATTGTGTTGTAGCTATATCAAAGGTAGCAGAGGGGATTATATGAGTATCATGAGCTGTGGGTTCTAGAGTTGGTGGTGTAGCAATGTTGTGGGCTTCATGCTCAACTCTAGCAGCTCTGTTTCTTGAAAGAAACTCCACCATTGCAGAGAGTGGTGGAGTTATGGCACCAGAGAAGCTCTTGCCATTTATCAGCAACTTGCTCAATGTGGAGGCCACATGAGCAGAGGGAATGATGACCCTCTTGTGTTTTTGGAGATTTGGCAACAAAAAGTTTAGCAAAACTTGCACAAATCTGGGGTACATAAAAAAGAGACCATATTTGGTCCCAAGATGCTTTACCATACCATTAAATATCAGTTTAAAAAAGTTAAAGCATCTATTGTTTGCTAGACAGATGAGTGCAAGAGCAATGTTGCTCCCAAACTCATTCCAGCCTGTTCTCTTAGGGCTAATGCACTGCTGCAGAGTATGGATCATGAACTTCCAGTGTGAGCAGAATTGCCCTTTGTAGAAGGTACCCTTTCCCCTAGGGCCCTCATACCCAAGTTTAACTAACTCAACATGAAAAAATTCTAAAGAGACAGAGTCAGAATACTCACCATGTCGATCATTCAGTTGTAGATGTTGGCGGATGGTATTCTCAGAGACGGACACATTTATATCATCAACAGTGGAATCAATCCATTGCACACCAGCTTCCTCTCTGACCGTCGCATTTTTCCAGAATTGATCAAGATGGGAAGTGTAGATGGTTGGATTTATGGTGAGAGCAGTGTTGAGATTGGACATTGAAAGGTAATCGATCATGTCATGGAAAGCAGTCAGGTTATCAGGTTTAGCAAGATATGCGAGCACGTTGTGTTCTTTCACGAAGGGAAGGGGAGCCATTGCAAGTCGAAAGCAAAATTCTAGGGTTTACGTATAATCGAAGTTCAGAAAGCGTGAATGAACTTGTGAGGAGGGAATGCCTTATATATGTTTCGAATATTAAATTCAATTCAAACATCCTCAGTTTCTGCAAAGACTAAAACACCCTTAAGTAAGCTAACAGTTGATGGATAAAAATGAACGAACAGTTGAGAACAGTTGAGAACTGTTATCAGAAGAACGTACAACTGTTACTTAAAAAAATTCCCCCTTAGAAGAACATGCAGGTTGCCTAACAGTTGTGCACTCCATTCACTAACAGTTGGAAACTGTTAGTTGTAATTTTGAAAAACAGTTAGTTGAACATGTGCAACTGTCAGTCAACAAGCATCAGCTGACAACAATCATTAGCGAATATCAGCTAACACCAACAACTGAGACATCATTAAATGTAAGTGTACCTGCCTCCACAACTCCTTTACCTGTGATTCTTCCTCCCTTAGCATTTCCTCCAAATGCTACATATCCTCCATTGATCTTCTGAAATCCTTCAAACAATGTGGATTTCCAGTCATGTGCCTTAAGCATCCACTATCCACATGCCAAATTGATCCATGATAGGCCTTATGAATGCTCTGCACAAATAAAAATCAGTTAGTAGCAGGAAGTACCTAGGCCATGCAGGTCTTGGGTACACCATTCAAGTCATAATACTTAAACACAGATTGAGTTTTCTTGATGTCATCCAAATTAGACTTCTCTATTTTGTGTGAAGAGTATTTTGTGATAACACGTTGTTTCCAACTGTTATGATGAACAGTTGAGTCCTTTGAACAAATAGTTTTTGGAGTTGGTAAAACAGTTGAAGCATGTTTTAACTCAGATTGGTTTTCAGATTGATTAACAGTTTTACTCTCTTCAGAAACTGTTTGTTTTTGCAATTTCACCCAAGCCAGACCAACAGTTTTTGATTTTGGCTTAACAGAAGTAGAACTGTTAGCCGGTTTGGATGTAATAGTTGTAGAACTGTTAACCTGTTTTGGCTTAACAATCTTAGAATTGTTAGTCTGTTTTCTTGAACTTGGTTTCTGAGTGCTATAGATTTGTGGGTTATGATAACAATCTTTAGCCAAGTGATTAGTTCTCCCACGTATATAGCACTTTTTAGTTTTGACAATAGGCAAACCAGTTCTTTGTGACCAGAACTGGTTCCTATTTCTTTGGTTTCCTCTCACTGGTGCTGACTGAGGAAATTTTTGTACACCATGCTGTTTGCATGTGCAGATAGACACTTCAGCATCCCTTTTCATATATTTGGATTGAGACTTTGCTTTTGAAGCTTCCTTCTTTGGCTTCTTAATCACAACTTCATCAACCTTCACTTTTCCTTTTGACTTAATACTAACAGTTGAGATGTTTGGGTTAGAACTGTTTGTGTTCTTTTTGGGACTGTTAGTGTAAAGGTGGGGACTGTTTGTAACAGTTGTGGAACTGCTTATAGAATGAATAACTTTTGTCGGTTTTGGCTCATTGGTGAGGGGTTCAGTGGATGCTTTTACAAACACCACAGGTTGTAAAGAGGATTTTGTGACTATGGGTTCACAACAGATGTGATTTTCAAATGGAATGACCTCTTCCTTCTTCACAACTCCTTCATTCTTATCATCACTCACCGCATACATAACTCCTTCCTCTTCACTTTCAAATTGTGGATCAGCTGACTTCAGTTCCTCTGGTAATGATTCATTAACATACCTATCAGCTACATCAGACATAGGAGTTATGTAGTTGTGATTGTATGGAGGTGGGGTCTGTTTGTATCCTAAACCAATTTTCACCTTGTCTCTGATTTGTGATTGTAACAAGGTTTCAAGTTTAAGATTTGTGGCCTTGAACATGCTCAGATCAATATCAACACCCTCCAACTTCTTGGTTAATTCATCAATCTTACTTTCCTTTTCACTTAGCTTTTTCTTTAAACTATCAATCTCTTCTTGAAGCTGCTCCTTCTCCCACTTATGATATTTTCTATCATAATCCATTTGCAGTTCATTAGCTTGATAATCTTTGATTTTCTTTTCAAAGCTTTCAATAACAGCACTAGTTTCATACATTCTCTCCTCCATTATACTTAGAGCTGCACATACCTTTTTGTTGTGCTCTCTAAACCTTTTAACAATGGCTCTACATTCACCAGGACAGAGTTTAGAAGATACCTGAATGTCTTCTGATTCTGGTGAATCCAGTTTGATGGAGGAATCCGTTAATGCCATCAATGCCTTGTTGTTAGTGGCTTCCTCTGCTTGATCACTCCAATCAAACCCATGTCCTTCTTGTGATACCAATGCTGAGGAGGTTTGAGTTGACCGTTGTCCTTGATTCTGGCCTTGTCCACCTGATCTGCACTCTCTGGCAAAGTGACCATACTGTTGACATTTAAAACATCTAACTTTTGACTTGTCAAACCCAGCTTTGCCATCAGCTCTAAAGTTCATGTTCTGCCTTCCAGTTCTTTTGATAAACCTTTTGGCTCTAACAGTTAACATGGCCATCTGCCATTTGAGATCCATCTCCTCAAGATCATCAGGATGCACTTGTTCAAGATCCTTATTCGTGAGGGTTGAATGTGCATGGCTAGCAAGAAAGGCTTCAAGTATAGCATCAGGAGTGTTTACATCTAGTCTAACAGCAGAACTAGTACCTGCACAACCATCAACAGAGTTAGTTAAAAAATGGTTTGAGTCCATACCTGACGATGAAAGAAGAGCAGCATTGTAGCTAGGGGTAACAGACTTTCTTTTTCCCTCTATCTCCCCTTCAAACACAATCAAACTGTTGTAAAGATCATCTAACTCTATATCCTCTAGAGAATCTTTAATTCTCCATTGTGCAGCATAGACTGTCCACTCTTCACCTAAGGACCTAAGAAACTTTCTATTGATCTCATCTTGTTCTAATCTAACCTTAGCACTCTCCAATTGACTCACCAGCTTATAGAACCTATCAAATATTTGAGTAATACTCTCATTCTTTCCACAATTAAAGTTCTCATAAGCTTGTTTCAGTAGATCCCTTTGATTCCTTTTGGAACTAGCATTCCTAGCAAACCTCTTCTCTAATGCATTCCACAGTTCATGAGCTACATCAAACTTTTTGAATTGATGCTGATACTCATTGGGGATAGAAATCTGAAGGATGCTGAGTGCTTTCATCTCAATCATCCTTTCTTTCTTTTCAGCATCAGTTTTTGGTGGTGGTTTCTTCTTAGGTTTTCCTGTTTCATCTAAATCAACAGTAGTAATAGGGTCCTTTTCTATGATTTCCCAAATAGCATAGTCCATTAATTGGACATACTGCTTGATTCTTAGTTTCCACATCTCAAAATCAGCTGGTTTGAGCATGGGAACACGAATGTTTGACCCATATCCAGTGTTGTCAGAAGATCCACCGGACTCCATTGCAGTATGGTGATTGAAAATCACAATTAAACTTTAGAAAAACTCTAAATAAAAAAACACAACATATTGGTGCAAAACCTTCAACTGGTGATCAATGGAACCTTAATGATAAGGCTTGATACCACTTGTCAGGATCGGATATTACTTAATATCAAATAACAGGAATCATCTTTTGAAATAAAATCAGAATTGTTAAAAAGACAATTTATAGTTTTGATCACAATCAATTAAGAAGTTGCGGAATCACACTCAATTGATTAAAAAGGTTTTGAACACAAGAGCAATTCAATTAATAAACACAAAGTAATACCGCCAAAACGATGTTTATTGATAACCAATCGATGATTACAATATTCACCTACACCTCCAATCTAACTTCTTATGTTAGACGAAGAACACAATCTGTTCTTAGGTTTCAAAAGAAACTTAGAGGCTAAAACACTTTCTGAAAGCAAATAACAATTACATATGAATGCAAAACAATAATGATATCGAGATCTATATTTTAATCGAGTATTTATAGACTCTTGATCCTCCTTGATAAGTTGACAGTTAGGTAATCTTCTATCTTCTGAGATAATCTTGAAAATCTTCGAACTTTGTTAAAGATATACTTCAAATCCAAGAAGATAGCATTTTCCATAAATAGCTCAACTGAAACTGTTTGTTGAATGAAACAGTTTTGATCTTCTTCTAACAGTCTTCTCTTCAAGGTCTTCTAACAGTTGTAAACTTTGTACTAACAGTTCTGATCTCTTGGACTAACAGTTGTAAAGCTTACAGCAACTGTTAGTTACAACTGTCTTTGTATTACAGCTAGCAGTCCTCGACTGTTTTATCCGAATCCTTCTAACAGTTTTGAACTGTTTTCACAAAGTCCATTAACAGTTTAACTTTGCATCTTCAACAGTTTCAATGCCTTAACCAATTCCCAACAAGTTCGACATCCGACCTTACAAGTTTCCACACGCACCTTCCACACAGTTACACAAAACCGATCTCGGCTAAAGTTCGACGACAGATCTTGTTTCACTAGATTCGGGTGGTGTCATCTTACGGGTGGTGTGAGATTTACTTTTGAAAAATGGGATTTAGTTTTTCTGGTTAAAACATTTTTAACCAATTCTTGTCTATGTGTCGCGCGGAGTTTGTAAACCGATTTAAACACTCTTTAGATTTAATATTTTGAAAAATTTTCTAGCATGCGAAGATCCTAAACAACGATGCAAGAAATATACAAAATAAATAACCGAACCACGCATGCAATATAAAGTAATCTGGTAACGAGCCAATTAAATACTATGCGTCTTGCCCGCTAGCCACGGGCAAGACAAAGTCAACTAAGGACCAAATCTCTTGACTTTGATTTGTGCTCTCCCACTTGATCCGTTGCGTCTCCCATCGACCTCCGTATCCAAGTCCTCCAAGACACCTTTCCAAGGTCCTCGTTGGTTGCTTCGGTTCTCCTTATACAATTTACAAATTTTAAAGAAAATGGCATGCAAGCCACAATATCTATTATAAGCTAAATCTAAAATTACAAATGTAACATCCTGAAATTGGGCCTAGTTGCGTAGGCTTGTACCTTGTGTTTAAATAGTTATACAATGGTTTTAAGTGACTTAAACTCGTATGTTGTAAGTTATTAATGCGTGTTATGAGTTAATTAGTGTGATTATGTTGTCAAACGCGTTTAAAAGTGATATGGTGTTAAACGTTTTCGCGTTATGGTTCCATAGATATCCCCCTTTTTTAAAACGGGATAGCGTGTGTCACGTTGTAAGTTGGAAAGGGGAACAAAATACCCCGTGTCTTAATTAAAGACCCCAGGGTCGGTTTGTTATCCTATGGGAGATTGCAAGCACTCACACTAATACACAAACGTACGTACAAACCAAATACACACATACACTTTGGAGATTTTGAAGAGAAATTAAGGATCAAGTTGTTGCAAGAGATTCCAGTAGCAAATTAGAGTTACAATCTGATGTGTTTGTTCTTCTTTGTAAGTGTTTCTCTTCAAGACCTAGTTCTTGGGTATATGAAAGTGATGAAGTGATTTTGATGGTGTAAATATTGTTCTTGAGGTTAGTTTAAGGGTACAAAGTGTTTATAAGCTTCACTTGATGTCTAGTGAAGTATAAAAATGGTTAGAACTAAGTTTTGGTCGAATTAAAGGTCAAAAATGAAGGCCTGTTTCGCGAACAGAGATGAAGGCCTGCTGTGCAGGACCTTCCTGCAGCCGTAGGGATATGTTTCTGCGGCCGAAGGGGCCATTTTGTCCTGCGGCAGTAGGAAAATGTTTCTGTGGCCGTAGGGAGGTGTTTTTTAGATTTGTTAAAATTAAGCTTTCTATGGCCGTAATAAGTGGTTCCTGCGGCCGTAGGAGGATTTTTTATGTGGTTTACCACCTACGGGAGAAGGAACGAAGCCTACGGGTGTAGGTACATAACCTACGGCCGTAGGAACCCAAAGAACAGCTTCTGCGGGCATAGGGAGAAGTCTCTGCAGCCGTAGGACCTTGTTCATTAGAAAAGGGACTCTGCAGCCGTAGGCCATATCCTCTGCGGCCGTAGGACCCTGTCCTGTGTTGAAAGATTTCTGACGCGTGTTTTAAACGAAGAATGTTAAGTGTTAAATGATAACCCCGTTTATATGCGTTGTGTTAGGTGTACTTGAGGAACCGGAAGACAGGAGTGGCGTATCTTCCTAGTGAGGACTCCAGGTGAGTACCGGTTTTCCCATGAGACTCAGTAAGTAGGGTTAACTGTTGTGTATTGACACGTGCTATTGTGGTATTGACGTATGCACATGCAAGGTAAGTGGTGGAGCGACGTGTTGTGTTAAAGCATGTGTAATGTGATTACGGTAGTGATGATAGATAAGTGAAGTGATACGAGATAGACCCGTGTAGTGTTATGACTTATGTGACAACTGTATGCTATGCTTCAAGTGTAATCTTGTATTCTGCTCATCAAGAATTGGAAGAAGCTATATTGTGATATTGTATATGCTAGCAATTGTGTTGGTCCTGAATGGATACTACAATAACAAATGTTTGTAGAAGGGGGGGTTGAATACAAACTTTAGCAAATTAAAATTTAAGTGACACACGGTTTACTTTTATATAATTCTTATTGATGTTAATCAAGAATTACATGAACTAGATGCGGAAAATCTAAGTTCAATAAAAGGTGGCAACTAGATTTGTCTAACACATAGACAATGCTAACCTTAAACAACTAATGTCTAAGATGTTCAACACATGAACAAGTTTGTTACACTGAAAGTAAAATGCTAACTCTTCTAATTATCAACTTATGAGATTTCAGTGCTTTTTTAACGCATACTTAGCATGTTTCCATGCATGAGTATATACAAGCAAAGTGTGCCCGGCTTGATGAAGAGAGAAATAGACAAAGCTACATGGTTTAATAATATTATAATAGATAAAGTTAGTGGGTGAAAAGTAAGTTAACTTTATACACAAAATGTGTAAAGTGAACATACTTTTCAGTAATGAGTGTACCCACTATCTATTATTATATTATTAAAGTACTACCTTTATATCTTGGAAAAGTAAACTTCTCCCTTCACGTTTGTGCTTTAATCAACACCATGCTTTCTGAAGATTTGACTTAACCAAGTATAGAGTTGCCAGCCATACTTAAAATCATATCTTCGAGATCTTCTCTTCAAGAGTATCTTTCTTTTTTTCCAGGGGATAAAGATCTATCCTTTTTGTTTCTTTGCAGATACAAAAAGTGCTAAGTACTTTTACAGAGAAAGATCTAAGGCATTATAAGAACAACAAATGTTCTGCCTTTGACTAAACAAAATATTACATAGAAAAGTTATTAACTGAGATATAGAATAATGACTCAGCTAACAGACAGTGAACTGCATATGTAAATTTGCTCAGCTAAGGATAAATGTTAAAGACTCAGCTGACTAGATTTGCTTAGCTGATCGAAATGCTCAACTAATAATACAAATCATGGTATAGCTAACCAACTGATCAAACTAAACTGCCAGCTGATCCCAAGGGCTCAGCTAATCGTTTGAGTATGATCAGCTTATGAAAGAAGGATTGGATAAGTAGTAAATGTCTTATCTGACAGATGGGAGGCATCAGCTGATCAATGTCATTGTGTCAGTTGATCCTTGATAGCTCAGCTGATCTTTGAAATTTTCATCAGCTGATGATTTTGGACCATCAGCTGATCCATTGTAGATCCTCAGCTGATGCTTCTTGACTTGTCTTTTCTTCTCCGCTGATCTTTCTAAAGCTGGTCCTTTGGCTGATAGTCAGTGTTCAGCTGACACTATGATTCGTCAGCTGACATTTCTTACTTAGAAATTCTTTAAGTCTAAGATGAAAAACAACACATGTTTTTCATCAATCTATGTCCAAAACTGAATATATGGTTTTGTTAACATCAAATCCTATTTTACTTAATAGACATGTTTGATTTAGGTTTGATATTGTTATCTCCCCAACAATCTCCCCCTATTTGATGATGACAAAACCTTATCCGTTTAAGAAGAATCAGTTTTATTACAAATATGCCCATTAATATACGTACGCCATATGGACCGCTGCTGATGATGTATGGGCCTATTGCGTCATACACCAGGGTCTAACCTGACAGCAACTTAAGTTAAGGGACCAAATATGACAAAAGACAAAAGTTGACATCGCAGGCCGCGTTAGCGTCACTAACTCTTAGGGGTTAGCGCCGCTAAGTCCTAGAGGATAGCGCCGCTACGGCTGCATGTACTTTGTGTCAAATCGCTGACAGGGCGCGTTAGCGCCGCTAACTATCTTGAGTTAGCGCCGCTAACTTGTGGTTAGCGCCATTAACCCTGCCAGTGTCATTTGTCAAATCCACCTCCTAAACTAGCCAATGCATCTGGGTATCCAACTCTCGAGACTTGGCCGGTTTAGTGGAGTTATTTGGAGTCTGGATTCAATAGAGGGGCTAAGGGAGTTCATTTGTTTTTGGTGCTCTTCCTCTCTTTTTCTCTCTAACACATATACACTCTTCTTTGGTGCTACAAAGGCCAAGAGAAGATTCAAGAGAGATTATTCCAGCGTTGGTCTCGTGAGTTGCTGTTCTAGAAGTGGTGTTCATCGTGAAGTACCATGGAGGCTTGCTAGCTCTCGAGGTTAGACGTGTTCTCGAGGTACTACCCATTAGACGATCCGCGTTTATTCTTGGAGCATCACCACCACGAGACAACAAGTATTCTGGAGCTTAGGAGAAAGGTATAATCACCTCATTTCCTTTCCTTGTTGCATTTCTTTACATAGAGTTTCGTCCATTTGTGGGATTTCGGTTTTTATGCTTGTACATTGGGTTGTTTTTGTTGTACCTTTGCTTCTGCTGTGTGCCCACGAAATCCCAACAGTGGTATCAGAGTCACCTCTATGTTAGATTTGCACTTGATGGCTTGAAAAATCCCGAAATCGGAATGTTTGTTTTCTGTTCGAACAAGGTTAGCGGCGCTAACCTCGGGGTAGCGGCGCTAACTCATAAAAGTTAGCGGCGCTATCGCGCAGCTACGGTTTTTGGTTTCAAAGATAAAAACAGTTTTGGTCTCGGGAAATTTTAGCCTTTTTGTTATTCTGGAAATTTGTTCCAGATTTTTCTTGGTAATTTTATTACCTTTTTGGTATGTTTGGTTGTATGTGATAGATTTAAAATTGGTAATCTTGCCTTTGACATTGTGGTTGACTTTGTGTGTTTGGATGCAATTTGGTGATTTTAAAATCACATTTGAGCTATGGTATGTATTAATTCAGTTTGGTATGTAATAAGATTGTGGCTTGCATGCCATTTCATTCATCCGTGTAATTTGTAATAGATAAAATAGGAAAATTGTGGCTTGTATTCCATTTATTTTCTATTTGTATGTATTGTAAATTTTAGATGAAGACACACAAATGGAGTCAAAAGGAGATGGGCATGACCATAGAAGCCGGTGAAGTCTAATGGAGATGGCGGTTCTAGTGGAAGCTTGCATCGAAGGCCTTTTTGTCCCTTAGATTGACCACGTTCTTCCCGTTTTGGCTGACGGGAAGAA
Organism: Pulicaria dysenterica; assembly: GCA_947179395.2. Classification (NCBI taxonomy): domain Eukaryota; kingdom Viridiplantae; phylum Streptophyta; class Magnoliopsida; order Asterales; family Asteraceae; genus Pulicaria; species Pulicaria dysenterica. The sequence goes on along the minus strand of OX359289.1, from coordinate 60,580,672 downwards.
CGCATAGGATTTTGGCTAGGATTACCAATTTATTTCGTATATATGCGTGTGATGTGATTTTATTTAATTCTTGCATGGTTTGCTTAGGATTCGCATGCTAGATAATTTTTCCGAAATGGTTTGGTAAAAATGGTTTGTCACTAAACAGGTTAATCTGTAACCAAGCCGGAAACAGAAACCCGTTTTTATAAAACGTAAATCTTGCGCCATCCAAAAGATGACACCACCCGGTTCTAGTGAAGCATGGAGTGATTGTCGAGCTTAGCACGAGTTATTCCATGTGGATCTGTGTGGAAGGTGAGTGTGGGATCTTGAAATTATAGGTTGTCGAGCTTAGCACGAGCCGGTAGTTGTCGGGGTATCACCGTGTATCTTGTTGGACGATTTACAATTACAAATTAAAATTCTTGAGTGATTGTCGAGCTTAGCACGAGTCAACCAAGAATTTTAATTTGGAATTGGTGCAAGTAGGGATCTAACATGCCAAACGACCAATGGTTGTCGTAGGATCCCGCAAGTGTCTAAGAGTTGCAATAGAGATTGCAATAGGTAAGATGGTTATCGTCCTAAATAGCTCCATGAAGTGATCCGCGGCAACCCCGTCATGGATTGGAGTGAAATATGGTTCTCAGCCCTTGTTAAAATATTTTTCGAGACGATTTGGGTAATTAGTTTAACGAGGAGTCAAATCAAATTAACTAATTCGTGTACTCTACTTTAATATAGGATGTCGAATCATAACCATAACACGTCGAACTTTTCACTACGTATGTTCCTACAAATGGAGAAAATCACGGGAGTGAACTTTGTTGACTGGCTTAGACAATTGAGGATTGTCCTACGTGCCGAGTCTAAGTTGCACATCCTTGAGGAACCTCTTCCTGAACCACCTGCTATCAATGCGGAATGGACTATCCGATACGCGTATGAAAAGCGTTTTCGGGATACGCACGATGTTGCTAGCCTCATGTTATCAAGTATGAGCTCGGAACTGCGAAAGCAATTTGAGCACTTGACTGTGTATGACATGATTAACAAGCTGAAGGATGTATTCCAACCAGCAAGTTAGGCAAGAACATTATGAGTGTGTTAAAAGTCTAACCGGTTGTAAGATGCGGAAAGGCGGGAGTGTTAGTGCCCATGTTTTGAAGATGAAATCATACATGGACCAAATGGAGAGACTAGGATTTCCTGTAGGAAGGGAGCTTGGTGTGAATTTCATACTTCAGTCTCTGCCCGCCACATATGAATAGTTTGTAAAGGACTATTGTTAGAAATATTAAAGTGAGGGGTGTAATATGTAATTACTCAAAGTTGGGGAAATGCTATATAAAGGCATTTCCCCCACAATTTAATGTTAAGCTTTGCATTCTAAGTTACTTGTGTTTGTGTTTTGCTCTCAACCTCTCGGCTCTCTCTCTCTCTAACCGATTACACACACAAACACACACTAAGAAGATAATCATCTAGCATTGCTTCATCCGTATCATAATACGGGACCATCAATTGGTATCAGAGCCAAACTTGTTTTTGGCTCTTGATTGTTCGAAAAACATCAAAGAAAATTACAAAATATTCAAGTTCAAAGTGAAGAACAAGCACTCGGGTCTAACAAAAAGCTTCCAAGAAGAAAAGGCTCTCGGTTTCACAAAGGTTCAAGAACTTCATCTTTCTTCAAGAAAAACTCAAGCACAAACGATTTCTATAGGTAGAACTCGTTAAAGGTTTGAACTACATTTTCTTTAAACTTTCCTTTGAGTTGTTTCTATATTCTTACAAAGTTTATAAAACATTCTTTAAGGAAAAACACAAACCGTGGGCGTTTTTATACACATTAAGTCAAGAAACACATTAAATACCCACCTTTTTCAACATTAAATTTTCTGGGTATTTAAGCATTTATGGTGTTCTTGGTCTGAAAGTACAACTGGAAGAAGAAGAAATCGGATTTTGTAATTTATTTAATTATAAATTCTTAATAGTTTAAGTGTTGTACAAGGAAAATCAAGTACTTGTCATAGCAATCAAGTACAAGTAGTTAGACACTATTCAGGGTATGGCAATCTGATTTAACAAGGACACATCAGAGTCTATCAGCCAGTTCCTTGGTCAATGCGATTGACTCTTGGGGCGGCTTATAGAATTTTGTCAAGTTGGAACATCTAAGTGTTAATCTAATAGCTATAAGCCGGGTTCAGTGAATCGCATACGATTAACACTTACCTTTCATCCTACTATTGGAATCGCATTTGATTGGATCACTATTATACATTCCATATTGGCAATCGCATGCGATTGACAGGACTAACAATTTATTTTCTAAGTGTTTGATGAAACATGATTGATTCGCATTCGATTAACTATCAATACTACGTTCTTATTCTGCTTGTTTTCAAGGACACCTAATCGCATTCGATTGACCTGTATTCGCACTCGATAAGACAAATTCCAATCAGTTATTCCTTATACTTGGACAAGTGATTGACTCTATGGACTTGAATTAAAGAACTCTAAGACATTTGGACTTAATCAACCAATCTAATTCATAATTGATTTTAATTTAAATCAGATTTAATTCAAAGGTGAATTACATTACCTCAAGTCTATTTAGTTCAAAGTTGAATTTAATCCTTTAAGATCTAATTCAAAATTGAAATTCAAAAGACTTAGTTCTTTAATAAATCATTCAAATCACTTTAAAATCAGGTCAAGTTTTCGAACAATCAAACCATCTTACAAGTGAACGATCATTTGTCACAAACGTCACTAATCATGTCAAGTACAAATGAAATGATGTCCATTGGCACCGATACAAAACATCCTGTTTTGTTTCAGGGGGAATACAATGTCTGGAAAGGAAGGTTCATGGACTTCCTCGAGCACAACGAACTCTTCGGTGACAAGATGATTGAATGCATCAACAATGGAAACACCAAATTCATGAGGGTAGTTGAAGCAGATCCAGACAACAACCCTGGCATTCCCATACATGAAAGAGAGAAGACTCATGATGACATGACCACTACAGAAAGAGAAACAAAGAAGCTGAGAAACTGGCCAAGTACTACCTCAAGCAGGGCCTCTCATCAGAAATCTATCTCAAAATAGATAGCTTGGGCACAGCCAAGGAAATCTGGGATGAGATCAAGAAACAACTTCAAGGCACTGAGCAAGGAGAATACATCAAACAAACTCAGCTAGTCAACAACTATCATGACTTCAAGGCTCGAGAAAATAAACTGCTCCCTGAAACATATGGGAGATTCTGCAAGCTGCAAAATGAAATGAGATCTAATCAAATTGTCAGAACTGACAATGATTTGAACTGTGTTTTTCTGAATTCATTTGATCCTGAGTGGAAAGGCTATGCCAGACTTTACAAACATATCAATAAAGATCTTACATCGGTCACCTTCCACAACATCTTCGAAGATCTCAATCAATATCTATTGGAGAATGCCCACTGACACACGTATGCCGGGTCACTGCCAATGATGTGCGGGCCTATTGGGTCATACACCTAACTTCTACCCAAATAGCCCTAAATGGAAAGAGCCGGTCAAGATGGTCAAATTCCAGTTGACCTAGGCTTCACGACCGTGAAGGATGCTCCACGGGTCGTGAAGCAAGGTGTCCCCACGAGTCCTTCAACGAGCATTATGGCTCGTGGACCAGAGTGGCTTCACGGTCCTTCACGGACCGTGAAGGGGATCATGAAGGATAAATGCGCCACGGATACCTCTACGACTTGTAAAAAACACGGCACGGGCCGTGGAGCTTTTAAGCTTCACGGGCCGTAACTGCCCGTGAGAGGTCGTGAAGCTCGGAATACTAAGTGGTACTTGATTCTCATTGGCTTGTTGATGTTGGTCCAATAGGAATTAAGAGCTTGGCCGGCTATGTGAGAATGAGGTCGGTTTTTGAGGTCTATATAAGGCATTAGCCTTATAAGCCTTGTATCTTTTTGTCAAATTCTCCTCTCATACACACTTAAGCTTCAAAGGTTGTTCTTGTGAGGTATCTTGTGTGTGTTTCCAGAAAATCAAGAGGGTATTTCAAGTGCATCAAGATCTTGGTGATTGTTGGTGACTTGCTTTGCTAGCACAAGGGTAATGTTTTGGTGTATCACTTCGGTGGAAGATCTTGAGGGCTTCTTCTTCAAGTGTTTGATCATCCCAAGCATACACAACCTTTCCAGTAGTAAGGGACTAAGGAGGAAGGTATAAATCTCTTACATTTATGTTGTTTCTTTTGGTTGCATGCATTGTCTTCAAGCTTTACCATTTATGGAGTTCATGGAAACTTTTGTGTTAAAATCCGTTTTATTTGCTTCCGTTGCGTTCCCGTGTTCATGATGAACTCCAACAGTGGTATCAGAGCCATCTTGATGCATTGCATGCACCATTTTGGCCTGAAAATCATTTTTATGCAAAGCTGGACATTCTGTCCAGGATGTCTTCACGGGCCGTGGAGGTTTTATCTTCACGGGTCGTGAAGCCTACACGACTTCAGCGTGGGGTTGGGGTCGTGAAAAGGGTTTTTTGAAAATTTTCACGAGTCGTGAGACGCACTGGCTTCACGGGCCGTGAGAAGCCATGAAGGTCAGTGGTCGTGAAGGACGTCTGGAAATTGTTTTTTGACCCGTTTTAAAAGAAAAACTTTATAAAAATGATTTGGCCAATATTCTGGATTTTCCAGTAGATTAACTTGGTCTTTTGACCATTTTAGAAAACCCCATAATATCCTAACTCACATATTTATATGTATCGGGCGGTTTTGGCATGATAACGCGCACATGCATATACTTGTGTTGTGTATGTATGAATATGGATTTTTAAAGTGTTTGAAATTCCTAATACATACGTACAAGATTTATTAATTCGTGCCTTGAGTGTTTTAGGTAGTCTCGGAATAAATCTAGTTGGGATATTTTTTGACACGGTTTGGTGTGGCACACCGTGTTGTTTTGTGATGTTTGTTGTGGTTGTTTGTAAATCCGGTAACAATGAGCCCATTAGACCCTTGAGATGTATTTTGGTTGGTTGTAATTATTTATTCATTCATTTGGTGGTTTGTACCACATTTGAATTGTAATAATTAATTAATTTATTCGGTTTGTAATATTTAACGGCTTGCATGCCGATTTCTTATTCTTTGTAATTGTAAGAATTAGCTTAGAATAGATTTCGTGGCTTGCACGCCATTTCCTTTTAAATTTGTAAAATTGTAAAAGGAGAACTGAATACAACCAAAGAAGAACCGGGAGGAGGTGTCTTTGCTCAATCTTGGATCCGGAGGTCGGTGGGAGACGCAATGGATCAAGCGGGAGAAGCATGCATCAAGTCATTCGGAGTTAGTCCTTAGATGACTTAGTCTTGTCCGTTGGCTCACGGGCAAGACGCACAGGGTTGGCTCGTTACCGGATATGCTTACATGCGTGGTTGTTTATTTATTTTGTTTTTCTTGCTTGGTTGTTTAGTTTCTTCTCAGGCTTTAAAATTTTTCAAAATAAATAAATTACAATAGTTTTGAATTGGTTAACAAACCTCGCGCGCCACAACAAGAATTGGTTAAAATTTGTTTTAACCGGAATAATCAAAACCCCGTTTTTCTCAAAAAGTAAATCACACGCCAACCATAAGATGACACCACCCAAATCTAGTGAAACAAGATCTGTCGTCGAGCATAGCCGAGATCGGTTTTGTGTAACTGTGTGGAAGGTGCGTGTGGCAACTCGCAAGGTCGGTTGTCGAGCTTAGCCGAGCCGGCCATTGGGCTAGAGTACCACTGTGTATCTTGATGGTCGATTTACAATTCCAAGACTTAAAACGCCTTGGTAGTCGTCGTGCCCATACCGAGCTACCATGGTGGATTAATGAGGAATGGTGTGGAGGGATCAAACATGCCAAATGGGTGCTATGAGTACCTAGGATCCCGCAAGTGTCTAAGAATTGCGATCGTGGATTGCAATTGGTAAAGTGTTTACCGGCCTAAGTAGCTCCATGATGTGATCCACGGCAAACCCGTCATGGATTGGGGTACTTTGAGGTTCTTCGCCCTTGTTAACATAATTTGTTTTTATAAACAAGTGGGTAATTATTTAACAAGGATTATAATACGTCAAACTAACCAAACTTCGTATTCTGCTTGTAGAATGGCATCTACTAGCACCAACACCAACACCGCAAACATGTCGCTACGACCTTTCCTTGAGAAGGAGAAACTTCAAGGACCGAACTTTATGGACTGGTTTAGGACATTGAGAATAGTCCTACGCCACGAAATGAAGATGGAGGTCTTGGAGTCTCCTCTTCCGGATCCTCCTGCTACCAATGCAACGAGGGTTGTCCGAGACGCGTATGAAAAGCGCGTCAAGGACACTAAGGATGTAACCTGCCTCATGCTTACGACCATGAGTCCCGAGTTGCAACGGCAATTCGAGACTGTGAGTGCGTATGACATGATAACGCAGCTGAAGGACATATTCCAGATGCAAGCGAGGCAAGAGTTGTTCGAATGCGTCAAAGCCTTCGTTGGTTGCCAGATGCAGGAGGGCGGCAACGTGAGTTCACATGTCCTTCGTATGAATCGGCTATGTGGATTAGTTGGAGAAGTTGGGGTTCCCGATGGGGAAGGAGTTGGCGGTTGAAATAATCCTCCAATCCTTGCCTCCATCCTATGGGCCCTTCATTGTGAATTTCCATATGCATAATATGGATAAGACCATAATGGAGCTTCATGGCATGTTGAAGACCACCGAGTCTAACATGGCCAAGACGAAGCCATTTTCCTCCACCGCCGTCCTTATGATCAATGAGGGTGGCAAGAAGCGGAAGCAACCCACTTCGTCCTCCAAGGGAAAGGAGAATGGAAAGGCCAAGGTGGCAACACCAAAGCCTAACCCTACCCGGAGGCGAAGGGGAAAGAAGTGGCTGCCGCTGACACCTCACCGGAAGAGGCAACCTGCTTCTTCTGCGGGGAAAAGGGTCACTACCGGCGTAGTTGCCCCAGGTACACTGAGGAGCTCAAAAGATTGAGATCTAAAGGTGCCGCTGCCTCCTGTATGTATATGATTGAACTCCATAACACTTCTACTTCTAACGCCTGGGTTTTTGACAGCGGGTGTGGTACTCACATTTGTAATAATGTGCAGGTACTAACAAGAAGTAGGGACCTGGTAGGTGGAGAGCTGGATCTCATCATGGGAAACAAGGCGGTTGTCCCGGTTGAGAAGATTGGAAGTGTGGAGCTTGCCTTTCAATCCGTCTTATCTATTGTTTTATCTAATGTTTGTTATTCGCCCTGCGTGGCAAGAAACATTATTTCTCTATATGCATTGTACGACGATGGATTTGATTTTGAATTTAAAAATGGTTCTATTTTGTGTTATAAGAATGGTTCCTTTTATTTCAAAGCATCTCCATGTCATGGCATATATGAAACAAGTGTAAGCTTGAGAAACAATAGATCAATCATGAATGTTGATTCGGGAACCAAAAGTGTTTTGGATAAAATGTCTCTTTGGCATGGTCGGTTAGGCCACATAAACTAGAAACGCATCGCCAAGCTCCAAGCGGATGGGATCTTGGAATCATTTGACCACGGGTCTAATGAAGTATGCGAATCTTGTTTATTGGGCAAGATGACCAAAGCACCCTTCACCGGTGAATGTGAGAGGGCGTAAGACTTGTTGGATATCGTTCACACTGATGTGTGTGGTCCGTTCAAGCATGCCACTAGAGATCACTCCCGCTACTTCGTTACCTTTATTGATGATTATAGTCGATATGGATATGTCTACTTGGTGAGACAAAAGTCTGAGACCTTTGAGGTGCTTAAGACTTACCAAAACGAAGTAGAAAATCAACTTGGGAAAAGGATTAAGATGCTTAGATCCGATAGAGGTGGAGAGTATCTTAGTTCCGAATTCCGAGACCATCTTAGAAATTGTGGGATTGTCTCGCAATTAACACCTCCTAGAACGCCTCAATTAAATGGTGTTGCTGAGAGGAGGAACTGAACATTGTTAGATATGGTTCGGTCTATGATGTGTCACACGGAAGTTCCCTTTACATTTTGTGGTTACGCTATCGAAACGACTGGAAGGATCCTTAACCTCGTACCAACAAAGAAGGTTAAGAGAACACCGTATGAAATGTGGCATGGAAAGGTTCCATCCATTTCATATTTGAAGGTCTGGGGATATCCTGCCTACGTGAGACGTGAGGTGGAGGACAAGTTGGAGCCCAGGGCCGAAAGGTGTTTCTTCATTGGTTATCCTGCTAGTTCTATTGGATATTTGTTTTACAAACCTTCAGAGAACAAGGTATTTGTTCTCGAAGGGCGGTCTTCCTAGAAAGGGAGCTGGTATCCAAGAGGGCTAGTGGGAGCAAGGTTGAACTCGAAGAAATTCGAGAGCCTACCGATGTAGAACCTGTTGGAACTAGCTCACAACCGGAAACGGTTGAGTCTCAGCATGATGATGCTGGAGATAATGATGTAGATCTGTTACCTCTAAGGAGATCTGGTAGAAGTCGGCATGAGCCAGAGAGATATGGTTATAACATATCTGAGGGCACCGACATGGTAGTTGTTTCTGATGAACCTACCAAATACCAGGACGCTGTGGTGGGCCATGAGTCTGCCAAGTGGAAAGAGGAAATGGAATCCGAGATTAAATCTATGTCCGATAACCAGGTTTGGGACTTGGTAGATCCTGTACCAGGGTGTAAGCCCGTCGGGTGCAAATAGATTTTCAAGAAAAAGATCGGCGTAGATGGCGAGGTAGACACCTTCAAAGCCCGACTGGTAGCTAAGGGTTTCACGCAAACTCATGGTGTAGACTATGAGGAAACCTTTTCTCCGGTGGCTATAATGAAGTCTATCCGGATACTCATGGCCATTGCCGCATTTCATGATTATGAAATATGGCAGATGGACGTCAAAACCGCGTTCCTTAATGGAACACTGTCAGAGGAGGTGTATATGACACAGCCTGAAGGTTTTGTACATCCTGAGTTCCCGGATAAAGTCTGCAAGCTAATGAAGTCCATTTATGGGCTTAAGCAAGCCTCTCGGAGCTGGAACCTGTGATTTGATGAGAAGGTCAAAGAGTTTGGCTTCTCTAAAAGCAAGGATGAGCCATGCGTATACATCAGGGCTAATGGGAGCATAGTTGTATTCCTGATTCTATATGTAGATGATATTCTGCTAATTAGGAATGACGTCCCAACTTTGCAAGGTGTAAAAGTCTGGCTAGGGAGTTGTTTCTCAATGAAGGATCTGGGAGATGCAGCTTATATTCTTGGGATTAAAATCTATAGAGATAGATCCCGCAGGTTGATAGGCTTAAGCCAAAGTACATATATTGACAAGGTCCTAAAGAGGTTTAGGATGGAGGACTCCAAGAAGGGGTTCATACCTATGTCACATGGTTTGGTATTGAGTAAGACTCAATGCCCGAGTTCCCCTGAGGAACGGGAAGTAATGAGGCGAGTACCTTATGCTTCAGCAATAGGCTCGATCATGTACGCCATGCTGTGTACTAGGCCTGATGTCTCTTGTGCATTGAGTATGACAAGTAGATATCAAGCCAACCCTGGTGAGGCACATTGGACAACAGTGAAGAACATTCTTAAGTATCTTCGGAGAACTAAGGATATGTTCTTAGTATATGGTGGGGAAGAAGAGCTGAGGGTAACTAGTTACTCTGACGCAGCTTCCAAACCGACAGGGATGACTGCCGATCTCAATCGGGGTTCGTGTTCCTGTTAAACGGTGGTGCTATCTCCTGAAGAAGCTCCAAACAAGACACGGTGGCTGATTCCACGACCGAGTCTGAGTACATTGCGGCAAGTGAAGCTGCAAAGAAGGCTGTATGGATGAGGAAGTTCATCCTTGATCTGGGAGTGGTTCCTAGCATTACCGACCCTGTTGAGGTTTTATGTGACAACGAGGGTGCGGTTGCATTGGCAAAGGAACCTAGATCTCACCGACGCACGAGACATATTCCGCGGAAATATCATTATATCCGGGACGTGGTCGAGAGTGGAGATATTGTCATCAGCAGAGTACACACGGATAGCAACGTGGCGGATCCGTTCACTAAACCGTTATCGCAAACAAAGCACGACGCCCACACCCGTGCTATTGGTATTAGATTTGCTAGCGATTTGGTTTGAGTTTGTATCTTGTATTGTTTGGTTATTGTATTTGATGTATTTACCTTTTTGGGAACATTGAGTAGTATTGTATTTATTGTACTTATCAATTATTAAAGGGAGATTTGATAATGCGCAAGTTGCAGATATTACTTTAAATCTTTACTGTGTTCCAACTTAGCATGTTCTATTCTTCCCTGAATGTTTTACATTCTAAATGTCCACAGTCAGTCATTCTTCATGGGAAGGAAGTCTGAAAGAAGACTGAGGGAAGTGATTGGTCATGTGTCCAATGGTGATTGGGACACGGGGACGCAATACTTCGCCTGTACTTGAAAGGGGTTTCAAGTGACTGGACGACCCACACCTGACTCCACTTTATGGTACTAGTCATGAGTGGATCAGGATGATAATATCATTTCATCCTCATACTGGAGATGCATGTGTCTGCATCAGTTTGGTTTGCTTTGCTCTAGTTGCTTTCAAACGCAGTCCGTAACTGGCTGTTATAAAGGGAGTAGCTGATCAGAGTATGGTCACTGTGGTGGGCAATGTTGTCAAAGGAATTTGTTCCTCAGTTGAGAGAGATATCCCTGGGCCCCTCGATGATTGGGCGCTGACACCAAAATGCACGGCCGTGCTCGAGTGTGCAGTGATTTGAGTAATCGATTGCAACTCGTATGTTTTGGTCACCACCAATCTTGATCGAGAAACATAATCATGAAGGACTGAGAATGACTTAGTACCATGTCTCGCCTTCACATGGATATCGTGAACAAAGGGATGAGTGATCACTTATCTATAGGACCATCTCAAACCTGTTAGGTTATGATTTGTTACTTGTCAGGGATGACATACCTCGTACAGACTTGGAGGCAGAGATGTCTTGCTAGAGGCCGCTCTCTGTCGGTGATGCTTTAGGATACGGTGTGTCATGTGCAAGTGGGAGTCTGTTGGAGAATGCCCACTGACACACATATGCCGGGTCACTGCCAATGATGTGTGGGCCTATTGGGTCATACACCTAACTTCTACCCAAATAGCCCTAAATGGAAACAGCCGGTAAAGATGGTCAAATTCTAGTTGACCTAGGCTTCACGACCGTGAAGGATGCTCCAAGGGTCGTGAAGCAAGGTGTCCCCACGAGTCCTTACACGAGCATTATGACTAGTGGACCAGAGTGGCTTCACGGTCCTTCACGGACCGTGAAGGGGATCGTGAAGGATAAATGCACCACGGATACATTTACAATTTGTAAAAAACACGGCACGGGCCGTGGAGCTTTTAAGCTTAACGGGCCGTAATAGCCCGTGAGAGGTCGTGAAGCTCGGAATACTAAGTGGCACTTGATTCTCATTGGCTTATTGATGTTGGTCCTATAGGAATTAAGATCTTGGCCGGCTATGTGAGAATGAGGTCGGTTTTTAGGTCTATATAAGGCATTAGCCTTATAAGCCTTGTATCTTTTTGTCAAATTCTCCTCTCATACACACTTAAGCTTCAAAGGTTGTTCTTGTGAGGTATCTTGTGTGTGTTTCCAGAAAATCAAGAGGGTATTACAAGTGCATCAAGATCTTGGTGATTGTTGGTGACTTGCTTTGCTAGTACAAGGGTAAAGTTTTGGTGTATCACTTCGGTGGAAGATCTTGAGGGCTTCTTCTTCAAGAGTTTGATCATCCCAAGCATACACAACCTTTCCAGTAGCAAGGAACTAAGGAGGAAGGTATAAATCTCTTACCTTTGTGTTGTTTCTTTTGGTTGCATGCATTGTCTTCAAGCTTTACCATTTATGGAGTTCATGGAAACTTTTGTTTTAAAATCCGTTTTATTTGCTTCCGTTGCATTCCCGTGTTCATGATGAACTCCAACAATATCAAGATGAAATCTTGCAATCTCTCCCTAAACAACCAGTTGCTGGCCCTCTTGCCTTGGTGGTGGCTGACAGAATCCATAGGGAAACATCATCAAGATCCTTGAAACTTAAACAAATGGTTCTCAGTGATTCTGATCATGATAATGATGATGATGATTCAATAGAAGCTTCATTTCAAGCTCTCACAATGGCCAACAAGAACTTCATGAACCGTTTCAGCAAGATTAACAATAGACAACGGTTCACATCAGGTTCAAGGAGACCCGAAAGAGCTGCTCCTGTTGACAAGCCAAGGTACCAGAGGAATGAGAAGAAGGAGGAAAAGAAAAGCGACTCTAAGTGCTACAACTGTGGAAGATCAGGGCATCTAATCCGGAACTGCCCCATGAAAAAGACCAAAGGTGCAGAATACTATCGGCAGAAGTACCATCTGTTCAGGCTAGGAACGCGCTGCCAGTAGAAGAAGATCAGTTCTTAGATGATAGAGAATCGGACAGTGATCTGGATGGTGAAGATCATGCTCAGTTATGTTTAATGGCTCACAATGGTGGAGGAAGTAGAGAGGATGATGATGGTGATGATCTCTCTAATTCAAATGAGGAAAGCGGGAAGGTATCTTCTAACTCTAACTATAATATGGGTTTTAAACATGAACACATACAAACCATATTAATCCGAATGAAAGAGTTAGAAAATCAGGTAATAGAGTTAACCACTAGAAATCAAGTTCTAGAAGATGTTTCACTCAACAATGATAAAGAGGCACAAATAGTAATTAAACAGTTAGACAACGATTTAATTAGCCTTAAGTCTCAATTAGCTGTGAAAGAATCTGAATTCTTAGAATTAACCGATAAGATAAATAGCACTATACTAGATCTTAAAGCAGAATGTGTATGTGCTGAAAAGGATTCAGAAATTCTCAAAAATGAACTTAGGAATGAACTAAGTACTCTTTACTCTAGAATCAATGAACTTGAGTATCTTCTGTCCACACGTGATCAAAGTGAACAGACCATCTCTCAATACAAAGAAAAGGAACGTCCTTTCTCCAGATGGAAATTCGATGGGCTGGGCTTCAAATTGAGAAAGATTACGTCTAAACAATTATATAATGCTGATCTGTTTGGCGAAGGCGTTACCCAACAGATGGTTTTTATTGGTCAAGAAGAGGAACGTATTGAGGAAGATGTCAAACGAACCGTTAATCTCAGAACTGCAATTCCATTTGACTACTCTGATCTCAATGACTCATACCTCACCTGTCTCACGTCATCATCTGATACTTATGTTTCATCTTCTGTCTATTCTGATGAAGAACTCTACTCTCCTGTTTCACCAAAGCCCACTGTTGAATACATTCCCCACAAGGAATTACAGCAAAGGTTTCAAACCTTACAGGAGTTTTGCTTCACTCATCTAGTTCAAGATGACCTTACCAAAGCCTTCCAATCAGAAACCACATCTGAAGCCTCTCCACTAGTTCAAGAAAACACCATCCTCCACAAGCGTCTCCAAACAGTATTCAATCCTGATGGCAAGATCATTGATGACTTGTGCAAAGAATGTAACACCGTGATTTTCAAAATTCTTAACTAATTTTTATTTTCAAAATTAATAAATCATTAGCAACGGAAGTCTTAATATTTAAGTACAACTATTGTGAAAATGTTCAAACCACAGTGTCACTATCGTAAATCATAATCAAATTCTTTACATACATCAATCCAATTAATTAAATGATTAACGAATGTCCAAATGGTATCATTTCTAGTAATCAACTACCCAAGCAACCCCTCTCACAAACACGAACTCCTAAGCCACCTGCACGAGTACAAGACACATTTCAAGAAACAAGTGTCAGCTTACGCCTCGTGAGTCAATAGGTGTTAAGAAAATAAAACCATAAAATAGTAATTTAGATCGAATATGATAATAAGTAATTACCCACACCCCACCCATCGTTTATTTTACCCGAACCCATAATCGAAATCATATAACACATACCAGGTCAAATATCAATCATAACAACCGTGGTCATCATATAATCATATCATAAACATAAATCATAATCGTAATCATATCATATGTCGTATCATATATCGTAAAGGTATTCCTACTGTAGAGTCTACACCCACAAGGAAACCCAAAAGTTCACTACTCACGTGCCCGGCCGACCTATGCACCAAGTGGGTCGCGACCCCCACCCGAAACATAAATCCCGAGAGTATCTCCGCTTTCGCTACTCCGACTGTGCAAGGTTCGATACCACGCATTGTCGTTTAGTGTGCAAGTACAATCGGAGGCAACCGTCCATCTCCTCCTCACACACTCGTGATGTTCTGCATATGACCCAACCTCTTGGTCACACATCACTCCAGTACACGAATACCGAGGTACCGCATACCATGTGCCACATGAGCTATCTAGAAAACTCCGTGACTCATATTGGCTAGCACTTTATCCTAGAAGGTTTAGGTTCCTACTAGGCCCGTGATTATAAAGAGCATTTAAGGTATCTACCCCCGCCCTCTAAGTTCAAGCATGCATATTATAATCTTAAATAATTAATCAAATCATGTAAGCATGCATAATATATCAAGTAACGCAAATCATGTAGTCAAGTAGTCACCAAACAATCAATCAAGTTAAATTAATCAAAACCCTTCAAAATGGTTTTGTCTTTGTACTCGGTTTGGAAAAGCTATTGAACTCACCTGGAGTCCTTGAAGATGAAAACCGAGTGAACCGCTGAAAGATCACCGTGAGATTAACGGGCAACCTAACCGGAAAATGAATCCTAATGAGTTATCAAATAACAAGGATCGAAAACACCGTATAATATAAATTATAATTCCTACTTAAATACACTACACCACAAGAATTAAATTACAAATCTTATTCTAATACAACAATTGCGTATGACCAAATGCTTCTATCCATAAATCGCATGTCAACTTATTACGTGATGCTAGTTAGAAGAATAGCTACTCACAAATTATTACAACTAAATTGCAAATCTAAATTTAATTAGAACCTTGCATGGAAAATTTAATTCACCAGGTGGGGGTTTCGTAAATGCAGCCCAACATCCCCATAGTCAAATAAAAAGATTACAAATGAGAAGAATCCTTCACGTTAAAGTTGGCTGGTTGCTGTCCTTGTTCACCGCCAGTCCACCCCTATATCGCCATCCGAGCACCCCCAACTCCTCACGCTACCCTCGCCATTCATCAGACTTCGTCATGGATGAACTGGATCCTCATGGCGTTAATCGTAACCCGACCCCATCAACTCCAAACGAAGACCCGATCTATCCTTCCTCTAGGGAAATCACAATTCAACTCGACCCGGCTGATCGTAATTCGCCCCGGCCTCAAAAACAAATTCGTAAATTATATGCAGTGCTCAACATATCTCAAAATTGCAAAACGATCCTAGATTATCAGTGTTGTATCCATTAAGCGACACCATCAAAATTACTTCTCCGGATTCATAACTCAACTTCTCAACGCAACATGGGATCGCAACTTCAGTAATATAATCACCAAGAGACACAACAAATAGAAAAAAAAATCATTACCTCATGATTGAAAACACCAATCCTGTGTGATTCAAAATTTATGATATCCAAAACTCATTACTTGCCTACAACACGGTCGATGAACTAGATGCATAAACCCAACAACTTAACCTTTATTTCCTAACAAGAAATCAACCGTCCCTAGTTCATGATTCTTTTCAGGTATCAAATAATAACTACTAGTACCAATTTACAGGTATTTCTAACTTTTGATCCATCGATTGTGAGTAGTTCCAGGTGTCAAGCCACCGCCACTACAAATCTGTTTTATACAATAGATTTTAAACCATCTAAAACCCTAATGACTAATGATCAAACATAGCTATGAGTATAAAGTGCTTACTTGGATGCTTATCGAGATCAAAGTCGTGTTCTTCCTCCTCCTCTTCAACTGCTGCCGTCGAGAGTAAACGAGGGCACAAAGTCTGCCGATTTCTTTTCTATTTTCTTTTAACTAACCCTAATGATCCTTATATAGCATCTTCTATTAGTTATATATTATCTTCTAATTTTACCACTTAATCCCTAAACCTATTATGGATATTTGTTTGAAGTCCTTTAATTCCTTTTTTTTTAAATGTACTACAATAACACTAATATTCATGGAACTTCATTAACATCCAATAACTCCAAATACGGTTTCAACGGTCTTCTCATAAAATAATGATCTTAATATTTAATAGTCGGGAATTCTGGTCGTTACAATTCTCTCCCTCTTAAGAAGATTCCGTCCCGGAATCTAATACCATAACGAAAAACTTGGGGTATCTAGTCCTTATGTCTTCCTCTGTCTCTGGTCACATCTAAACCTTGTTTGTTCTTCCACTTTACTTTCACTAACTTGACACACTTTTCCTCAACTATTTCCTTTGCCGATCAAGAATAGTTGTAGACTCCTCACATAGATCGTTTATCCTCGTCAACTCAAAGTTCTTTTACCACTTATGACACTAAAACTCCTTTGCTTCAACCCTATTTACCATGCATTAAAACTGAATAATTTCTATGATTCTTAATTTACATGGTCGTCGTCATTCTAGAATTAAACCCTTTAGTTACTTAATTAGGTTTTCTTATCTTTTTCAAGCTAATTTAACCTCTAATCATTCATAGCAAACCTTCAACGGCCTAGTCCTTAATTAAGTTTCAAAAGTTCTTATGACTCGTCTTTAAATATATTTGATCTTATTTATCAACGCATCATCTAATCATTTTAAATAATAGCTTATAATAAATGAATTGATTCAAGTTATAATCCGAGAAAAGTATAACAAATCCTGGGTCGTTATCATCCCTCAAAGGTCGTGCTTCGTCTAATCACCAAGGTTGTTCCTATGATAAAATTTATGGATAACCCTAGGCCACGTCAATCCAAGCCATTTCTAAGTTTAGCTTAATCAATCTTGAATGCTAAAACTCATCTAGTTCCTCCATGCAATTTCATAGAGTGCAAATAACCTCTTGCTTGGAGTGTCCCTAATACCGCTCCTTTTAAAAAAATAGGATCTATCCATACTACCTTAATATTCTCGTTAGTCATCTTTTGTGTCGGATTACCACCTTCCAAACACTCATCTTCATGTCATTCCTCTAGAATTGCTCGTCCATGCAAAATACTTGTGTTCTTTCATCTTTAATAACCGATCCTCGTAACACAAGTCACCACTCACTTGCACATTCGAAGGCTCAGAATAAGAATATTGTGTATCCTTCTGAATTTAATTGACACTGAGGAAGTAACCCACCAACTTTATACAATGAAAGAAACTCAACTCAACACAAGTCTTTATAATTAAACCGAATCTGTTTGCCGGTAGCAAGTGATCATTATGCTAAAGAAACGTCAATGTTAACATATATATATATTTCAACCCATTGTCTTTATATATCTTTATATTTCATTTTAACCATCCCGAAAGAAATCATCCGTTAGCCAAAGTAAGAGACTTCTACATCCAATTGTGTCAACCACCTAAATATCTAAAAAAAACTAAAGGAAACTAAACGATAGAATAGAGCAACAGCAGCCAGGACATTCCATCCTTAATCTACGTCACCTTCAAGGTCATACACCTCGTCCCATTGTAGTCTCAACTATAATCATCAACACTAATCTTCTAGTCATTAGAAAGAAATCCAATATAATGCCTCTATTCAAATAAGTCATGTGTCGGGTTCACTTAGCTTCTTATGTGAGAGTTGAAACAAATACCTTTTAATAACTCAAATAAGTTTGTAATAACAATAAGGGTTTCTCCCTTTCCAATATTTGCAACACCTCATATGAACTACCTAGAATCTCCTATCAACTTCTACTTGTTCACGAGCCACACTTTGGTCCGTGTTTAAACACTTAATCACAACACGATTCTTGGTCTATTACATTTCCTATGAATTATAAGAATCAATCATAGTCTATTTCTAACACCATAGTAATCATTCGTTAGCTTGAATATTGTATTGATCATGACCCTTAATATTTTTTTACACTATTCTATCCACATATAAACTTCATTGCCTCAAGCTACATATTAATCTAGACCTTTCCTATTTCCAACACCTAGTAAACTACAATCTCTTTATAGTCTCATTCTCGACATTAGTCCACTAGCTCATCTCTATCCATTACCCATGACTTGATTCCCGGAAAGCTTTATGATTCTGTAAATCCAGGTGTCAAGCCGCCGCCACTACAAATCTGTTTTATACAATAGATTTTAAACCATCTAAAACCCTAATGACTAATGATCAAACATAGCTATGAGTATAAAGTGCTTACTTGGATGCTTATCGAGATCAAAGTCGTGTTCTTCCTCCTCCTCTTCAACTGCTGCCGTCGAGAGTAAACGAGGGCACAAAGTCTGCCGATTTCTTTTCTATTTTCTTTTAACTAACCCTAATGATCCTTATATAGCATCTTCTATTAGTTATATATTATCTTCTAATTTTACCACTTAATCCCTAAACCTATTATGGATATTTGTTTGAAGTCCTTTAATTCCTTTTTTTTTAAATGTACTACAATAACACTAATATTCATGGAACTTCATTAACATCCAATAACTCCAAATACGGTTTCAACGGTCTTCTCATAAAATAATGATCTTAATATTTAATAGTCGGGAATTCTGGTCGTTACAAAGAAAATGTTGAATTGCTTGAACGAATCAAAGAGGTCGAAACTGCACTGGAACCACCCACTCCATTTACCTTCTCACCACAGGGAATCATATTAGATGAACGAATTGAAGGTTCCAAACATGTGTCTACATCTTCTCAAAATGTCAAACTAGTAAAATCTGTTAATCATACTGCGGTAACAAATCTTAAACTTAAACAAATTTACAAAATAAAGCAACTTTCCACTTCTAATCACAGTTCTCGTATGCACTTAGACGTACCTGAATCATCACCAGCTACAGTCAGTCGACCAAGACTTCATTCTAATCTTTTATCCTCTGCTGCAGATGTGAAGAAGGCTGGAAACAAGAAGTGTGAAATAAGTACATCATGGAAAAGAGTTATTCCTAGATCCAGTAGGAGATGTTCAAATTTGAAACCTGTTTGTGAAAACGTTTTGATGTTTGATTATGTTTGTAATCATTCCAGTTCACTAGACAAAACTGCTTCTACCATGTTTTGTATGAGTGATGGTTGTACTCATGGACACTGTGAATTTAATTGTTGTTATGATCAATTGCGACAATCTTTTGGCATTAAGCCATGTGCTGATTGGACTGATTTTTATGCTAATCAAGTATGTGTCCCGTTTTTAAACTCAAAAGGATACATCATTCATCAGTGGATCACCACTCGTCAATCACATGCACTTAAACGCTTAAATAAATCCAACCGATTGCTCACGATCAAGGAACTGGAAGTCTACAGACGGCAGGGCTACGAAGCATTTAAAAGGGCTTGGATTGCACAGGAAAAACACCTGCACTCTCAAAAGAATTCTCGCAATTTCCCTTCCAAAATCTCCAAATCTTCTAAACCCAAACCATCATTCATTCAACGAGTAGCAAACCCTACTAATCGAAGTGCTCTAGTTCAGCGAAAGCAAGTTGAGGCATCGAGGCCACAGAGCATTCTTAAGAATTCCTCGCAAACATGGATTCGCAAACATAACGCTTCCGTAACTCTACCAAATCCAAAACCTACGATTCCATCAACTGTCAAACCAACAGTGGTAAAGAAACCTTCTTCTCAACCAATTTCTTCCAAATCTATTCATTCTCGACAAAAGATTCGACCCACATGGGTAATTAAGAGTAGATCATCTCAAGTTTCACCACAACAAGTAGACACAATCACTACTCAACCACCTTTAGGAACTAACAATCAAGGACCCATTCATATATGGGGACCTGAACGTGCTTTATTCTCTTATTGCAGGTGCCTCACTTGTGGTACCTTGACTCCGGTTGCACCAAACATATGACTGGCAACAAAAGTCTTCTCAAGAACTATGTTCCTAAGTACTCCGGGAATGTACGTTTTGGGAACGACAATGTTGCACCAATAATGGGGTACGGAGACATAGAGACGAAGCACATTAAAATCAAGAAAGTCTCTTATGTTGAAGGGTTGGGTCATAATTTGTTCAGCATTGGACAGTTCTGTGACAAGGATCTGGTCGTTGTATTCAAAAGGAACAAATGTTCTGTGCTGACAGAAGCTGGTGATGAACTACTTGCAGGCTCTAGGAAATCTAACATGTATTCCATAGATTTCGAGAAATATGATTCTCCTACATCTGTGTGTCTCCTGTCCGAAGCCTCCAATGATCTTACTTGGTAATGGCATCGTAAACTCTCTCATCTGAACTTTCAGAATATTAACAAACTAGTCACTGGTGACTTGGTGAGAGGCGCTCCCAAGCTGAGATTCAACAAGGACCATCTGTGTGCAGACTGTGAGAAGGGTAAAATGAAGAAGGCTTCTCATAAATCCAAACAAGTGTTTAGCACTATTAAGCCTTTAGATCTCCTGCACATTGATCTCTGTGGTCCTATGAGAATTCAGTCCAAACATGGGAAGAAGTATATCCTAATTATGGTGGATGACTATTCCAGGTATACTTGGGTCAAATTCTTGCGTGCTAAAGATGAAGCTACTCCAACAATTATCACATTCATCAAACAGCGGCAGAACAAGTATGGTCAGAGTGTTGTCTCAATCCGTACACACAATGGAACAAAATTCAAGAACAACGCTCTAAAAAGCTTTTGTGACCTAGTTGGGATCAATCATCAGTTCTCTGCAGCATACACTCCACAACAGAATGGTGTGGTCGAACGACGAAATAGGACATTGGTTGAAGCTGCCCGTACCATGCTGTCATACTCTGGGCTCCCACCTTCCTTTTGGGCTGAAGCCATCAACACTGCCTGCTATACGCAGAATCGCTGTTTCATTAATAAACGTTTTAATAAAACTACCTATGAACTGGCGAATGGCATAGTACCTAATATCAAATACTTTCATATCTTTGGTAATAGGTGCTTTGTTATAAATGACAAGGATAATCTAGGAAAGTTTGCTCCTAAAGCTGATGAAGCTATTTTCTTAGGTTATTCAACTGAATCGAAAGCCTACAGAGTTTTTAACAAACGTACAAAGAGCATTGTTGAATGTCTCAACGTAACATTTGATGATGCTTTGAATGTTACCAATTTTCCACCAAAATCAACAGTAGTTGCTTCTGAACATACCTGTTCAGGACCAGTTATTCAAAATAAAGAATCAAACATTTCTTCCAGTTCAAATTCTAATCTTGACTTTATGTTTAATTTCTTTTGTTCGGAATCTTCCCCAGTTGTGACTGAAAACAGGGACAACACAGCTGCACAAACAAGTGTCACTATCGCAGCTCCTACGGTCACTGAGACAACTGATCTATATGCTGAAGATTCTACATCTGTCTCGGTCACACAGCCCCTTGTGACTGCTTCTCTAGCTGACCAAGATAGCTCACCTGTGTTTGATTCAGACCCAAATTTCTCCAGAGAAGATGAAGAAGAAGCACGAAACTTACAAGATCTCATTCCTTCATCTTCCACCTCCCATGAAATTAAGTGGACCAGACATCACTCTGAAGAGAACATCATCGACGATCCTTCAGTTTGCATTCAAACAAGATCCGCAACAGCAAACGAATGCCAATTCTCTAGTTTCTTAACCATCATTGAACCCACCAAGACTTGTGACGTATTAGATGATCCAGATTGGGTAATTGCCATGCAGGAAGAATTACACCAATTTGATCGTCTTAAAGTCTGGAGATTAGTTCCTCTTCCATATGGGAAATCTGTTGTCGGAACTAAATGGGTATTCAAGAACAAACGGGATACGGATGGAGTGGTCATCCGTAACAAAGCTAAGTTGGTTTCTAAGGGCTACAATCAACAGGAGGGCATTGAATATGATGAAAATTTTGCCCCTGTTGCTCGAATTGAAGCCATACGGCTATTTCTTACTTATGCAGCCTCTAGAAGCTTTCGTGTCTTTCAAATGGATGTGCAGACAGCTTTTCTTAATGGTGTACTTAAAGAAGAAGTTTATGTCTCACAGCCTGAGGGTTTCATCAATTCAACACATCCAAATCATGTTTATATCTTAGATAAGGCCTTGTACGGGTTAAAGCAAGCTCCGCGTGCATGGTACGATGTCTTATCTGAATATTTGATTGGTGAAGGCTACTCCAAAGGAAGGACTGATACCACTCTCCTCATAAAGACAAAGGGTCGGGATAAGATTTTGGTTCAGATATATGTGGACGATATTATTTTTGGATCTACAAATCCAAAATACAGTGACGAGTTTGCTAAAATCATGGCAAACAGATTCCAAATGAGTATGATGGGGGAGATGTCATTCTTTCTCACGAAGTATGTGAAGCAGCTAAGGCTCACCCATATCCACACCCATGGCTGCTAAGGCACAACTCTCAGCAGATCTTGATGGTTCTCCTGTAGATCAGAAAAACTATCGTGGGATGATTGGATCGTTACTGTATCTCACTGCTAGTCGTCCGGATATCATGTTCTCTACCTGTCTCTGTGTCAGATTTCAGGCAAACCCTAAATAATCACATCTTCTGGCAGTCAAGCGGATATTCAGATATCTTAAAGGGTCTATGGATTTAGGTCTGTGGTATCCGAAAGATTCAAATCTGGATCTACATGCTTACTCAGATGCTGACTATGCCGGTTGCATAATTGATAGGAAAAGCACCTCTGGTAGTGCACACTTTCTGGGTGATAGTTTAGTCTGCTGGGCCTCCAAGAAGCAAAACTGTGTATCCACCTCAACAGCAGAGGCTGAGTATGTTGCTGCTGCAATGTGTTGTTCACAAAGTCTTTGGATACGCACACAGTTATCAGACTTTGGCATCAGGTATGACAAAATTCCACTTTTATGCGACTCTTAGTCTGCCATCGCCATCTCCTGCAATCCGGTACACCACTCTAAAACTAAGCATATTGATATCCGTTATCACTTCATAAAAGATAACGTTCAGAAAGGATTAATTGAGCTCCAGTATGTTCCTACTGAAAATCAGCTAGCTGACTTGTTTACCAAACCATTGGACGAAAGTCACTTCACTGAATTGATATCTAAGTTAGGCATGCTCAACTTGAAAATATAACATATTGTTGCTCCATTTTTCATTTCCTTATTGTTTAGAGTAGGTGTTACACTATATGTTCTTTGTACAGCTTCATGATGCAACACTCAAGGGGGAGTGAAATTCTGGTGACACATATGTATCCTATGTGTAGGGGGAGAAAAATTATACACATACTGCAAATGTGTAGGGGGAGGAGTATACAACTGATACATTTCCAAAATCTTGAGAATTTTTTCATAAACAGATGCAAAAGTCTAGGGGGAGTGTGTCAAACAAACATTCAATTCAACCATATCTGAAAAACTAAATTTTCAAATCTCAAAATTCAGATATCTTGATTATTCATAAATTTCTCAAGTATTGGTTCAATCGCATGCGATTCAAACAATTTGATAGCAAATATGACTTAATCGCATGCGATTGATAAACAGGTTGATTCGCATGAAAGGGGTGATTCACATGCGATTGATAAACAGGTTGATTCGCATGAAAGAGGTGATTCGCATGCGATTGATAAACAAAGGTTGATTCGCATGCAAGGGGTGATTCGCATGCGATTGATAAACAAAGGTTGATTCGCATGCAAGGGGTGATTCGCATACGATTGATAAACAGGTTGATTCGCATGCGATTGATAAACAGGTTGATTCGCATGCAATGGTTGATTCGCATGCGATTGATAAACAAAGTGCTTCGCATGCTATTAACCAAAGAGTGATTCGCATGCGATTAACACACCAAAGAGTTAATCGCATGCGATTAAAAACTTCTATCAGCCGCATTTTTTACCATTTAACCACCCAATCATGAACTGCCACGTGTCCTTTTACTTTATAACCGTCCCATCCATCTTTCACTCCATTCAACCGATCAAATTCAAAATAAAACAAGTTTCTCTCGTTTTTTTTGGCTACTTGATTATACGAACTGTCTCGTTACTCTGCCAAAATTTGCAATTTTTATCTCAAAATACTCCTAATCACATAGGCAACAACTTGTACGGTTTACATTTTGAAAATTTTGAGTTAAAAGTAGTGATTTTGGCCCTAGAACAGCCACTTGTGATAGGGTCTTTCGGAACTTAAGATGGAGTTTTGAGACACGAAACAAACTTGGTTGCCTAATCCAAGGTTGCGATGGGTGTTTTGAACATATGGGGAACACTATGATGTAAAAATATTTCAAAAATCTTGAAAAGTGTTCTTCGTGTTCTTGGGGGGTATGAAAATACACTTACAATTTGGTTTTTGGCTTGAAAAGAGGTGTTAGGATGATTTTTTGACCATGCTTCAGTAATACAGAGTTGTTTATTACTATCTAATTGCTATATTGAAAGTGCCAAAACAACTTTTTTATGCACAAAATCATCGTGTAGACAATGGAATTTTCAGACTTAGGTGTTAGCAAAGTTTTTCCAACTTTATAAGTTTGGTCAAATGTCAGTCAATCTTGACTATTTCACTTATATTTGACCACATTTCCAATCCTTTCAAAGATAAGTGAGGTCAACTAATATATCTCTTTATCTGTGACTTAAATTTTTACCTATCTGTGCAGATAAGATGGCTCAAGCTATTGTTGACCCAGAGGACATCATGCGTCGGTCTGAGTTCTTAAATTCAAACTCTCATGAGAACAACCATTACACTGACCTCATCAAACTCAGAAATACTAACTACCCAATCATCACTGAGATTCTGAAAATCCACCCTTTGAACTACCTTCTAACCTATAATCCTGCCATCACTGGCACACATGTCCTTGAACTCTATATCCAACAATTCTGGAAAACTTGTGAGGTCCGTACCAATGACAGGGACCAAGAGGTCATATATGCTGAGATTGATGAGTACACTGTTGAAATTACTGTCAGTCGCCTAAGAAGCATCTTCAGACTTCCAAGAGCAAACAGTAGGCCACCTGCCACTACTTTTGATGACATACCAACTGAGGAAGATTGTGTAGCTATCGTCAGGGATATGGGCTATGATGGTGACCTTGTAAGGAAAAACCAGTTCAAAAGAACCAGCTTACACCCAAAATACAACTCCCTGCTGACTGTGCTTCAAAGGTGTCTCACCCCAAAGCATTCTGGTTATGAATTCCCCACTAAGTATCAACTCAAGATTTGTGTTGCTGCTGCCAACCATATGCATATATACTATGCATTTATGCTATTCCAGGATATTAAAGCCATATGCAAAGGAAGAATTCCCAAAAACAGAAATAAGCTAAAATGTTGCCTTACCATCGCTTCATACCAATGAACATCAGTATGTGATGGATCAGAATGCTGATATCCCTCGTCGGACAGGTTTACCTTCCGTTTCTCCAAAACTCTTTATTCATATTAAACCTGCTAGCTCGACCAATCTGCCTATTCCAAGACCCTTCCCTGTATCTCTCTTAGATCTTTGTGAGCAGAATGATATTGTTAAGAGTTATAGGGAGAGTGTAGGAATACCTCCCATGGTTGTGCCAGAACCGGCCATACCTGCCTAGGGAGGAATACCCCCTGGTGAGGATATAGAGAATAGGCATCAGCAATCTACGGGAGATGCTGAGGGAGAAGATGAGAGAGAAAATTCTGAGAGGGGTGGAGAAGAAGGTGAAGGTGTTGAGAATATAGAGGGAGGGGATGCATATGATCCCGCTACCATTCAAGCCATAGTTCAATCTCTTTCTCAATCTACCTCAACCCAATTTGTTTTTACTGAGTCTGCTTCCGATCAAGGTGGTGCCTCTTCCTTTGAACTTGATATATCTCTCGTGGGCACCCCTGACCAACCAATCGAACAACCAGCAGAAAGCACACCCTCATTCATGAAACTTACTGACCCACATACTACCTCTCCCGACCAGACTCACCCCGTTCAAACTACTCAGGTCATTCCACAACCTGGTGGTCTGGTCATTCCTTTGTCTTTAACTGCCCAAGCAACCAGCATTCCTATCATTCACAGGGCCATAGTTACTCCTGAACATGATATTCCAGTCACCTTACCAGGTCATTCACTATCTGTTGAATCTGGCTCTGTCACTCCTGATTCTTTACTAGATCCTAATCAATATGCCGGTTATGGAGTTGGCAGTGGTGGAGAAGAAGAAGATAGGAGTATGAGTGAACGAGAGGAGGTGAGAAAAGAAAATATGAGTGCTGAGGGAACACCAAACCCAGAAAGCCGGGAAGCCACAACCGCTATGGGGCCTGACATTGTTGGGCCTCATATTGAACAAGTCGTGGTGATCCCACCAGTGCAAGTTTCTGCCCCACTAAGCCACTACGGTGTCTCTCAACAGACTCCGTCTTTATTGCACAGGGTAATAGCACATACACTGGGTCAACCCCAATTGGGTGTTGGACCTATTGAACATAGAGGACCGTCTCCCTCGTCCTCGACTCCTTTTGATGCACGATTTGACATACCGTGGATTTCCGCATATCTTGACCAACACAGGGTAACAATCGATGCACCGGGCTTGTTGGCTCAACAAGTTTCCTTAACTTCCAGTGGTGGTACCTTTCAAGGTTCCATTCGAGGATTGGAAGGAAATCCTGCTGGAGCCAACATCACTGCTGCTCCAGTAGGTAGTACTGCCTATGTGGCTGGTACTTCAACCGGATGTCTTCGTGATTCCGTGTTTGTTACACGTGCAGAACTTCAACAACATATTCAACAAGTCGTGTCACCAATCCACCAACAACTGCAGATGACAAATCAAAAGTTGGATCGGATAGAGCAAGCTTCCAAGGCCTAAGCTGAGTAGCTAAACCGAATAGAAACACTTCTTGCTGCCCGTCCTCCAGTTCCAGAGCCTCAATCACAACCTGATCCTGCCACAATGTCTGTAGATGCTTTAAAGAGCATGCTATACGTTAGACTTCTGGAGCAAAGGCCAGAATCTGCACATGATCAAGACCTTCTGACTACTCTTTGCAACGAACAACGTCCATCGGGAATCTCCATGGATGACTTTCAAGAGTTTCATGAAGATGTAAACAGAAAGATTGATGGGATCACCAAAGGTTTCCACACCTCCCTATCAAAAGTCAGAGACCGGCTGACTAGCCTAGAAACAACCTGTCAGGCTCAGGCTCAGGCTCAGGAGAGTAAGAGGAGAAGGGATGATCAGGATCCGGATGATCAACCCGAGGGGGAGAAAAGGAGAAAATACATGTCTGCTCCCTCAGTTGTTGCTAATGTACCTGTCCCACTCCTTACTTCATACTTATCTGCAGGTACAAGTTCAACTGGGTCCGGAAGTCAACAACAACAACAACAAATGGCCGATGAAGTTCATCAACGACAACAAAAGGAAGATGGTGAAAAACAAATTGTACTTTATGTACCTCAGCAACAATCTGAACCGAGGCCAAATGATCTTGAAGAAGGTGAAATACCTTACCAGCAGCCCCATGCCGAGATGTTTGACTGGTCTAGTGACTCAGAGGAACAAGTGAAAGATTTATATGAGTCTATTCACACAACACCAGCAAGGCATGTGGGTGAAGGTAGTTCTGCTCAACCGGAGGAGGAGACTGAGGATTCTGAGATGGAAAGACTATTCAATGGCATTGATGAATATGTCAAGTTTGCTGCACATCCAGATTCTCCTAGAATTGTCCACAAATTTGATGATATTCCCAGTGAAAAAGAGCTTGCACTTAAAAGAAAAGAAAGGGAAGCAATTTCTAGAAGGGAAGCTAGGAGAAAGCCTAAACAAAAGAAACCAATCTTTGACGTGTCCAGGGTTCTCAGTGGTATTAATGTTGAAGTTCATGAAACTTTCCCTCCTCCTCCTGGTCAGTTTCAAGAATCAGCTGCCGATGTACTTGAAAGAAACAAACAGAGAGAGGCAGCTGAGAAAACAAGACAAGAGTCTGAATGGCCCTTGCCAAGGATCTTCATTGTCACACCTGCTCCTCTAGTGTATCGTGGGGATCCAGGACTTGATGCAGGCAACATGTTTACAAGAAGTGCTGCCCAACAACCTATATGGAAACCTTATTTTGTGAATGCTGCTAATCTTGAAGAAAGAATTCCAGACATATTCAGCAATGAGCAAATACAGGTTATTTCCCCTAAGTTGCGGAACATGGATGACAAACAGAGAAGAAGATATGAACACATCCTCTCTCAGTCCAAAACAAAACCCGAAGATATCAAATCAGAGTATCCTATAGTTGAACTTATCAATATCTATACTCAGACAACCTTCAGAATAAAGCATGCCATCTTTCATGTCAAAAGAACAAATAACCTGTCATACTTCCTCAACGAAGCAGATTTAAGGTTTGTTAGTATTGAAGACATCAGCTTTATCTTTGACACCCTCTCTCAGAAAAGAGGAAAGTGGCCTAAAGAAGAGTTTGGAAGGGGTGCTCTGATGAAATATATGAGAAATTTAATGGAATACTTTGAGGAACATGATCTGCAACTCGGAGCTGAAAATAACTATCTAAAAGTCAATCTCTTATAGCCTAACCAGAGCCATCCAGATCTAGAAAATCTTGAAGAATTGACAGTTATCTATGATGGGCATCCAAACTTCAAAGGTGATCGAGGGGTCGTCTCAAAGAATACAAAAGGCGAAAAGATCTTCATCAGACTTGATGAACTCATGGCGTATTCAGACGGCACTTTGAAAATTCTCCATCATAAGATACATCAGAAAGTGTGGGATAACCGGGTAGCCTATACTGATGAAGAACATGCGGAAGCCTATCGTGCTATAGAAAGGATGAGAACGACACTAGCAAGCAGAAGGAAAATACGCAAGTGGCAAGTGGCATTCAGGAATCATCCTATGAATAGATTAATGTATTTATTTGTTGTGAATGTTTACACACCTCACTTAGGGGGAGATTGTTAGAAATATTAAAGGCATTTCCCCCACATTTCAATGTTAAGCTTTGCATTCTAAGTTACTTGTGTTTGTGTTTTGCTCTCAACCTCTCGGCTCTCTCTCTCTCTCTAACCGATTACACACACAAACACACACTAAGAAGATAATCATCTAGCATTGCTTCATCCGTATCATAATACGGGACCATCAACTATCATATGCATGGAAAGGAAATATCTATAGATGAATTGCATGGAATGTTGAAGGTTGTAGAATATAACATGTCCGAGCATACATCATTCTTATCCACTCCCGTTCTTGGTTCTAAGAGACAACTTCTAGCCAAGAAGAAGAAATCGATCCCATTAAAAGAAGAAGTTGGAGTTTCCAAGCTTGCTTCAAGTTTTGAGTGTATGGACATTGATTACGTGCCTAAGGAGACTCAACATGGGGTGGTTTGCTACTTCAGCGGTAGATTTGGGGATTGGGCCGTCATGCCTGCCCTCCGTGGCGAGAGGATATAAAACTTCTCAGACAAGAGAGAGTTAATTTTCCTACTTTGAAGAAACACATTTGTACATGGTGTTACTTTGAAGAAAAACAGGATATCTTTGTTGATGATCTGGTAAAAGGCAGGCCAAAAACATGTATTCAATGTGATTGGTATACATTAATTTTATAAACCAAGTCCTCAATCTAAAACACACAATTATGGTCACTTAAGCATCGAATGAGATTTTGACTAGAAAGAGTCCTTTGCTTGTTAATCTCATAACTTAAAATTATCCAGTCTACATTCAGTGGGAGATGGATGAATTATAAGTTGATGCCTATATATTTAAGTAGTTCATCTGAGTTTTGGAAAATTGTTTCTTAGACTTATGGGAACCATATTTGGTTGCTCAAAGGAAAAAGACAATTTACAAAAGCATTCCAGTGAGAGAACATAAAACTTAAATAAGAGACATAATGTCGTCACTAGCATTTAATCAGCATAGAGATGTTGGTAAAACCTGACAATATCAATTACTTCTATAAATCTGATGGAAATCAAGAAGGATGTTTAGATATAACGTTGTCATATTTTAGTAGCAGCAGCTTGATGGTAAATCATTGTGATGTTACCATTCATCGGAAACATAGTGGGACCCTGAGTTCACTGGTTAATATAAGAAGATAATGGTACATATAGGTGTATCCCATTTGATGTATTCAAGTAATTGACTTGGGTTAATCCCACACCTAAGGTGTAATCCGAGAAGGGTGAAGGGACTAACATATATGCAATTATGGACAACTTCAAAATACCGACAAGAGACAAAGTGTATCATATCGATTATATGGAAACATGTTCTAGTGGCTATGTTGAAGATTAC
Organism: Pulicaria dysenterica; assembly: GCA_947179395.2. Lineage (NCBI taxonomy): Eukaryota > Viridiplantae > Streptophyta > Magnoliopsida > Asterales > Asteraceae > Pulicaria > Pulicaria dysenterica. The sequence continues at coordinate 60,550,197 of OX359289.1, read as the reverse complement.
TAGAATAAAGTGAAATATTGTTGTCACCTTGCGGAAACAAGTTAGTTCACTTGGATGTAAGAGACCTGTATCCTTCATAGAATTAAGTTGAGGAAATGCTTAAGGCACTTTCCGAGGGTCTTATTCATCCATAATATCTAGATTAGGTCTGGATTATGTGAAACATTGTTGTCACCATGGGGAAACGAGTATGTTCACATGGAAATAAAAGACCAAGATCCTTCGCGGGATTAAGTTGAGAAAATGTTTGAAGCATGTTCCGAGGTATTATATATCCATTATGTCCAAGTTGTGTCCATGACTAAAGTCAGCAAAACTTGCATCTTGTGGCTGTAATCCTGCTTTACGAGAAAGTCAAAGAAATGAGTTTTCTGGAAAGCATAGATTAAGCCAGATACCCTTGTCAGGGCTAGTGGGAGCTTCATGTGTTCTTAGCAAAATATACTCAATGAAAATAATGTCCTAATTTAGTGTTGTTCTACAACCTAATGTTGGAATTATTGTTCTATGAGTATAAATAAAGAATATGGAATCAAGTGGAGTTTAGATTAAAGAAATACTGATATATGTTCTTGATGTTCGACGTAAATAGAGTTGTTTTGAGTAAGTTATTACTGCAAGCAAATCTATACTTATGAAACTGTCGATTTTTAATCGAAGTTTAGAATATTTAAATATGTGGTGCAGATACGACATTGAGATTCAATGAGTGTCATTGACCCTATTGTGTACTTTGGTAACATTAAGGGTATGTCGACTCTAATAAACGTGAGTGTCAGTAACTCTATTGTGAACTTCAGTTACATTGAGTGTATGTCGACTCTAATAATCATAAGTGTCATTTATCCTATTGTAGGCTTCGGTAACATTGAGGATATGACGACTATGATAATATTATGTATGATCTCTTTGATAAACACTTTGCAAGTAGTTTAATAAGAGAATACAAAAGAGTACAAAGGGATATCATGTAGATGATCCCACAATTAAGCCGTTGTCAAATACTAGTGATGAATTTCATACTAGGTATAATAGCATTGTTTATGCTTATGACTAGGCTTGAATATCATTTTAGTAAATGTTTGATTTACTTATAAGCTTTGGGAATGATAAGCAGTACTGCTAACCGATGATTGTATCGATATATAGTGGGGACTATATATACGCCTGATGCGGTTACCTTCATTGGTCTTTACTGTGTTCCATCTTAGCATGTTTAATCACTTCCCAGAATTTTTAAACATTCTAAATTTCCACAGCCAATCATTCTTCAAGGGAAGGAAGCTTGAATTAAGACTGGGGTTAGGTGTTGGTTATGCATTAATCAAGGATTGAATGCATGAAACGCAACAGTAACATGTGCTTGAAAGGAGTTTCAAGTAACTGGAAGACCCGCACCCGAGTTCACTTCATGGATCATGGTCAAAGAGTGACTATGAAGGATAATATCATTACGTCCTTCGACTCAAGATGTATGAATTGCTATAGCATGAAACTTTCTTACTTTAGCCATTTCAAAACGTAGTTCGTAACTGGCTACTATAAAGGGAATAGTTAAGTAAGATAAGGTTCACGCTATGGGGTTGTACAGTCAACGGAATTTGTTCCTCTGGTATGAGAGATATCCCTGGGCCCCTCGATGATTGGGTGCTGACACCAAAATAAGCATGGCCATGCGCAAAGGAATATTGATTGAGAATCAGATACGTCCTTAAATTTTGGTCACCACCAATCAAGATCGAGAAACATAATCGTGAACGATCTGGAGATTGACGTATCAATCCATGTCTCGTGTTCACAAGGATATCGCGAACAATGGGAGTATTGATCACTTATCAATAGGACCTCTACGTTCTTTTGTAGGTTATGGTTTTATGCAAAGAAGTGGAACCCATACTGACTTGGGGGCATTGATGCTTTTGCTAGAGGCCGCTCTTTGTCTAAGGTCACATGGGTACGGTGCATTATGTTCAAGTGGGAGTTTGTTAGAAATATGCCCATTAATGTACGTACGCCATATGGACCGCTGCTGATGATATATGGGCCTATTGGGTCATACACCGGGGTCTAACCTGACAGCAACTTAAGTTAAGGGACCAAATATGACAAAAGACAAAAGTTGACATCGCAGACCGCGTTAGCGTCGCTAACTCTTAGGGGTTAGCGCCGTAAGTCCTAGAGGATAGCGCCGCTACGGCTGCATGTACTTTGTGTCCAATCGCTGACAGGGCGCGTTAGCGCCGCTAACTATCTTGAGTTAGCGCCACTAACTTGTGGTTAGCACCGCTAACCCTGCCAGTGTCATTTGTCAACTACACCTCTTAAACTAGCCAATGCATGTGGGTATCCAACTCTCGAGACTTGGCCGGTTTAGTGGAGTTATTTAGAGTCTGGATTCAATAGAGGGGCTAAGGGAGTTCATTTGTTTTTGGTGCTCTTCCTCTCTTTTTCTCTCTAATACATATACACTCTTCTTTGGTGCTAACAAGGCCAAGAGAAGATTAAAGAGAGATTATTCCAGAGTTAGTCTTGTGAGTTGCTGTTTCAGAAGTGGTGTTCATCGTGAAGTACCATGGAGGCTTGCTAGCTCTCGAGGTTAGACGTGTTCCCGGGGTACTACCCATTAGACGACCCGCGTTTATTCTTGGAGCATCACCACCACGAGACAACAAGTATTCTGGAGCTTAGGAGAAAGGTATAATCACCTCCTTTACTTTCCTTGTTGCATTTCTTTACATAGAGTTTGGTCCATTTGTGGGATTTCGGTTTTTATGCTTTATATGCTTGTACATTGGGCTGTTTTTGTTGTACCTTTGCTTCCGCTGTGTGCCCACGAAATCCCAACAAGTTTGACTCGGATTTGTAAAGATAAAACTTTTAAGTGCATTTTTGGGTACCTAGCTATCTGTTTTGAGTAACTCTTTAAAGTATGTTCCCTGATATTCTGTTTTTGGGAATTATTTCATTTATGAAGTACCATGTTCTGTTTTTGTGGTATCTTTTCTATCCTTTTTATGTTTTTCGGATTTTTGATGTTTTCTTTATTTACACTATGTGAGCTATTTACTAAGAGTCATCTATACTAGCATTTTAGCTAAGTAGTCCATGATCAAAGTTTCAAGCTTGATTACAGAACAAAGTATTTACAGAGAGTTTGTACAGAGTAATCTAACTATGAGTTAAACTAAGTACAGAAGTTGAACTATTCTAGGAATTTGAAATTACATCTAATCTAGTTATGAAGTTTCAGTTTTTTTCACACCAAGGTTCTTCTTTTACATCCAGAAATCTGTTCAGTGGATTTGCAGCCAACAACTCTTCAGCTCTTGCTTGAATCAGATTTTCAAAAAGTTCACTTCCTGTCTGTCCCCTTGTTAAATGTGCAGCTTGAAAGATTAATTCTCCAGGGGCTCTTCCTAAGTCAGTTTCTCTTAGGAATCTCCAAACACCAGCTCTGTTCTTGAAGAATATCCCTCTTTCAGGTTCAGTTATGTACTTAAACATTTCTGGCTTAATGTTGAAGGGCAGAGCAGTGTTGAGATTTTCATATGCAGACAGGTAAGGATGATCAGGATTAAGTATAATCCGTTCAGCAGTTAGAAAAGCTTTGGAGGATTTCTTGAAGGCATCCTCAATCATATCAATGTGTTCCACAAATCGATCATGAGTGCATATCCTGTAGTAGACAGCCATTCAGATCCAGTATTCGAATTTGTTTATGAACCTTGGGGCAATATCACTTTTGGATTTAAGAGGTGGTACAGAGTCTCAATCATCTCAGTGAAGAATAACAGTTTGCAGTGATGAGTATAGGCATTCTCATGTGTTTGTCTTTCATCTCTTCTTACTAATCCGAGATATGGCCTTTCATCTGTTCCCTTATATGGAGTGACTCTGGAAATGATATTTGGATCCTTTCTTTCTATCAAGTTCTTCTTGTTTTCCAAGACCTCTTTGATCTTTCTTTCAGATTGCTTAGTTGTAACTCCGAAGTTGAACTCATGCAATGCTTGAATATCTTCTCTGTGAGTTCTTCCTCTTTTAGGAACTTTCTTGACAGTAGGATCATCTTGCTGTGGTGCAACTTGTGTTGGATGTGAGTGAGCAGATAGCATGATGATTTCTTCTTCTTGTAATTCTCTCATTTCATCATAAGTGACACCAATTATTGCAGCAAGATCTTCAGGAGTAGTGAAATCCTGGTGTCTCTCCTTGGTTTTCAGAACATCTTCAATGGTTGTACCAAGAGCAGCAGCCAGTTCACTTAACTCTCTGAGATTCTCATCCTCTTGATTTAACTCTTCCTCGCTTCTTTCTTCTTCTTCAATCTCCTCAGCAGACATTATTTTCTTTCCTTTTCTCCTTGGACTGTTGGAGCTTGAGTTGAGAGGCTCTGCTTTATTAAGTTGAGCAGAGAGGACAGAGGCATCTTATCTTCATCATCATCATCATCAGAATATTCTGATGGCACATTTATTGGTGCACAAGATTCATCTTGTCTTGGCTTTTTAGCACTCTTCCTTCTAGCCATTTGTTTGAATCTTCTTTTTGGCCTCTGCTCATCTTGAGCAGGTTGCTCCCCCTCAGATTGATTCTTTCCCTCAACATCTGATTTTCTTTGAGTTTCTGTTTCATTGGGGGTAGATGCATCCTCTGCTTGCATAGCGTGAACCTCAGCTGTATATGCATCACCAGCTGCTCTGATTGTATCTGGTGAATGTTCTCTTCTAACTTACTTCTCCCCCTTTTTGTCATCAGCAAACGTAAAAGGAGAGTTGTTAGAGGGCTTGGCAACAGAAGGAGGGATAAAAGAATAGGAGATGGAGAAGGAGTGGAGGTAGAGGGAGGGATAGGTGAAGTTGTAGGAGAGGTAGTGGGGATAGGAGGTTGGGTGAAGAATGGAGATCTCCTCAGGCTTAGGATAGCATCAGTGATATTGGTAAATTCCTTGAGGGTTTAACTGTGCTTTTGGATGGAGTAGTTGTTTAGATGTTTGAGGTCAGTAGTTATGGTTTGGAGAAGAGAAGACACTCTAAGAAGAGAGTCAGGTATGTTTACTGAAATGTTAGGAGGGGAAGGTCTTAAGGTATGGTGTTGGATTAGAAGGTTAGAAATGGTTTGGTTGAGGTTGGTAATGGTTTGCTTTGAGATGGTAGGTGAAGGAATAGGAGTAAGATTAGAAGTTTGGGTAAGAAGTTGATCTAATTTGGTGAGAATTGGTGAAAGATCAACAGGGGCAGGGGTGGGTTGGGGTTGGGATTGTGTAGCCTTTAGTGACTCAACCTCTTTGGTTAAATGAGAGAGTTGAGTTTCTGTTTTAGTTTGGAAGGAGGTAAAGGAGGCTTGAAGACTATCCATCTTTTGAGAGATGGACAGTAGGCTTTGAATTATTTGGGGTGAGGGTTCAGAGAAGGTAGAGGGAATAGGTTGGATAGGAATTGATTGAGATAAGGTACCAATATCAGGAATGTTAGGTTTATACCACTAGTATTAAGAGGCAGTGCAGTAGCATGTGTAAGTATTGAATCGAAAGTAGGTGCAAGTATGTGAGTGTGAGTGAGGGTTGCACTCAATGGGATATCCCTTATTTCAGTAGCAAGTTGTTGTGAACTTACTAAGGGAAAGGCTTGACTCATAGGGGCTAAAGACACAGTGTGACCTTAGGAGGAGGTCTGTCTTTCAATGGTATCACCCTGTTGGGAGGGCGACCCAGATTTCAGCAATCCCATATTTACGAATGTGACCTTTTGTGAGGGCACATCCACTGGCAATTGGGTTAAAACAACATCCATAAGCTCCCCCTCAACATAAGAGGTAGCTAGAGGAGTTGAGGTAAGAGGTGTGGATAACACTACCTCAGAGACTTATGGAAAGTGCACAAGGTCTCGTTACCTTAATTCAGTATGGGTGTTAGAGGGAGTAGAACTAGCAACTGTTTGGAGTTTACTAGAGCTTGGCAGCTGTGTGGGTGTTACAAGTTGAGGAGAGGATGGGTTCTCATTGGTGGGGTCAAGCAAATGAGTGTCCTCAGGGAGAGATAAAGGTATACCTAAGATTTGTTTTGCTTTGCTGATCTCTATGAGCTCCACCAGCTTATCAGAGATCTCTTCAGCATCAGAGACCTCTTCATCTCTACCACTTAGTGCTCTATGAACAGAGTCACTCAATCCTTGTTGTTGATCAGGGTTGGGATAAGCAATTGTGCCACCAAGAGTTCTACTTGGAGAATCATCATCAGATTCTTCTTCACTGTGATGAGTGTGTGGTGTGGTAGAACTGGAACTGACAGGGAATTCAGTGATTGGCATCCCTATAGGAGAAGATGAACTGGTTGTAGCTTGAATATTTTCAGTGTGAGCATAGCCAGCATCACCTCTTTCATCACCACTATCTGCTTCTTGTACATCCTTAGCATCAGGACTAATAGGCTCATCCTGTGCTGGTTCATCAAACACATCTGCTGTAAATATCATTTCATGATCATCAGTGTCCATCAACCCTTCATCCATCCTTTCTTCTTCAATCATGGCTTCATCTTGAGCATGAGTTACTGACTCTTCAGAATGCTCAGTGATCATATCAGGAGATTCAGAATCATCAGCTATTTATTCTTCCATGTTTTCAGCAAACACCTGTTCTTCAACCTCAGCTTCATCACCAGCAATATCAATTAGTTCTTGCATCTGGGCAGTAATGGCTGGACCTTGCTCTTCCCTTATTAGATTAAAAATGTTTTGACCCATTTGAGGCATGGGCATTGCATCAAGCACAACAACTATCCCAGTATACTGTTCCCATTGCATCTGATAAAGGACAAGTAAGCTCAAGTACCTTATGTAGGGAACAATAGTCCTTGTGGACTTCTTTGAAGTAGCAAGAGTAATTTTGTCCATCATATCCGAGAATATGAGTTGAGCAAAGTCAATATTCCTCACTGTGATTAAGGCATGAAGTACCATCAGCTCTGTCTGGTTCATTTGATCGAAGCTTCCAGTTTTGGGACCAAAACAGCGAGTGATGACACTTGCCAGATACTTCCATGGGTGTCCCAGCACGGACAACTTGTACTGACCATGGGCAATAGGAGAATTGTAGCCAATTAGGGGTAGTACCTCCAAAACTTGATCCATTTGAGCAAATGGTTGATAAGGAGCCAAGTTTGGCAGAGAGATGGCCTGTCGCAGAGTGTCGACATTGAAATTTATGTTGATGTTGCCATTCAGACAGGTGCAGGTGATGAGATTTTGATTGGGTTGATACCTAGCAGTATACCACATCTCACCAACAATGTGAGGAAAAATGAAGTAAGGTTGAGCAGAGAGACAAGGGAACAGGGGATGAGCAGTAATAAACATAACCATGGGTTCGTATCCCTGGTTTGCCTTGTTTGAGGGAATTTAAGTGGTTATTCGAAACTTATTGGGACGAATGATGAGTTCAGAGTTGGGTGCAACTTTATCACCAACAATGGCAAGAGGAGTGGAAGCAGAGTTGAAAGTCACCATGATTACAGAGTGAAACAGTTTGAGCAACGAAAGTTTAGGGTTTGAAAAATTGAGAGAGAAAGAGTGTTTGGGAATTTTGAAAGCGTAAGAAATGAAGAACCGCCCAAAAACACCTTTATATCTTCCTTGGAAACCTAAACTGTCACCAAAATATATTTCAAAAAGTAACTGTCATTTCTACAAAAAGGTGATAAACGGAATAGTTAGTAAATACACAGACAACTAACGGACAATTTAAAAGAAAATAAATACCTAGTTAATATATATTAAATACAAATGAGAAAATAATAAAATAAGTGTGGGGACACAGAATTTTTGACTTTTGAAATTCATCAGCTGACAAAAGAAAGTGTCAGCTGATCCATGTTGAGATAAAGTAAGTGTCAGCTAATGAGTGCACTTAGCTGAGCTTATAAGTCTTAGCTGATGGTTTATCAACTGAGGTATAGTGTTAACTGATGGTCGTCAGCTGACATAATTCCATTAGCTGATCTACTATAAGTAAAACATTTAGAAGCTTTAGATAAGTACTTCATTTCACACATAAATAAAATTATTTTCTCACTCAAAACTAACTATCTAAGAACAAAATATATTACAAGTTTAACATGCCAAGTTTGGATATTAGGAAGTTGAACCGAGACTCATCCAAAGGTTTTGTAAAAATGTCAGCTAATTGAACATCAATGTTTATATAGCGCATTGAAACTTTCTTTTTCTGCACATTATCTCTAAGAAAATGATGTCTGATTTCAATATGCTTTGTTTTTTAATGCAAAACAGGATTGTTACAGATAGATATGGCACTTGTGTTGTCACACAGAATTGGAGAGTTTTCAAACTGTATGTCATAATCCAGTAGTTGATTTTGCAGCCATAGCAATTGAGCATAGCAGCTTCCAGCAGCAATGTATTCTGCTTCAGCTGTAGAAGTTGAAAAAGAGTTATGTTTCTTGCTTGACCCGTTGACTAATCTTCCACCTAATAATTGACAACTCCCAGATGTACTATTTCTGTCTAGTGTGCATCCTGCAAAGTCAGAATCAGTATATCCAACTAACTCAAAATCAAAGTCTTTCGGGTACCAAAGACCTAGATTAGGAGTTCCTTTGAGATACCTAAAAATCCTTTTAACTGCAGCTAAGTGAGATTCTTTGGGATCTGCTTGATATCTAGCACAAAGACATGTTGAAAACATAATATCTGGTCTACTTGCAGTGAGGTATAAAATAGATCCAATCATACCTCTATAAGTTTTAATGTTCACTGATTTACCATCAGTGTCCTTTCCAAGCTATAAGGCAGTGGACATGGGTGTTTTCATTGAAGAACAATTTTCAAACTCAAATTTCTTAAGTAAGTCATTTACATACTTTGCTTGATGAATGAAAATACCATCAACTTCTTGTCTTATTTGAAGTCCAAGAAAATAGTTTAGTTAACCCATCATGCTCATCTGATAGTTATCAGACATGAGTTTTGAAAACTTTTTACAAAGATCCAAATTTGTAGACCCAAATATTATATCATCTACATATATTGTACAAAAATCACATCACCCTTGAATTTCCTTATAAACAAGGTGCTATCTATGCTTCCTCTTATAAAACCTTTGTTAATTAGAATAGAAGATAGGGTGTCATACCAGGCTCTTGGTTCTTGCTTTAGACCATACAAAGCTTTGTTCAAGAAATAGACATGGTTTAGCTTGCTAGCATCCTCAACACCAGGAGGTTGTTTGACATACACCTCTTCCTTTAATTCTCCATTGAGGAAAGCACTCTTAACATCCATTTGGATTACTTTGAAGTCTTTGAAGGCAAACAATCTTATTGCTTCAAGTATTGCAACAGGAGCAAATGTTTCATCATAATCGATTCCTTCTTCTTGACAATACCCTTGAGCAACTAGTCTTGCTTTGTTTATGATGATTAACCCTTGTTCATCCATCTTGTTTCTGAACACCCACTTAGTACCAATGATGGATTTTTCCTTTGGTCTTGGCACCAAAGTCCTCACATTGTTCCTAGTAAATTCAGCCAATTCTTCTTGCATGGAATTTATCCAGTGAGTTTAGAGCTTCATCTACCTTGTTTGGTTCAATCATAGAAACAAAACCTGTGTATAAACAAATATTAAAAGTTTATGATCTCGTTAGTACAGGTGCTTCTATGTTACCTATGACCTGATCTTTAGGATGATCCTTGTGTTCCTTATAGGCATTTTGGATTATGGGAGAGTTTGGATTTATTTGGATTAAGGGAGTTGAAATTCTTTGGTTTGGGTCAGCTGATGAGACTTCTGGTTGGTCAGCTGACAGAATTTCAGGAATGTTAGCTGATGAAACTTCTACTGATGAAGGAATGTTTGATATGAAATTAGAGTACATTGATGTTAAAACATGATTCCCATCATTCAGTAAAAGTGTGGGTTGATTTAGAATATGTTGTGTGGAAATGTTTTGTAAGTTTGGAACAGGTTCCTCTAAGTCAACTGTGTCAGCTGACGATAGTGAATCAGCTGATGGGAGTGGATCAGCTGATACTGGAGTGTTATCTTCAGTATGCAGCAAATCATTAAATTCCTCACCTATAGATGGATTAGTAGAATAGGAAGCAACAAAGTCATTTTCATTAAAACTAACATTGATTGATTCTTCTATGACCTTTGTTCTGATGTTGTAAATTCTGTAACCTTTGGAGATCACAGAATATCCAACAAAAACACCTTCATCTGCTTTGGGTGCAAACTTTTGCAGTTGATCTCTCTGGTTCAGTACGAAGCACTGACACCCAAAGATGTGAAAGAAACTGATGTTTGGCTTCCTTCCCTTAAGCACTTCATAGGGAGTTTTGTTGTGCCTCTTGATCACAAGAGATTTGTTCTATGTAAAACATGAACAGCTGACAGCTTTAGCCTAGAAGTTAAATCCAAACCCACTCTCACACAGCATGGTTCTTGCAGCTTCAATTAATGTTATGTTTCTTCTTTCAGCTACACTATTCTGTTGTGGAGTCCTTGGAGCAGAGAACTTTTGAGATATTCCTTTTTCATCACAGAAACCTTCTAGACTTTAATTTTTAAACTCAGTTCCATGATCTCTTTTAAGCATCCTTACCAGATTTCCATTTAGCACTTCCATCTTCTTTATGAAGCTTATTATTTTTTCAGCAGCCTCACTTTTGGCTTTTAGGAAGATGACCCAAGTGTATCTTGAGAATTCATCAACCATTACCAATGTATACTTACTTCCACCAATGCTAGTAGTAGCAACACGACCAAATAGATCCATGTGCAACATGTAGAAAGGTTCAGTAATAGAGAAGGCTTGCTTAGATGGAAACGATGTCTGTTGCTTCTTTCCCTTTTCACAGGTAGAGCAAGGTTTAGGCTTAATATATGTCAGTGAAGGTAGTCCTGACACTAGTTCACCCTTGGTCAGCTTCTTTATATTTTTTAAGTTTAAGTGAGAAAGCCTTTTGTGCCATAACCAGTTTGTGTCAGTTACAGATTTTGTATACAAACAGGTTAACTTTGATGGATTACCAGAGGACATATCAAGAGTATATACATCCTTGGTCCTTTTTGAACAAATTATTGTTTTACCTTCTTGATATAAAATGGAGCCACCTGTCTTTGTAAAGAGGACTTTATGATCACCATCACATAGCTGACTTATGCTGATGAGATTGTACATAAGCCCTTTAACATATGATACCTTGGACAAGGTTAGGTTCCCATTATGAAGTTCTCCGTAGCCTTTTGTTTACCCACAATTGTTATCACCAAAGGTCACTCTTGGACCTTTTTCCTTCTTGTAGTTACTAAGCAAATCTTTACAACCTGTCATGGTCCTTGAGCATCCACTGTCAAGATACCATGTGTTCAGCCTCTGCATAGTTGTGATTGAAAGAAGGTTAGTGACACTTGGGCATCCACATTTAAATGGATCCCTATGGATTGCACCTAGCCATCCACTTTATATTAGGTTGTTTATGAATGAAAGTAACAACTGTGTTATCATTACCAGTCCGCTGTCTTGAGTTACCTTCAAGAGAAAAATTACTTGCCTTATGTTCTTTGCTCCCACATCTATAACATTTTTTATTTTTGGAGCCTTTAACATATTTTGGTGATTGCCTAAGAGATGTCTTAACTGTTTTCTGATGACTATGGGTCATCAGCTGTCAGATTTCACCATTCAGTTGTAGGAACTGATTTTGTAAACTGATAAGGTCTTTGTTTACAGTTACCTTAGGTTGACCCTTAGTTAAAATGAGTTTATGATCAACTTTAGGTATGGCTGACTGAGACTTTTTGTAAACAAAAGGTCTTTTACCCTTAGTTTCTCTTATTAAAAGAGTTTGAAGTGATGTTTGATCAGCTAAACAAATAGAAGAGGATACATGATCCGCTGACAGGATATCTGCTGAGCAGTTAAAATCTAATTTTTGATCATCTGATGTAATATCATTAGCTAAAGAATTTTCAGTCAACTTAGTTCCTAAATTTAATGTATCAGCTTTCAAGGTTTAACAACAGAATGTCTCTTTGGTCTCAACAAATGATTCCATTCATTTACTTACTTCCTTTACAATTAAATTTTCTGTACTTTTGCTATCTATCACAATAATAGAACTTGAATCAACTTTTGAAGTGGTTGAGTCTTTCAGCTGAGTACTTGTACTTTTAACGAATCTATTAGTGATAATACTTTTTCCTTTTACAATCTTTTGAAAAGTAAGAGGTAAAATATCAGCTTTTTCTAAGATATTTATGTTCTTGCTAAAATCAACACAGTTAGCAGCTTGGGAATAATTTCCACCAATAATAGCTTGAACTTGTTTTGTAATCTGCTCATTGACACACTGAGTGGTTTTCTCAGCAGATACACACTAAGATCTAACTACTTTTTGAAGGTCATTAAACTTTATTGTTGCTTCATTGGTTTCTTTTACCAGGATCTGATTAAGTATCTTTTGATTAGCTAAATCATCTTCCCGTTTTGTCATTTGTTTCAGTTTCTCATCTTTAAGACTTAATATCTCTTTTAGTGATTCTATTTCTAATTTTAGCTTCTTTTCAATTTGAATATTTGACTGAAACTTAACACATAGATAATCAAACATAGTATTCTTTTCATTATCTTCATAGTTAATAAATTTTCCAACGTGATACATAGAAGAGGGATCCCAGTCAGGAGAAGTACAAGCTTTAACAGCTTTCTTCATGTCCTCATCAAAGGAACTTGTACTTGCTGTATTAGCCATCAAACTGAACTGAGCTGTGAGGACCTCATCTTCATCACTTGAGAGATCTTCCTCAGCCCAATCTTCTTCTTCAGCTACCAGCACCCTGTTCTGAGCTTTCTTCTTCTTCTTGTCAAGGACAGCAGCAAGAAGCTTCTTATATTTAGCTTCATTATCAATCTTACTGTCTGAGCTTGAGGAACCCTTGAAGCTTGTGCTTCCTCTGGACTTACATTCACTGGCATAGAGACCAGTCTTGCCACAGGAAAAGCAACCTTTAGAAGCCTTTGTTATAAACTTGGCTTTTTCTTCCTTGAAAGGTTTCTTCTCAAACCTCTTGACACCCTTTCTTTTCAAGAAACGTTTGAACCTTTTAACCAACATGGCAGCCTGCTCAACAGCTGCTTAAATGCTGTCCATGTTCTCCAGATCTTCATCCCCATCAGCCACATGCTCTTCATCAGAAGTTTCCTCTTCTTCTTCCTCATCACTTGATTCATGCACCACTGTTGCAAAACTCCTAGATCTTGTATCCTTAGATACAAGGGCAGTAGTTGGAACTTTTGCAGCCTCCTTCATATCCTTGGTAGAGAGTTTCCTTTGTTTCACTGATTGTTCATGATTCATAAGGTTTCCATATAAACCAACCAGTGTAAGACCCTTGATTTTGTCACCCTGTTTAAGCACAGTGATTTTGCAGCCATATCAATTGAGCATAGCAGCTTCCAGCAGCAATGTATTCTGCTTCAACTGTAGAAGTTGAAACAGAGTTCTGTTTCTTGCTTGACCAGCTGACCAATCTACCACCTAATAATTGACAACCCCCAGATGTACTCTTTCTATCTAGTGTTCAACTTGCAAAGTCAGAATCAGTGTATCCAACTAACTCAAAATCAGAGTCTTTGGGGTTCCAAAGACCTAGATTAGGAGTTCCTTTGAGATACCTGAAAATCCTTTTAACTGCAGCTAAGTGAGATTCTTTGGGATCTGCTTGATATCAAGCACAAAGACATGTTGAAACATAATATCTGGTCTACTTGTAGTGAGGTATAAAAGAGATCCAATCATACCTCTATAAGCTGTAATGTTCACTGATTTACCATCAGTGTCCTTTCCAAGATTTAAGGAAGTGGACATGGGTGTTTTAATTGAAGAACAATTTTCAAACTCAAATTTCTTAAGTAAGTCATTTACATACTTTGTTTGATGAATGAAAATTCTATCAACTTCTTGTCTTATTTGAAGTCCAAGAAAATAGTTTATGTCACCCATCATGCTCATCTGATAGTTATCAGAAATGAGTCTTGAAAACTTTTTACAAAGATACAAATTTGTAGACCCAAATATTATATCATCTACATATATTTGTACAAGAATCACATCACCCTTGAATTTCCTTATAAACAAAGTGCTATCTATGCTTCCTCTTATAAAACCTTTGTTAATTAGAAAAGAATAGAGGGTGTCATACCAGGCTCTTGGTGCTTGCTTTAGACCATACAAAGCTTTGTTCAAGAAACGGACATGGTTTGGCTTGCTAGCATCCTCAAAACCAGGAGGTTGTTTGACATACACCTCTTCCTTTAATTCACCATTTAGGAAAGCACTCTTAACATCCATTTGGAATACTTTGAAATCTTTGAAGGCAGCATAAGCTAGAAATAGTCTTATTGCTTCAAGTCTTGCAGTAGGAGCAAATGTTTCATCATAATCGATTCCTTCTTCTTGACAATACCCCTGAGCAACTAGTCTTGGTTTGTTTCTGATGATTAGCCCTTGTTCATCCATCTTGTTTCTGAACACACACTTAGTACCAATGATGGATTTGTCCTTTGGTCTTGGCGCCAAAGTCTATACATTGTTCCTAGTAAATTCAGCCAATTCTTCTTGCATGGAATTTATCCAGTGAGGATCATTTAGAGCTTCATATACCTTCTTTGGTTCAATCATAGAAACAAAACCTGTGTATAAACAAATATTACAAGCTTTTGATCTTGTTAGTACAGGTGCTTCTATGTTACCTATGACCTGATCTTTAGGATGATCCTTGTGGTCCTTATAGGCATTTTGGATTCTGGGAGAGTTTGGATTTCTTTGGATTAAGGGAGTTGAAATTCTTTGGTTTGGGTCAGCTGATGAGACTTCTGGTTGGTCAACTGACAGAATTTCATGAATGTAAGCTGATGAAACTTCTAATGATGAAGGAATGTTTGATATGGAATTAGAGTCCATTGATGTTGAAACATGATTCCCATTATTCAGTAAAACTATGGGTTGATTTAGAATATGTTATGTGGAAATGTTTTGTAAGTTTGGAACAGGTTCATCTAAGTCATCTGTGTCAGCTGACGAGAGTGAATCAGCTGATGAGAGTGGATCAGCTGATACTGGAGTGTTATCTTCAGTATGCAGCAAATCATTAAATTCCTCACCTGTAGATAGATTAGTAGAACAGGAAGTAACAAAGTCATTTTCATTAAAACTTACAATGATTGATTCTTCTATGACCTTTGTTCTGATGTTGTAAATTCGGTAAGCTTTGGAGATCACAGAATATCCAACAATAACACCTTCATCTGCCTTGGGTGCAAACTTTTGCAGTTGATCTCTCTGGTTCAGTATGAAGCACTGACACCCAAAGATGTGAAAGAAACTGATGTTTGCCTTCCTTCCCTTAAGCACTTCATAGGGAGTTTTGTTGTGCCTCTTGATCATAAGAGATCTGTTCTATGAAAAACATGAACAACTGACAGCTTCAGACCAGAAGTTAAATCCTAACCCACTCTCACACAGCATGGTTCTTGCTGCTTCAATTAATGTTCTATTTCTTCTTTCAGCTACACGATTCTGTTGTGGAGTCCATGGAGCAGAAAAGTTTTGAAATATGCCTTTTTCATCACAGAAACCTTCTAGAGTTTGATTTTTAAACTCAGTTCCATGATCACTTCTAAGCATCCTTACCAGATTTCCATTTACCACTTCCATCTTCTTTATGAAGCTTATTATTTCTTCAGCAGCCTCACTCTTTGCTTTTAGGACGATGACCCAAGTGTATCTTGAGAATTCATCAACCATTACCAATGTATACTTAATTCCACCAATGCTAGCAGTAGCAACAGGACCAAATAGATCCATGTGCAACATGTAGAAAGGTTCAGTAATGGAGAAGGCTTGCTTAGATGGAAACGATGTCTTCTGCTGCTTTCCCTTTTCACAGGCAGAGCAAGGATTAGGATTAATATATGTCAGTAAAGGTAGTCCTGACACTAGTTCACCCTTGCTCAGCTTGTTTATATTTTTGATGTTTAAGTGAGAAAGCCTTTTGTGCCATAACCAGTTTGTGTCAGTTACAGATTTTGTATACAAACAGGTTAACTTTGATGGATCACCAGAGGACATATCAAGAGTATATACATCCTTGGTCCTTTTTGAACAAATTATTGTTTTACCTTCTTGATATAAAATGGAGCCACCTGTCTTTGTAAAGAGGACTTTATGATCACCATCACATAGCTGACTTATGCTGATGAGATTGTACATAAGCCCTTTAACATATGATACCTTGGACAAGGTTAGGTTCCCATTATGAAGTTCTCCGTAGCCTTTTGTTTACCCACAATTGTTATCACCAAAGGTCACTCTTGGACCTTTTTCCTTCTTGTAGTTACTAAGCAAATCTTTACAACCTGTCATGGTCCTTGAGCATCCACTGTCAAGATACCATGTGTTCAGCCTCTGCATAGTTGTGATTGAAAGAAGGTTAGTGACACTTGGGCATCCACATTTAAATGGATCCCTATGGATTGCACCTAGCCATCCACTTTATATTAGGTTGTTTATGAATGAAAGTAACAACTGTGTTATCATTACCAGTCCGCTGTCTTGAGTTACCTTCAAGAGAAAAATTACTTGCCTTATGTTCTTTGCTCCCACATCTATAACATTTTTTATTTTTGGAGCCTTTAACATATTTTGGTGATTGCCTAAGAGATGTCTTAACTGTTTTCTGATGACTATGGGTCATCAGCTGTCAGATTTCACCATTCAGTTGTAGGAACTGATTTTGTAAACTGATAAGGTCTTTGTTTACAGTTACCTTAGGTTGACCCTTAGTTAAAATGAGTTTATGATCAACTTTAGGTATGGCTGACTGAGACTTTTTGTAAACAAAAGGTCTTTTACCCTTAGTTTCTCTTATTAAAAGAGTTTGAAGTGATGTTTGATCAGCTAAACAAATAGAAGAGGATACATGATCCGCTGACAGGATATATGCTGAGCAGTTAAAATCTAATTTTTGATCATATGATGTAATATCATTAGCTAAAGAATTTTCAGTCAGCTTAGTTCCTAAATTTAATGTATCAGCTTTCAAGGTTTAACAACAGAATGTCTCTTTGGTCTCAACAAATGATTCCATTCATTTACTTACTTCCTTTACAATTAAATTTTCTGTACTTTTGCTATCTATCAAAATAATAGAACTTGAATCAACTTTTGAAGTGGTTGAGTCTTTCAGCTGAGTACTTGTACTTTTAACGAATCTATTAGTGATAATACTTTTTCCTTTTACAATCTTTTGAAAAGTAAGAGGTAAAATATCAGCTTTTTCTAAGATATTTATGTTCTTGCTAAAATCAACACAGTTAGCAGCTTGGGAATAATTTCCACCAACAATAGCTTGAACTTGTTTTGTAATCTGCTCATTGACACACTGAGTGGTTTTCTCAGCAGATACACACCAAGATCTAACTACTTTTTGTAGGTCATTAAACTTTATTGTTGCTTCATTGGTTTCTTTTACCAGGATCTGATTAAGTATCTTTTGATTAGCTAAATCATCTTCCCGTTTTGTCATTTGTTTCAGTTTCTCATCTTTAAGACTTAATATCTCTTTTAGTGATTCTATTTCTAATTTTAGCTTCTTTTCAATTTGAATATTTGACTGAAACTTAACACATAGATAATCAAACATAGTATTCTTTTCATTATCTTCATAGTTAATAAATTTTCCAACGTGATACATAGAAGAGGGATCCCAGTCAGGAGAAGTACAAGCTTTAACAGCTTTCTTCATGTCCTCATCAAAGGAACTTGTACTTGCTGTATTAGCCATCAAACTGAACTGAGCTGTGAGGACCTCATCTTCATCACTTGAGAGATCTTCCTCAGCCCAATCTTCTTCTTCAGCTACCAGCACCCTGTTCTGAGCTTTCTTCTTCTTCTTGTCAAGGACAGCAGCAAGAAGCTTCTTATATTTAGCTTCATTATCAATCTTACTGTCTGAGCTTGAGGAACCCTTGAAGCTTGTGCTTCCTCTGGACTTACATTCACTGGCATAGTGACCAGTCTTGCCACAGGAAAAGCAACCTTTAGAAGCCTTTGTTATAAACTTGGCTTTTTCTTCCTTGAAAGGTTTCTTCTCAAACCTCTTGACACCCTTTCTTTTCAAGAAAGGTTTGAACCTTTTAACCAACGTGGCAGCCTGCTCAACAGCTGCTTAAATGCTGTCCATGTTCTCCAGATCTTCATCCCCATCAGCCACATGCTCTTCATCAGAAGTTTCCTCTTCTTCTTCCTCATCACTTGATTCATCCACCACTGTTGCAAAACTCCTAGATCTTGTATCCTTAGATACAAGGGCAGTAGTTGGAACTTTTGCAGCCTCCTTCATATCCTTGGTAGAGAGTTTCCTTTGTTTCACTGATTGTTCATGATTCATAAGGTTTCCATATAAACCAACCAGTGTAAGACCCTTGATTTTGTCACCCTGTTTAAGCACAGTGATTTTGCAGCCATATCAATTGAGCATAGCAGCTTCCAGCAGCAATGTATTCTGCTTCAACTGTAGAAGTTGAAACAGAGTTCTGTTTCTTGCTTGACCAGCTGACTAATCTACCACCTAATAATTGACAACCCCCAGATGTACTCTTTCTGTCTAGTGTTCAACTTGCAAAGTCAGAATCAGTGTATCCAACTAACTCAAAATCAGAGTCTTTGGGGTACCAAAGACCTAGATTAGGAGTTCCTTTGAGATACCTGAAAATCCTTTTAACTGCAGCTAAGTGAGATTCTTTGGGATCTGCTTGATATCAAGCACAAAGACATGTTGAAACATAATATCTGGTCTACTTGCAGTGAGGTATAAAAGAGATCCAATCATACCTCTATAAGCTGTAATGTTCACTGATTTACCATCAGTGTCCTTTCCAAGATTTAAGGAAGTGGACATGGGTGTTTTCATTGAAGAACAATTTTCAAACTCAAATTTCTTAAGTAAGTCATTTACATACTTTGTTTGATGAATGAAAATTCTATCAACTTCTTGTCTTATTTGAAGTCCAAGAAAATAGTTTATGTCACCCATCATGCTCATCTGATAGTTATCAGACATGAGTCTTGAAAACTTTTTACAAAGATACAAATTTGTAGACCCAAATATTATATCATCTACATATATTTGTACAAGAATCACATCACCCTTGAATTTCCTTATAAACAAAGTGCTATCTATACTTCCTCTTATAAAACCTTTGTTAATTAGAAAAGAATAGAGGGTGTCATACCAGGCTCTTGGTGCTTGCTTTAGACCATACAAAGCTTTGTTCAAGAAATGGACATGGTTTGGCTTGCTAGCATCCTCAAAACCAGGAGGTTGTTTGACATACACCTCTTCCTTTAATTCTCCATTTAGGAAAGCACTCTTAACATTCATTTGGAATACTTTGAAATCTTTGAAGGCAGCATAAGCTAGAAATAGTCTTATTGCTTCAAGTCATGCAGTAGGAGCAAATGTTTCATCATAATCGATTCCTTCTTCTTGACAATACCCTTGAGCAACTAGTCTTGGTTTGTTTCTGATGATTAGCCCTTGTTCATCCATCTTGTTTCTGAACACCCACTTAGTACCAATGATGGATTTGTCCTTTGGTCTTGGCGCCAAAGTCCATACATTGTTCCTAGTAAATTCAGCCAATTCTTCTTGCATGGAATTTATCCAGTGAGGATCATTTAGAGCTTCATATACCTTCTTTGGTTCAATCATAGAAACAAAACCTGTGTATAAACAAATATTACAAGCTTTTGATCTTGTTAGTACAGGTGCTTCTATGTTACCTATGACCTGATCTTTAGGATGATCCTTGTGGTCCTTATAGGCATTTTGGATTCTGGGAGAGTTTGGATTTCTTTGGATTAAGGGAGTTGAAATTCTTTGGTTTGGGTCAGCTGATGAGACTTCTGGTTGGTCAACTGACAGAATTTCATGAATGTAAGCTTATGAAACTTCTAATGATGAAGGAATGTTTGATATGGAATTAGAGTCCATTGATGTTGAAACATGATTCCCATTATTCAGTAAAAGTATGGGTTGATTTAGAATATGTTATGTGGAAATGTTTTGTAAGTTTGGAACAGGTTCATCTAAGTCATCTGTGTCAGCTGACGAGAGTGAATCAGCTGATGAGAGTGGATCGGCTGATACTGGAGTGTTATCTTCAGTATGCAGCAAATCATTAAATTCCTCACCTGTAGATGGATTAGTAGAACAGGAAGTAACAAAGTCATTTTCATTAAAACTTACAATGATTGATTCTTCTATGACCTTTGTTCTGATGTTGTAAATTCGGTAAGCTTTGGAGATCACAGAATATCCAACAATAACACCTTCATCTGCCTTGGGTGCAAACTTTTGCAGTTGATCTCTCTGGTTCAGTATGAAGCACTGACACCCAAAGATGTGAAAGAAACTGATGTTTGCCTTCCTTCCCTTAAGCACTTCATAGGGAGTTTTGTTGTGCCTCTTGATCATAAGAGATCTGTTCTATGAAAAACATGAACAACTGACAGCTTCAGACCAGAAGTTAAATCCTAACCCACTCTCACACAGCATGGTTCTTGCTGCTTCAATTAATGTTCTATTTCTTCTTTCAGCTACACGATTCTGTTGTGGAGTCCATGGAGCAGAGAAGTTTTGAAATATGCCTTTTTCATCACAGAAACCTTCTAGAGTTTGATTTTTAAACTCAGTTCCATGATCACTTCTAAGCATCCTTACCAGATTTCCATTTACCACTTCCATCTTCTTTATGAAGCTTATTATTTCTTCAGCAGCCTCACTCTTTGCTTTTAGGAAGATGACCCAAGTGTATCTTGAGAATTCATCAACCATTACCAATGTATACTTAATTCCACCAATGCTAGCAGTAGCAACAGGACCAAATAGATCCATGTGCAACATGTAGAAAGGTTCAGTAATGGAGAAGGCTTGCTTAGATGGAAACGATGTCTTCTGCTGCTTTCCCTTTTCACAGGCAGAGCAAGGATTAGGATTAATATATGTCAGTAAAGGTAGTCCTGACACTAGTTCACCCTTGCTCAGCTTGTTTATAACCAGTTTGTGTCAGTTACAGATTTTGTATACAAACAGGTTAACTTTGATGGATCACCAGAGGACATATCAAGAGTATATACATCCTTGGTCCTTTTTGCACAAATTATTGTTTTACCTTCTTGATCTAAAATGGAGCCACCTGTCTTTGTAAATTGGACTTTATGATCACCATCACATAGCTGATTTATGTTGATGAGATTGAACTTAAGCACTTTAACATATGATACCTTGGACAAGGTGAGGTTCCCATTATGAAGTTCTCCGTAGCCTTTTGTTTGCCCATAATTGTTATCACCAAAGGTCACTCTTGGACCTTTTTCCTTCTTGTAGTTACTAAGCAAAGCTTTACAACCTGTCATGGTCCTTGAGCATCCACTGTCAAGATACCATGTGTTCAGCCCCTGCATAGTTGTGATTGAAAGAAGGTTAGTGACACTTGGGCATCCACATTTAAGTGGATCCCTGTGGATTGCACCTAGCCATCCACTTTATATTAGGTTGTTTATGAATGAAAGTAACAACTGTGTTATCATTATCAGTCCGCTGTCTTGAGTTACCTTCAAGAGAACAATTACTTGCCTTATGTTCTTTGCTCCCACATCTATAACATTTTTTATCTTTGGAGCCTTTAACATATTTTGGTGATTGCCTAAGAGATGTCTTAACTGTTTTCTGATGACTATGGGTCATCAGCTGACAGATTTCACCATTCAGTTGTTGCAACTGATTAAGTTAACTGATAAAGTCTTTGTTTACAGTTACCTTTTGTTAACCCTTTAGTTAAAATGTGTTTATGATCAACTTTAGGTATGGCTGACTGAGACTTTTTGTAAACAAAAGGTCTTTTACCCTTAGTTTCTCCTATTAAAAGAGTTTGAAGTGATGTTTGATAAGCAAAACTAACAGAAGAGGATCCATGATCAGCTGACAGGCAGTTATCATCTAATTTTTGATCAGCTGATGTAATATCATTAGCTAAAGAATTTTTAGTCAGCTGAGTTCCTAAATTTAATGTATCAGCTTTCAAGGTTTGACAACAGAATGTCTCTTTTGTCTCAACAAATGATTCCATTCCTTTACATACTTCCTTTACAATTAAATTTTCAGTACTTTTGCTATCTGTCAAAATAATAGAACTTGAATCAACTTTTGAAGTGGTTGAGTTTTTCAGCTGAGTACTTGTACTTTTAACGAATCTGTTAGTGATAATACTTTTTCCTTTTATAATCTTTTGAAAAGGAAGAGGTAAAATATCAGCTTTTTCTAAGATATTTATGTTCTTGCTAAAATCAACACAGTTAGCAGCTTGGGAATAATTTCCACCAATAATAGCTTGAACTTGTTTTGGAATCTGCTTATTGACATACTGAGTGGTTTTCTCAGCAGATACACACCAAGATCTAACTACTTTTTGAAGGTCATTAAAATTTATTGTTGCTTCATTGGTTTCTTTTACCAGGATCTGATTAAGTATCTTTTGATCAGCTAAATCATCTTCCAGTTTTGTCATTTGTTTCAGTTTCTCATCTTTAAGACTTAATCTCTCTTTTAGTGATTTTATTTCTAATTTTAGCTTCTTTTTTCTTTGAATATTTGACTGAAACCCAACACATAGATAATCAAACATAGTATTCTTTTCATTATCTTTATAGTTAATAAATTTTCCAACCTGATACATAGAAGAGGGATCCCAGTCAGGAGAAGTACAAGCTTTAGTAGCTTTCTTCATGTCCTCATCAAAGGAACTTGAACTTGCTGTGTTAGCCATCAAACTAAACTGAGCTGTGAGGACCTCATCTCATCACTTGAGAGATCTTCCTCAGCCCAATCTTCTTCTTCAGCTACCAGCACCCTTTTCTGAGCTTTCTTCTTCTTCTTGTCAAGGACAGCAGCAAGAAGCTTCTTATATTTAGCTTCATAATCAATCTTACTGTCTGAGCTTAAGGAACCCTTGAAGCCTGTGCTTCCTCTGGACTTACATTTACTAGCATAGTGACCAGTCTTGCCACAGGAAAAGCAACCTTTAGAAGCCTTTGTTTTAAACATGGCTTTTTCTCCCTTGAAAGGTTTCTTCTCAAACCTATTGACACCCTTTCTTTTCAAGAAAGGTTTGAACCTTTTAACCAAAATGGCAGCCTGCTCAACAACATCTTCAATGTTGTCCATGTTCTCCAGATCTTCATCCCCATCAGCCACCTGCTCTTCATCAGAAGTTTCCTCTTCTTCTTCCTCATCACTCGATTCATCCACCACTGCTGCAAAACTCCTAGATCTTGTATCCTTAGATACAAGGGCAGTAGTTGGAGCTTTTGTAGCCTCCTTCATATCCTTGGTAGAGAGTTTCCTTTGTTTACTGATTGTTCATGATTCATAAGGTTTCCATATAAACCAACCAGTGTAAGACCCTTGATTTTCTCACCATGTTTAAGCACAGTGATGAAATGATCCCAAGATTCTGGGAGAGAGTCTAGAAACTTGTTTACAAGCTCCTTATTGCTCTTGGGAACATCTTCCCTTCTTAAGTCATTAATAAGGCAGTTGAATCTGGTGTAGGTCTGAGTTAGACTTTCACCTTTATGAGCAAAGAAGAACTCATATTCTCTTACCAGAAGGAGTGTCTTATTTTCCTGCACTTCTTCAGTACCTTCATATGCAACGGTCAAAGTGTCTAGCATCGCTTTTGCAGATTTGCAGTTTAGAATTTGATGATAGACATCATTTGGTAGTGCAGAGACTAAGGCTGTTCTTGCTTTAAAATCAAGATTAACAAGCCTTTTGTCTTCATAAGACCATTGATTTATAGGCTTTATAATTAGTCTTTCAACAGCAGGAACTTCATCAGTGGCTTCAGTTACTTGGATAGTTGAGGAAGGAACATAAGGACCTTCAGTTACAGTTTTGAGCATCACATCATCTAGGCTTGATATATAGAGAAGAACTCTACTCTTCCAGAGAAAAAAGTTTTCTCCATCGAAAGTTGGACATCTAGTGAGTGAGCCATTATTTGAAGAACCATTTGAAGCAGCAACCGGAGTGGCCATTTAGTAGTGTGGGGTAGAAGCAGTTGAAGAGTAAGCAAAACAGATCTTAGATATGAGTTATCTAGCCTGCTCTGATACCAGTTGTTGGTCCCGAATGGATACTACAACAACAAATGTTTGTGTAAGGGGGGGGGTTGAATACAAACTTTAGCAAATTAAAATTTAAGTGACACACGGTTTACTTTTATATAATTATTATTGATGTTAATCAAGAAATACATGAACTAGATGCGGAAAATCTAAGTTCAATAAAAGGTGGCAACTAGATTTATCTAACACATAGACAATGCTAATCTTAAAAAACTAATGTCTAAGATGTTCAACACATGAACAAGTTTGTTACACTGAAAGTAAAATGCTAACTCTTTTAATTCTCAACTTATGAGATTTCAATGCTTTTTCAACGCATACTTAGCATGTTTCCATGCAGGAGTATATATAAGCAAAGTGTGTCCGGGTTGATGAAGAGAGAAATAGATAAAGTTAGTGGGTGAAAAGTAAATTAACTTTATACACAAAGTGTGTTACACATGTTCTGCCTTTGACTAAAAAAAATATTACATAGAAAAGTTATTAACTGAGATATAGAATAATGACTCGGCTAACAGACACTGAACTGCATATGTAAATTTTCTCAGCTAAGGATAAATGTGAAAGACTCAGCTGATCGAAATGCTCAACTAATAATACAAATCATGGTATAGCTAGCCAACTGATCAAACTAAACTATCAGCTGATCCCAAGGGCTCAGCTAATTGTTTGAGTATGATCAGCTTATGAAAGAAGGATTGGATAAGTAGTAAATACCTTATCTAACAGATGGGAGGCATCAGCTGATCAATGTGATTGTGTCAGCAGATCCTTGATAGCTTAGCTGATCTTTGAAATTTTCCTCAGCTGATGATTTTGGGCCATCAGCTGATCCATTGTAGATCCTCAGCAGATGCTTCTTGACTTGTCTTTTCTTCTCCGCTGATCTTTCTGAAGCTGGTTCTTTAAATGATACTCAGTGTTCAGCTGACACTATAATTCGTCAGCTGACATTTCTTACTTAGAAATTCTTTAAGTCTAAGATGAAAAACAACACATTTTTTTCATCAATCTAAGTCCAAAACTGAATATATGGTTTTGTTAACATCAAATCCTATTTTACTTAATAGACATGTTTGATTTAGGTTTGATATTGCTATCTCCCCAACAAATTAGATCCTGATTAGATCAGCCATGTTAGATTATTGTATTGCGCATGTAATGGGATCTTGATTGGATCAGCTGTGTTAAAGTGTTATATTGTGCATGCAAATGGATCCTTATTGGATCAGTTATGTGTTACTGTGATATTTCCAGACAATTGGGGGACTGTACCACGGTTCCTGGGATTGGTTAAGGTCAGCCATGTAGGCTGGTCCCTGGGGGCCTAATACGGTCTGGAAGTGGGGGATTAATGGCATCCGAGTGTATACGCTTGGTGATAGCTCTGCATGCCACCATTCCTTGAAGAAGATGGGGGTCTAGGAGTAAGCCGGAACTGGTTATGTGATGGGGTTTTAAGCGAATGCCGGAAACTTGTTGTGAAATGGGGTTCTCGGTGCAAACTAGAACTGGTAAACTTGATGGTAGGCTGCTCTTCGCTCCCCCACCGATGCGAATGGTTGTGACTGATTGCCCAGCTTGAATCGTTGAGCCAAGCTAGGTACCTCGCAAGATATGATCCCGCTGACATGTCGGCACATCGCTATATGATAGCTTAGCTCTGTGTGCCATATTGTGATGTGATAGCATGCTTATTGATGGATATCATGCTTATTGATGCTTATGTGTAAATTGGTGTGCACTAGCTAGTTGTAGCTAACGGTGCAAGATTTACCTTTTTCGCAGGTTAGTGACTGATGGCCTGGCGAGCTGGGGTTACTCGTTGGTAATTGTAGTATGTATATTTTGAGGAACACTATTTGTTAGTTGTGGTAACACCTGTTATTTGAAATTCTAACTAGTCAGATAACAATATGATATTCATGTAAATGTTGATTATATCCACTGCAAGCTTTTGATAAATAAGTTTTAAAAGTTTAAAATGGCGCTAATTTTAAGCTCGTGAAACACGGTGTTACATTTAGGTATCAGAGCCTATGTTTGAGGGAATTGGATACTCGGAATAGTATTCAATCTCAAACTCGGTCCCGACATCATTAAGTGTTCCCATTGGGGTGATTGGGGTAGAGTGTGAGTGTTATGTGGTTGTGATATGTTGTATAATAACGCTGTTGGAATACAGTATGGAGCTCAGGGCAGCGGAAGCATAAAAACAAGAAGTTCAAAAATCGAACAAATCAGGTCCGTATCGTGTTCCAAAGTGATAGTTTCTCTACAAAACAAATTGCAACTAAAAGGAACAAAGAAGGATAGAAAGTATACCTCCTTTATCTTCATGAAATCGGTTGTAGCAATGCAAAACCGGGACAACCGAGAGATCCAAGTGTATCTCCTCTATTGCTAGTCCACACCAAGGTTGTTTTTATCCCCGTATGCTAGTACACCGTCAAGGGGACGTCACCTATGACTCCACCTTTCTGGAACAGCCAAGTTGATTCTCCTCTTGTACCAAAATCGGCCACACAACACTCAAGAACTCAAACTCTTAGTGTATATTATGTATTGATCATGTAGTCCCAAGAGAAATTAGAGAGAGTGAGAGTGTAAGGAGTTGTCTCTATCATGTTCTCACTGAATCAAACCACACTCCCCTTGATTTAGCCGGATAAAACCTTAATTTTTATTGGACCAAAAGATGGCCCAGTCACAAATAAGAATTTCATGCAGACAGACCTTCACGGCCTCTCACGGCCCGTGAAGATCCCGTGAAGATTAAATGCGTCCGAGTGACTCGTCCGCGTGCCGCGTCCGAGTGACTCGTAAGGGCGCCACCTCTACGACCCCTCCACGACCTCTCACGACCCGTGGAGCATCCCTCACAGCCGTGAAGCCCCAAAATCAAGAAATTTGAATTTTGGACCTTCTCTCTTTATCAGTAAGCTGTCGGGATTAATCCTTGGTGTGTGACCCAATAGGCTCGCACTTCATCAGCAGTAACACCAATGTACTTGTGACAGTAGGCAGACACCAACAGGCTGCCACTTGCACATGATACAACGTACCCAAAGGTATCACAGACAGGGAGCGGCCTCTAGCAAAGCATCCCTGTCTCCAAGTCAGTACGAGGTATGTCATCCCATAGACAAGTACCAATTCACAACCCAAAGGTTTGAAATGGCCCTATAGATAAGTGATCAACCATCCTTTTGTTCGCGATATCCTTCCGAAGGTGAGACATGGTACTAAGTCATTCTCAGTCCTTCACGATTATGTTTCTCGATCCAGATTGGTGGTGCCAAAATAAACAAGTTGCAATCGATTACCCAAATCATTGCACACTCGAGCATGGCCATGCATTTTGGTGTGAGCGCCCAATCATCGAGGGGCCCAGGGATATCTCTCCAAACAGAGGAACAAATTCCTTTGACTAGATTGCCCACCACAGTGATCATACTCTGATCAGCTACTCCCTTTATAATAGCCAGTAACGGACTGCGTTTGAAAGCAACTAGAGCAAAGCAAACCAAAAGTGATGCAGACACATGCATCTCTAGTATGAGAATCATCTGATATTATCATCCTGAATCACTCATGACAAGTACCACAAAGTGAATTCAGGTGTGGGTCGTCCAGTCACTTGAAACCCCTTTCAAGTACAGGTGAAGTATTGCGTCCTTGTGTCCCAATCACCATTGGACACTTTACTAATCATTTCCCTCAGCCTTCATTCAGACTTCCTTCCCGTGAAGAATGACTGGCTGTGGACATTTAGAATGTATACACATTCAGGGAAGAGGTAAAACATGCAAAGTTGGAACATAATAAGGCTTACTGAGAGTACCCACTACAAGTGCATTACCAAACTCCTTTGATAATTGATACAAGCAGAAGCACAATATTGCTTAATGTTCCCAAAGATAAAGCATATCAAAACTTTAACTAAAACATACTCAAGCCAAGTTCATGCAGACCTTAGTATGACATTCATCACTAAACTGCCACTATAGCTCAGTAAACGGACCATCCACGATGTCATCCGTGTGTACTATGACATTGACCATATCCCTACTACAACCAATCACTACCAAAGTGTGGGTTGATGGGATTTCGATCATTTGTTCAAGCCGTTATACCTTCATTGTTTCTAAAGAACCCAATAAGGTAAACAACGCTCGAGTCTCAAAATTAATGTGCATAAGCCATCGTACCCTCATAGTTTTCACAAAGATCTCTATAGAGTCAGCGATGCTTAGTTCTCAGTGATCATATCCTTGCTACAACCAACCACTTTCCAAGTGTGCGTTGACGGGATTTTGATCATTTTATCCAAGCAGTTATACCTTCATTGTTTCAAAAGAACCCAATAAGGAAAACAACGCTTTGTTTACAAAATTTGGTGTGTATAAGCCATCGTACTCTCATTGCCTCAAAAGGACCCAATAGAGTTAATGATGCTTTAAAACATACGCAAATTAACAACACCATACTTAGAAAAAGGATCACAAACCCCAATCAAGATCGGTGGTCATCCTTTAAATAGAAGCCATCACAAGAGTAATAACTTACTTTAAGCTTCTTCTAATTACATCACCACAAGAACATATACTCATATTTCTTGTATTCCACAAACTTCTTTGAATATCCCATATTTATTATGGACGCATAATTCTTAATTTACGCTTGTTGCCAAGCTAAATCAAGACATTATCTCCAACATATTGTATGTTCTAGACATACCAAATAGGAATATAACAGCGCTCCCACTAGCTCTGGCATCTA
This sequence comes from Pulicaria dysenterica, assembly GCA_947179395.2. Classification (NCBI taxonomy): domain Eukaryota; kingdom Viridiplantae; phylum Streptophyta; class Magnoliopsida; order Asterales; family Asteraceae; genus Pulicaria; species Pulicaria dysenterica. Next base: position 60,521,141 of record OX359289.1, on the reverse strand, counting down.
TCCAAGTTTCATCATTGCTTACTGAAAACTCAAACACTTGATTTTCTTAACAAAGATTCCAAAACTTAGATTTATTCTAAGCCCAAGAGGACTCTATATTTGTAGACTTCATAAGGATACTCAGGATGTAAAAGACCCTCGGACAGTGTTGTGAGCACTTCCTCATAAAATTCTTATAACGGAATGCGGTCTTTGCATCATACTGACATAAAACGGCATAAGCATCCACTTAAACTTCAACATAACTACTGGGAGAATGTCTTCATATGATTTCTACCACATGGTCAATCATCATGAAAACATTTCCTCTCAGTCAGTATTTGAAGTTATCTACAAATTTATCCATGCATATCTCATTCCCAAAAGATCTATTTACACCATCAGGTCAAAACCTAGGTGTTGGATTAACCAAGGTCAAAACTTGAAAATCCAGCATGGAATGTATCTTATGTTATTACACTTCTCTTCTTAACAGACTCAAAGGGCCCACTACAGCTTCCGGTAGTTGATGCATATATCATGAATCATCAATAAGTCATCGTCCTCAGGTATAATAAATTATACTCTTCTGGTCTTATGACAACTCTTAATAGACATATGAAGAAGTAATAATTTCATGCCAGATACTCCAACATAGCCATGTTGAGTTTCAATCATTTCTGATCGTATGTTAGTGTCAACATCAGGTATTTTATTTAAATCTCACATTCTTCCACATGAATGCTTCAGTTATTCCTTTCCCTTTTCGAGCAACCTAACCTTGTTCTCAAAAGGATATGAAATGAATATCTAAAACTTAGAAGAACTATTTAAATACATTAGCATCCTCTAAGTTCATCAATCTCCCATTAAATGTAGACTGGATAACTCTGATCTATGAGATAGACAAGCAAAGAACTCTTTCTAGTCAAATCTCCTTAGATGCTAATTCGACCATCTTTGTTGATTTAAAACAAGAACATTGCCCGCCACTACTCAAGTACACCTATCCAGCAGGTTACTTAAGTTTAAGCCATCAAGTCGGAACCATAATCAATATGTTCCATTCCTCCACTTAGCGATCCATGTAAAAACATGTATCCTAGGAGAAGTGAATTATGAGGCAACCTCACAATTGATATGATGGTTTAGAAATTTAGAATTTAGATGCTCAACATCTCACAAGATTTGAGTATCTTTATTCCCTTTTTGCCCTCTTCATCTTAAATTTGTTAAGGGTGAGTCTTGAACACCTCTCAGGTTTCAGACATTTAACTAATAAATTAGATATACCCTCCCTTCTACCATCATCGGTTAAGGTAACAAATCATACATAGTTAATCCTTATGATTTTGCTTGAACGGTCTTTTCACAAACGTGCAAACAAAATCCAACAAGCTTTTATTCCTCTCACATTCACAAGTGAAGGATGTCTAAGTTATTTAGCCTTATAAACAAGATTTACCATCAACAATTGACTCAAATTCAAAAGATTCCAATTTCATAACCTCTTGGATCTTGGTGATGCATGTCTTGTTTATACGGTTAAATCAACTATTTCATAAGGATGATAGTTCTATAATCATTCATAATCATATTATTACTTCTTAAGCAAAACTTCTTGCAAATGCCACAACATGAATAGACTTTGAAATAAAACTCGAACCCACAATAACTTAATTCAATGTAATATTCATCGTCATCAAAGGCAAATAAGATACAATGCTTCTTGCCACGCAGGGCGTAAGACAAAATCTAAATGAGGTAATAGTATAGCTGGATGGAATGACAAGACTCATCTTCCAATCCTTTTAGTTAGGGACAAGCACCATGCTTCTCTTCTCTAAGATCCAGCTCTCCATGCATCCATTACCTACTTCTGATTAACACCTGCACTTTGCAACAAACAAGTTTGTGACAAACGTGATCGTTTTGACTAGCGTTCAAAACCCAGTCATTAGAAGTAGGAGATCAATGGAGTTTGATCATGAATGTACCTGAAGATGAGCTAACGTTCTTCCGCTTTAGGATACTTAGCTCTTCCAGGCACTTAGAGCAGGCGTGACGGCGCCAATTTCCAATTTCTCTGCAAAAGTAGCAAACTACCCCATGTGGAACATCATCTTGAGGCACAATCTCATTGTCCTCCGACTCCATAATTATGGATAGCCTAGTCATACAAGGCTTTCCTTTTTAGGTCAGTTCTCCTTCTTGCTTACTTGTTTCCTAGTAGCCATAGTGGATGTGGACGAGGCACGATCCTTCTCAACCATATAAGACTGAACAACCTTCAGGGTGTCTTGAAGTTCGATCAAGGAATTATCCAAATTGTCTTTGTGATAGTTTTTGACAAACTTCTCATAAGACGCGGGCAGGGACTGGAGGATCATATCCACCGCAATCTCCCTCCCTATTGGAAGTCCAAGTCTCTCCAATTGGTCCATGTATCCCTTCTTCATAAGGAAATGGACATTTACATCCTCACCTTCTTGCATCCTACAGCCGACCAAAGCCTTTATACAATCAAACCGTTCTTGTCTAACCTGGTGTGGGAACATATCCTTTAGCCGGTTTATCATGTCATACGCACTCAATTGCTCAAGCTGCTGACGCAACTCAAAGCTCATAGTCGATAACATGAGACAAGAAATATCTTGTGTATCTGTAACACGCTTCTCAAAAGCGTATCGAGTGGCCCAGTTCGCGTTGGTAGCAGGTGGCTCTGGAAAGGGTTCCTCAAGGATGTGCAACTTTGACTCGTGACGGAGGATAATACTCAATACACGATACCAGTCAGCGAAGTTCACTCCTATGAGTCTCTCCCTTTCTAGGAATAATCGAAGTTTAAAGTTTGGTGTGGTGTCATTAATATTTTCCATCTATAAAAGAGTACACGTTTTAGTTAGTTTCGAAATTATCCTTGTTAAAATAATTACCCAGCTGATTAAGAAAACCAGATTATCTTAACAAGGGCTAAGAACCTCAAAGTACCCCAATCCATGACGGGTTTGCCGCGGATCACTTCATGGAGCTTTTTAGGCCGGTAAACGCTTTACCAATTGCAATCCGAGATTACAAATCTTAGACACTTGCGGGATCCTAGGTACTCATAGCACCCATTTGGCATGTTTGATCCCTCCTCTCACCGATTCCTCATTAATCCACTTTGATAGCTCGGTATGGGCACGACAACTACCAATGCGTTTTAAGTCTTGGAATTGTAAAGCGACCATCAAGATAGACGGTGGTACTCTAGACCAATGACCGGCTCGGCAAAAGCTTGACAACCGACCCTTGCGAGTTGCCACATGCACCTTCCACACAGTTACACAAAACCGATCTCGGCTAAGCTCGACGACCGATCTTGTTTCACTAGATTCGGGTGGTGTCATCTTACGGGAGGCAAGTGATTTACATTTGAGAAAAACGAGATTTTGTTTTTAAAGTGGTCTTGTGGCGCGCGAGGTTTCTAAACCAATTCAAAACTCTTGGTTTTATTATTTTGAAAAATTTTCAAGCGAGCGAAGAACTAAACAACCACGCAAGAAAAATAAACAAAACAACAACCACGCACAAGTAATATCTGGTAACATGCCCCTAAACCCTATGCGCCTTCCCCGTGAGCCAAACGAGGAAAGCAAGGCCAAACTAAGGACACAAACAAATGGCCCAGCTGGAATTGCTCCCACTGAATCCGTCATCTCCAATCAACCTCCGGATCTACCATAGCCGATACGTCTCCTCCACGACTCTCGATGGTTGTCTTCGGTCTTCTTTTACAAATACATACAAATATTTGAAAAGAAACGGCGTGCAAGCCGTGAAATGCTAATCTAAGCTAATATAACAATTACAGAGAATAGCAACCGGCATGCAAGCCAAAATAAAGTACAAAATACAAGACCGAATAAATTTAATTATTACAAACCAATTGTGGTACAAACCACCAAATGAATGAATAATTAAACACAACCAAACAACCAACACATAGGTCTAATGGGCAATGCGTTACCGGATCACAAACAACGACAAACAAAAACACGGTGTGCCACAACAAAACCGTGCATAATGTATCTTGATTAAGATTGTTCAAACCTAGCTAAACACTTAAGGTACAAAGTGAACAATCCTTGTACATATGCATTAGTACCCCAAAAACTTTGAGCATACTTATTCATATATACACAATACAAGTATATGCATGTGTGCATTTCATGCCAAAAACCACCCAATACATATAAATGCATGAATCAAGACACATATGGGGCTTTAAAAAAATCCAAACACTTTGGACAGATTCTGGAAAAACAGAATCGAAAAGAGCTAAAACCCTATTCACAACGTCCTTCAAGGCCTAGAAGCCTTCACGGCCTCTCACGGCCTGTGAAGCCCATGAGCTCCACGACTCTGACACAGTGAAAAAACCTTCACGACCAACACCCCACGAGACTGGTCGTGAGCCTTCATGACCGTGAAGAACAAGCCTTCACGACACGTGAAGACATTCTGGACAGAATGTCCAGATTCGGTTTTCAAGCCAAAAATGTGCAATTTGTTTGTAGATTTGGCTCTGATACCACTGTTAGAACACGGTATGGAGCTCAGGGCAGCGGAAGCATAAAAACAACAAGTTCAAAAACCGAACAAATAGGGTCCGTATCGTGTTCCAAAGTGATAGTTTCTCTACAAAACAAATTGCAACTAAAAGGAACTAAGAAGGACAGAATGTATACCTTCTTTATCTTCATGAAATCGGCTGTAGCAATGCAAAACCGGGACAAACGAGAGATCCAAGTGTATCTCCTCAATTGCTAGTCCACACCAAGGTTGTTTTTGTTAGAATATGCCCACCGATGCACGTACACCATTTGGAATCACTACCGATGATGTATGGGCCTATTGGGTCATACACCGGGGTCAAATCTGACAGCAACTTAAGTAAAGGGATCAAAAATAACAAAAGAGAAAAGTTGACTTCGCAGGCCGCGTTAGCGCAGCTAACTATTAGGTATTAGCGCCGCTAAGTCCTAGAGGTTAGCGCCGCTACGGCTGCATGGGCTTTGTGTCATGTCAGCTGACAAGCCGCGTTAGCGCCGCTAACTTATATAAGTTAGCGCCGCTAAGTCTTGGATAGCGCCGCTAAGTCCAAACGGCACCTTTTTGTCAAATCACCTCTCAACTAGACCAATGCATGTATGTTACTTTCTGCGACTTGGGCCGGCTTGGGGATAACCTAGAGTCGTTTTGAAGTCTTTATAAGGCTATACTCCAGCCTCTTTGGGGTTGGTTGGCTCTACATGCACTTGTAATTCTCTAAAAGGGTTCTTTGATTTAAAGAGAGTTCTAGAGAGAGTTTGATCCAGAATTTGATCCAAGCTTCGTGAGTTGCTGTTCCATAAGTGATTTTCGAGTTAGAAGAATCACCAAGGCTTGCTAGCTCAAGGGATTTGGCGTGTTGCCGGGGTATCCACTCAATAGCCGATTCGTTCAATCCACAAGGAACAAGTTCATCATCTTCATCAAATTTCTGGAGCTAAGGAGCTGGTATAACCTCCTTTACTCTCTGTCTTTGTTGCATTTCGTTTCATAGAGAATGATCCATGTTAGGGGTTTTTACGTTTTATGCTTTACATGCTTGTACTTTGGGCCTTCTATGTCGTACCTTTGCTTCCGTTGCGTGCCCGGAGAACCCCAACAGTGGTATCAGAGCCACCTCTATGATTGTTATGCACATGGTGGCTTTGAAAACCCGAAATCGAAATTGTTTGTTTCTGTCGAACTGAGTTAGCGGCGCTAACTATTTTAAGATAGCGGCGCTATCGTCGCTGGTCAGTTTTTTGTTCATGTTTAAAAACAGATTTTGGTCTCGGGTTTTTAGCCATGTTTTGAGCTTCTGGAAATTTTAATCTTGTTACTTTGATGTTTAAATTCCAGTAGCATGTATGTATGTTTGGTTGTATGTGAATATGTTAGTTGGTAACCTTGCCTAGACCCTTTGGTTATTTTGTGTGTTTAGATGCAAATTTGGTTGTATTATTATTCTTATGATTAATTTGTAATAATAATGTGGCTTGCATGCCATTTCATTCATCCATGTAATAGTAGTAGATAAATAGGTATTTTATGGCTTGTATGCCATTTTATTCTATTGTATGTATTTTATGATGGATGATGAACACACAAGAAGGGTCAAAGGAGATGGAGCTAGGAGCCCATGAAGCCCACGATGGAGTCCAATGGAGATGGCGGGATTAGTGGGAGCTCACATCGAAGATTTTGTCCCTAGAATTGACCAAGTTCTTCCCGTTCGGCTCATGGGAAGAACGCATAGGTTTTATGGCAAGGGTTACCAATTTTAATATTTTATGCGTGTGATGTGATTTTGTATGCATGGATTGTGTAGGATTCGCATGCTAGATAATTTTTTAAAAAATTAACAAAATCAAAAGAGATTTGATAAAAATGGTTTACAACTCTCTCGCGCGCTCACATACAAGATTAACCCACCTAGTGAAAATAGGCTTTTGTCACTTGCATGTTAATCTAAAACCAAACCGGAAACAAAAGCCCGTCTTTCCACGAAACGTAAATAATGCACCATCCGTAAGATGATACCACCCGAATCTAGTCTTATGGGTTTTGGTTGTCGAGCTTAGCACGAGCCAACTCCCATAAAACTGTGTGGAAGGTGAGTGTGGAAATTCACAATTTTGGTTGTCGAGCTTAGCACGAGCCAACTTTGGTGAATTTGTCACCGTATGTCTTGACGGACTATTTGCAATTTTGGATTTGAAATCTTGGTTAGTTGTCGAGCTTAGCACGAGCTAACCAAAGTTTCAAGATTCAAAATTGGTGCAAGAAGGGGTCAAACATGCCAAACGACCATTGGATGTCGTAGGATCCCGCAAGGCGCTAAGGATTGCAATAGAGATTGCAATTGGCAAAATGGTTGCCGACCTAAATAATTTTATCATGTGATCCGCGGTAACCCCGTCACATGGTGGGATGAAATACGGTTCTTAGCCTTGTTAAAGTTAATTCTTTATGGGTAAATTAATTTAACAAGATAATACATATCTATAACAAACTAATTTAAGTCTACTTTGCAATTTTAGATGGCATCAACAAGCGCAAACACCACCACCACCAATGTTTCTCTTAGAGTTTTCCTTGAAAAGGAGAAGCTCGATGGGAGCAACTTCATGGATTGGTATAGGCAACTCAAACTTGTCCTACGCTATGAAGGGAAGATGCACACCATAGAGGAACCCTTACCCGAGGCACCTCCAAGCGGTGCAACTAGGGCAATCCGAGAGGCATATGAAAAACGCCTCAAGGAGACTGAGGAGATTACATGCCTCATGCTGAGCACCATGAGTACCGATTTGCAAAAGCAAATGGACCACTTAAGTGCTCACGACTTGATCGTGCAGCTGCGGGATATGTTCCAGCAGCAAGCGAGGCAAGAGAGGTATGAATGCTTCAAGTCGGCCCTCGCTTGCAAGCTTCAAGATGGAGGAAACGTGAGTGCTCATGTTTTGCGTATGAAAGCAAACATTGAGCGGATGGAGAAGCTAGGATTTACCATCGGGAGGGAGATGGCGGTCGATTTGATCCTCCAATCCCTGCGCAGTGCATATGACCAATTCACTATGAGTTATCATATGCATAGCATGGATAAATCCTTGATGGAGTTGCATGGTATGCTCAAGACTGCCGAAGCGAGCATGACCAAGAGCAAGCCATCCTCCTCCTCCACTCCCGTTCTTGCCATCCGGGAAGGCCGCATAACCAAAAGGAAGGCCGCCCCTTCCAAGAAAAGGAAGAGTAAGGGAAAGGTTGGTGCAACCAAGCCTGCCCCGGCCTCCGAGGGTAAAGGTAAGGGGAAGACTCCCCAAGCCAAAACTCCGGAGGATGCGGAGTGCTTCTTTTGTGGGGGCAAGGGCCATTACCGCCGAAGCTGCCCCAAGTACTTGGAGGGACTCAATAAGCTCAAGGCAATGAGCATATCGGGCCCGGAAACTTCAGGTACGTTCATGATAGAACTTCACCATACTTCTACTTCTAGAGGCTGGGTTTTAGATACTGGCTGTGGCACTCACATATGTAATATGGTGCAGGTGCTAAGGGCAAGTAGGAGCTTGGAGAAGGGAGAACTAGATATTGTGATGGGAAACTCCGAGATTGTCCCGGTGGAAGCTCAAGGAAGTGTGGAGCTTTCGTTCAAGACTAGTTATTCTATTTTATTGAAAAATGTCTGCTATTCGCCCTATGTGGCTAGAAACATTATATCACTTCATGCATTGTATGACGATGGTTACAAATTTTATTTTGATGATGATACAATTATATGCTTTAAAGATAACATTGTTTATTTTAAAGCTTTACCATGTCATGGCATTTATGAAACAACTGCATACATTAATTCAACAAAATCTATCATGAACATTCATTCTAGTTCCAAAGATGGTTTGGACAAGTATTCCTTATGGCATGGTCGTCTTGGCCACATAAACAAGACTCGCATCACCAAGCTTCAAGCGAATGGAATCTTGGAGTCATTTGACCAAGGGTCAAATGATGTATGTGATTCTTGTTTACTAGGCAAGATGACAAAGACACCCTTCATGGGGACAAATGAGAGAGGTAAAGACCTCTTGGACATCATCCATACGGATGTATGTGGGCCTTTTAAACACATTACAAGGAATAACACAAGATACTTCGTAACCTTTATAGATGACTATAGTAGGTATGGATATGTCTATCTTGTCAAGCACAAGAATGAAACCTTTGAGGTGTTCAAGACATTCCAAAACGAAGTAGAGAATCAATTGGGCAAAACAATAAAGATACTCCGGTCTGATAGAGGTGGAGAGTATCTAAGTACCGAGTTTATCGATCATCTTAAGAATTGTGGAATTATTTCGCAATTAACACCTCCAAGGACTCCACAATTGAATGGAGTCGCTGAGAGGAGGAACCGGACTTTACTAGATATGGTAAGGTCCATGATGAGTCGAACTGAGGTACCTATTAGTTTCTGGGGATATGCCCTAGAAACGGCGGTAAGGATCCTTAACCTTGCACCAACCAAGAAAGTATCGAAAACACCTTATGAAATGTGGCATAATAAGAAGCCGACACTTTCATATCTACGAGTTTGGGGTTGTCAAGCTTACGTGAGACGTGAGACTGAGGACAAACTTGAACCTCGATCGGAAAGGTGTTACTTTATCGGATATCCTTCTGCCGGTGTTGGATATATTTTTTATAAACCTTCTGAGAACAAAGTTTTTGTTGCTCGAAGGGCATTCTTCTTAGAAAGAGATTTGCTATCCAAACAAAGAGGCAACAAGGAAATCGATCTTGAGGAAGTTCAAGGATCAACCGATAAAGAACTTGAGGTTGGCACTAGCTCTCAACCTAGGACGGTTGAAACTGAGCAAGAAAATGCTGCAATACCTGACACTACTTCATCTCTTACTCCAAGGCGTTCCAGTAGAACTCGTTTCGAGCCAGAGAGATATGGTTTCTACATATCTGAGGGCAGCGAGTTAGTAGTGGACTCTGATGAGCCCTCTAACTATAAGGAAGCCATGGCGGGCCCTGAGTCTGCACATTGGAAGGAAGCGATGGAAAGTGAGATGCAATCCATGTCGGATAACCAAGTTTGGGAACTGGTTGATCCTACACCCGGGGTTAGACCCGTAGGGTGTAAATGGGTCTTCAAGAAGAAGACCGGCATGGACGGAACCTTGGATACTTTCAAAGCTCGACTTGTGGCAAAGGGTTTCACTCAAACACCCGGTGTTGATTATGATGAAACCTTCTCCCCAGTGGCTATGTTGAAATCAATCCGGATACTTCTGGCCATTGCCGCATTTTATGACTATGAAATATGGCAAATGGATGTTAAAACCACCTTCCTTAACGGGAAGCTTTCCGAAGAGGTGTATATGACACAACCTGATGGTTTTGAACATCCAGAATATCCGGACAAGGTTTGTAAGCTAAAGAAGTCCATTTATGGACTTAAGCAAGCATCTCGCAGTTGGAATCTGTGCTTTGATGAGAAAATCAAGGAATTTGGATTTTCGAAAAGCAAAGATGAACCATGTGTATATGTCAGGGCTAGTGGGAGCACTATTGTCTTCTTAGTCCTATATGTGGATGACATATTACTCATTGGAAACCATGTTCCGAGCCTTAAGAGTGTAAAAGCTTGGCTCGGGAATTGTTTCTCAATGAAGGACTTAGGCGATGCGAGCTATATTCTGGGAATCAAGATCTATAGAGATAGATCTAGAAAGCTACTAGGGCTTTCCCAAAGTGCATACATAGATAAGGTCGTGAGACGCTTTAAAATGGAGGAATCCAAGAAAGGAAACCTCCCTATGGCGCAAGGCTTGATGTTGAGCAAGACTCAATGTCCTACCTCCCAAGAGGAGATAGAAGTAATGAAGCGAGTACCATATGCTTTGGCTGTGGGATCGATCATGTACGCCATGTTATGCACTCGTCCTGATGTGTCATGTGCTTTGAGCATGACTAGTAGATATCAGGCTAATCCCGGGGAACCTCATTGGAAAGCTGTAAAGAACATTCTTAAGTACCTTAGACGTACAAAAGAAATGTTCTTGGTATATGGTGGGGAAGAAGAGCTAAGAGTAAAGGGTTACTCGGACGCTAGTTTCCAAACGGATAGGGATGACTGCCGATCTCAATCGGGGTTTGTATTCCTTTTAAATGGTGGTGCTGTGAGCTGGAGGAGCTCCAAGCAAGACACGGTGGCTGATTCGACTACTGAGTCAGAATACATTGCGGCAAGTGAAGCTGCAAAAGAGGCCGTGTGGATGAAGAAATTCATCCAAGATCTACAAGTGGTTCCAAGCATCACTGACCCTATTGAGATATTTTGTGACAATGAGGGTGCAGTGGCCTTGGCGAAGGAACCAAGAGCTCACAAGAGAACAAGACACATTTTGCGCAAATACCACTTCATACGAGAAGTAGTTGAGAGTGGTGAAATCGTCATAAGCAGAGTAGCAACGGATGAGAACCTTGCGGATCCGTTCACGAAACCATTATCGCAAGCAGCTCATGATTCTCACACTAATGCTATAGGTGTAAGATTTGCTAGCGACTTGGTTTGAGTTTGTATATTTAGTTTGTTTGATATGTAAACTTTATTTTATATTTTGGGAACGATATAGACAGTATTGTAACTTATGCTTGTTTCGATATATAATAGAGATTATATATGCGTATGATACGGTTACATTCATAAGACTCTACTGTGTTCCATCTTAGCATGTTTAATCACTTCCGGAAATATTTTATGTTTCAAACTTTCCACGGTCGGTCAATCTTGTGGAAGGAAGATTGAAACAAGACCGAGATAAGCATGTGACCTTGAATTCAAGATGGTCGAATTAAGGAGCAATGCCTATCTATACTTGAAAAGAGTTTCAAGTGATTGGAAGACCCGTACCCAAGTATACTCCATGGATTATAGTCACGAGTAACTTGGGATGATAATATCTTACGTCCTTAGACCTGAGATGTATGAACCGCTATATCATATTTCTTTCTTACTTTAGTCTTTTTCAAAAGCAGTTCGTAACTGGCTGTGATAAAGGAAATGGCTAAGTAAGTTAAGGAGTATGGTTTAGGGTTATGCAGTCAAAAGGGATTTGTTCCTCTGATAAGAGAGATATCATTGGGCCCCTCGATGATTGGGAGCTGACACCAAAATTTTGCATGGCCATGCGCAAGGAATATTGATTTAGAATCAGATATGTCCTTAACTTTTGGTCACCACCAATCAAGATCGAGAAACACAATCGTGGACGATCTGGAGATTGACACTCAATCCATGTCTCGTGTTCACATTGATGTCGTGAACAAAAGGATGTTTAAGATCACTTATCTATAGGACCTTTCTTTATGAACAGGTTTCATTCGGATAACGAAACCCATACTTACTTGGGGGCAATGATGCTTTTGCTAGAGGCCGCTCGTTGTCTGTGGTTTATTAGAAATGGTACATCGTGTGCAAGTGGGAGTTTGTTAGAATATGCCCACCGATGCACGTACACCATTTGGAATCACTACCGATGATGTATGGGCCTATTGGGTCATACACCGGGGTCAAATCTGACAGCAACTTAAGTAAAGGGATCAAAAATAACAAAAGAGAAAAGTTGACTTCGCAGGCCGCGTTAGCGCCGCTAACTATTAGGTATTAGCGCCGCTAAGTCCTAGAGGTTAGCGCCGCTACAGCTGCATGGGCTTTGTGTCATGTCAGCTGACAAGCCGCGTTAGCGCCGCTAACTTATATAAGTTAGCGCCGCTAAGTCTTGGATAGCGCCGCTAAGTCCAAACGGCACCTTTTTGTCAAATCACCTCTCAACTAGACCAATGCATGTATGTTACTTTCTGCGACTTGGGCCGGCTTGGGGATAACCTAGAGTCGTTTTGAAGTCTTTATAAGGCTATACTCCAGCCTCTTTGGGGTTGCTTGGCTCTACATGCACTTGTAATTCTCTAAAAGGGTTCTTTGATTTAGAGAGAGTTCTAGAGAGAGTTTGATCCAGAATTTGATCCAAGCTTCGTGAGTTGCTGTTCCATAAGTGATTTTCGAGTTAGAAGAATCACCAAGGCTTGCTAGCTCAAGGGATTTGGCGTGTTGCCGGGGTATCCACTTAATAGCCGATTCGTTCAAGCCACAAGGAACAAGTTCATCATCTTCATCAAATTTCTGGAGCTAAGGAGCTGGTATAACCTCCTTTACTCTCTGTCTTTGTTGCATTTCGTTTCATAGAGAATGATCCATGTTAGGGGTTTTTACGTTTTATGCTTTACATGCTTGTACTTTGGGCCTTCTATGTCGTACCTTTGCTTCCGTTGCGTGCCCGGAGAACCCCAACAGTTTTGATCCCCGTATGCTAGTACACCGTCAAGGGGACGTCACCTATGACTCCACCTTTCTGGAACAGCCAAGTTGATTCTCCTCTTGTACGAAAATCGGCCACACAACACTCAAGAACTCACACTCTTAGTGTATATTATGTATTGATCATGTAGTACCAAGGGAGGTTAGAGAGAGTGAGAGTGTAAGGACTTGTCTCTAGCCTGTTCTCACTGAATTAGACCACACTCCCCTTGATTTGGCCGGATACAAACTTAATTTCTATTGGCCCAAAAGATGGCCCAATCAGAAATAAGAATTTCATGCAGACAGACCTTCACGACCTCTCACGGCCCGTGAAGAGCCCGTGAAGATTAAATGCGCCACGACCGGCCATAGTCCTTCACGGCCCGTGCCGCGTCCGAGTGACTCGTGAGGGCGCCACCTCTACGACCCCTCCACGACCTCTCACGACCCGTGAAAACTCCACGAGCCGTATGAGAGTCGTTAAGTCAAACTAGAGGGCAGTAGGCTTCACGACCCGTGGAGCATCCCTCACGGCCGTGAAGCCCCAAAATCAAACAATTTGATTTTTGGACTTTCTCTCTTTATGAGTAAGCTGTCGGGATCAATCCTTGGTGCGTGACCCAATAGGGTCGCACTTCATCAGCAGTAACACCAATGTACTTGTGTCTGTAGGCATACACCAACAAACGCCCCATGTTAATAGATGTCAGATAAGTGACGTGTTAAGTGTGGTTCTCATGTGTATATTGAATAAGTGAGAATATCATAGCAGCGAGTTGATAGTGAAAATGCTCGTAAGCAAGTGGAGGACGAGGCATCTCGTACTCATGTTGAAACTGAGAAGGAATCTTCTCTGCATGATACACAAGGCCCGAGGCCTATTCCAGAGTTGCAGGCGTATGTTCTGCACCTTGAAGACTCCGAGTTACGAGGGAGATATTGTTACAATCCGTCAATAGTAAGGGTCCGGCGCACTGTTCCTACAAGAAGTTCCTTTCTTCTAGACCCAAAGAATTCGAGGGTAGTGATAATCCTTCGAATATTATACGATGGCTTCGAGAGACGGATCAAGCTTTCGAGTCTTGTGATTGTGAACTAGAGTACCGTGTCAAGTATGCGGAACGCCTGCTGAAGTGTGATGCCATGTTTTGGTGGGACTCCGTGAAAGATTCAGTGAACGGAGAAGTGATTGTTGCAATGACGTGGGAGTAGTTTTCTGAACGTGTGTCAAAGAAATACTGCACCGACTAAGATTTAGAGAAGATGGAACGGGAGTTCAATGATCTCCAGAATGGAGATAAGCCAGTGGAAGAGTTGATCTATGCTTTTACTGATAAGGTGAGATTTATCCCTCACCTAGTAGCAGATGAAAGTGCGAAGATTCATAAGTTTATGGAAATGTTACCAGTGGAGTATAGAGCGCATGTTAGAGTTGGGTCTAGTTTGGATCGGGCTTTTGAAATAGCTCGATAAATTGAGGGAGATAAGACAGTTAAAGATCAGAAGAGGAAGTTCGAGGAAATCCTCTAAATCAGGTCCTGTGAAAAAGCAGCCTTGTGTAGGCGGAGAGTCGAAATCATGTAACAAGCCTAAATTTGATGGTTCCCGGTGTTCTCAGTGTCATGCGTATCACACTGGTTCTTGCTCCAAATCTACTACCAGGTGTTTGAGGTGCGGACAGATTGGTCACACAACTACAGAATGTGAGTTCAAAAAAATGTGTGTTTTAGGTGCCACAAGTTGGGGCACCGAATTAGTGATTGTCCGATGAGATAGGATGCAGGAACTGGAGGATCAGTGTCAGGGAAAAAGATAGAGGGCTCTTCCCATGTAAAAGAGGTGAGCGTTGTATATGATGACAAGTGGAACTAAAGAGACCAGATGTATAGTTTTGGTTATTTTGTGTTTGGTAGATTTTGGTGAAATGTAAGTGATTGTTTTGTGTTGACTAACTCGTTTGAGAGTGTAAATTGTTGATATTCGAGTAGTTGTAATTGTGATTAGTGTTTTATGAGTTGTTGTTGGCTGTAGTAAGATTATTTCTTAGTTTTATTGTAATTGTGTTTCTTATGAGGTTTCAATGTTGAAACTGGAGTGGGTTAATTCGGCAATAATGTTGTCGAGGAAATCCAATTCAGTAGAAGTGATAGAGGTTTTATTGTTTCTTGAGACAAGTGTTTTAGCTCAATACAAGTGGCGGAGATGCATTGTTTATGTTGATTTAATGTAAGAATTTGACTTAAGAAAGTTAGTTAAGGATAAATGGCAATTATGTTAAATAAACGCGAATGCGATAAGATAAATAAAGTGATATTATTAATAATGTGAAAGAATAGTATTAGTAGTATTAAAATGAAACTTAATTAGTGTATTAAGAAATGACGTGTGTCAAATGCGGACAGTCGAGAATGTCCGAGTATGATTAGATTGAATTGATGAATAGTAGAAGGATTTTAATGATGTTTTGTGTTTATACTAACTAAGAGTTCTTTGATTGCAGTAAGATGGATAGAGACACGGATAGACAAGCTGAAAATGAGAACCGTGAAGAGACCTTGGATTTAACTACTATAGGAGAAGTCCAGGACTATATCTCCGTTTATGGAAGTAAACGCGGGGCTGTGCCTACGCATTTCACCTTGTAGAAGTAATGGCAGATCAATTCGATAAAATGTTTTCAGAAAAATATGCCTCTAATTGTAGCAGGCATAAGAAATGAAGTGAAAGAAGACATGAAAAACGAGATGAGAACTATTGTACGAGAAGAGTTCCTTGCAATGAAAGAGGAACAAAGTGAAGATGTCCAAAAAGTGAAGACTTAGGCTGAGGCCGGAGGATCTAGGTGTCAAGTTACGTGCGAGATTTGTGGAAAGAGTCATGCCGGAGAATGCAAGTACAAGGATAGAGTGTGTTATTCGTGTGGACCCCCAGGGCATTATTCTAGAGAATGTTTGGGTAAGTTTTGTGATGAGTGTAGTCAGTATAGGCATGACTCCTCGGAGTGCCCTAACTAGTCGAACGTGTTGTGTAAACTTTGAGATAATAGAGTGATCTAATGTAGTTAAGTGAGGTGTGTGTGTAAATGTAGTGTGTGCCTTTCGTGCGATGTTTAATGTTGCAGTTAGTGGAAATAAATAGAGTTTTGTGTTAGTTGTTTTTCGTGTTTAATTGTGGTTGTAGTCTAACGCAGGATAATTGTGGTAACGTGTGATCATGATTAGATTCCGAGGACGGAATCCTCTTTAAGAGGGGTAGATTTGTAACATCCTGAAATTGGGCCTAGTTGCGTAGGCTTGTACCTTGTGTTTAAATAGTTGTCAATGGTTTTAAGTGACTTAAACTAGTGTGTTTTAAGTTATTAATGCGTGTTATGAGTTAATTAGTGTTATTAGTGAAAAGTGTCAAACACGTTTAAAAGTGATATGGTGTTAAACGGTTTCATGTTATGGTTCCGTAGATATCCCCGTTATTTAAAACGGGATAGCGTGTGACAAGCTGTAAGTTGTAAAGGGGAACAAAATACCCCGTGTGTTAATTAAAGACCCCAGGGTCAGTTTGTTACTCCCTTATCCTCTGGGAGATTGCAAACACTCACACAAATACACAAACGTACGTACAAACCAAATACGCACACACTTTGGAGAATTTGAAGAGAAATTAAGGATCAAGTTGTTGCAGGATATTCCAGTAGCAAATTAGAGTTACAATCTGTTGTATTTGTTCATCTTTGTAAGTGTTTCTCTTCAAGACCTAGTTCTTGGGTATATGAAAGTGATGAAGTGATTTTGATTGTGTAAATGTTGTTCTTGTGATTAGTTTTTGGGTACAAAGTGTTTATAAGCTTCACTTTATGTCTAGTGAAGTATAAAAATGGTTAGAACTGAGTTTTGGTAGAATTAAAGGTCAAAAACGCGTGTTTGCAGGCCTGTTTCGTGAACAGAGACGAATGACTACTATGCAGGACCTTCCTGCGGCCGTAGGGATATGTTTCTGTGGCCGTAGGGGCCATTTTATCCTGCGGCCGTACGAAAATGTTTCTGCGGGTGTAGGGAGGTGTTTTTCAAATTTGTTGAAATTAAGCTTTATGTGGCCGTAGTAAGTGGTTCCTGCGGCCGTATGAGGATGTTTTATGTGGTTTACCACCTACGGGTGAAGGAACGAAGCGTACGGGCGTGGGTACATAACTTACGGCCGTAGGAACCCAAAGAACAGCTTCTGCGGGCGTAGGGAGATGTCTATGCGGCCGTAGGACCTTGTTTATTAGAAAAGGGACTCTGCGGCCGTAGGCCATATCTTCTGCGGCCGTAGGACCCTGTCTTGTATTAAAAGATTTGTGACGCGTGTTTTAAACGAAGAATGTTAAGTGTTAAATGATAACCCCGTGTATATGCGTTGTGTTAGGTATACTTGAGGAACCGGAAGACACGAGTGGTGTATCTTCCTAGTGAGGACTCCAGGTGAGTACCGGTTTTCCCATGAGACTCAGTAAGTTGGGCTAACTGTTGTGTATTGACACGTGCTATTGTGGTATTGACGTATGCACGTGCAAGGTAAGTGGTTGAGCGACGTGTTGTGTTATAGCATGTGTAATGTGATTATGGTAGTGACGATAGATAAGTAAAGTGATACGAGATAGACCCGTGTAGTGTTATGACTTATGTGACAATTGTATGTTATGCTTAAAGTGTAATCTTGTATTCTGCTCATAAAAAATGAACAGAAGCTATATTGTGATATTGTATATGCTATATTATGATATTGTATTGCACATGTAATGGGATCCTGATTGGATCAGTTGTGCTAGAGTGTTATATTGTGCATGCAAATGGATCCTTATTGGATCAGTTATGGGTTATTGTGATATGTCCGGACAATTGGGGGACTGTACCACTGTTCCTGGGATTTGTTAAGGTCAACCGTGTAGGCTGGTCTGTTGGGAAAATGATTTCATCAGTTTGAATTTGATGAGACAAAGTTAAGTTTGTAAGATGAGTTCTACATATAACTTAAACAGAATTATTAAACTTAGTCAGACTGAACACTTTGAGTGATCCAGACTGAGTATAAGCTGAATATAAGCTGAGCATATGTTGATCAGTTTATATTATACCTTAGTGTGTTTATTAATATGTTTAATAATCTGTGTATGTCACATAAGGTATATATCTAGTATTCAGCTTGATGTATTTCAAGCTGAGTGACTTACCTCAAAAGCATAGTCAGCTCGACACAGTTGATAAATATGTTTTAGTCAACTAAGTTACACTTCTAAGGATTAGTTTATCAATGTACGGGTTAGTTCATGTATGAATTCAGATTTATTCTCGAAGAACTCAGCTTGATGAGTTTCAAGCTGAGTAACTCAGTCCGAGTAATGAAGTAAGTTTAAATATAATTTAAATATGTTTTAAATTCATCTTTATCACTCTCTATATCTACTGCGCGGATAAGAAGACACCAGAATCAAGATTGAAGATTGAAGACTCAAGATAAGAAAATTCAAGATTCAAGATTCCGGTTTATCCGAAAGTTAGTTAGCGAATTAGGCTAAGTCTAGTTTGCTAGGAACCGTTGCAACATGATTATAAATACTTATCTCCTGATAAGTTTAGAGGTACGACTCAGAGACGATTACAACTAAGTGTTGCAGAGCCAAACCTCACCTCATCGTATGTGTTACGAGTCTTGATTCAGTATCAAGATTTAATCACAGATTGCCAAAGAAGTTCGTGTGTTCGAATTAATCACATTAGTTGTGATATTGGTAAGTAATCATGTGTTGATTCAATCTGTGAAAATCCTGTTTAGAGAGTCATCAGTATCTATAATTATATGTTAATTATAGATATCTAAGTTTGAGAGAATTGAGAGATTTATATTAGGTGATTATATATCAAAAGTTGCTTACTTGATAGTCATTGTAATCATCTTCTTATTCAAAGCATTGTTATCATCTTCTGATTAATAAAAGCATTTGATTGATTGTGGTTTGATTTACTATGTGTAACACTTTTCTTTGATTTGTTCAATTTCCGCAGAAAGTGTATTCAACCCCCCTTCTACACACCTGTTGCTTGTTGTTACTCTCTCATACAAGGGACCAACAACTGGTATCAGAGCAGGCTGAACGATTTCATCAGTTCAATAGTTCAAGATTCTGAGAAAGATTGAAATGTCGACAACAAATACTCCATCAAACATTCCTCAGATCTCTGCTAAAGGATGTCCCATATTTGATGGATCTGACTATCCTATGTGGAAGTTCAGAGCCATGCTTTTCCTAAAGTCCATTTACAACCGTATGTCGGAAGTCATCACAAAAGGACCAATAATCCCCAAGATTCCCTTTACTATCAGTGATACGTCTCCTGGAAAATCTGAGAAGGAAACAAGAAAGCCTATTGCATCCTGGACTGATGAAAATTGGAAACTCTTCAATATGGATGACAAGGCAAAGAGTGTTTTAGCGAATTCCCTAACTAATGAAATCCTGCGCACTGTGACTGGGTGTCAAACCGCAAAGGATATCTGGGATACGCTGAGTGTCACTTATGAAGGCACAGATCTGGTCAAGCAGCAAAAGAAGAATCACTTGAATAGATCATATGAAAACTTCTTTTCAAAGAAGAATTAAACCTTGGCAGATTTGTTCACAAGGTTTCACTGCTTGCTAAATGACCTACTAAGTGTGGGTGTAAAGAGAGATGAAGCTGAACTCGTGCTGAAATTTCTGGATGTGTTACCAGAAAGGTTCAATGAAGTAACCACTGCAAACATTACACATGTATAACCTACAGTCCATCTATGGGTTCTTGCTGAATCATGAATAGATCGTAGAACACAAAAGAGCTTCTCAACAACAACTAAAAGAATCTTTGGACAAAACATAAGTTGCATTAGTTGCACAGAAGAAGAAGAAAGGTTCAAAAGCTATGGTTGTTGAATCTGAGACTGAGCCAGAATCTCAAGCTGACCAGTCAGACTCAGACTCAGACTCAAGTGATACTGATGATGTTCAGACTATCACTGAGTAGATGGCCATGTTAGCCAGACGGTTGAGAAAAGCTCAAAGGGGAAGAGGAAGATCTGACAGGAGCAAAGGGAAGAGTTCCTTTGATCAAAGGGAAACGACATGATCCAAGCATAAAATTCAATATGTTTGTGAAGGCCAAAGATCATGGTAATGAGTGCTTAACATCCAAACAACATGGTAAGTCTGTGTTGGACAGATTAGGCACTCAGCCTGTTCAAAGAAATTCAGTCATAGAAAGGCTTAATCCAAATCCTTTCAAAAGACAAAATTCTCTATCTGGCTCGGAGAGAAGTTATAAGAACAGGAAGACCACTGTAAGTCAGAGGTCAAATCACAACAATGGTAAGTCCAAAGTTGTTGATCTTGGTAAGTCCAAGAAGATCAACAGTGGTAAGTCCAAACCTATTGAAACTGGTGAGTCCACTAAGCATGACAAAGGTAAGTCCAAAGTCATGTAGAATAAAGTTGTTAGTCAATCTTCTCAGGATAACAAACAGAGACCTGACAAAGGTAAGTCCAAATTCAGTGATCACCAGGTGAATCAGCTTGCAAAGAAAGTTGAGAAGTTATCCACCACATACAATCCTAAAACTGAAAGTATATTCTCAAAAGGATTGTTAGACACTCTACCTCCTGTCATCATTGGAAGAAGGAGATGCTACAAATGCAGAAGTAGAGGTCATGAGGCTAAGGACTGTGATGGTGAAATATCAAGCCCTGAGCAAGAACAAACTGATCAGCCTACACATGATTTAGTTCCTACTCAAGCTGAGCAGTCAGTTCAACAACATGAAGCTGCTAAGTGCTCCTCATCTGAACCTACCAAGAAGTGGGTTCCTAAGAAAAACTAATGTGTTTAGTTTTTAATTCATGTTCAGGGTTCAAGTAAATGGTACTTGGATAGTGGATGTTCAAGGCACATGACCGGATGGAAAGGACTTCTCAGTGATTTCTAGGAAGATTAAGGTTCTAAAGTTACATTTGGTGACAACTCCCATGGAAGAACCAAAGGCTATGGGAAGATGCAAGCTGGTAAAGTCACTTTCCAGAGAGTTGCATATGTCAAAGGCCTCAAACACAACCTGATTAGTATCAGTCAATTGTGTGATGAGGATAATGTTGTTACTTTTAGGAAGAAAGCAGGAACAATTTATAATGCTAAGGGAAAGCATGTATTAATAGCTAAAAAAGAAAGAGATGTGTATCTACTTGATCTTAATTTTGCTGATCCCAATAATGAAACCTGCTTGTATTCCCATTCTATTCCTGAGCTGAGTTAGTTATGGCATACACGTTTGTCTCATTTGAACTTTAAAAATATAAATATGTTGTCCAATAAAGAGTTAGTCTCTGGATTACCAAAAATCACATTTGTCAAAGACAAATTGTGTTCAACTTGTGAACAAGGGAAACACCCCATTGCATATGTTGCATATGGATCTGTTTGGACCCATAAGTACTCCAAGCCAAAGTGGCAAGAAGTACACTCTGGTGATAGTATATGAGTTCTCACGATTCACCTGGGTAATATTCCTAAAAGCCAAAAGTGAGGCTGCCCTGGAGATAATAAGTTTCATCAAAAGGAAAGAGTTGCAGAAAGGTTTGTATGTAAAGCAACTAAGAAGTGTTCATGGGACTGAGTTCAAGAACTCAACCCTTGAAAGCTTCTGTGAACAAAAAGGAATATTACAAAATTTCTCATTTGTCAGAACTCCACAACAAAATGGAGTTGCTGAAAGGAGAAATAGAACCTTAATTGAGGCTGCAAGGACAATGCTATGTGAGGCAGGATTGAAACTCTATTTCTTGGATGAAGCTGTTAGTACAGCCTGCTATACTCAGAATAGGTCAATCATTGTCAAAAGACATGGAAAGACTTCATATGAAATGTATAAGTCTAGAAAGCCAAATTTAGGTTATTTCCATATCTTTGGTTCAAAATGCTATGTGCAAAATCAAAGAGACCAACTCCATAAGCTGGAACCCAAAGCTGATCCTGGAATATTTGTTGGTTATTCCTCAATCTCAAAATCTTACAGAGTATATAACTCTAGGAGAAAGGCCATTGAAGAATCAATTCATGTTTTATTTGATGAAGACAATATTGATCAAGCTGAGAAAAGTCAAGCTGACTCCGTTAGTCTGAGTGAGCTTGAAAGGACAAGGGAAATCAACATGTCAAATCCTATGTATGTCATAGGAGATAATAGAGATGATGTTGTGTGTTCATCAATGAAATCATCACAAGCTTCAAAGGAATCTCAAGCTGAGAAAGATGATGAGTTCGTCAATCCTTTTGGAGCTGAAGTCACTCTGACTGAGAATCTTAGTGATAATCAGTTTGTTGACAATGCTGCTGTTGAGACCGAGGAGATAAGTTCACCTCGAGGTTCTCAACATCACTCAGATTCAGAACCTGACTCTCCAAATACCACATTTAAATTCCTCAAAGATCATCCTCAAGATCAAATCATTGGAAATGTCCAAGAGAAAGTCATGACCAGATGGAACCAAAGAAGACTGAGGAAGCCTTAACAGATGAGGATTGGATTGATGCTATGCAAGAGGAATTAAATGAGTTTGAGAGGAATAAAGTCTGGACCCTTGTCCCTGCCCCCAAAGATCATTCAATTATAGGCACTAACTGGGTCTATATAAATAAAATGGACAAGGATGGAGTGATTGTTAGGAACAAAGCCAGGCTGGTAGCACCAGGGTATAAGCAAGAAGAAGGAATTGATTATGATGAAACCTTTGCCCCTGTTGCTAGAATTGAAGCCATAAGGCTGTTCCTAGCTTATGCAGCATATAAAGACTTCAAAGTCTATCAGATGGATGTGAAAAGTGCTTTCCTCAATGGAAAACTTAAGGAGGAAGTTTATGTGAAACAACCTCCTGGCTTTGTCAGTTCAAAGTTTCCACATCATGTCTATAAGTTGGACAAGGCTTTGTATGGTCTTAAACAAGCTCCAAAAGCTTGGTATGATACACTGTCCACTTATCTACTATCCATAGATTTCACCAGAGGTAATATAGATAAGACACTCTTTATTAAAAAGAGTAAAGGACTGGTGATTCTTGTACAAATCTATGTGGATGACATTATTTTTGGTTCAACCAATGAATCTCTGTGTAAGTGGTTCTCCAAAATAATGTCACAAAAGTACAAGATCAGTATGATGGGTGAGATGACATATTTCCTAGGCCTACATATTCAACAGAAGCCTGATGGAATATTCATCAATCAATGCAAGTATGTTCTTGATTTGATAAAGAAATATGGTTTTGATTCAAGTTCAACCATGAGAACACCCATGATACCAGCTGTCAAGCTGAGTAAAGACTCAGATGGTAAGCCTGTGTGTCAGTCTACCTATAGTGGAATGATAGGTTCATTACTCTATTTGACAGCTACTAGACCTGATATCATGTTTGCTATATGTGTTTGTGCAAGATATCAGACAGATCCTAAAGAATCACATCTTTTAGCTGTGAAAAGGATCTTTAAGTACCTTAAAGGTACACCAAATCTAGGTCCTTGGTATCCAAAGGATTCTAGATTTG
Organism: Pulicaria dysenterica; assembly: GCA_947179395.2. NCBI lineage: Eukaryota > Viridiplantae > Streptophyta > Magnoliopsida > Asterales > Asteraceae > Pulicaria > Pulicaria dysenterica. The sequence goes on along the minus strand of OX359289.1, from coordinate 60,497,625 downwards.
AGTTAGTTAGTTTTTCTGATGCTGACTATGCTGGGTGCAAGTTAGATAGAAAATCAACCACTGGAGGATGTCAGTTGCTTGGAGGTAAATTAGTAAGCTGGACTAGTAAGAAACAGAACTCAGTGGCTACTTCAACTGCTAAAGCTGAATATGTTGCAGCAGGGAGCTGTTGTGCTCAAATCTTGTGGATGCAGCATCAGCTTCAGGACTTTGGGATAAGTTTCAAGAAAAGTCCTTTCTTCTGTGATAACCAAAGTGCAATAGCCATCACTTCCAATCCAGTATTTCACTCAAGAACCATATTGATATTAGACATCACTTCATAAGGGACATCGTGGAAAAAGGTAAAGTTGACATTAAATTTATCTCCACTGATGACCAATTAGCAGATATCTTTACTAAGCCCCTTGATGAAAAGAGGTTTATGTATCTGCTAAGTAAATTGGGTATGCTCAACCCCTAGCTAAGTGTCTAAAATTTGGGTTCTCAGTTTGACAGAGACTAAGTGTCTTAAGCTGGGTGCTCAGTTTATAAATAAGTTTTTATAAACTGATCTATATGTCAAACTGAATAATGAGTTCACACGTTTGGTCAGTTCTAAACATAATTCAACTACTCAGTGTGGTTGAAATGTTAGTTTGGGTTAGTCTCGAACAAAATGACTAAGTGTTATTGAGTCTGAGCTATGTGCTTCACTCACACTGTGTGATTGGTTCACACATTTGGTAAGTTCCAAACATATTTTACCTACTTAGTGTAGCTAAAATTACATATTTAAGTCAGTCTTAAACATAAATGACTAAGTGTCATTGAGCCTGAGCTGTGTGCTCTACTCAAGTTGAGTATCAATCTCAAGCTGAGTGCTCCACTCAAGCTGAGTGCTTAAATCAAGCTGAGTTCTTGACTTAGACTGAGTAATATGTTTACTCAGCTTCGTGTGTCCAATCTATAAATTAATTACTAAGTGTTTTTACTTTTTCTGTCCATACGTATTTGAATCAATTTCAATTCGTATCGTATATCCATTGTGTATTGATATATTTACAAAGTGTTTATAATCGTATTATTTGTTAATATTATTATTTTACACTTGTATCCATTGGTGAATGATGTGGTTCTACCCTCTAACTGTTACATCAAGCTGTAATTTTTTGGCGTAACGGATAAAAAGGGGAATTTCTAACGGTAACTTTTATCTCTCCTCGGAAAGGTATATATATCGATCATAGTCGAATTAGAGAAGTTACGCTTTCATTCCAGACATCTCACATACTAAAATACCTTTCACTTTCTTTGCTAAGTGCAAATTTCAGTTCCATCGAATAAACCCTAAGTCGCTCAGTGCGCAATTGACGATAGCTCAGTGCGAGTTAAAATTTGATTACTCTGTGTAATCTAAACATTCAATGATGGAAAGTACCACTCTTGTTCTAGGTGAGCAGATGGTCAGAGGTGCTAAGTTTAAGAACAATGGGCTGCCAGTGATTAAAATCAATAATCAACGGGCCTGTCTTGCAATTCCTCAGAGGAAACAAGGCAGAGGATATGAAATCTGGGTTGATTTTATCCGTAAATGCCCCCTAGCATTCGCCTTCTATGGCGCATCACTCAATATTGTTCCCCAACACCTGTTGGAGTTCTGGTTTACATGCACCTTCAACCAGAACAGAAGAGAGATCATAGGCACTGTTCGTAATGGAGATAGAACAGTGGTCCTCACGGTTCAACGGCTAAGGGAAGTTCTTCAACTTCCTGTTCAAGATTTGTTCGAGCCAACCGTGACTAGACAAGTGGCGAGGTCAGTTCTACCTCAAATGGGTCACCCTCAAACTGAAGGGGTGATTAAGAAGGCCACTTTCCCAACCGGCTGGGGCTTCATGGTTTCCATAGTGATCTGTTCACTAGGGACCAAGGTTGGAGGCTTGGATCAAGTTAACGAGTTCGAAATGCAGCTGCTATACAACATGTTCTTTGATAGACGTATCGATTATACACATCTCATATTCAACGAGCTCAAAGTCCAAGTACTGAAGACCACCAGGGACCTCCATGTACCTTTCATAAGATATTTGTCCTTGGTGCTTGAAGCAGAGTTGGGGGATTTATATGAAGCTGGATGGGATGTGTTCCCTGTTGCAACTCTCAGTCCAAAGATGTTTAACAATGACATATTCCCAGAGAAAGAGGGTCTAAGTGGTCCAATGCTCTTGGTGGCTGAGGGAGTTTCATATGCAAGTGGAGATGAGGGATCGAATCAAGGGGGAGCTTCTCAAGCTGACACCAAGGTTCAGGCTGAGCTCTCTGCTCAATTGAACCAGCACATACAGAAGCTGCTCCAGGTAAAACCTCTCCACTTTCTCTTTCTTCTCACTTTTCTCCATCCACTTTTGGAGATAACACTGCAGTAGAACCAACTCAGTCTAACCCATCTCCTCTACCATCATTTAATTTACAATCCAAATCTGAAGCCACCCCTAGTATGCCCACTGCTGCTAGGGAGAATATCCAAACCTACCAAAGAAAAACTGCCAAAGGTGGTGCCAATCCTATAGGCATCACTTGAGCTGAGATCACATTGATCCCTCCGGCAGGAGTTGAGGGGGAGACGCCTACTCTTAAGGTGTCAACATCAAGGCTCATACAAACCCAACAGCCTAAACCGGGTGTGGTGTCTATTCAGGTCACACTTATTCGTGCCATGGGAGAGCCTACTTCTGTGCCTGAACAGACACATTCAAGTTACATTGAACATATGACCAATCCCCAGGGTCAATCACCCCACTCTATACCCAAAAGCCAACCACCAACCCATACACATCACATCTCGAGCCCTATTCGTTCTATTAACTTCTCACACTCTCTTGCACGATCTGTTAATGATTCATATTCAAACCAAGATGAATCACAGGGTCCAAACTCAGGTGCAAATGAATTTGAAGGTAAACACCAACCTTTGGATGATGCACCCAAAGACTCTCCTCAACATGAAAATGCCTCCTAGGGCATCCAGCAGCTGAAAGAGTATATTGCCTCTCCTCAGTTTGGTTTGTCCCATCTTCGGCAAAAGAAGCATAAACGCCAAATCTATCAAAGGCTTGAGAAGATGACAAAGGATGTTCAAGAGATTGCCTCTGCAGTTGCTGCACTCCAACAATAAAACACTTCAACCCCTATTGATGATGACAAAAAGGGGGAGAAGGTTCAAGCTGATACTGAGGCTGAGCTAGTTCGAGCTGAAGCTGAAGCTCTACTAGTACTAGCTAAAGGAATAGAGAGGAAGACTCAAACTGAGGGGGAGTTAGAAACAAATAAAGAGATTAAGGAGTTTGAAGAGCTGCATCCAGAATAGATTAGTTCTAATATTTTTGTAAGCACTATGTGTGCATGATCTAAGTGATCAACAACTTTTGTATTATGATCAGTTCTATTAATAAAAATATAAAGTTTGATATGTTCAACTGTATAATGATGTGTTCATAGCTATAAGTCTGATAAGTTCAGCTTAATGAATAAATGATAAGTTCTTATTCATTAATATAATTAGTTGGTGTGCTCAACTAAAAATTGGTGTGTTCCAATTTAAATTGATAAGTTCAATTAATATTGATATGTTCAATAAATATTTGATCAGTTCAAATAATAAAATCTTAATAAGTTTAAGATTTAAAACATAATTCTGTTAAACAAACTTAAGAACTATTTGATGGTTTTGTCATCATCAAATAGGGGGAGTTTGTTGGGAAAATGATCTCATCAGTTTGAATTTGATGAGACAAAGTTAAGTTTGTAAGATGAGTTCTACATATAAATTAAACAGAATTATGAAGCTTAGTCAGACTGAACACTTAGAGTGATTCAGACTGAGTATAAGCTGAATATAAGCTGAGCATATGTTGATCAGTTTATATTATACCTTAGTTTGTTTATTAATATGTTTAATAATCTGTGTATGTCACATAAGGTATATATCGAGTATTCAGCTTGATGTGTTTCAAGCTGAGTGACTCAGCTCAAAAGCAGAGTCAGCTCGACAGAGTTGCTAAATATGTTTTAGTCAACTAAGTTATACTTCTAAGGATGAGTTTATCAATGTACGTGTTAGTTCATGTATGAATTCAGATTTGTTCTCTAAGAACTCAGCTTGATGAGTTTCAAGCTGAGTAACTCAGTCCGAGTAATGAAGTCAGTTTAAATATAATTTAAATATGTTTTAAATTCATCTTTATATCTCTCTATATCTACGGCGCGGATAAGAAGAATCCATAATCAAGATTGAAGATTGAAGACTCAAAATAAGAAGATAAGAAGATTCAAGATTCAAGATTCCGGTTTATCCGAAAGTTAGTTAGCGAATTAGGCTAAGTCAAGTTTTTAGGAACCGTAGCAACAGGATTATAAATACTTATCTCTTGGTAAGTTTAGAGGTACGACTCAGAGACGATTACAACTAAGTGTTGCAGAGCCAAACCTCACCTCATCGTATGTGTTACGAGTTTTGATTCAGTATTAAGATTTAATCACTGATTGCCAAAGAAGTTCGTGTGTTCGAATTAATCACATTAGTTGTGATATTGGTAAGTAATCATGTGTTGATTCAATCTGTGAAAATCCTGTTTAGAGAGTCGTTGGTATCTATAATTATATGTTATTTATAGATATCTAAGTTTGAGAGAATTGAGATATTTATGTTAGGTGATTATATAGCAGGAGTTGCTTACTTGATAGTCATTGTAATCATCTTCTTATTCAAAGCATTGTAATCATCTTCTGATTAATAAAAGCATTTGATTGACTGTGGTTTGATTTACTGTGTGTAACACTTTTCATTGATTTGTTCAATTTCTACAGAAAGTGTATTAAACCCCCCTTCTACACGCCTGTTGCTTGTTGTTACTCTCTCATACAAGGGACAAACTTGGTCCCTGGGGGCCCAATAGGGTCTGGAAGTGGGGGATTAATGGCATCCGAGTGTATACAATTGGTGACGGCTCTGCAGGCCACCGTTCCTTGAAGAAGATGGGGTTCTAGGCGTAAGCCGGAACTGGTTATGTGATGGGGTTCTCGGCGAAAGCCTAAAACTGGTTGTGAAATGGGGTTCTCATTGCAAACCTTAACTGGTAAACGTGATGGTGGGCTTCTCTTCGCTCCCCACCGATGCGGATGGTTGTGACTGATTCCCCAACTTGGATCGTTGAGCTAGGCTAGCTACCTCGCAAGATATGATCCCGCTGACATGTCGGCACACCGCTATGTGATAGCTTAGCTCTGTGTGCCATATTGTGATGTGATAGCATAATTATTGATGCTTATGTGTAAATTGGTGCTCACTAGCTAGTTGTAGCTAACGCGGCAGAGTTAGCGACAGCTTGGTTAGCGCCGCTAACTCTGTCTAGTCTGCCAACCATCATTTAATTATTTTTTCTCACCCTCCATTTTAGGTTGTTGTCAAGATCAACCCCTGGCGTGTGACCCGATAGGCCCATACATCATCGTTAGTGATCAATTGGCATACGTACGTTAGTGAGCATACTCCAATAGAATCTCCTTAGATTCGAATTACAGGTTCAAACGTGTAAGCTTAGAGTTCAACTGTTCAAGTGGTTCGAATTGTATTTTAATTCGAATGAGTAAGGTGTTCGAATGGGTTGTTAAATTAGTTCAAGTTTTGTTTAATTCGAATTAATGATTAGTTCGAGTAAGTTCACAAGTTCGAATTAGTTCACAGGTTCGTATAGGTTCACAGGTTAGAATAAGTTCACAGTCCAAGTTGTCCACCTAATGACCATTAGTAATCAACATTATATACCCAGTAGGGTATTTACATTTCTCGTCACTATATTTGTATTTTAATGCAAACTTCACCCAAAATTCAATCTTCTATTCTATACAATATTTCATTCTTACATAGTGTAGCCCTCACTCAACACGTAATCTGACAAGACATCATACAATGCTTTATCCAGAATGTAAATATGATGTGGGTGCTGATGGTTTACAAAACCTTCGGGTTGTGACTTCTTCTTTAAGTATACCATTGAGGAAAGTAGTCTTAGCATCCATTTGAAAAACCTTAAAGCTTCTAAAGGCAGCATAGGCTTGGAATAATCTTATTGCTTAGATCCTAGTTGCATGGGAAAATGTTTCGTCATAATCAATGCCTTCCTGCTGGTTGTGACCTTTAGCATCTAGCCTAGCTTTATTTCATACCACTACACCATCAGAATCTCGCTTATTCTTGAATATCCAGTTAGTACCAACTATTGATTTTCCATGAGGTAACCATACTAGTCTCCAAACCTTAAGCCTATCGAATTGGTTAAGGAAATTATGTAACTAGAGTTCTTGAAATATCCTCATCTTCCTGAGTTATGTTTGGATCTAATTCAAAAATGGGTGCACTGAGCACTTCAGGACGAACAACAGATGTAGACGGAGATCCCTTAATGTGAGTATCAACAAAGGGATTAGTCTTAGTTGAGATTGGAGGTGTAACAATTACACTATCTGGAGCATCTGAAACAGTCCTATGAACAGTTGAAACAGGATTAGATTAAGAATAAAATAAATCAAACAAGAAGTCTAAATTATGTTCAGTATGGTTGGACTCTTTGTTTGTTTCTTTTAATTGAAGCACCGGTCCTCACCTGACATGTTCAGACGCGTTTGATTTTGTATTCCATGGAAAAAGTGTAACATCCAATGAATCATCTAATGTAACGTTTATACTCTTTATGACGCAATTTGTTCTTTTATTTAAAAATATGAAAGCCTTAGACTCTTGTGAATAATCAAGGAAAATTGCTTCATCCGCCTTAGCCTCGAATTTTCCTACGTTATCTTTTTCATTAAGCACAAAGAATCTATTACCAAATATATGGAAGTATTTGATATTAGGCACTATGTCATTGCCAATTCAAATGGAATTTTGTTAAAACGTTTATGTAAGAAAGAACGATTTTGCATATAACACACGGTGCTGATTGCTTCAGCCCAGTAGGAAGGTGGGAGCCCGGAATATGACATCATGGTACGTGCAGCCTCAGCCAGAGTTTGGTTGCGATGTTCCACTACACCGTTTTGTTGAGGTGTGTATGATGCGGTGAATTGATGTCTGATCCCCACAAGGTCAAGGTAAGCTGCCAAAGTGTTGTTTTTTAACTCAGTTCTGTTGTCAGATCGAATAGCGGCAACACTTTGGTTATGCTTCTTTTTTTGCTGCTTTATGAACGATATGCTTGTTGTAGCAGCTCCGTCTTTAGCGCAGAAACTTAACCCAGGTATATTAAGAGTAGTTATCCAGCATGACAAAAATATACTTCTTCCCATTGTATCATTGTACCCTTATCAGACTAGATAAGTCCATGTGCAGCAGTTCTAAAAGCTTTGTAGTACTTGACACTTGTTTTGATTTGTGAGAAGCCTTCTTCATCTTTCCTTTCTCGCAGTCTGCACATAGATAATCTTTGTTGAATCTCAACTTGCACAAGCCTCTTACCAAGTCACAGTGAGTAATTTTGTTTATATTATTGAAATTCAGTTGAAAGAATTTCATGTGCCACTGCTAAGTTAGATCTGATGAGGCCTTGGACAGTAGACAGACTGAGGTAGGTGGATTAAAGTTGGTTAAGTCAATGTACATCCCCATTCTCAGTTGTGACCGAACAAGTATTCCTTTTGAATGTCACCTCCAAGTCTTTGTCACAAAACTCTCCGATTCTTAATAGGTTGTTGCATAACTCTTTTACATAAGAAACTTTTTTTATTTTTATACTTTTCTTCTCAATGTCACCATACCCCAAGATTGGCGTTACATTTTCATTTCCAAATCGTACATTACCAGAATATTTTGGAACGTAGTTCTGGAGCAGACTCCGATCACCTGTCATGTGCTTGATCCATCCCGAGTCTAGGTACCACGTGTGTGAACTTCATTCTTAGTTTTATGCTTCGGTTTCCAGATTTTAATTATTGTTCTCGCTAAAGGATGAGTCACTGTACTCAGGCGGGCAGGTTTCCTCTCTGGAGGAGAAGTCTTTGACTTCTGTTGAACCTGTTTCTGTGAAGGTGGTGGAACCCTTGGATTCAATGGTGTTGCAAAAAAGAGATACGTCGGACTCTATTGGGAAGCAGATTACTTGTAACGGGAGTGAGATCCCTTGGATTCAACCTTAGTAGTAGAGGCGGAAGTGGAAGATTGAGAATTTTCAGGAATCTACTTTTGAGACAAAAGTTTGGCTGTTTTAGAGTGATAGGATTTTTTTGACTTTGCTTTCTTGGATTCAGATATCTTGGGTTGAACTGGTTTCTCATAAAAAAGCCAAGCAACATGGAATGCATTGTAGCCACCTCGTCAGTAAGCTTCCAATTCTATGATGGATAACATACGCCCTTCGAGTTAATGAATGGAACATGACATTTTTTGGCGTAGAAGTCGGTTCACTGCTCACGTGGTTTATTGCAAATTGATTTTCAAATTTGATCGTACTCGCATTTAAACTCACATTGTCCGTGTAAACACCCATCACTTGTGCAAAATATTCTTGAAGCTAAATTTTCACTAAAAACTGAGAAATTACAAATGTTGGGGTTCGTGGTACACGGCAACGGAAGCATGCAAGCCCAAAAATCAAAATTTTCAAGCAAAAAACAAGACCACAAGGTGAACCCCATCAATGGATCTAACTCTACAACCAAGTTATGCAACTATAACAGAAAGGAGAGAAGATATTTATACCCTAGATGCCTCTGGATTGTTGTTGATGCTGAGCTCCAAGCCTTGATCTCTCCTTGAACTCCTTCTTCGGCTATCTAAGTCCACACCGAGACACTTGGCAACCTTGGTGTACTAGCACCCCTTAGCTTAATCCACAAGATGAAGAAGCTACTGGAACAACAACCCACGAAACCACCAAAGAATCTAGCTCTCTTTCTCGCTTGTTTGGACTTAGCAACTCTCACAAATGTTCTAAGTGTATTTTGTCTCAACAAATGGTCAAGAGTAAGAATGAGAGTCTTATGCATGTATATATAACCTAACTCATGGCTCCAGGTCTCCCCAGTCGGCCCCCAAAGCTCATGATTAGATTTAACATGCATTGGTGGATTTAAGAGGTGAAAAGAATAAAGTTGTTTCTGTCAGGCAGGGTTAGCGCCGCTAACACGGCTGACTTAGCGACGCCTGGGTTAGCGCCGCTAACCCCTGCTGGAAACAAACTATCTTTATTTATCCTTTCTCACCCTCGTCTTTTGGTTGTGTCAAGGTCAACCCCCAGCGTGTGACCCGATAGGCCATACATCATCGGTAGTGATCATTTGGCCTACGTGTGGCAGTGGGCATACTCCAACAACAAATTCTATCAAAAGCGAGAATGTTTTGGCATTTTGAATCAAAATTTGTACATAGCCTAGATGGTCTAGGTATTACTCTTCTCCAGTTTGCTCTTATTTTACCCTCGAACACACTCGAAGTTGTTTTCCTCACATCTGCATCACAGGAAAATGTGTTAGAAGTATGTCGAGGACGATTACCAGCGGCAGACGATGTCTTAAGTTTGCTAGTGTGTGCACAAGAAGTGTGATGGTGTGATTGAACATCTTTTGATCTAAAAACCTGTTTTTATTTATCTTGAGAAAAATGAGGTTTTTGACTAGATTGACGTGTTTTTGATGGAGTGGAGACTTGGGTTGTTTGAGCAGATGCAAACAGGTTAGGAATAGCTTTCTTTACGTTGACGGAGATGGATATGAATGAATGGGAGGAAAGAAATTTTTTGTGGTTCGTGCTAATTTAGGCGTAACACCGGTTTCACGAGCTTAAAATTAGAGTAAATTGAAACTTTATTTACACAAAAGGTTTGCAGCGGAACAAACCACTGTTTACATATTAAGTATTGTTTATCGACTTGGCGATCAAGAACAACGAATCAAACCAAGTCTCAAAATTAAACCAGTGTTACCACTACGCACCGACCATCGTTATAAGTATCAGAGTTAACTACAAGTGTTCCAAAAGATATGTACAATTTAACACTACCCCGAGCAACCCGCCTCGCCAGGCCATCTGATCACTAACCTGCGAAAAGGGAAATATCACGAAACATTAGCTACACTAGCTAGTGAGTACAAGTATCGCATAAGCACCAATAAGCATGTTATCACGTCACAATATGGCACACAATGCTAAGCTATCACATAGCGGTGTGCCGATATGTCAGCATGATCATAACTCCCAAGGTAGCTAGCCTGACTCAATTATCCAAGTTGAGGAATCAGTCACAACCAA